>CM035440.1:82832251-83372251 GCA_020310875.1 Ceratopteris richardii
TCTCTCGACTCTATTGCTTTGTGATTTGTCTTCTTGCCGAAATAACTTGCATGTTGTTGTAAAATATTTGAATGGAAATGGTGTAGATGGGTGCTTCTGATGTGTCATCTTCTCTAGTACTCATGTCTCCTTAAGTCTCCATTTGTGTCTCATTCTTTTCTTATTGATCCGCAACATTTGTACCTTGGCTTTGTTGACTTTTTTCCTCATTGTCATCATCTGTTAATGTTCTATCTTCATTCTCTTGGCTTGACAAGGCTTGATCACCTTCAAGTTCAGATGGAGAGCTGGGGTGTTGATATTGCTACGAAAAGAATTGGGCATTGGAGAATTGGAATTCACTAGAGAAAGCATCATGCATTTCAAAATCAAACGTAGTATTCAGTGCCTCAACTTCTAGATTTGGTATTTGGAAGGCAAACACTTCGGGTCCTACTGTAGTTTTGTTTTCCATTTCTGCCAGAGCCATAGTAACTCTAGCAATTATTGTCCTTTCTTGAGCAGTGATACATGCATCAGAAGTGCCTTCTGAGATAAGGGGTTGTGACAAGTTGTTGGCAGTAGTCAAGGAACTGAAGGATTCACAAGACAAGGAAGCCTACGAAGGGAGTCGGAGCGAAGAGAAAGCACAAGCAGACATAGTAGTCAAAGAAGATCTGGCAAGTAGGCCATTTAAATTTTTCAGGCATCAAAGAGTTGGGCACACAAGAAGAAGGAGCAAGTAGGGAGCTCCAGGAGATGTATGTCAAAATGTTAGAAGAAATCCCTACAAAAATAGTGATTTTCATCACTAAAAACCATTGTAAATACCATTTCATATTTTTTTAGCTCCATTTTGTGCAAGCCAAGGAGTCCTTGAGCTTGAGGAGCTTTAGAAGTACCTACCTATCAGTTTTCACATTTTTTAGACTCCGTTTGAACCTCCAAATAGGGCAGAGAACCTAATTTTTAACTAGGCCGGACACTAGGTCTGGACAAGGCCAAAACCTAGCAAAAAACTATAAATAGAGCTAGAGAGCTCATTTTTGAGGTGAGCTTGTAATTGATTTGAACTTGTATGAGCATTTTGGAAGTAATCTAAAGAACTCCATTGCTTCTCTCTCTTTGTCTTACCTTGTGTGTGCGTGTGTGTTTATGTGTGTGCATGTTTGTGTGCTTCTCACTCACGCACTTGTGCCTTCACTTGCTCGAGTTCATCATACCATCCTCACGTCTTCCCGGATTGACATTAAAGGAGGTGCTACTCATCACTGAGCTACACCAAATTTTGGCGCCGTTGCCGGGGATCGAGCTTTGAGGACGAGCGTGTGATGGTAAGACGTAGAGTTGAGGCATTGGAGTCATAGGTATTTTCTTCACTTTTATCTATTTTCTTTTGTTTTTATCATCTCCATCATCATCCTCACCATCTCCCACATCCATCTCCATCATCGTGAAAAATTTCAGTTTTTGGTCATATCACCCCACCCATACCATTTCCCTCATTTCACTTGTGAGAGAGAGCGAGAGAGCATTTGTGTGCTTGTGATTTTCTATGTTTTTTGAGATTTTCTGCAGGAATCAGCATCCCCAGCAGCTGCACCAGCTTCAACAGGTAAAAAATTTGACTGTGCAGGTCCCGAGGCGTTGACCTCTGTCAATCGCGACCGACAGAAAAGTTGACTATTTTGCAAAACAAAGTGTATAACCATGATGTGTAGGCCTCGAGCATCCTAAATGCCATGCTTGAAATTTTAAAATTCCTCAGTTTTGTGTCAATCGCGATCCACCTGTCAATTGCGATCGACAAACCACGACGGATACTTGCCGACTGACCTGTCAATCGCGACCGACACGTCAATCGCGACCGACAGAGTCAACGATTGACTGACCACGATTGACTGAATCTACGCGTGACACGTGTCAATCGCGATCGAGCCATCAATCGCGATCGACCTGTCAATCGCGACTGACAGCCACAACGGACCTGTCAATCGCGATCGACCCAATCAACGATTGCTTGACCACGACCGATAGACCCTCTCGACGGACCTGTCAATCGTGATCGACCCATCAATCGCGACCGACAGAGTCAACGACCGACTGACCACGATCGACTGAAAATCCGGGCCACGTGTCAATCGCGATTGACCCATCAATCGCGATTGACAGCCACGATGGACCAGTCAATCGCAACCGACACGTCGATCGCAATTGACCTATCAATCGCGATTGACAGAGCTTGCGAACGCGATTGACGGGCAAATTCGGCCAATATTTTTTAGGGCAAAAATAGGGGTCTAATTTTTGGCAATTTATGGGGAACTTTTAAGGGCTAGTAGAGCTTTGTGAGGCCAATACCCAAAGCATTTCAAGAAGTCCTGTCTGCCTGTTAACCTGTTTTAAATCCTGTTTTAGCCCCAAAACCCTGAATTGGCATAACTTTCTCATACGAAATCGGACTGCTGTGATTTTTGTTTTGTTTTGGAAATCAGGATTAATAGGTAGGGTAATTTGAAGTTGACCATATCCCGGGGTAGGAAAAACTGAGGGTCCCTTGGGATTGTTTCCCATAAAGGCAAAAGGCAATTTGGTTAGTGAATTACATGCATGGAAGTGATCTGTCTGTCAACTGAATTCAATTCTTGAGCTAATGGTTGACTTTTTCAGGTTCTTTGAGAGCATTGAAGGGTACTCGAAGCAAGAGTAAGTGCAAGCTTGGGAACACGCTTCCTGGGCACACGAGGGCAACACACAGGGAAAGAAACTCAAGGTTGGAACTTCTCAACACCCTCTGTCAATCCCTAGCATAGGCTAAGTACGGATAGAGGTTTCGATTAATTAGGGATACGTTAAGAACGACCAAGTCCAAGAACTTTAATCACTCAAGTGCAAGTGCTAGGAGATTACAATTGCGAAACAACCTAAGGGAAAAGAATTTAAATCAAGCGACCACACTCAAAGTACGATAAAACTTAAGTGTTCCTTGCGACGAAGATTAATTGGACAAGAAGTGACACCTTAAGGGCAATTAAAAAGAACAAGTGACTAATACAAAAGAACTCAGCAACGCAAAGTGTACTTGGGAAAATTTGGGATTATTCAATTGGACTTCTGAACCTTAGATCAGGACGACACCTAGGGAGAGATAGACAAAGTCTTAGATCTTCAGAGGCTAGTGTCAATCATACTGCTAGGTCTTGGGCCCAGCAGTTGAGCCATCATTCGTACTACCCTAGCTCTAAGACTAGCGAGTCTGAGATGTCCCACGGTATGGAGAGACCTACAGGAAGCTCCAGAGTGCCATATTTACATAGGGTAGAAGGCCCTTACAAGACGCAACTCGAATACCTTAGGACCAACCGATTAGGTGCTAGCATATATGAGGATGGCCTAGGAAGATCTGTGGTCCATATTAAAAACCCTGACCAATCCGTTGGACTAGAACATCCAGTGGTCAAGTTTGAAAATGGAGCATACTTGGACAAAGAAGGGACAATATATGTAGTCACCAGTCATCCAGATAGGACAGATGAATTTGGGAATGTGATTCCAGAAACAGACTTAGGTGACCTGGAGCAAGGAAACATGGGTGTAGAACCTAAAACCCCCCGAGGCAAATCTGTTCTCACTAGGATTATCACACCAGAGTGGATTCCCCAAGACAATAAGAGCATAGATCTACTCCTGAACCGAGAAACTGATGAAGCCTTTTGGAGGTATAGATCTGATCAGCTGAACGAGATAGGAATAATCATGATATATGAGTTCAAAGATCCTGATAGCCCCGACGGAGTGACCTACTTAGATCACGCTTTAGAGAGGGTCTTTGTGGTTACAGAAAACAATAGGCATGCTTACACTTGGAAAGGTGAATTTATTTTTCCCCCACCAAGATCGAATGTGTCCTTTGGTCACCCCGGAGCTGGAACATCCCAAGCTCATGGAGCTCAAAGAGACAGACATAGAGATAGACCGGAGGTAAGCTTTGCCAACCCAGTGGGAAGAGAAAGAACGAGAACGGAAAAAAATAGAGTGGAACCTGAGGGACTTAGAGCCCCAAGGAACCAAAGGAATGATGACGATTTCCCTCTGCCAAGGCCTAGGGAACACACCAGGATTTTGAGACCGACTCAGTTAGTTAAGTCCATGAAGAACTACTTCGATGGCACAGGAGACCCATATGATCATGTGGCCGAGTTTAGGCAAGTCTTGAGAGCTGAACAAGTTGAGGACCTATTCACACAGTATAATGCCTTTGGTCTAACCCTTAGGAACACAGCCCTCACATGGTTTCAACCGTTGAATGAGAGGCAGTTTAGGAGCATAGACCAACTCTTAGAGGCTTTCATCACTGAGTTCTCTAAAAGTGGCATAAGGCATAATACTTCCTCTCTAATACACAGCTTCAAGCAGACCCCTCAAGAGACCGTGAGACTTGCAGGAAGAAGATTTAGGCAGTATCTTGAAAGATGCCCTGTTCCTGAGTTACCCACACCTGCCAAACAAGTGGCCTTATTCTTGGATGGATTGCTAAGTACAAAGTTGCGATCCTATGTGTACTTGAAGGACCCTAGGACCATAGAAGAGTGTGTACGCATGTGCATCGACATCGAGGATAACCAAGGGGAGGAGTTAGAGCTTTCCAAAATCTACAAAGATTCAGATAGTGCCTCTAGTCTCTCTTCCTCGCAATCCACATGAATTGAGGAACTTGCTGAGAAAGTAGCTCAAAAACTAGGTGTCTCTAGTAAACAAATCCCAAGGTTTGCCCCAATAAAGAGGTGCTATACTTGCGGTGGTGACCATATGGCAAACGTATGTCCCATCATGGCTCAACCCCAAGTGAATCCTAGTAGCCAATACTGCACCAGAGAACGAAGATACACAAATCACACAGCACAAGACTCTCCATACAATAAGCAAGCTATTAGACAAACCTACCCTCAACCCTATCCACAACAGGGAAGATACCAGAACCAGTACCCTCCACAACAATATGGTAGACCGCAGCAATCCTATCAACAACCCTACCAAAACCAACAAAGGTCACAACCTGTGTTAGCTCAACAACCTCCAACCCCCGCTAATGTGATTCCTGTAAAGTATGCAGCTGCTGAGGAAAATTTGAATAGAGCCATAGTCCCAGTGACTCCATTGCTCTCAGAAAGTGACCCGAGTGATCATAGTTTTGATTCCACTCACATTGATAGCCCTCAGACTTACTATATGCAGTCTCTTGAACATGGTGAATCCTACTATAGTGAAGAACCGAGTGAACCAAGTTGGGATCTAGAGTATGCAAACATCATGTACACAAATCCCAATACTAGACCTCAACCTAGGCAGGTAAGACCCCCATTCCCTAGAGGACCATGCTACAGATGTCAAGGAGACCACCTCATTCGTGATTGCCCAATGCCTGCATCTACACAACCTCAATCAGTAACAATTCAGGGCTTTTGTCAAGATTGCGGAAAGGAGCATCTCTTACGAGATTGCCCAAAGAATCCCAATAATATGCCAAAAATAACTCCAATTAATGTTATTGGGTTAGTTGTAGACTCAACAGGAAGTGTCACTTCCACTGCAGCAGTGCAAGTGGTCACCAGAGCCCAGGCTTTGCAACGGAACCCAGGAATAGGTCAAGAGAAGAGTGCAGAGGTTAGTGAAACAGAGAGCATAGCCAAGAAACGGTTGAGAGCCTGGAGGGATAGCCGAGAGAGAATGAAAAGACAATGGTCTAAAAAGATGAGTGACTTAGAAGAAAGCATAAGAGAAACAAAAGCCAAAATTGTTGAACTCACCTCTCAAACAAACTCTCACATACCACCACCACCCTCATTTCCATTAGCATCTAACCCACCATCTATCCCCCTACCTCAGACCATCCCACCACCCCCTAGAGTAGGATCAGTATTAGCTGACCCCACTCCTGAAGACATAGACATGATGCTTAAGGCATATCAGGCCAGAATCCAAGAAGGGCCAAATGTGACGGATCATGACAAGTGCTACCCTAGAGCTGACCTAGAGATAGAAAGAACCAAGCTGTGTGCAAAAATGGTCGCAGTGGCTCAGAACATGTTTGAAGCCAGTCGCCTCTTCAACTACTCAGGCTCAACTAAGACACAATTGCACTTGGATGGAGTCCTAGAGAAGTTAGAGAGCATAATTGCAAGATCTGCCAAGGAAGAAAAAAATCAAGAAAGAGATGAGGCAAGCAAAAACATAAGCCATCCCCCACAGGAAGCTTATGTGCCCAATTCCACTGAACCAGACACCTCCTCTTCTATGAATAGGTTCACTCCAGAATTCCTACGAGAGATTCAAGAAGAAAAATGGGCTAAAGAAAGTGAAGTCCCTCCTCCCATTGAACTTGTGGATGACACACATGATCAATTCCCACAAGATATTCCTTCCATTTATGGAGAGCAGGAGAGTGCACAAAGTCAAGAGAGGTTAGACTTCGAGTCTAACTCCCTACAGGAACTACCCCATTTCACAGGCCCATGGGAAGCCAAGTCTACTTGTATGAGAGCACCCACGGTCATGGTAAGAAACGAAGACTCAGTCATACCTAGGAATACGGAGGTAGTGAAAAACACTAAGGTGCAGTGCAACCTCACTTTAGAAGAGCTACTCAAAGTTAGGCCAGAATTATGGAAACATGTAGCTAACCAAATGCCAGAAGTAGTGAAACCCCGTTCCCAGGTAGGTTCTCATAGAACAGTGCGAGAAATTCCTCTAGACAAGATAGGAGATATGAGTGAAGGTGAAGAAGGAAACACCTATCTTCCCATTACTCATCAGGGGTACACAAACAAGGCAATTCTAGACTCAGGTGCAGGAGTTGCTATTGCTACCACTTCCCTATGGAAGCGTTGGGGCAAGCTAGCACTTAGGCCCACGAGGATGAAATTGCAGATGGCTGATGGTCACATAGAAAGACCCTTAGGCTTGCTGGAGGGAATAACTCTCACTACATGCGGTGTTGAGTTTGAACATACTTTCGCCATATGTGATTTCAGCAAGAACCATGCCTATGAGATGATTTTGGGAAGACCATTTATGCGACAGTTGCAAGTGGTCCAGGATTGGGGAACCAATTCCTTGTATTTGCAACACTTAGGTGTTACGACCAAAGTCAATCTCAAGGATTACTCTCATAGAGATGTACCGCCTATTCAATGGAATCCTATTCATAGAGCCAAAGATGATACAGAGTCTGTGCACTCCATAGGATCAGGATCCTCATGGATGCATGAAGACACTCACTTATGAATGTGTAAAGTGGCAGTAGAAGAGGAGAAGAGAGAAAAAGCCAGAGACGTAGGTGCGAAAGAGACACACAGATCAATTCAAGACCCAGCCTATGCACCTGTAGTGTTCCTTGACGAAGAATTTGAACCCCACAGCTGGGCAGAAATTTTAGCAACCATGGATGCAGCCATCAATGAAGAACAATGGACACCCCACTGTGATGAGGATGGCTATGATATTTTAGTTTTCTCCATAGAGCCAATCATGGGAGATGCAGTTTTAGAAGAGTGTGAACCTAGTCCTGATGCATTTGAGGATGCAAGTGACTCCGATCTAGAGTCAATCATTATGGACCCACCTTTTGCATCAGATAAAGAAAACTTCTATGAAGTAGAATTTCAACCCCAAAGGCACGGAGAGCTTACAAATGATGTAAGCCTAGCCACACATGTGACCCCTAAGGAAGAAGGAAAGAAAAGGAAGAAGAAAAAAGTCACACAAGAAGAGGAAGAATCTTTGTTTGAGGTCCCGGAAAATTTTAAGAAGTATGAAATAGATGATAGAAGAGTCATGATAAGGATTCCTAAACGAGAGGCACAATCAGGAGAAGCCTATGATAACAAAGAAACCACCAAGAAAATAGTGGTAGCTCTAGAAGAAGGAGAGGAGAGACGTACTTATATAGGACATGACCTGACGGAAGAAGAAGAGCGCGAATTGATAGCCTTGCTAAGAGAATACAGAGATGTATTCGCTTGGAGCTACAAGGATTTGAAGGGTGTTGACCTAGACATATGCTCACACACAATTCCCATGACCTCAGACGCGAAACCCTCTAAGCAAAAGCCATACACATATAATGATAACTATGCTGCTAAGATCAAAGAGGAGATAGATAGACTTGTAGAAGCTGGATTCATCTATGAAATTGAGCACACTGAGTGGGTATCCCCCATTGTAGTGGTGCCCAAGAAGAATGGAAAGCTACGAGTATGCCTTAACTTGAAAAAGGTCAATGCAGCCACTATCCGAGATAATTATCCACTTCCTATCACAGAGCATCTACTAGAAAGGGTAGCAGGCAAGGAAGTGTACAGCTTCCTTGATGAATTTTCGGGCTACAATCAAGTAGCCATAGCTCAAGAAGATCAGCATAAGACAGCTTTTGCCACAGAATGGGGCATATTTGCTTTTAGAGTAATGCCATTTGGGCTTACCAATGCACCCGCTACCTTCCAGAGGCTGATGTGTCACGTGTTTAAAGAGTTCTTGAGGAAGAATTTGGAGGTCTATGTTGATGATCTCTGTGCTCATTCCAACATTAGACAGACACATATACCTGAACTCAGGCAAATCTTTGACAAGTGTAGAGAGTATCAAGTCTGCCTGAACCCAGAAAAGTGTGTTTTCATGGTTAGGCAAGGCAAGATTCTAGGACACATAGTGTCAAAGAATGGGATATCCACCGATGAAGAGAAAGTAAGAGCCATAGCCGAGTTACCTAGGCCAAAGAATGTCAAGGAAGTACAATCTTTCAAGGGGCATTGTGGTTATTACCGACGGTTTATACACATGTATGCCATCATAGCAAAGCCCCTGTATGGACTTTTGACTAACTTCGAGTGGACTAATGAGTGTGAGGACTCCTTCAATGAGCTCAAATGAAGATTGTGTTCAACACCAATCTTGACCACACCAGATTGGAATAAGCCGTTTCATGTTCACGTGGACACATCCAATTATGCTATTGGATGTGTGCTTGCACAACCTACAGGTGAAGGTAATATGGATCTTCCAATTGCCTATGCCAGTAGACAATTGAATGCAGCTGAACGAAACTATACAACCACTGAACGAGAGGGATTATGCATGGTATATGCAGTTAAAAAGGTTAGACACTATTTGCTTGCAAATAAGTTTAAATTTTTTACCGATCATCAAGCATTATTGTACTTGGTAAACAAGCCATGCAATACAGGTAGATTAGTAAGATGGTTTCTCCTACTAATGGAATACGACTTTGAAGTTGTGGTGATGAAAGGGAAGACTCACTTGAGAGCAGACCATCTCTCTAGGCTCACATCGGGAGAAGCCCCACAAGGAGTATCAGATGACCTTCCTGATGCTTACTTGTTTAATCTGGAAGTTGTACCTCAGTGGGCTAAGCCATTAGTGCCAGTACTGACCTATGGGCCTAATCACCCAGTCATAAACACTCAAGATAGAGAGGTAGTAAAAGCCCAGAAGTACCATATCATGGCAGGAAGCATGTACAAACAGACAGATCAAGGGATATTGGCTTGTTGTGTGGAAGAGGACGAGTACGTTAAATGGTTGCAATTAGCACATGTAGGTGCATTAGAACAACACTACTCGAAGCAACAAACCCTACAGACACTAAGGAGACTCGGAGTGCATTGGCCGACTATGGAAGCTGATGTCCAAAAGTTGTGTAAGGAATGCCGAATCTGCTGCACTAAACCACCTGTGGAACATGCCACTCTTTATCAAGTTTCCATAGTGCCAGATTGGAGTAACCCCTTAGTAACCTTCCTTAGGACAAGAACATTCCCTCAAGATATGACACTGGCCAGACAAAGAAGTCTAGAACAAGAAGCCCTAGATTACTCACTCATTGGTGATAATCTATACAAGCGTGGTAAAGATGGTTACCTGAGACTATGTGTCCATGAGAGTGAATATCTCAAGATCTTGGAAACTGCTCACCAAGGTGTAGCAGGAGGACACTTTGGACCAGATCGGGTGATCAAGGCAATCCTATTTGCAGGATTATGGTGGGCGACCCTTCACATGGATGCACATACCTATGTGAAACGGTGTGACATTTGTCAACAAACTCAGTATCCTATACGCATAGATGAGATGCCTTTAAAACCTATGATGGGTGGACGTGCATTCTCTAAGTGGGGAATAGACTTTGTAGGTCCTATTAATCCCCCAGCCAAGGGTTCACACGCTGAATATATCATTGTGGCCACAGACTATTTAACCAAGTGGGTAGAAGTGAAAGCTACCACAAAGAACGATGCTCAAACGACAGCTAAGTTCTTATTTGAGAATGTATTCACAAGATACGGGCTACCTATAGAGCTAGTTAGTGATAGAGGGACTCACTTCTTGAATGAAGTTATTGAAAATCTTCTCCAAGAATTCTTGGTAGTACATAAGAAGTCTGCCCCCTATCACCCACAAGCTAATGGCCAGGCTGAGAGCACAAATAAGATCCTATGCAATGTGCTGACTAAATTGGTCAATAACAAACGCTCTGATTGGGACAAACAGCTACACCATGCTGTTTGGGCATACCGAGTGGCCTATAAAACGGTACTCCAAGCCACACCCTTTCAGATGGTATTCGGCCAAAATGCGGTGCTACCTCTGGACTTCTTGATTCCCACATTGAGAGTAGCACAAGAGCATGAGTGGACGGGTCATGAACTCTCGTCGTGAATTTTTGACCTCGAACGATTAGGTGAAACTAGACTAAGAGCTGTAGTGGGAATATATGCAGCTAAGAAAAGGCAGAAAGCGTACTTTGATGCCCATGTGAAGGACAGACTCCTGGTCCTTCCAGAAGTACACATGAAGTTGACCATGTTGTTCTTGTCCAAAGCTATGTGATGCAGAGAAATGGTGATCTCAATAAAGAAGTCAAGGACTTAACGGAACTCCCTTCTTTTCCAAAGGCCAGAGGGAGGCAACAACCAAAGACATATCAATTACTGAAGACTACCTATGCTGGAGGCCAAAAGAACGTGCGAAGCAGAATGACTCAGCCATTGAAACAATTGTGGGTGCGAAAAGGCGAGCGGCCTATTACAGTCAAGCGACAACAACCATCTCAACTTCCTATTAGTAATCAAAACTTCTTTTGAGGAAGTGAAATCTATCTAGGTACCCAAGAAGTCGCTGAAGGCTGGCCCACAATCAAGACAAATTTGGGTGCCTAAGGCTTGCTTGCGGGCTCAAATAGTCACGCACGAATCACATCATACACGCCAGGGTTCACTCACTCAAAGAGCCGTTACCCACTCTTGTTTAATATGCACGAACACATAGTCGCCCAAAAGCACGAACAGACTCACTTGTAAATGGGTCCCAAAAATGCCTCATTCCCAAGTAGACATACTTATAAAGCCCTCTAGAGTCTCCACTAAACCAAAACCGAAAGCCATCCATTGTGTTTCGCAGCCTAAAACTTGTAATAAAACCCCCGAACCCCATGTGTAAATTCATCCTCACTTGCTAACTACATCACTCATACACTGCATCGTTCCATCTAGCTCTTAGGACTATCCATTCATTAACTACACACACAATCATCGAGCACTCACTGACCCACTAACCCATTACTCACCTCATGATAATGTTGTAACGGTGACAAAAAGTGTTCTATCTTGTCCATTACAATATTAACGCATGATTCTATATTCTCACAGAACAAGCAAGCAAGCAATAACAATGGCAGAAGCAGGAGGCACTAGTTCCCACGCAGGGTCTAGCGCACAGATTGTGGGCATTGAAACCCTCCTCCTTGAACCACCACTCATCGAGAGGCCTCAAGAACTTCAAGCGGTGCATGTGCTCCCTATTCAGGACCCTCCTCAGGGACACACTTCTCAAGTGGGGAAACACGCTCATTGGTTTAGTGATGTCGCAGGGCCATTGGGTGATGGCACCTACTTCTGGGAAGCAGAAATTGAGTTCAATGGCAAATGGGGACGCTACCATTTCTTCACTCGCGAATTTGAGAACTATCAGAATGCAGAAGTAATGTGATCGGTATGGACCAAAGCGGGCTTGGATAGCTATTTCAGGGCACATTTGCCTAAGCCAGATTTCCTATGCTGCTCCTATTTTATCAGTACCATCACTCCTAGCAGGGCCAAGGGAGGCGATAGTACTTTTTGCTACCCTCACTATTGCCAGGCCACGAACTCAAGAGATTCAAATTGACCCTCAATTTGGTATGGGAAGCATTGAACATGCAAGGTATGCATATTCCCACTGAGAAAGAAACGTTGGTTCCAGGCAGGATGAAGCATAAGGATCTCAATAAATTGAAGGACATGGTAGCAATGACACCTACCATTGCTCTCCACCTACGAACGATCATGCAACATTTTGCTTTTCCCGCCCAAGAACGCTTCACTATGCCACCAAAAAAGATATGGTTTAGCTTGTACTTGGCGGAGACAGAGAATCTCACCATCAATATACCACACTGGATCATTGATCAAATACACCTAGCCCATCAACGGTGGAATAAGAAACAGAAAAATGTACTTCATGGATGCTGTGCTCTCACAAGAATAATTTACAGGTGCTTAGCGTACGACGTGCCCATTCAAAGAGCACTAGTATGGTCCAGGGCCCAAGAGTTCCAAAGACGGCTATCAACGGCGGGTCCTCTATCCAAGAAAATGAGAGGGGGAGTTCAATTACCATGTGCTCAAGCCAGGGGAGCCACCACCACCCCAGAAGTTACCCCTCCACAAACGAGGCGTGTCCGACCATTTACCATTCGCCTACCTAGACCAAGTGCAGAAGGACCCAATCTGGTGTTCCCTCCGATTCCATCGGACTTGGAGTTCCCACAAGGTTACACCCTTGCTGATTTGACAGATGAAGAAATTGCCCGTTTGATCAATGAGTCTAATTTGGAGACAGAAGCAGAGAAGACGCAAGGACCACAACCTACTACTACAACTTCAGCCCCGACCCAACCGGGAGTAGTCGAAGTAGAAGAGGATGAAGAAGAGACAGAAGAAGAAGAGGCAAACGAGGAGTATGATCAGGAATATGACGAACTTTCAGAACTAGCAAGTGCCCCGGCATACTCGGCCCAAATAAAAAGATTATACGAAACTATGAAGCGAGTCGAAGAACAACACAAACTGTCGCTCGAGACAAGAAAGATGATCATGAGCCAAATGTTAGCTGAGGAAGGCGTGGATGACATGTTTATTGAATCGATGAACCTACACACAGACGTAGTAGGCTTAGATGAGGCTGTTCATGCAGCCATGACTTATATTCATCGATTTGAGAAACGAGTGCCTACTTGCCCCATGCGATCCAGCAAACAAATCCACATCAATGTATCAGAACCAGGAGGTAACACACAAACAGAAGCACATCAGGCGGAACCACTCTCACCCCCCATCTCACCTCTCACTACACAAGTCACCTCACCACCTGGCACTACCACACATATTTCTGCCATTACCACAGTCGTCATGGGAATTCCTCTCTCTCCCGGCATCCAATTCGGAGGAGTTACCATGCCCACTTTCACAACACTCTTCACAAATATCACATCCACCCCACCCACTGTTCCCATCTACACAGTCACACACATGTTCGACACAATGGAAACATCACCAGCCACAACACCACTCCCACCCCCCACGCAGCCTCAATCTCCCATACCCCCTCCACCTACCTCACCACTTGACTCCACAGCATTCACAACTCCCTTCCCCTTCCCCATTCCCCCTGCATCTTCATCTTTCCCTGCATAGTTTAATGTAAATAGTATATTCATGGCATTACATCAATGCGTGTATCAACTTCAGAGTGAGTATCAGGCTCTCGAAGACCGTCATCATCAACTGACTACGAATCATCAACAACTACAGAGACGGCTTACAATTATAGAAGAAGACAATGCATACCTCAATCAACGTTACACCACACTCGAGCAAGCTCATCAAACCGTCCTGGAGACACCCCAACCATCACAAGCGCCAGGTGTCAAACAACTCGAAGCCTTACTGGAAGTCTACCAAACAAATAATCTGAGAGTCCGGTGAAATTTGACTCTACTCAGAAAACACATGGCTACAACCCTTGAAGAAAACAAGCGTGTGTAGAAGCAAAACAAAGAAAACCTGGAAGCTGCCATGGAAGGCTCTCCCCATGAAATCGATCCAGAACAATTCAAAGCAGTTCCCTCAAAAACAATGAAAACAATCTTGGAAAGCTATGCCGATCTATTAGAAGCACATGATGATTTGGAAAAGGAACGGGATGAGCTACGTCGCCAACTCAGGGAGCAGGAGGCACAAACCAAAGTCATAGAAACAACCTCGACCTTCAGCGGAAGTAAAGGCATTAACAGAGCAGGTGGCGGAACTACAGAAGAAGTTACTGGAATATGAAAGACAGCCCTCTCCAGTTGTAGAACCAGAGCCAGATGAATTGGTACCCATTGAGGTGGACGAAACGTATGAGGAACCATATGTTCCTATGCCGATGCCAGGTGGTCAGAAAACCTCAGAAGGAATGGACACCTTGGAAGTCGAAGTACCCGAATGGCTCCAGACACTAGAAAAAACAGCGACAACCCATGAAGATCGAGTGGCAATCCAAATCCAATAAATGGACAAATTAGAAGACACCATCATAAAGTCAGAATATTTTCGTAGTATGTCTCATCATAGATGGATAGGCACCAACGACGACCAGTATGTGCCATACTGTGTACTCCTGGCAGATTACAACGCAGAGATTCAACGCCGATGTGGAAAGGCTCCAACCTTTGCCACACAATTTGGGCCCGATGATATCCCAGAAAGTGCGAAAAAAAGGATCCATTCATCAACCCACCTGGAGGATCCGTCTTCTTGAGACCTATCCCGAGATGGTTCGTACTTGGACTAACATGCCACTCTTTATTAAATACAATCCCTATTATGTTCCAGTCTTCCGCAGACGCACTTGGCCCGAATTCACCATTGCTGTAAAGAATGTCAAAGGTTGTGAAAAGTGGTTAAATTATATCTATCTAGCACCTCCACAAGGACCTCCCACTGTTGCTTACATGATTTCTACAATTCGTCACTGGAGCATCCGCCTACGGAACACCCCTGATGTGATGCACAGATGTGCATGAAGATCTTCAAATTAATGCTCATTACATTCAAGACATTCAAGAACATCAAGGACCCCCACTTTTCAGGAGTTGGCTTCACTGCAGGCAACCAAGATCTGGTGTATGACATGAGCACTACCCCCTCAATAAAGGTAGTATACGCCTGGCACGCAAGAATAAAATACCTCCCAGCATGCCTCAAGCAGACCTTTGAGTAGATGTTCATCACAGGGTTCTGGGAATATCACTCGGAAATATTTGTACCCAAGCCCTCACATCTCCTCCAACTATTCGTTGTGGAGAGGACCATCTACTCAGATCAATTGCGGGTGCCCCATCCAGACATCCCAGGTCCAGTAGATTGGGATGCATTGTTAACAAACCTAGCACGGGGGCTACGATTAGAAGAACACCACCTCGCTTCCGATGTTGTTCAATATTATGTCCAACGCACAGCTAGACAAGGGTCTGTCAGAGACGACAGACGCGAGAGAGGGGGGGGTGTTGGCAGTAGTCAAGGAACTGAAGGATTCACAAGACAAGGAAGCCTACGAAGGGAGTCAGAGCGAAGAGAAAGCACAAGCAGACACAATAGTCAAAGAAGATATGGCAAGTAGGTCATTTAAATTTTTCATGCATCAAAGAGTTGGGCACACAAGAAGAAAGAGCAAGTAGGGAGCTCCAGGAGATGTATGTCAAAATGTTAGAAGAAATCCCTACAAAAATAGTGATTTTCATCACTAAAGACCATTGTAAATACCATTTCATATTTTTGTAGCTCCATTTTGTGCAAGCCAAGGAGTCCTTGAGCTTGAGGAGCTTTAGAAGTACCTACCTATCAGTTTTCACATTTTTTAGACTCCGTTTGAACCTCCAAATAGGGCAGAGAACCTAATTTTTAACTAAGCCGGACACTAGGTCTGGACAAGGCCAAAACCTAGTCAAAAACTATAAATAGAGCTAGAGAGCTCATTTTCGAGGTGAGCTTGTAATTGATTTGAACTTGTATGAGCATTTTGGAAGTAATCTAAAGAACTCCATTGCTTCTCTCTCTTTGTCTTACCTTGTGTGCGCGTGTGTGTATGTGTGTGCATGTTTGTGTGCTTCTCACTCATGCACTTGTGCCTTCACTTGCTTGAGGTCATCATACCATCCTTACGTCTTCCCGGATTGACATTAAAGGAGGTGCTACTCATCACTGAGCTACACAAGCAAATTCAGATCGTTGGCACTACTGATTGAGGTTCTATCGGTGATTGTTGAGGTGATGGTTGAGGGGATGGTGAGGCAGGTACCTGTAGACATAAAATGGTCCCCCTCATTTGTTTTTAGAAGCATGCCTTTGGTGGTTTGTGTGACTTAGTATCACCTTTAGACTGTTGTAACTCTGCATTTGATAGGGCTGGCTCGATAGGAATGTCATAAGAAAGACACATATACACAATTCTTCTAATGGCACAACAACCATGAATTACTCTTTTTCTTGCCCATCTTTGATTTTCCAAGAATAGTTGTTCTTGTATCCAATGGCTAAGTCGATGGTCTGTGGGCCAATATTAGCTAGGTAAAGTCCAAAACAAATATGTTTTTGCAGTAAGGTGAAGTGATCTTGTGTAGGGAAAGCAAAGTGCTGCATGCAGATGCACAGTGGCTTTGATAGCTCTTGTGTGATGGGTGATATGTTTGTCCATTTCAAAACCTCACCCTTCTTTATAGGTTCTAGGATGAGCCTCTTTCTCTCTCTGTGGGTGTGTGAGAATCGTAAATCTTTAAGGCAGCCTTGATGAGGTCCATTGAGAGATAAAACTTGTTGAAGGGAGGTTCAGTCACTAAGGAGGGAAATATAAAGGTGCCTTGGAGTTCCTTTTTGATTGGAGGTTGTAGAGTAGTGACTAAATAATAGCATCGATAAAAGTCAGGTTTAGGAAGGGACACACTAGAATAGTCGGTGAAACTTGCCTTTGCCCATAGTGGCTTTAATTCCTTCTTTAAAGCCCCTCGAGAAGAATTGGTATCTTCCCCACGTGTCACCACTAAACATAAGGTTGCTTCATAGATGTGCTCTGCATTGGCAAGAGGTCCTGCTAAACCTTGAAAGCAATGAGATTTGCTGTGTACTCATTCTGTCCTTCTGATGGGTGGGTCATCAATAGGCATTGAGCACATTGAATCTTGGAACTCTAGAAATATCACTGAAGGATGGGCTTCCACCAGTAAATTTTCAAAATCCACTACTGGTAAGCTTGTGCCTACCCTTGAGGTTCCTTTTGCTTGCATGTTGATCCTGAATATTCATGTAAAAGATCTACTACAAAAGGATAGCACATTAGCATGGAAATTAATATCAATCCCAATAAAGTGAGATCGTAATTGCTTTCCATAATTGATGTGCCACTTATGTAGCCCTGTGTTGTGAAGTGATTCTTAAACAATCTCTTATTAACTAATGCATGTTGCTAGACTTCCTACATGCTCTAAATAATGCATATATATATTTGTTCATGCGAGATGTCATTAACTATGGTAGTGAGTTAATGAGGGTTGATTTTTATAAGGATGATCAGTTTGCTTGGGTTTTAGTGAATTATTACAAGGGTAAAGGTTAGTCTCATGAGATTTCATAATGTACAATGGATGGGATTGAGGATTCTAGGGCTGTTTAGGCACCCATTTCCTAGTGAGTGATGAAGGGAAATGGTTCATTGGCTTAGATACAAAAGATGGATTGGGAGGTGAAGAGGTATAGTTGATCAGTGTGATTTTGGAGGGATTGTTGTTACATGGCTTAGATTTTGAGCTACTAAATAGGCCTTGGGCACCCAGATTTGAGTGGTGTTGGGCTTGTCCATCAGAGACCTCTTAGAATTACATTGTTTGCATGCTTAACATATAAGGTGCTCTCATTTGGACTATTCTCAAAACCATGTGCTAGCAAGTAGGCATGCATTTTCTCATACCAAGCATGTGGTGCTTGCATCAAACCATATAATGCCTTTTTCAACCTACACACTTTATTTTCACGCCCTTTCTATAGAAAAGAACGGGGCTAAAATACATACACTTCATCATGTAAATCATCATTCAAAAATGCAATTTTAATGTCCAAGTGATGTACATTCCAACCATGATGAGTTGTAAGTGCACAAATGCTACAAACAATGGTCATTTGACATGTGGTAGCAAATGTCCCATCAAAATCAATGCCCCTCTCTTGAGCATAACCTTTTGCAACAAGCCTAGCCTTATATTTATCAAATTTTCCATCAACCTTACACTTCAACTTGTACATACATTTAGTCCTAATGGACTTTTTGCCTCAAGGAAAATCACATAAAGACCAAGTACCATTCTTCATTATAGCATCCTATTTTGATTGCATAGTGGACATTTGATTTCTGAATTTTGTGCTTAATCAAAAGAAACATGCTCATTCTCATCACAAAGGCTAAAGGCAGCCATTGCATAGCAATATGATGCAAAAGAAACACTATGAGAGCATGAACGAGTATGATATGATAGAGATGCATCTAATTTGCTATCGCTCAAAGTCTACACCAGCTATTTAGGCATAAATTTAACCTCTTCTATGTCAAAACTCTCATCAACAAGTGCATCATGTAAATTTGCATGAGAAATGGAATGATTTCCATCATCATTCAAAACCTATTAAGGCTGAAAAATTGCCTCATTTGGACCAGCAATCGACTCTCCACCTATAAAAAGAGGAAGCAAAGTGTCATACATACCCTTCAAGCTAATTGATGTCTCCTTTGTACATGAAAGTAATGGCTATATTGCATCTTCCACCAAAACGACATGAAAGCTAACCAAAATGGATTTAATCTTTGGATGATACAAAGATAGCCTTTGATTTTTGAAGTATACCCAACAAAAATACATTTCATAACTATACCTCCTCTCTTAAAGTTGTTTTGTGTGTATCATATGTACCTAACAAGTGTCCCACCAAAGCACTACAAAAATCACTCCGTATGAGGCTTGGCATGGTTGCAAACTATTTGTTCCTCATCTTTGCATCTTTGGTTTTTTAGCATATGCATTAGTGCCTGAACAACACCAGAGGAAACTGGATGATAACATAGTGAAATGTACTTTTGTTGTATATAGTCCTGAAAGGAAAGGTTGTCATCTATATCATCCATAGACTATATGCATTTTGGTTTGTTGTGATGTTGTTCTTGTGGAAGATGCAATTCAACCATTACTTTCATGTAATAAGGAGACTTCAATTAGCTCTAGAGACATGTATGACACTTTGCTACCTCTTTTTGCAAGTGGACACTAAAGTAATCATTCAAATGATGTAATTTCTAGACTTTTATAGGTTCCACATGATGATGCAAATTATTCCATTTTTTATGTAGATTTACATGATGCACTTGTTGATGAGAGGGTTGATATAGAGGAGGCAAAAACTATGCTTAAATGGTTGGTTCAAACTTTGAGAGATAGCAAATTAGATGTACCTTTGTCATATCATAGCCGTTCAAGTTCTAATAATGCTTCCTTTGCATTAGATTGCTATGCAATGACTACCTCTAGTTTTTGTGATGAGAATGAGCCTATTTCTTTTGGTGAAGCAAAAAATTAAGAAAATTGGATGGCTGCTATGCAATTGGAATATGATGTTATTATGAATGATGGTACCTGGTCTTTATATGATTTGCCTCCAGGCAAAAAGGCCATTGGCACCAAATGGGTATACAAGCTAAAATGTAAGCTTGATGGAATAGTTGAAAGGTATAGGGCTAGGCTTGTTACAAAAGCTTATGCTCAAGAGTGAAACATTTATTTTGATGAGGCCTTTGCAGCTATATGTCAAATGAACATCATTCACAACATTTGTGCACTTGTAGATCATCATGGTTGGAGTGTACATCAATTGGACATTAAAATTGCATTTTTGAATGGTGACTTACATGAAGAAGTGTACATATTTTAGCCTCGTAGTTTTGTGCAAAAGGGTCATGAAAACAAAGCGTGCAAGTTGAGAAAGACATTATATGGTTTGAAGCAAGCACCATATGCTTGATATGAAAAGATACATGCCTACTTGATTGCATATGGTTTTTAGAGCAATCCAACTAAGAGCACCTTATATCTTAAGCATGCAAATGTACTTCTGATCATTGTTATGTATGTTGATGACATGATTCTCATTGGTTTTAATGAGAAGCATGTTGCTGAATTTAAGGCTAATTTGGTAAGGAACATCTCCTAAGGGATTTCCCTAAGAACCCAACCAATGCACAAAAAATCACCCATATCAATGTTATTAGTTTGGTTGTAGACTCTAATGGTAATGTGACTATAACAACCCCCATCCAAGTAGTAACTAGAGCTCAAGCCCTACAACAAAACCATAGTGTAGAACATGAAAAGATTTATGAAGCTAGAGAGATTGAGAGCATAATTAAGAAGAGGACAAGAGCTTGGAAGGATAGCCGTGAGCAGAGGATGAGTGAACTCGAAGAAAGCTTAAGTGAGGCTAGAGCTAAATTTATAGAAATCACATCTCAGACACACTCTCACACACACATAATCATCATCATCATCACCTAACACTAATCAACTCCATATAACCCCATCACCTCCCATGCAAGATAAGTCTTAGCGGAACCTATTCTCAAGGATTTAGACATGATGCTTAAAGCATATCATGCTAGAATCCAAGAAGGGACAAATGTGACAAAACATGACAAGTGTTACCCTAGAGCTGACCTAGAGATTGAAAGAACAAAGCTATGTGCGAAAATGGTGGAACTAGCTCATACCATGTTTGAAGCTAGTCGTCTTTTCAATTGCACTAAATCAACCAAGGCACAATTGCACTTTGATGGATTGGTAGAGAGACTAGAGAAGATAATAGCCAAATCTGGCAAGATAACTGCATTAAAGGTAAGCAATGATAGAAGTGAAAGAAAAAGCTTTCTTCCTAAGGAAGTCTATGCTCATAATTCTATTGACCTTGGAATACCTTCTTCTATGCAACAGTCCTCATGAGCGTTCTTAAGAGAGATTCATGAAGAGAAATGGGCCAAGGAGTGGGAATCCTCCTCCCATTGAGCTAGTAGACGATCTTCGTGATCAGTTTCTATAAGACATTCCCCCTATCTACTAAGAATAAGAGGATGCCTAGTCTAGTGAGCGTTTAGTCTTTGAGTCTAATTCCTTGCAGGAATTGCCCTATTTCATAGGTCCATGGGACTCTAAGTCTATCCATATGAGAGCACCCATAATCATGGTAAGAAATGAAGATTCAGTCTTACCTAAGAATACAGATGTAGTGAAGAACACTAAAGTGCAATGCCATCTCACTTTGGAGGAGCTACTCAAAATCAAACCAGAATTGTGCAAACACATAGCCAATCAAGTGCTAGAAGTACCTAAGACTCATTCCCAGGTAGGATCACATAAGACAATGCCCGAAATACCCTTGGACAAAATAGGAGACATGAGTGAAGGAGAAGAAGGAAATACCTATCTCCCTAACATCTGTTATCAAGGCTACAAAACAAAAGCTATTTTGGACTCAAGTGTGGGTGTTGCCATTGCTACCACATCCTTATGGAAGCATAGGGCAAGCGAACACTCAAATTGACAAGAATGAAATTACAAATGGCTAATGACCATATTGAGGAACCCCTAGGATTACTAGATGGCATAACTCTCACCATGTGTGGTATGGAGTTTGAGCATACATTTGCCATATGTGAAGTTGGCAAGAACCACACATATGAGATGATCTTAGGTAGACCATTCATGAGACAACTGGAGATAGTGCAAGATTGGTGAAACAATTCTTTGTACTTGCAACATTTAGGGGTCACCACTAAGGTCAATCTCAAGCACTACTCTCATAGAGATGTGCCCCCTATACAATAGAACCCTATCCATATAGCTTCAGATTACACAGAGTCAGTGCATTTCATAGGATCAAGATCCTCATGGATGCATGAAGCCTCTTATTCTCCTCCATGGCTATGGACATGTGTCTTCATAGAAGACCTAGATATCTTTGTAATTTATCATTCCTTGCTGTCGTATCCACCGTTTGCACTTTGGTTTTCAATTCATCATGTGCTTATTGGAAGGTGAGGTATTTATCTTGTAAATCACGGTTAGATCATATTGGAGTTAGACGTCTGTGGAAGCACGCGAATAGCACAAGGAAGAAGAAGAAGCTTGGAGCACAACACACAATACTGAATGTATTACTAGAGAATGTACAAAGATAAGTAGCCCATTAGGGCAATAGACGTATATACAAGCCGAGGGAAAATAACCTCCTAAAGAGGGAAAAAAGTGCCCCGACGGTCCTAGTGTGTTCACACACATCACTACCGAAATATATCAATAAGTCCCCCTAGGAGTGATGCGGTGAACAAGGAGCTGGCACTCATGTATAAGGAAGTTCCAAGCTATGTGGAAATCACTCCACAAAAGGAAGTAAGCCCAAAGCTTTGCAGAAACTTGAAACTTCTCCCTAGGGAGAGCCTTCGTGAAAAGGTCTGCAATGTTCTCCTCCGTGGGCACATATGCCAAGCTAATCTCCCTAGCAGAGAACCTCTCCCTGACATAGTGGTAATGCACCTCAATGTGCTTAGTGTGAGCATGGAACATAGGGTTCCTCGCAACTACCAATGCGCTTTGACAGTCTGTGAGGATGGTGGTGGAAGAAGTCTGACCAACACCCAAATCAGCCATAAGGCATCTGAGCCACACACACTCAACAATTGCTGTGAACACTACCCTATATTGAGCCTCACAATTGGAAGTGGCCACAGTAGGTTGCTTCTTGCTCAACCAAGATATACATGAGTTACCAAGCATGAAGCAAACACCACTAGTGGACACACGAGTGTCATAACAACCGGCCCAATCAGAGTCAGAAAAAGCATGCAAATCTGGTGGTAATATCCCCCCTTGGGATAAAACAACCCAAGTAGTCGAGTAACACTCAAATAGCGAAAGATGTGCTTAGTTGCCTGCCAATGCTTGACTCTTGGGCAATGCATAAACCTGCTCATCTGTGAGACAACAAACTGAATATCTGGCCGAGTAATGCATAAGTAAATCAAGCATCCAATAGCCTACTGATAGAGAACAACAACAAATG
Organism: Ceratopteris richardii; assembly: GCA_020310875.1. Taxonomy (NCBI): domain Eukaryota; kingdom Viridiplantae; phylum Streptophyta; class Polypodiopsida; order Polypodiales; family Pteridaceae; genus Ceratopteris; species Ceratopteris richardii. The sequence goes on from CM035440.1 coordinate 82,855,531, forward strand.
CATCTCCAGCATCATGAAGACTCAATCATAAACCTATCTCCATCAACTTGCATAAACTGAATGCCCAAATAGCGATGCAAATGCCCCAAATCATACATCTCAAATGAGGCATGCAAATCAGCCTTAAAATCAGCAATATTCTCCTCAATAGGACCAGTGATCAGCATATCGTCAACATAGACAACAATGATCAGAAGCACATCATTAGCATGCTTAACATTTAAGGTGTTTTCAGTTGGACTGTTCTCAAAACCATGTGCAATCAGATAGGCATATATCTTCTCATACCAAGCATGTGGTGCTTGCTTTAAACCATATAATGCCTTCTTTAACCTACACACCTGGTTTTCATGCCCTTTCTGCACAAAGCCACGAGGCTGAAAAACATACACTTCTTCATGCAAGTCACCATTAAAAAATGTTATTTTAATGTCCAACTAATGTACATTCCAACCATGATGAGCTGCAAGTGCACAGATGCTCCGAACAGTAGTCATACAACATGTAGGTGCAAAGGTCTCATCAAAATCAATGCCTCTTTCCTGTGCATAACCCTTTGCAACAAGCCTAGCCTTATACCTGCCAACTGTACCATACGGTTTATGCTTCAGCTTGTATACCCACTTAGTGCCAATGGCCATCTTTCCAGGAGGCAACTCACATAAAGACCTCATTATAGCATCATAGCAGCCATCCAATTTTCTGAATTTTGTGCTTCATCAAACGAAACAGGCTCATTGTCATCACAGAGGCTAGATGCAGCCATATCATAGCAATATGATGCAAAAGAGGCACTATGAGAGCCTGAACGAGTACGATATGACAGAGGTGCATCTAATTTGCTGTCACACAAAGTCTGCACCAGCCATTTTGGCATAGTTTTTGCCTGCTCAATATCAGCTCTCTCATCAACTAGTGCATCATGTAAATCTGCATAAAAAATGGAATGATCTACATCATCACATGAAACCTGCAAAGGTTGAGAAGCTGCCTCATTGGGACCAGCACTAGATTGTCCACCTGTAAAAAGAGCCAACAAAGTATCATACATGTCTTTGGAGCTAACAGATGTCTCCTTAGTACATGAAAGCAATGGCTGAATAACATCTTCCACAAAAACAACATCACGACTAACCAGAATGCATTTAGTCTGTGGATGATACAGACGATAGCCTTTACTTTCAGAACTCTACCCAACAAAAATACATTTTAGTGCTTTATCATCCAATTTTCTACGATGTTGTTCAGGCACTAATGCATATGCCAAACAACCAAAAACACGTAGATGAGCAACAGATGGCTTGCGATCATGCCAAGCCTTAGATGGAGTGATGAACTGTAGCACTTTAGTGGGACACATGTTCAATACATATGCTGCACACATGACAACCTCAAGCCAGAAACTATGTGGTAAAGCCTGACTCTTGACCATACAGCTCACCATCTCCATGAGTGACCTGTTCTTTCGTTCAGCAACTCCATTCTGTTGAGGTGTATATGGCATTGTACACTGGTGTTTTATCCCACGTTCAGCCAGAAATGCATTAAAATCAAAAGACATATATTCCCCTCCCCCCCCCCCGATTAGAACGGAGGGTGCCCATTTTACATGTTGATAGATTTTCAGCCAAAATAAAAAACTGTTTGAAGCACATGAACACTTCAGACTTTTCCTTCAATGGATATACCCATGCATGCTTGGAAAAATCATCGATGAAAGTCACGAAGTAAAAATAATGCCCAAAATAAGCTGTCTACATAGGACTGCAGACATCACTATGTACAAGCTGCAATTTCTGAGTAGCCCCAACTGAACCATCTTTTGGAAAGGACGAACGCTGCATTTTGCCCAAAATACAGCCTTCACAAACATGTTTTCCATGTGCCTCAAGTTTGGGCAAAGAGGACACCATTGCAGATTTTTGCAGGCATAACAAACTAACAAAATTCAGATGACCAAAGCGTGCATGCCAAAGCTTTGCATCTGACATAGCCTGAGAATCCTTTACTGCACATGCCAAATCATTTACAGATCTTTCATAGTCTATGAGCTTATACAACCCATGACATAAAATTCCAGAAGTAATAATCACATCGCCATTTCACAAAACATAAACTCTACACTTGTCATCAACAAATTTCACAACCAAACCAATCTTGGCTAATGCAGAAACTGATAATAGGTTCTTCTTGATCCTTGACACAAATAAAGCATTTGACAAAGTGAAAGAACTACCATCAGTAGTAGTCACATGTAATAGTATTCCCTGTGGGGCAGGCTCGAGTGAAGAGAAGAAATTGCGCTGTGAGCTAATATGTTTGGTCGCCCCACCGTCAAAATACCAAACATCTGAGTCTATTGTAGACATGCACTACTCATGAGAAGATGGGTCAAAATGAAAGTAGTAAACACCCATTCTTCTTCCTGCACAAGATTAGCAGACTTTGTTTTTGGTGTAGAGGCCTCTGCAACAACCATTCTAGCCTCTTTCTTCTTTGCCTCTTTAGTAGCCAGTTTTGAACAGTTCTTTATGATATGATCATTCCCTTTACAGTACTTACAAAACAATTTATGCTTTTTTGATTTCTTCTCATCTTTATCTTCCTTCTTCGAATGTGCATAATTAGCAGATTCCTGCTTACTAGTTGAAGAGCTCCATTTTCCTTTGACCTTCTAACTAGCCAGGAAAGCTTGATCTACAACTCGCATAATGGACCTGTTCTGCTTGGACTGATCTTCCTGCAACAGAACAGAGACTAACTCCTCAAATGATAAGGCATTTGGATTGCCTTTCATCATCAACTGAAGAGTAGAAGCAAAACTCTGATATGAATTAGGAAGACGATTCAAAACGGTCTGCACAAGTGAGCTATCTGGTATAACCTCATCAGCACAAATCAACTGTTCCTTCAAGTCTTTGATCTTCGTTAGGAAACTCTCCACAGAATCACCTTCATTCATGTGCTCACTCTCCAACTATTTTCAGAGGTAAGCAACACGAGCCTCATTCCTAGCTTGGTACAATGTGGTAAGTTTATCCCAAGCATCCTTAGCTGTTCTGCAAGAGCGAATGTGAGGAATAATGACACGTTTGACAGACAAAGCTATCAATGCATGTGCCTGGGCATCTCCGCCATCCCAGCAAATCTGCTCTGTAGTAGGTGCAGCAGAAATTATAGCACAAATAGGAATATGCAGAATATCATCATCTTTGACACCTTCTACATTAGCTTCAGTACTTGTAGTTGTAACAGTTGCAGGTGTGATATGACATTTTTCGACACCCTGCACAATGTTCCACAGTCCTTTTGCAACCAACACATGTCGCATCATATAAGCCCATGATGGGTAGTTGGTACCATCCAACTTATCCTCAACAACCAACATACAGAATACATAACTGCTTTCAGCCATGGTCGGTGACTAAAATACCTTGATGCAGAAAATTGACTGTATCTCAAAAAGTTGAACAGAACTGCCGAGACGAATTCTGCTCCTATAGCAGACTTCGAGATGCTTATACTGGCGAACAAAAAGTGGTATATACCTTTGGCACAAAAAGATGAAATAGCCTGCACAAGCGCTATGATAGTGCATTCAGAGGCCGAAACAAGCTTAGATCATGATTTTGACACCACAAAGCGAAGAGGTTTTGATCTAAAAAACACACTGAGTATGCTCACCAAAATTCATGCAATTTTGAGACTGCAAACGAAGGAGTGTCGACGGCACCCTAGATGAAGCAACAACCTACTCTGATACCAATTGTTGGAGTTATACGTTTGCGGAAGCATGCGAACAACACAAGGAAGAAGAAGAAGCTTGGAGCACAACACACAATACTGATTGTATTACTAGAGAATGTACAGAGATAAGTAGCCCATTAGGGCAATAGGCGTATATACAAGCTGGGGGAAAAAAACCTCCTAAAGAGGGAAAAAAGTGCCTCGGCGGTCCTAGTGTGTTCACACACATCACTACCTAAATATATCAACAAATCCTTCCAATTCTATTATGCTATTCTATAATCATTGAGGCTCACTCAAGAGGGTCGTGTTTCTTTTTTCTAGTTGTTGATAATCCTATTGGATTGTGATACACATTAAATCATCGTATTAAATGTGTTATGTGCAAATGTAGATGCACGAGTGATAGGGATGAATGTAGGGGGAATGGAAGTGGTGAATGCTATGCATGAAGGTGTGATGGGTGTAGGTAATGTTAGTGGAGAGGGGATATGGGATTGTGGAAGTGTGCAGGGAGGGGTGGTACTATGGGTGGAGAGATGTCCATGGAATCAAACAATGTGGTGCATGTGGGTTCTACCATGAACATGGGGATGGTAGGTGTGGTGCATATTGTGTTAGTGTAAAGTGATGTTGTTACTATGGCGCATAAGTAGAAAGGAAGTGTCATGGGGTAGTGAGTGAAGCCTTCCATAAATGAAATGTAGTGGTGTGGGACAACTACGCATGGGAAAATGGAAGAAGAGAATGGAAAGTAGGGATCGGTGAAAGGGACTTAAGTGTGAGGGGTTATAAGGAAATAATAATTTTAGTAGTTCTATGGTGGCCTTGGGTGCTAGGTAGGACTAGGTGACCAATGGCTGGTCCTAGAAGTTCATTGGTGGTGATGTAGAGAGGATTAGTGATTGAAGAAAAGAGGGTGGCTAGCAAGATTGGTTTGCAAAAGCTGAAGGAGGGTGTGATTGTAATGATTTGAGTAGTGGTTACAACTAAGGGGTATGAGGTGGGGAGTGGGGAAAGGTCAGATAGATAGGTTCCATGGGATGAGTAGTTGTAGTGGTTTTCATGGTTGCTTGTACCTCGGTGTCAATTGGGGGAGAGGGAGGGTGTTGAGGTGTTATTGACGAGGTTTGTACCAAATTTTTAGCAGCGAGATCAATGGTGCCTATTGAAGTGGCCTCTTGTCCTATAGTAGCTGCGTGTTCCATCATAGGTATTCTTATATTCTTACCCATGTGTGATCATGTGTTGGCGTGCCTTTGATCATAACGGGGTGCCAATTTCTATAACATGGTGTGAACTGCCTAAATCACTGCTAAAGTCTCCATTAGCAATTGGAGGGTCTTGATGAAATGTGGGTCAACTCATTCTTCACTTAGTATCCGCTCAATCAAGGCTTAACCTATACTAAAGGAGAGATGGTGTCGTTCTTGCACACTCATAATCATGCCATATAATCTTTGCAATTGTGCAGTATATGTGGAGGATCTTGTAGATTCTCCTTATTGTTCATCACGCCGCTCTTCCTCATCATCTTCATCATCATCTTCTTCTTCTTCTTCTCCTTTGGTCGGTTCTTGTTGTCCTTCTTCATGTTGCTGTTGTTCTTGCTTGCCTTCTCGTTCTTCTCTTGACTTAAGATTTACCTTTTGAAGGATTCATTCAAAATCTACATTACTAAGCTCTTCCAAGAGAACTCCTCCAAGGAAATCTAGTTCAGATGGCACAAGGGGAAAGATTAAACTGGATCCATCTATACTTCACCTTGATATTCTGAGTGTGAATGGTTTGAATACTCTTTGTGGTGCACGACACATATCAAGTGTCAGAGTGGCACCTTTGGGTTGTGCACAAGGTAGCATTCCCCTCATTTTATTGGATGGTGGAGCCCAAGGTATCTTGCTCTTAAATTGCTGCACTTTGTTTTAGGAAAGAGCCCTCTGAATCAGAATATTATATGCAAGACATCGATATATGATTCTAGTGAAAGTGCAAAAACCATGTAACACTAGCTTATGTGGCCACCTCTTGTGTGCCCTATGAATCTAATCAATAATCCAATGTGGAAGATTGATCATCATGTTATGTGTGTCAGCCAAATGCAAGAAGAGCCAAACCTTTTTGTGTGGCATTGTGAACTTGTCTTGTCTTGGGAACATGAAATGTTGCATGCACGTTCTCAAATGCACCACGATGTTGGGAGTCATGACCACCATGTCCTTGAGCTTTGGAAGATTTTGATTCTTCATGTTGTCTGGAACCAAACCTTCCTTCTCCATGGGGATATGCATACCTATCATATCTAGGGCTACTCGAAATAGATTGTTGGTCAGAAGGAATTGTTTTAATTCATTCCGATGCATTAATGATGGAACCACAATGATGCCATGTGTCTTGGGGCAAAATTAGTGAGTTGATGAGATAGAAACATTGCAAGAAATCTGGTTTGGGTAATTCGGCAACAAAGTATTCTACAAGGCCCTCGTTTTGCCACATAAGCTATTAGTCTACTATGTTTTGTAGCTTCTTAGATTCTCTATTAATGAAATGGTATCTTCCCCATGTGTTGTTGTACTCAATCTCAGCTTCCCACATTTATGCTCCTTCTCCTAGCGGTCTTGCCATCTCATTGAACCAATGTGAGTTTTTACTAACTCTTGTTGCATGGCCCATGGGTGGATCTTGTATAGGGATAATTTGCACTGTCTGCATATTCTATGGCTGCTCTTTTGGTTCAAGCTAAATAGGCAAGCTTTCTATGTTGAGAGTCTCATAACTAGTCCCTGCTTGAGATCTCATTCCTGCTATCTCCGCCATTAGTAGTAATGATACTGAAGTATGGATTTTCTATAAGAATAAAATCACATTAGTATTTCATTAGAGAAAGGGTGAGAACATATTCCCCTTGCAATACCAATATGGTTTGCATGGTAGTTAGTGGTTAGGTAAAATGTTAGTAACCTTCCTAGATGCATACTCTGGATATGCAATGCACTCAAAATGCATTGATTTTTGTGTAAATGAGTCTACATGGGTGGGTCAGGGGCTTAGTAGAAGGTTTGATTTGCAAAGCTACCCTAATGGGATTAAAAATCTTAACATTCGTGACCTTTGAAGGCATTCAAGATAGTTTTGACAAGGTTTGGGACTTTTTAGGTACCCATTTCAAAGTAATCCTTGGTGTGATTTGATGTGCTGATGTGATGATAATAATTTTCCATCCTGAAGTGTGTGAAGTGGGTGCCTGTGACTATGGATTCAAGACTATGAGCTTATGTGTGACTATTTGAGCGCATAAGAAGGTCTTAGGCACCCAGATTTTTCATGCACTCGGGTAAAACTTCATCAAATGCTTAGGTATCCGAATAGAGAAAACCCATTGAGATTGAGTCTCGTAGCCCTCATCTTTGGTTTTATTTGACTCCATCATTTGTTTCATACGTACTAGACTAAGGAAGCAGTGGATTGCTCACTCATGCACCTCCAAATCTGTTGCACATTATGAGGTACCCAATTTTGAACTAGTTTCTGAGCATGAGACTTGGCTGTCTACTTCATCTACTTCTTGAGTTTCCTCCCTTGTTCTGCTTTGACCATCTTTGGAAAAGAAGGTGTTGCCAGTGCAATCGATAGTAGCTACAAACATCGGTGCAAAGGAAGCATGTGAGAAGGAAATGCAAGAAGTATGGGGGACCAGACCCATTATTTTTCAAAGAAATATGTTTTCATTATCATTTTTTCAAACCATTAACAATGATTTTAATCACTCATGTAACATTTGTAATATAGAAAATCGAATCTTGTAACGAGGAGCTCCATTTTGTGCAAGCCGAGGATTCCTCAAGCTTGAGGAGCTTTGGTAGAATGCTCATACCAGGTTTTGGATTTTTTAGACTTCATTTGGACCTCAAAGTGACCCTTAGAACCTAGTTTTTAACTAGACCGGACACTAGGTTCAAAACCAACCAACTAGTCAAAAAACTATAAAAAGAGCTAGAGAGCTCATTTTTGGGGTGGTTAGTGTGATTGAGTTTTGTAAGAGCTATTTTGAGTAATACAAGTGTGATTCTTACCTTTTATTGTGTCTCCTCTTGTCTCTACCATGTGTCTGTATGTATGCATGTGTGCACTTGTGTGCTTCTCACCTCCATCTTTGTGCACATCACTCGTTCACGATCTTCACATCATCCCACCTCTTCTACAGATTGACAATTAAGGAGGTGGAGCTTCTTGATGTGATACCTATCCTTGTCTAGAACTACACCAAATTTTGCATTCTTGCCAAGGACGAGCTCTAGGACGAACATGTGATGGTAAGAGTATTGGGAAAAGTAGCATTGAAAGGTAATTAAGTTGAATTTTGTTCTTGTTTTTATGCTATTTTCATCTTCTTTCACCTCCCCTACACTCTTCTTTCATCCCTGCATCATCCACTTTCATTGCAAAAAATCACAAAAAATTCACCATATCCACCTTTCTCTCCTCATTTCCTTCATTTGAGAGAGAGAGAGAGAGAAAGTGTGTGTGTGCATTTGCATGTGTTATTGGGTTTTCTTTGCAAGAAAGTGCTTCAAAACAAGATTACAACACCCCCTAGGTACAATTTCTAAGATTTGTCCATGTTTGCCGAAGGCCTCATACCATCATGATGGTCTGAGAAATTCGTATTTCTTTGAATGTGTCATATGCATAGTGTATAGCATCCTAGCACCAAAAGGAATCTATAGCTGCATCTTGAAAATTTTTATTTTTTTGAACCATCGCAACGGTTGATCATCATCATGATGAGGCATCACCATCACGATGAGACCAAACCGTCACGATGGGCTCACACCATCGTGAGTGTTCATGACCATCGTGATGACTCACATACGCCATTGTGATGATCACCTCGATGACATTATCATGATTGGTTCATACCATCAGGATGCTTCGAGACCATGATGTGAGTTGACCATCGCAATTGGCTCACGCCATCATGACAAGTTCACATCATCGCGATGGGCCCATGCCATCGCGAGGACTCATAGCATTATTGACCATCCTGATGATCCTCCACATCATCGTGATTGTCCCAAGCCATCGCGATGAGACTAGGCCATCACATCACATTCATTGCACAACATTGCAATGATACATCATGCCATCACAATTGTACCATACCATCGTGATTGGGTAAGACCATTGCAACGGATCGTGACCATCGCGATCGTGTTAGACCTTTGTGATGGTTTGATTGAAATGCAAAAATTAGGGTTTTTTTTTGTAATTTTGAAGCCAAGTTAAGCACTTATTGCATCTTAGGGCCCCCCCTAGAATATGTTAAAGAGGTCTTGTTTACTTGCCAATTAAAGAGTGATCTAAATTTAAGACTTTTACAAGTCAATTAATGGCATATTGAGAAAGGTGAGACACAGAGAAAATCAAGGCTTGGGAATCACGTCTTCTTGGCCATAAGAGCAATCAAGAAGGTAGTGGATTTGAGGTTGGAAGAACTCTCAACCCCCTCAGTCAGTTGCTAGTTCAAGCTAAGTGTGATTAGTGTCATTGATTAATTAGGGACACACTAGGAAAGATACAAGTGCAAGAAACCCTTAATTATTCAAGTTCAAGTGCAGATTAAGATATTGAGGTGACAAATCCTAAAGAGGAAAACTCAATTTCAAATAGCCAAATACATCTCTCAATTACTTGACCAATTGTATTAAGGCATCTTCTTCTTCTGCTGCCATGTCACCTGCTATTACTATGTGTCTATCTTCTCCTCCCTTGTGGGTGATCACTACTTTCTTGGTTTCTTCTTAATTTTCACAAGACTCATCTCTCTTTTTCTCTCAAATTTGTTCTCTTCTTTTTCATTTGTTAGTACACTCTTGCCTTTTGGTTCATTTTTTCCACAACCCCAAGTGAATTAATTCGATGGCAATGCACCATGGTGCACTCTCCTTATCGAGAGCTCCACGATGATATCCTCTCAGTAGAAAACGGATCTCCTAAGGCCGCATACGGTACTCCGCACAAACACTACAGAATACATAGAAAACACAGTACACATGGAGCATGAAGACAGACCTCTTAGGTCTTACAAAATGCAGTCGAACCTATAGTCCGTGGCTGACCAGGCCACCATATGTTTTATTAAAGAACATATACAAAGAAGTGTCCAGTGGCCATTTGGCCTTTCAGATGGACACTAACGGTAACAATCTCCCACTAAAGGCCAATATGGCCAAAGTAACTATGGGAGAAACATAAAGAATGATAAAGAATACCTGAGTGTAAGTATACAAACTATACCTTCCACCTGATGGGCATGTTACACAGTATACAAGTGACTGTGTAAGATCAAGAATCAAGTAACCCCCATCAAGTGACAACAGTGTCGAAAGCTATTGTGTGGTAGAGCTTTAGTCAAAGCATCTGCAGCATTATCTCAAGTGTGAACCTTCTCAAGAATAATGCACTCAATGGCTAAGCAATCTCTAATGAAGTGATATCTCACCTCAATGTGCTTGGTCTTTGCATGATAGACCGAATTCTTAGCCAAAGCAATGGCACTCTGACTATCACTGAGCAAACAAGGTACATGCTGAGGTAAATCCATATCACAAGCAAGACGAGAAAGCCACAATGCTTCCTTACATGCCTCACTTGCTGCAACATACTCTGCTTCTATGGTGGAAACAGTTGTATATTCTTGAAGACGAGATCTCCAAGAGATAGCACCTCCAACAAAATGGAAAATGTACCCTGATGTAGACTTATGATTGTCTACAGAACCGGCATAGATAGAATCTGTGTAACCAATAATGGATGCTTTCCCTCTACCTAAGCATAGACACTTGTCCTTAGTGCCACTCAGATATCTGAAAATCATCTTGATTGCTTCCCAATGTTTCTTGCCAGGATTAGACATATCTCTGCTCACAACTCCCACTGCAAATGCAATGTCTGGTCTCGTAGCTACCATAGCATACATGAGACTACCAACAGCAGACTGATAGGGAATTTTGGTCATGAATTCCTTTTCCTCATCTAATTTGGGGCAATCATCCTTGCTCAATTTCACATATGTAGGTAAAGGTGTACTCAATGCCTCTCCACCCTGCATATTGAACCTGTGAGGTACTTTGGATATGTACTCACTTTGAGACAAATATATGCATCTTTTAATCCTATCACGAGTAATGTGCATGCCAAGAATATGTTTGGCATCCCCCATATCCTTCATATCAAATGTCTGACTCAACTTCTTTTTGAGAATTGACAAGTCATAAGAGGACTTCCCAACAATCAACATATCATCGACATAAAGTATCAAACATATCAAGCTGCCATATGAGCATCTCTTTGTGTAGAGACAGTGATCGTCATTGCTTCGAGAATAGTTTTGGGACTTCATAAAAGCATCAAACTTTCGGTACCATTGTCTAGGGGACTGTTTAAGTCCATACAAGCTCTTCTTGAGCTTACAAACTAGATTTTCCTTGCCAGGAACTACATAACCCTCTAGTTGTTTCATATAGATCTCATATGTAAGATCTCCATGCAAGAACGTAGTTTTCACATCCATTTGGACTAGCTCTAAGTCCTCCATTGCAATGAATCCAAGCAACATGCGCAGGGTAGTCATCTTGACCACTAGAGAGAAGATTTCCTTGAAATCAACACCATGTTGTTGCTTAAAACCTTTTGCAACAAGTCATGCTTTATACTTCAGAGAAGCACTATTTGATGTGAATTTCAGCTTATATACCCATTTACATGGTAAAGCTTTCCTGCCATTTGGCAAAGGTACTAAATCCCAGGTACCATTGTTGTGAATAGAATCCAACTCACTCTTCATGGCATGCTCCCACTTGACATGATCTTGTGTCTGCATAGCCTCTTTGTAGCAAAAAGGCTCACTGGCATCTGTTAGCATAAAAAAATCTAAACCTGGAACATATCTATCACGTGGATGTGAGACACGTGCAGAATGTCTCAATGGTTGCTGAACAGGAACATGTGCAGACTGATCTGAATGGATATTCTCTTGAACATCCCTATGTGCAGAATTTTCATGCATGCTAATTGGAGGACTAGTATCCTCAAACACCACTCTTCTCACTTCAACCTCCTTAATGGGTTGTTTATGCATCTTAGACTCATTGAAAATGACATCACGACTTCTGATCACTGATCGTGTTTTAGGATCCCATAGGTGATATCCAAATTGTCCTTCTCGACCATATCCAAGAAAAATGCATTTCTTTGACTTATGGTCCAACTTTTGTCTAAGATTCTTGGTTATATGAACATATACTTCACAACCAAAAACTCGACGATGATCATAATATGGTGGCTTCCTTGTCCATAACTCTTGTGCCACTTTCAGACCTTTGGCAGTACTAGGTGAAAGGTTAATCACATGAACTGTAGTCAATACTGCTTTTGCCCAAAAGACTTGTGAGAGGTTTGCATGATGCAACATAGAGATAACTCTATCTTGAATAGTTCTATTCATCCTCTCAACTACACCATTCTGTACTTGGGTATACAGAGCTGTAAACTCTCTACGAATCCCTCTAGACTGACAAAAAAGGCTGAACTCATGTGAGGTATACTCACCCCCATTATCTAAACGTAAAGCCTTAAGCTTAGTTCCTTTTTCAGTCTCAACTGAAGCAATCCATTTTCTGAAAGTAGGGAATACCTCATCCTTCGATTTGATAGGATATACCCAGACTTTTCTAGTAGCATCATCTATGGAAGTGACAAAGTAAAGAGAACCACCTAAGGACCTAGTGGGCATAGGACCACACATATTTGTATGGACAAGATCTAAAGGCTTGTAGCTCAGTGATGAGTAGCACCTCCTTTAATGTCAATCCGGGAAGACGTGAGGATGGTATGAAGACCTCGAGCAAGTGGCGGCACAAGTGCGTGAGTGAGAAGCACACAAGCATGCACACACATACACACACACGCGCACACACAGCAAGACAATGAGAGAGAATCAATGGAGTTCTTCGATTACTTTTCAAAAAGCTCTTACAAGTTTGTTTCTATTACAATCTAACCTCCAAAAATGAGCTCTCTAGCTCCTTTTATAGTTTTTGACTAGCTTTGGCCCTGTTCAGACCTAGTGTCCGGCCTAGTTAAAAATTAGGTTCCAGGGCTTATTTGAGGGCTCAAACGAGATCTAAAAAATACGAAAATTGGCAGGTAGATACTTCTAAAGCTCCTCAAGCTCAAGGACTCCTTGGCTTGCACAAAATGGAGCTACAAAAATATGAAATGGTATTTACAATGGTGTTTAGTGATGAGAATCACTTTTAATTGGTGTAGAGGTTTTGAAAAATTAAAGGTTGCCTTAGTGCTAGATCTGCGTGAATGCTCATACGTGCTTCTTCCTTAGGAAAATTATTGGCCTATTTGCCAGATCTTCGTTGACTCCCTTGTCTGCTTGTGCCTTCTCTCCCTTCTGACTCTCTTCTCTGACTGCCATGCCTCGTTAGTCCTTCAGTTCCTTGTCCGCTGCTAACACCCCCCCCTCTCTCGCGTCTGTCGTCCCTGACAGACCCTTGTTGTGTGGGTTTTTGGATGTAGTACTCAATGACATCCTGTGCTAAGTGATGTTCGGCAATCCTCAATCCTTTGGCCAAATCTGTGAGTAGAGCATCCCAATCTACCGGCCCGGGAACCTCTGGATGTGGTATACGTAGCTTTTCGGAATGGAGAGCTTGTTCCACTGCAAACAACTGCAAGAGATGGGATGGTCTGGGAATGAATATCTCGGAGTGATATTCCCAGAATCCCGTGACAAACATCTCTTCAAATGTTTGTTTGAAGCAGGCCGGTAGATATTTGATGCGAGCGTGCCATGCATACACAACATTAATCGATGGGGTTGTGCTCATGTCGTATACAAGGTCCTGATTACCTTCATTAAATCCTAGTGCTGAGAGATGCGGTTCCTTGACATTTTTGAAGGTCTTGAAGGTGACCAACATAAGTTCAAAAATCTTCAGGCACATCTGAGTCATGACATCAGGTACATTCTTGAACCGGACCCCCCAATTTCGAATCGTCGAAATCATATATCCAATAGTAGGTGGGCCCTTAGGGGGTGCGAAGTACACATAATTGAGCCACTTCTCACATCCTTTAATCGTCAGCACTGTTTGTGTGTACTCCGGCCATGATCTCCTTCGAAATACAGGGCAATAACATGGGTTATATTTGATGTACAGTGGCATATTGTTCCATGTTCTTACCATTTCTGGGTAGGTTTCAAGCAGCCGAATTCTCCACGTCGGTTGGCGAATATGTCCCTGCTTGGCACTTTCTGGAATGTCGTCAGGTGCAAACTGGGTGGCAGAGGTTGGTTCCCTTGAGGTGTGGTGCTTGATCTCCGCATTATAATCCGCCATTAGAACGCAAAAAGGAACATACAGGTCGTCCGATGGGCCAATCCACCTATGGTGTGAGAGATTCTTAAAATAATCGGATTTTATTACAACCTCTTCCAATTTTGACATCAATGCGATTTGGATTGCCACCCTGTCATCATGCGTCGTGGCTACTTTCTCTAACTTTTGCATCCATTCAGGTGCCTCAATTTCAATTGTGTCCATGCCCTGTTCTGTTTGCTTACCCCCGGGTGTTGGCATCGGGACATAGGGATCCTCGAATGTTTCTTCTACTTCAATTGGCACAAGATCGTCAGGCTCGGGCTCTACCAGAGGGGAGGGCTGACGCTCGTATTGCATGACCTTGCTACGTAATTCCTCAAGTTCTGCCCGGAGTTTAGTGACCTCTTCAGATGTATCTTCTGCGGTTGTGATCTTGCTTGGTGATGTCTATTGGGTGGTCAAATCCCTTAGTAAATCATCTCTCTCTTTTTCTAAAGCAGCATGGGCCTCCATTAGATCTGCATGAGTTTCTAGCACCACTTTCATATTCTCAGAGGGAATTGCCTTGAATCGCTCTGGGTCAATCTCCTGTGGGTAACCCTCCATGGCCGCCTCCAGATTTTCTTCGTTCTGTTTCTGTAATTGTTTATTCTCCTCGAGCGCTGTAGACATATGCTTACGTAGGAGGCCCAAGTTCCGTCGAAGCTTAAGGGTTTCCGTGATCTGAGAATGTAGCATCTCGTCCATGTGTCATCGTTCTTCATCATCTGCTTGGGGTGGGTTGGCTACTAATTGTGCATATTGTTCCTGTAAGGTCACGTGCTGCTGTTGTAGTAGCTGCTTCTGCTCTTCAAGATCCCTACATCGTGCTTGGAGATCTTCGTGGCTTCAGAAAAGCCTTGTATGTTGGTTGTCAAGGTGTTGGTAGTGTTGCTGGAGTTGGGACATGCATTGATACATATTATTAAATACATTATTAAGAGGAATGGTGGGGGAAATGGTGTTGAATGCAGAGGGGAAGGGGAAGGGAAAGGGAATTGTGGATGCAGTACTGGGGAAGGGTGAGAGGGGAGGTGGGGGAATGGGAGGTTGTGGGTAAATGGGGGGTGGGAGAGGTGCAGAGGTGGGTGACACCTCCATGGATTCAAAAGTGGAGGCCGTGATGGGAGTGACTGTGACCATGGGGATTGTGGTTGCAGTGAGAGTTGTGAACGTATATAGAGGTGTGTGTAATCGTGAACTCCCAGGAAGTGTGATCGGAGTAGTGGTGTTTACCGTGGCTGTGGTCAGACTCATGTTTTCAGTGGAAATAGAGTATGTGGGTTGACTGATGGTTTGTGCGTCGGTGTGTGTAGTGGGTTCGGAGGTGGTGACAGTAGAGGTTACAGTGGTAGAGGGAGGTGAATGGGGTGGATGTGGGGGAGAAGGTGGCAAGGGAGGTGATGGAGGTGCACTCGATGTGTGGGCTTCCTCGGTGTCGTGAACAGTGTGTGCTGTGCCAGTGGTTGTGGGGGTGCCTTGTGGTCCTGATCCTAATACATTCATTCGTTTTCCCGTTCGTGGGGGGCGTCTGCCATATCTTTTCTCTGTCCTTCGTGATTGCGCTAGTGCAGTATGCACCGTTTCAGGTACTCCCAAAGCGTCCGATATCATTTCCAAGGTGGCACGGTATTGCTCGTCCACACCTTCCTCCTCCAGAATCTGGTTCATGAGGGCTTTACCCGCAGCTAATGATAGCCTGTGTTGCTCTTGAACTCGGTTCATCGTATCGTAGAGCTTCTTTAATGCGTTAGTATAGGCTGGGGCACCTTCCAGTACTTGTAGGGCTTCCTGATCATACTCTTGTTCTTCTTCTTCTGATTGTCCACCCTGTGCCTCCTCATGTGCTTCTTCTTCATCGTCCACATTGACTACGTCCGGTTGACTGGGCTGGGCTTGGTCTGGGGCAGTTTGCTATCCACCAGCTTGCTCTGCTTCAACTTCCGCATTTACAGCTTCGATGATTCTAGCAACTTCTTCATCCGTTAGATCCTCCAAAGTGAATCCATGCGGGAATTCCAGATCAGTAGGTACTGGTGGAAACACAAGGTTAGGGCCATCTGTGTTGTGCCTGGGTAACCTGATAGTAAATGGTTGTACTCGTCGGGGAAGTCTTGGGGTTGTTTCAGGCGTTAGAGTTGCACCACGAGCTTGTGCACAAGGCATCTGGACAGCGCCTCTCATCTTCTTTGAGGGAGGCCCTACAGCTGACAATCTGCATTGAAACTCCTGTGCTCTGGACCAAATGAGAGCCCTCTGCACCGGTACATCATATGCTAGACATATGTACACAATGCTTGTAAGTGCACAGCAACCATACAGTACAGAATTTTGCTTCTTATACCATCTCTGATGAGCCATGTGAATCTGGTCGATAATCCAGTGAGGCATATTGATGGTCAAATCAAAGGCATCCGGCAGGTAGAGGCTAAACCAAAACTTTTTGGGAGGCATTGTGAACCTCTCCTGCGCGGGGAATGCGAAATGTTGCATGACCATGCGTAAGTGAATGGCGATCGTAGGTGTCATCGCAACCATGTCCTTCAACTTCGTCAGATTCCTGTTCTTCATATTGTCTAGAACCATAGTCTCTTTCTCTGTTGGGATGTGCATACCTTTCATGTCGAGAGCTTCCCTTACCAAGTTGATAGTCAAGCGGAAACGCTTCAGCTCGTTGCCCCTTGTGAGTGATGGGAGCACAAAGGAGCTGTATCCTTTCTTGTCTTTGCTGGGAGTGAGGGTACTAATTAAGTATGAGCACCTTAGAAAATCTGGCTTGGGTAGTTGGAACTTGAAGTAATCATAAAGCCCAGCCTTCTTCCATATCGACTTCAGTCCTTCATTATTCTGTAGCCTTTCAAACTCCCTGGTAAAGAAATGGTATCTTCCCCAACGTCCATTGAATTCTACCTCGGACTCCCACATATATGTGCCTTCACCCAGAGGTCTAGCAACGTCACTGAACCAGTGTGAGGTTTTGCCCACCGGCATTGTGTGACCCTGTGGAGGATTCTGAATTGGTATGGCATGTAATGCCCGTAATGCCACTGATCTTTCCTTTAATTCCTCCTCAACCGGAAGGCTTTCGATGTCCACCACTTGGGGGCTGGTGCCTGCCTAGGAGCTAGTTCCTGCCGTATCTGCCATTTTACTTCTTGCTGCCTGTCTCTGTGAGAATATACAAACATGTGTTAACATTGTACAGGACAAGGGAGCACCGTTGTTGTTCCCATCACAACATTAACATGAGGGTCGGGAGCGAATAATGGGTTAGTAAGTGCTCGGTGCGAGTGTGTGTGCGGTTAGTCGTTCGGTAGACCTAAGAGTTAAGTGGAATGATGCAGTGTGATAGTGATGTGGTTAGTAGGTTATCATGGATTTACAATTGGGGTCCGGGGGTTTGTTACATATCTTAGGCTGCCAAATGCAGTGGGTGGGTCTTGTTCTTGGTTTCGTAGAGACTCTAGAGAGCTTTATGGGTGTATCAACTTGAAAATGAGGCCTTTTAGGGACCCATTTACAAGTGATTATGTTCGTGCTCATGGGCCTTGGTGTGTTCTTGAGTGTTGAAAACGAATGAATGCTGGCTGTGCGAGTGAATGGGTTACGCTGTATAGGTTGTGGCGTCGGCGTAGCTATTTGCGCCCGCAAGCAAGCCTTAGGCACCCAAATTTGTCTTGATTGTGGGCTAGCCTTCATCGACTTCTTGGGCACCCAAATAGATTTCACTTTAGCAGACGAATTTCTGAAAGACTTCTCATTGGTGTCGTGTTGTTGGTTACTAATAAGAGGCTTAGCCCGTGTGGTTGGCTTGAGTGCAACCGGTTGTTCGCCTTTCCGTACCCACACTTGTTTCACTTGCTGGGACATTTTGCTGCGCAGGTACTTTTGATTTCTGACATAGGAAGTACTCTGCTTCTTCTGTATTTGATCCATCTTTGGTTACTGCCTCCTTCTGGCCTTTGGAAAAGAAGGGAGTTCCGTTGCATCCCTGACTCCTTTTTTGCAAATATCATTCCTCTGCAACACATAGTTTTGGACAAGAACAACATGGTCATCTTCATGTGTACTCCTGGAAGGACCAGGAATCTGTGCCTTTCCTAGTTCCTCGAGTGCTCCATTATCTAACTCTACTGTAATTCGACTATGATTGACCCAAACCTGAAGAAGTCCACTTCTTAGGTTTAAGTTGACTCCTTGGTCATATATCCAATCTTGACCCAAGACAAGAGGTTCAGTGAGATCCTCGTCTTGACACACTAGTACTTTAACTGTTATTGCCTCATCATGAATGTAGAGGGGAAGTTCCACCTCGCCCATGCAAGGGGTTTCCACGCCTCCCAATCCTATGAGATATGCTTCCACAGGATTGACAGTTAACTGCAACTCTTGACAGTAAGACAACTTAACAGCACTAGTGGCTGCACCTGAGTCAATCAATGCTCTTACGGTCCTTGCGCTCTTTGCTTGTCCTATATCTAGGGTTATGAAAGGACGTCGATCGGTTATTCTATGTGAGCTAGTTCCTGCAACTTCACACATGGCCATAGGATATCCTTGATCTGCATAGTCATTCGTTCTAGGCTGATCTCTACCTTGCCTTCGTAATTTCATCCTTCTGATGCGTTCTAAAGCTTCTGCTTGAGCTTCTTCTCGAATTCGCTTTTCTTCCTCTTTGCGTTTCTTAGCAGTGTTAAGTCGGCTGAGCATTTCCTCTGTGAGGGATTCCTGATACAACTTGACTCTGCAACCGCTAATATAGTTTGGGAGAACATCACCCTCTAACGTGGCTAGTTGTACTGCTCCACTCGTGGAGATCCTATTGATGATCATAGGTCCGTAGCCTCTCTTTTCTAGTTTCCTTGCGTGTTGTTTCAGTGTATAGACTAAGACTAGATCTCCTGCTTTCAAGCCTTTATCCTTCACATGGGCATCAAAGTATGCCTTCTATCTCTTCTTGGCTGCATATATCCCTGCGGCTGCTCTCACTCTTGTTTCTCCTAATCGTTCAAGGTCAAAAAGTCTAGAGGAGAGCTCATGACCTGTCCATTCGTGCTCTTGTGCTACTCTCAATGTAGGAATCAAGAAGTCCAAGGGTAGCACAGCGTTTTGGCCAAATACCATCTGAAAGGGGGTGGCTTGGAGTACCGTTTTGTAGGCAACTCGGTATGCCCAAACAGCATGGTGCAGCTGTTTGTCCCAATCAGAGCGTTTAGTGTTCACTAATTTTGTCAGTACATTGCACAAGATCTTATTAGTGCTCTCAGCTTGTCCATTAGCTTGAGGGTGATAGGGGGCAGACTTCTTATGTATTACCAAGAATTCTTGGAGTAGATTTTCAATCACTTCGTTCAAGAAATGAGTGCCTCTGTCACTTACAAGCTCTATAGGTAGCCCATATCTTGTGAATACATTCTCAAACAAGAATTTAGCAGTTGTCTGAGCGTCATTCTTTGTCGTAGCTTTTACCTCCACCCACTTGGTTAGATAGTCTATTGCAACAATGACGTATTCCGCATGAGAACCCTTAGCTGGGGGATTAATAGGACCTACGAAGTCTATTCCCCACTTAGAGAACGCACGTCCACCCATCATAGGTTTCAGTGGCATCTCATCTTTGCGTATAGGATACTGAGTCCTCTAACAGACATCACACCATTTCACATAGGTATGTGCATCCATGTGAAGGGTAGGCCACCAGAAGCCCGCAAATAGTATTGCCTTGATCACCCGATCCGGTCCAAAGTGTCCTCCTGCTACACCTTGGTGAGCAGTTTCTAAGATCTTAAGATATTCACTTTCATGGACACATCGCCTCAGGTAACCATCTTTACCACGTTTATATAGATTATCACCAATGAGTGAGTAATCCAGGGCTTCTTGTTCTAAACTCCTTTTCCTAGCCAGAGTCATGTCTGGAGGGAATGTGTTTGTCCTCAGGAAGGATACTAGAGGTTCGCTCCAATCTGGCACAATGGATACTTGATAAAGAGTGGCGTGTTCCACTGATGGTTTAGTGCAACAGATTGGGCATTCCTTGCACAACTTTTGGACATCCGCTTCCATAGTCGGCCAATGCACTCCGAGTCTCTTTAGGGTCTGTAAAGTTCGTTGCTTTGAGTAGTGTTGCTCCAACGCACCTACATGTGCTAATTGCAACCATTTAGCGTACTCATCCTCTTCTACGCAACAAGCCAAGATCCCTTGATCTGTGTGCTTGTACATACTTCCTGCCATGATGTGGTACTTTTGGGCTTTTACAACCTCTCTATTCCATGTGTTTACCACTGGATGGTTAGGCCCGTATGTCAATACTGGTACCAATGGCTTAGCCCACTGTGGCACCACTTCCAAATTAAACAAGTAAGCGTCAGGAAGGTCATCTGATACTCCTTGTGGGGCTTCTCCAGATGTGAGCCTAGAAAGGTGATCTGCTCTCAAATGAGTCCTCCCTTTTCTCACCACTACCTCAAATTCATATTCCATTAGCAAGAGAAACCATCTCACTAATCTTCCTGTATTGCAAGGCTTGTTTACGAGGTATAGCAATGCTTGATGATCCGTAAAAAATTTAAACTTATTTGCAAGCAAATAGTGTCTAAATTTCTTAACTGCATATACCATGCCTAAGCCTTCTCTCTCTGTAGTGGTGTAATTCCGTTCAGCCGCGTTCAATTGTCTACTAGCGTAGGCAATTGGAAGATCCATATTACCTTCACCAGTAGGTTGAGCAAGCACACACCCAATGGCATAATTGGATGCATCCACATGAACATGGAAAGGTTTATTCCAATCTGGTGTGGTCAAAATTGGTGCTGAACATAATCTTCGTTTAAGCTCCTGGAAGGAATTCTCACATTCATCCGTCCACTCAAAGTTTGTCAGAAGTCCGTACATGGGCTTTGCAATGACCGCATACATGTGTATAAATCGTCGGTAATAACCACAATGCCCCATGAAAGCTTGTACTTCCTTGACATTCTTTGGCCTAGGTAGCTCTGCTATAGCTCTCACTTTCTCTTCGTCAGTAGATATGCCATTCTTTGACACTATGTGTCCTAAGATCTTACCTTGCCTGACCATGAAAACACATTTTTCTGGGTTCAGGCAGACTTGATATTCTCTACATTTGTCAAAGATTTGCCTGAGTTCAGGAATATGAGTGTGTCTAATGTTGGAATGAGCACAAAGATCATCAACATAGACCTCTAAACTCTTCCTCAAGAACTCCTTAAATACATGGCACATTAGTCTCTGGAAGGTAGCTGGTGCGTTGGTAAGCCCAAATGGCATTACTCTAAAGGCAAAAATGCCCCATTCTGTGGCAAAGGCTGTCTTATGCTGATCCTCTGGAGCTATGGCTACTTGATTGTAACCCGAAAATCCATCAAGGAAGCTGTACACTTCCTTGCCTGCCACTCTTTCTAAGAGATGTTCTGTGATGGGAAGCGGATAGTTATCTCGAATCGTGGCTGCATTAACCTTTTTCAAGTTAATACACACACGCATCTTGCCATTCTTCTTGGGCACCACTACGATGGGGGATACCCATTCAGTGTGCTCAATTTCATAGATAAATCCAGCTTCGACCAGTCTATCTATCTCTTCTTTGATCTTAGCAGCGTAATTATCGTTATAAGTATAGGGCTTTTGCTTAGAGGGTTTGGCATCTGAGGTCATGGGAATGGTGTGTGAGCATATGTCAGGGTCAACACCTTTCAAATCCTTGTAACTCCAAGCAAATACATCTCTGTATTCTCTTAGCAAGGCAATTAACACATGCTCTTCTTCCTCTGTTAGGTCATGGCCTATGTACGTGCATCTCTCCTCTCCTTCTTCTAGGGCCACTACTATTTTCTTGGTGGTTTCTTTGTTATCATAGGCCTCTCCTGATTGTGCCTCTCGTTTAGGCATTCTTATCATGACTCTACTGTCATCTATCTCATACTTCTTAAAATTTTCTGGGACCTCAAACAAAGATTCTTCCTCTTCTGGTGAGACTTCTTTCTTCTTTCGTTTCTTCCCTTCTTCCTTCGGGGTCACCTGTGTTGCTAATCTTACATCGTTTGTAAGCTCTCCATGCCTCTGGGGTTGAAATTCTATTTCATCGAAGTATTCTTCATCTGATGCAAATGGTGGGTCCATAATGATTGACTCGAGATCGGAGTCACTTGCATCCTCAAATGCATCAGGGCTAGGTTCGCATTCTTCTAGAACTGCCTCTCCCATGATTGGCTCTATGGAGAAGACTGAAATGTCATAGCCATCCTCATCACAGTGAGGTGTCCATTGTTCTTCATTGATGGCTACGTCCATTGTTTCTAAGATTTCTGCCCAGCCGTGAGGTTCAAATTCCTCATCAGGAAAGACTACAGGTGCATAGGCTGGGTCTTGAATGGGTCTATGAGTTTCGTTTGCACCTATTTCTCTGGCCTTTTCTCTCTTCTCTTCTTCTACTACTACCTTGCACATCCATAAGTGAGTGTCTACATGCATCCATGAGGATCCAGACCCTATGGAATGCACCGATTCTGTATCATCTTTGGCTCTATGGATGGGATTCCATTGGATGGGAGGGACATCTATATGAGAATAATCCTTGAGATTGACTTTGGTCGTAACACTTAAGTGTTGCAGGTACAAAGAATTGGTTCCCCAATCCTGTACCACTTGCAACTGTCGCATAAATGGTCTTCCCAAAATCATCTCATAGGCATGATTTTTGCTAAAATCACATATAGCAAAGCTATGCTCAAACTCAACGCCACAAGTGGTGAGAGTTATGCCTTCTAGCAATCCCAAGGGTCTCTCAATATGACCATCGGCCATCTGCAATTTCATTCTCGTTGGCCTGAGTGCTGGCTTGCCCCAACGCTTCCATAGGGAAGTAGTGGCAATTGCAACTCCTGCACCTGAGTCCAAAATTGCCTTGGTGGTGTACTCCTGGTAGGTGATGGGAAGATAGGTGTTCCCTTCTTCACCTTCACACATATCTCCTATCTTATCCAAGGGAATTTCTGGCACTGTCCTATGGGATCCTACCTGGGAACGAGGTTTGGCTATTTGTGGTACTTGTTTGGCGACATGTTTCCATACTTCAGGTCTAACCTTGAGTAGCTCTTCTAACTTGAGATTGCACTGCACGTTAGTGTTCTTCACTACTTCTGTGTTCTTAGGTATGACTGAATCTTCGTTTCTTACCATGACTGTGGGTGCTCTCATACACGTGGACTTTGCTTCCCATGGGCCTGTGAAGTGGGGTAGCTCTTGTATGGAATTAGACTCAAAGTCCAATCTCTCGTGAGACTGAGTACTCTCATGTTCCCCGTAAATAGATGGGATGTCTTGTGGGAATTGGTCGTGTGCATCATCCACAAGTTCAAAGGGAGGGGCGACTTCACTTTCGTTATCCCATTTGTCTTCTTGAATCTCCCGTAGGAAGTCTGGTGCAAACCGATTCATAGAAGAAGAAGTGTCGGGCTCCGTAGAATTAGGCACATAAGCAACCTGGGAAGGAGGGCTTATCCTATCGTTGGCTCTCTCCTCGTTCTCATAGATGGCTGGAGCACAAACTTCCTGGGGAGGATTACTTATTCTATTACTCTTCCGAACAGGCTCATACGCTCCCTGAGAAGGAATGTAGGCAACCTGTGGAGGTACGTAAGCTTTCGAGGGAGGCTCATCTGCCTTTTGGGAGGAAAGATAAGCTTCTTGAGGAGGCACATGGGCTTCCTGAAGAGGCTGGCTTATCCGTTCCCTTGCCCTTTCCTTTCTTAGAGGGGCAGGTTCCTTTTTTGATTGTGCAATTAGCCTCTCTATTCTTGCTAGCAGTCCATCAAAATGTAACTGCGTCTTAGCTGAGCTAGAGATGTTAAAGAGGCGGCTAGCTTCGAACATGGCTTGAGCCAATTCCACCATCTTAGCACAAATTTTAGTTCGTTCAAGCTCTAGCTCGGCTCTAGGGTAGCATTTTTCATGATCGGTTATGGTTGGCCCTTCTTGGATTCTGGCCTGATATGCTTTAAGCATCATATTAAGGTCTTCGGGAGTGGGATCTGCTAGGACTGATCCTACTTTGGGGGGTGGTGGAGTCGTATGAGGCGGGTTGGAAGGTGGTGAGTCGGATGGAGATGGGAATGGTGGTGGTGGAGTAGTGTGAGAGGGAGTTTGAGTTGTGAGTTCGGTTATTTTGGCTCTTGTTTCTCTTACGCTTTCCTCGAGTTCACTCATCTTCTTTGCCCATTGCCTTTTCATTCTTTCCCGACTATCTTTCCAGGCTCTAGTCCTTTTCTTGGTTATGCTCTCAGTTTCACTAGCCTCTGGGCTTTTTTCCTGACCTACACCCTGGTTTTGCTGCAGTGCTTGGGCTCTAGTGATTACTTGTACTGGTGCAGTGGAAGTCACGCTCCCTGTGGAGTCTACCACTAACCCAATAACGTTGATAGGCGTGATTTTTGGCATATTATTGGGGTTCTTTGGGCAATCTCGCAAGAGATGCTCTTTTCCACAGTCTTGGCAAAAGCCTTGGATCGTCACTGACTGGGGTTGTGTAGTTGGAGGCAAGGGACAATCACGAATGAAGTGATCTCCTTGACATCTATAGCCCTCTAGGGAATGGGGGTCTTACCTGCCTTGGTTGAGGTCTAGGGTTGGGGTTCGCATACATGACGTTTGTGTGATCTGACTCCCAACTTAGTTCATTTGGCTCTTCACTATAGTAGGACTCACCATGTTCAGGAGACTGCATGTAGTAGGCCTGGGGACTATCAACATGTGTAGAATCAAAGCTATGGTCAGTGGGATCACTTTTTGAGATCAATGGGGTTACTGGTACTATGGCCCTATTCAGGTTTTCTTCTGCCGCGGTATACTTTACAGGGATTACATTAGCGGGGTTTGGAGGCTGTTGAGCTAGCACCGGTTGGGGTCTCTGTTGGGCCTGATATTGTGGTTGGTAGGTTTGTTGGGGTCTAGCATATTGTGGTGGTGGATTTTGATTCTGGTATCTGCCTTGTTGGTAGGGCTGAAGGTAGGTTTGTCTGACCGCTTGCTTGTTGTAAGGACAGTCTTGTGCTGTGTGATTTGTGTATCTTCGTTCTATGGTGCAATATTGGCTATTTGGATTGATCTGGGGTTGAGCCATAATGGGACACACGTTTGCCATATGGTCACCACCGCATGTATAGCACCTCTTCGCCGGGGTAAACCTCGGAATTTGTTTGCTAGAAACGCCTAGTTTTTGGGCCACTTTCTCTGCGAGTTCCTCAATTGATGTGGATTGCGTGGAAGAGTGACTAGATGCACTATCTGAATCTTTGTAGATTTTGGAAAGCTCTAGTTCTTCCCCTAGGTTATCTTCAATGTCAATGCACATGCGTACACACTCTTCTATAGTCCTAGGGTCCTTCAGATACACATAGGATCTCAATTTCGTACTGAGCAATCCATCAAGGAATAAGGCTACTTGTTTGGCAGATGTTGGTAGCTCCGAAACAGGGCATCTTTCAAGATATTGTCTAAATCTTCTTCCTGCCAATCTTACAGTCTCTTGGGGAGTCTGCTTGAAGTTGTGAATCAATGAGGAGGTATTATGCCTTATGCCACTCTTAGAGAATTCAATAATGAAAGCCTCTAGGAGTTGGTCTATGCTCCTAAACTGCCTCTCGTTTAGTGGCTGAAACCATGTCAGGGCAGTGTTCCTAAGGGTTAGACCAAAGGCATTATACTGCGTGAATAGATCCTCCACTTGTTCAGCTCTCAGGACTTGCCTAAACTCAGCCACATGATCGTATGGATCTCCAGTGCCATCGGAGTAGTTCTTCATGGACTTAACTAGCTGAGTCGGTCTCAAAGTCCTTGTGTGCTCTCTAGGTCGTGGTAGAGGGAACTCATCCACATTTCTTTGATTCCTGTGAGCTCTGAGTATCTCAGGTTCTACTCGATTCGTTTCCGTCCTCGTTCTTTCTCTGCCCACTGGGTTAGCAAAGCTTACTTCTGGTCTATCTCTGCTTCTGTCTCCTTGCATTCCATGAGCTTGGGATGTTCCAGCTCCAGGGTGACCATAGGATACATTCGCTCTTGGTTGGGGGAAAACGAATTCACCCTTCCAAGTGTAAGCATGCCTATCATTTTCCGTAACCACAAAGATCCGTTCTGAAGCGTGATCTAAGTAGGTCACTCTACCTGGGCTATCCGGATCCTTAAACTCATAGATCATGATAGTTCCTATATCAGTTGGCTGATTAGATTTATACCTCCAAAAGGCTTCGTCAGTTTCTCGATTGAGGAGCAACTCTATGCTCTTGTTGTCTTGGGGAACCCACTCAGGTGTGATAATCCTAGTGAGAACAGATTTGCCTCGAGGGGTTCGAGGTTCTACACCCATGTTTCCTTGCTCCAGGTCACCTAAGTCTGCTTCTGGGATCACATTTCCAAATTCGTCCGTCCTATCTGGGTGACTGGTGACTACGTATATGGTTCCTTCTTTGTCCAAGTATGCTCCGTTGTCAAACTTGACAGCTGGGTGCTCTAGTCCAATGGATTGATCAGGATTCTTAATCTGTACCACAGATCTTTTTAGGCCGTCCTCATAGATGCTGGCGCCTAATCGGTTGGTCCTAAGGTATTCCAGCTGTGTTTTGTAAGGGCCTTCTACCCTGTACAAGTATGGCACTCCTGAACTTCCCGTAGGCCTGTCCATGCCTTGAGACATCTCTGACTCACTGGTCTCAGAGCTAGGGTAGTACGAGTGGTGGCTCAACTGCTGAGCCCAAGACCTAGCAGTGTGGTTAACACTAGCCTCTGAAGATCTAAGGCTTTGTCTCTCCCTTGCTAGATGTCGTCCTGATCTAAGGTTCATATGCCTATCTAAGTAGCCCAATTCTTTGCCCAGAGTACAACCTCGTTGCTGGTTACTTTATATTAGTCACTTGGTTCTTTTTAGTTATTCCTCGTGTTCAAGGTCTTGTCTGATATTACGTCGTCAGGAATACTTGAATGTTCTTCGTGCTTTCAGGTTTGATCGTTCCACGTTAGGTTCTTGTCCTTTAGGTTATCCACGGTACAGAGATTAGGTTTTTATCTTGAACTTGAGTTTTTAAGTAGTCTTCAACT
This sequence comes from Ceratopteris richardii, assembly GCA_020310875.1. Taxonomy (NCBI): domain Eukaryota; kingdom Viridiplantae; phylum Streptophyta; class Polypodiopsida; order Polypodiales; family Pteridaceae; genus Ceratopteris; species Ceratopteris richardii. The sequence goes on from CM035440.1 coordinate 82,882,827, forward strand.
TGATAACTGCCTATCGTCGCCCTGACTTACTCCTACCTCTAGTCGTTCTTAGCCTAGACTATGAATTGACAGAGGGGGTTAAAAGTTTCCAACCTTTGGTTTCTTGCTTGGTTGCCCTTGAATGCCTAGGAAGTGTGTTCCCAAGCTTGCACTTACACTTGCTTAGAACGCCTTTTGATGCTCTCAATAGATCTGTAAGAGTTCCAAAGTTAGCTTAAAGATTTAAATTCCAAAGACAGAACCAATTATTTTCATTCCTGTAGCACAAACACAAACTTGCATAGTGATTTTTAGGAAAAAAATTCTAAAGACCCCTGACTTTGATCCCCCTGGGTATGGTCAACTTCAAAATACCCTATCTGAAAATCAACGTATTATCTTTATAAAAAAAACAGTTGAGGGCGTGTAGTATATGCCACGAGCTTTCCAACAAGCCCTAGAGCTCAAAAAATTGATTTCGTATGAAGAAGTTATGACTGTTCAGGGTTTAGGGGGGTAAGACAGGATCCAATCTGGCTGACAGATCCTAGGATTTTCTCCCAAATCTCAAGTGTAGGAACCTCCGAAAATGCTAATGGATTGACTATTTTGCCCCAAAATTATCCCAAATTTTTGAACAAAACAAACCCTAATTTTTGGCCGAAAAGCCTGTCAATCGCGATCGACAGGTCTGTCAATCGCGATTGACAGAGGTGTCCGTCGGGCCTGTCAGTCGCGATCGACAGTGTCAATCGCGATCGACAGAGTCGATCGTGGCTGTCAATCGCGATCGACACGTTTTCCGGATTTTTCGTCGAAATTTCAGTCAATCGGGGGCCTATCAGTCGCGATGGACACGTGGCTACGCGTAAAAGTCAATCAGTCGTGGAATTTCAGTCGATCGCGATCGACGGTGTCAATCGCGATTGATAGAGGTGTCGGTCGTGGCTGTCGATCGCGATCGATGGTATCAATCGTGATTGACAGGGTATGTCGATCGCGATTGACAGAGGCTGTCGGTCGCGATTGACAGAGAACCTCGGAATTTTTCTACTGTTTTTAGTGTTTTAGGATGTGCTCCTTGTGCTTGTTCTAGTTTTCAAAAAGATCTTACAAGTTTGTTTCTATTACAATCTAACCTCCAAAAATGAGCTCTCTAGCTCCTTTTATAGTTTTTGACTATCTTTGGCCCTATTCAGACCTAGTGTCCGGCCTAGTTAAAAATTAGGTTCCAGGGCTTATTTGAGGGCTCAAACGAGATCTAAAAAATACGAAAATTGGCAAGGACTCCTTGGCTTGCACAAAATGGAGCTACAAAAATATGAAATGGTATTTACAATGGTGTTTAGTGATGAGAATCACTTTTAATTGGTGTAGAGGTTTTGAAAAATTAAAGGTTGCCTTAGTGCTAGATCTGCGTGAATGCTCATACTTGCTTCTTCCTGAGGAAAATTATTGGCCTATTTGCCAGATCTTCGTTGACTCCCTTGTCTGCTTGTGCCTTCTCTCCCTTCTGACTCTCTTCTCTAACTGCCATGCCTCGTTAGTCCTTCAGTTCCTTGTCCGCTGCTAACAAGGCTGAATTGAAGAGTCAATGTGCGTTCTATGCACATTTCTGGTTTGCTTTCCATATTGACAATGCTCACAAAATGAAAAATCAGAGAAAGATAGCACAGGTAAGTAGCTAGAACGAGAAAGATTTTCCATTCCACTACGAGATATATGGCTCAAACGACCATGCCAAATACAAGCCATAGGCTGTTCAATAATAGCTAACAAGTGTTCTTTCTGTGATACAAATAAAGGATAAAGTGAGCCAACTTTGCTTCCTTTTGCAATAACCATATTGCCCTTTGATATACGAAAGGACTGAGCATAGAAGACTACCTTGTAACCAAGGTCATCAAGTTGACCAACTGACATCAAACTACGTGATAACTGAGGTACCTGGGATACATTATGCATAGTAAATTTTGAACCATCAATGAATTGCACAACCACATCTCCAATCCCCACAACGTCACACTGGTAAGAATCACCAAGTCTCACGATACCAAGAGACTTTGCTGCATAATTAGAGAACCATTCTCTGTGTAGTGTCACATGGAAAGAAGCACTAGAATCTACGAGCCAGGTGTGGGAAAGAGAATCGGCCATAAGTGCCTCAGTTGGCAGAGTACTATCAAGTGTCATCACATCAGCATCATCAGAAATAACATTGATTTCTTCAATCTTCACAGTCGAAGTAGATGGTGCAGATAACTGTTTAACATGCCCATCAACATTCCGTCCTTTACCTTTAGCATTCTTTAATGCATAATAGTCTTTCTTCATATGTCATTTCTTATGACAATAATGGCATTCCATATCCCTCTTCCTTGATTTACTTCTACTCTTATTCCGTTGACCATTCTTTTCCTTGTTCTTGCTCCTGCCACGTTGCTGATTCTTTCCTTGGTAAGAATCACGAACATTATATGCATCTCCACTCTGAGTGCCAACCATAGATTTTCTACAAATCTCCTCACTCAAGAGTGCTCCATATATGTCATCATAGACGAGTTTACCACCAAGTGCACTATTGCTAATAGTTGTACAGAACGTATCCCATGATGATGGCAGGGTGCATAACAACAATACTGCTTTCATTTCATTATCCATATCCATTTTTTGAGCTTGTAACTGGGAGAATATAGCATCAAACTCATTCAGATGAGCAGCAATACTATCTATGTCCTTCATACAAAGGTCATATAATTTTCTCATCAAATACACTTTATTTGATGCCGTCTCTTTTTCATAAGTATTGCATAACTTCTTCCAAAGCTCCTCTACACTTCACAGTTTAATACTGTAAAGTAAACACTATCTCTTAGGTGCAAGCGAATGGTAGAGCTGGCCATTTCATCTAACTCATCCCAATCATCTTCATCCATGTTAGCAGGCTTCTTTGAAATCCCATTTACTGGCTTCCATTGCCTCATTTGAATCAGCACATCTTTAATCTGATTCTTCCATAGAGCAAAGTTTGTGCCATCAAATTTTCGGATTTCAAAATGGTCTTTGCCCTGCAAGTAATAGCTCCTCCTCAGAACACGAGCACTAGACCCTGATCCATCGGATGTGCCTAAAACCTCTGATGCCATGATGGTAGAGAACTGAGTAGAATGATAATGGAGCTAGAAGAGTCTGAACACCAACGAATAAGTGTATCAAGGAGTAAATCGACTACTGTATAGTTGACTAAACCAAAAAATCTAGAAAAATTTTGCCAGAGTATCCTCTGCAAAATGAGCATATGACCAGTGTCAAAATATCATAAAACTGCAAGTACTGACATGTTTGCCTGCATAGTGAATCGCTAACTCCACTGCATATAATCAATTACCCAATAGAGGCCAACTAGGCTTATTGAGCACCTATGAACAACTATCATACATCTCCTATGGCAAGGCTAGGTAAGTCTTCCACCTGCATCACCAAAGAGACCCCGACATCTGGGTGTCTCCTAGTTAAGAAAACCTCACCACAACCCTCTTTATCAAACATAAAAGGCTTTATGCAAAGAACGTAACCGCTATATCAATTACCACATGAATGTACATAAGCGGTATACACAGAATCATACATGATGTGTATGTGCTCAATATATGTAGTAAAATGACATTAAAAGGCTGAATGCACAGCCCAAAAACTAGCCAATAACTCCAGCAAGTGTCTGTCAACTCTCATGTTTTTGGCTCAAAAACCTGCATAAATTTGCAGCGACTGCTCCCACCAAAACAGAAAACCTTTCTAGAAACCTGTGGTTTTGGGAGAATGGCTGAAAAACACAGCCCCAAAGGTTGATATTTATTGTCGAAGAAGTACAAAGAACACTCTTCTTGAAGTTCTCGGACCTATGTGAAGAGAACTATGTGCAAAAGTACTCCAAAATGGCTCCAAAAGACACCCAAAAATGCTTCAAAAATAGGCTTTGAAAGCAAAGAATGAAGCTTTGAGGGACCAAAACATTGTTCAAGGTAATGTCAACCTTAGTCTTTCCCCTTCTTAAGACACCACAAGGGTGTAGCTTAGTGGCAAGAGATTGCCATGGTTAAGCGAGCTCTGGGGGGAACAGTACTGGGATGGGTGACCTCCTGGGAAGTACCGGGAACCTCTATATTCCTTGATCGTTGAGGTCCTCCCTCGCGCGCAGCCAACGGCACCAACGGTGACTTCGGTGACTCGGATGACAAGGTATGCCAAGGTCTATGCATTGGTCACCGCCTTAGTCGTAAGCCTTGGAGAAAGCCTGGGGGGGGGGGGGGGGAAACAGATCTCCTAAGGCCTCATATGGTACTCTGCACAGAGCCTACATAATACGCAGAAAACACAGTACACATGGAGCACGAAGACAGACCTCTTAGGTCTTACAAAATGCGGTCAAACCTATAGTCTGTGGCTGACCAAGCCACTATATGTTTTATTAAAGAACATATACAAAGAAGTGTCCGGTGGCCATTCGGCCTTTCACATGGACACTAACGGTAACACCAAGGTTTTTCTACGTCTCCATCTATCAATTTCAACCTCATTCTAGTAGGTTTACGTTTTGTAGCTCCCCATTCTTGCCATATTTTCCTTGTCATTATGGCTACTCATGTTCCCCTATCTAGAATGACATTTGATTGTTTATCTTCATATTGGATTGAAAGTATTGTATTTCCTTCTTCTCCTTCACAATAACCTCCAATCTTGTCTACTAGTACTTGAATCAATGAATCTATTATAGTTTTTCTCTTCTTCAAACTTTTAGTTTTCTCCTTATTTTTCATGTGAGCTTGCACTTGTTTGTTTATTATCCTCTTTGTTTTGTGTGTATGGAAGATCATCATCCTTGTATGAGTCTATTTTTTTCTCAATCGCTTCCTTCCATACCCCTTCATGCATATTTTCTAGGGTTTTTGACTTAATCCCTAAAGGTTCATTTTCTAATAGTCTTTGTGTTAACTCAATGATTTCTATACATAATTGGAGTTTCCAATTTGCATTGGATACACTTTATCTTGGTCTGCTAGTAAAGGTCCTTCTTTTGTTCTACCTTTATAAGCTCTTATCAGAGTTAAATGTTTTGGCAAATCTTCTATGGAAGTACTCTCTCCCTTTTTTGCTGACACTTCTTTGAATTCTCCTATTGATTTTTTTTATTACTTTCCCGTAATGTTTTCTCCAATTCTTCTATCTTTTTATCCCATTTGGATTTTTTTTGCTCTTGTGTCTTTCCAGGATAGGTTCTTTCTAGTTGTTTTTGTTGATGTCTCTATCCTCTCGCCTTCTTGTCTATCAGTTTGCATGTGTTGAAGTTTAGCTTGGACTATGGTTACTACTTGTATGGGTGATATTTGATCTTGATCACTACCAAAACTTGATACAATGTCCATTCTCTTCAAGGGTACTTGAGTTTTAGATTTTTTCCCATTTGGGTTCTTTGGACAATCCATTATCGTGTTCCCTCCACAATATTTACAATAAGCTCCCTCTACTCTAAACATAGGAGGCTGAGGACAATCTTTTACAAAGTGTTCCCCACCACACCTATAACATGTCACCTTTTGGACAATCTTAAATTGGGGTTTTGGATTTGAGATGTTATTACTAGTTATGTACATGGATGTTGCTACATCCCTTTCTACTTTTCCATTTTCGAAATATGAGGTTTGTAAATCAAGTTCTTTGTTATACATAGCCCCAATTTGTATCCTTTGAGTGATTATTTGAATGACCATTGTAGCCATCAGAATATTCCTTGCTTAGTACTAAGTATCTTTCCAAGTTCTCTTCCACTAGTGTATATCTCACTTGAAATACATTAGGGGGTATAGGTCGTTGTTGTCCTAGCATAGTTATAGGTTGATCCAAGAATTCCCTATCTCTTAGTTGTATCAACAGATTTTGGTATTCCTTTTTCTCTCATAGGTTGTTTGTTATAGAGACATTCATCCCTAGTATGATTGTCCATATCTTCTCTATGTAACAATATTTCAGTGTTCTCTTTTCTTGAAGATGAGATGGTTTTTGGTAATTGCACATTTGGGTTGGATGGTTTTCTCTACACACAACACTTCCTCATTTGTGTTAGTCTAGGGTTAACAACATTTGTTTTGCTAGTAGCTCTTAAAGCCTCTACTATGGCTTGAGCCAAACTTTATGTGGGAGGAATTTGGCTCTCTCCATAGACTTTTGGTTCATATATCATAAGATCAGACCCTCTATTGTCTTCTAAGCCAAGGGCTTCTTTTATGCAAGAGTCTAAGTCTGGGAATCTTCTACAATATACCATGGTTCTTAATTGAATAGTGTTTATTAATTCAATGAATGAGGGCACTCTTTTTGGCATAGATGGTTTTTCATCATTTGGGCACCTATCCACATATTGCTTAAATCTCCTTGTAGCTATCCTCACACTCTCTTCACGCTTTTGTTTAAAGATATCAGTGTAGCAATGCTATGTTTGATCCTAGTTTTGGAGAATTCCCCTACGAACTCTTCCAAAAATCTCTTTATGCCTGCAAAAGTTTCCTTCCTCAAGGGTAGGAACCATGACAAGGAAAGTCCTATTAGAGTTAATCCAAAAGCCTCAAATTGTGTGGTATATTCAATCACTTCCTCTACTCTTAGAAATTGTTTATACTCTGTCACATGATCATGGGGGTCACTAGATCCATCATACTGATTTTTCATGCATTTTGCTACTTATGATGGTCTAAGTCAATGACCATGAAATCTTGTAAGCATAAACTAGACTTATCGAGCAATCCAATTCACTTTAAAACTTGAAAAAAGGTTATGCATATCCCGAGATATGAGCTTCTAAAGTTATTGTTCTGAGTGAGTATAGCAGAGAACAAAACAGAGAAGGAGTAAATGATGAATGTATAGATTCACATATAATTACAACCACATTGGCACTGTGAATATTTGCACGATGGGAGTAGAATGATAGAGCTATGGAGTAAGCTCTTAATTCTTCTACAAATGAACATGAAGTGGGCATGAATCAAGCTCTCCAATGGTGACTTCCATCTTGCGCTTTTTATAGCTACTTTTGCGGGTAATTTTAAATTTGAATTCAAGCAACTTCACCTAAATGTGATGCTAGGAACCAGGAGATCTTCTCTCAGCTGATGGATTCGTGGTTCTAGGTAGTTCAAGCCACAAATTTCTTTTTTACATCATGGATGACTTAAGCCATTCTTTCTTTCACAATTACAAGAGATAAAATATACTCTTTTACAAGAGGTGTTCATATGTCTACACATATGACTACAAATGAACATAAATCAAATCATATCAAGCACGTAGGCTTGGGTAAAATGCACAAAAAACTCCCCCTCAAGCCTAACATGCTTGGCCTCCAAATAAGTCTTCAATTGTCCTTGATTTTGTGCAAGCCAATCATCAACTTGAATCTACTCAATTTTGTACCATCAAGAGCTTTAGTCAACATGTCTGCACATTCCATATCTATAGAGACATAGGATAGTTGAATATCCTTGCTCATTAGCTTCTCCCTTACATAATGGCAGTGGACTTCAATATGCTTGGTTCTAGCATGGTATATCGGATTAGCTGCAAGATGTAGTGAGGTTGTGTTGTCACAAAAAATGTGAGGTGTTGAATAATGAAGTCCAAGATCTATATACAAAGATTTTAACCACATATTTTCTTGAGTTGCATTAGCCAAACCTCTTATTCATAATGAAGTCCAAGATCTATATACAAAGATTTTAACCACATATTTTCTTGAGTTGCTTCTTGGATGACCAAGAAATGATTTTTGAACCTACAAATGATACATACCCGGATGTGCTTCTTCTATCATCTCTAGATCCGACCCAATAGGCATCTGAGTATGTCTTTAGCTCAATATCTAAAGTTGATGGATAAAAAAAAAACTTCATTCATGGTCCCCTTTAGGTACTTGAGGACTCTCATGGCCACTTCCATATGTGGTCTTCTTGGCTTATGCATAAACTAACTCAATATGCTAACACTATGGCATATATCCACCCTTGTGAGTGTTGCATAGTTCAAACTTCCAACAAAGCTTTGATAGCTTGTGATTTCTTCAATTGGCTCTCCTTCATAAGCACTAAGCTTATGATTTTGCTCCATAGGCGTACCTGCACACTTGGTGTTTTCCATCTTGAACTTGATGAGCATGTCATGCACATACTTCCTTTGTGTTATGTATATACCTGAGCCTGTGTAGATTAACTCCAATCCAAGAAAATAAGTGAGTGGTCCAAGATCACTTATTTTGAGCTCCTCCTTCATTTGATTCTTTACCTGTTTGATTCCTTCAACATCATTCCCTATGATAATAATATCATCAACATACACACATAGATAGATCACTTCAGATCCATTCCTCTTTATGAACAAAGAGGTATCCACCTTGCTAGCTTTGAATCCTTGGTTCTGCAAATAAATCACCTATCTGAATTTCCAAGCTCTTGGAGCTTGCTTCAATCCATACAAGGCTTTCTTTAATTTGCATACATAGCTAGGATGATGTGCATCCTCATATCCAGGAGGTTGTGCCATATACACTTCCTCTGAAATCCATCCATTTAAGAAAGCATTCTTTACATCAAGTTGATAGAGCTTCCAATTTCTAGATGCAGTAAGACTAATGAGAACCCTAATTGTAGGCATTTTTGCAACAAGAGAGAAAGTCTCCTCATAATCAATACCATGGGTTTGAGCAAACCCTTTAGCAACTAACCTTGTTTTATGTCTATTTATACTTCCATCTGGATTCCTCTTGATTTTTTACATCCATAGAGATCCAATTACCTTCATAGATGGCTTATTAGGTACAAGCTCCCAAGTGTCATTCTCCTTCAAGGCTTCCATTTCTTCATCCATTGCATCTCTCCAAGATTTTTTGCTTTGTGCTTCTTCAAATGTGGTAGGTTCTTCATTGCTTGAATCCTTTGCAATGTAGATTGAGTGCTTGGTGACCAAAGAAGTATCATAACCATACCTCTCTGGTTTCTCCTTCTCCCTTGAAGACCTTCTAAGTGGTTGATGTGAGCTCTTGGGTCCACATGTAGCATCTTTCATCTTTGCTTTACATTTGCTCTTCCATAGATTTAGTCTTTCCAAGTCTTCTAGGTCAATCTCCGAATCACTTTCTTCAATTTGCTTTGGCTCCTTTGGTTGAAGTGATGGAAAAACTTCATCCAATTCATAAGGCAGCTTCACTTTCCTGTCATCATCAAACCATGATTTGTTCTCATAAAAAATTACAAAAAATCCTTTATTAGTTGTATTGTACAATCTATATCCGTTTTGGTTTTGTTCATAACCAATAATATGCACTTCTCTGCCTTGGGATCCAATTTCCCTTGTACTTGAGAAGGAATGTGAGCATAGGCTAAGCATCCAAAGATTTTACAATGCTCTAGACAAGGTCTTCTTCCATTCCACACTTCATATGGAGTGGTTCCATCTAGTGACTTAGATGGAAGTTTATTTATGAGATATGTGGTTGTCGACACAGCCTCTTCCCATAGGTAGTTTGGTAATCCCTTTTCATTGAGCATGGACCTTGAGGCTTCAACAATAGCCCTGTTTCTCCTCTCTGTTACACCATTGAGTTTGGGTGTATACCTTGTAGTGACTTCCCTTTTAATGCCTCTTTCATGCAAGTAGGCATCCAATTCAGAAGAGAAGTATTATCCTCCACCATCTGATCTGAGTCTTTTCAAAGTCCTACCTATTTGGTTTTCAACAAGAGCATACTTCTTAAATCAATTAAAAACTTCATCCTTGTGCTTCATGAAAAATAGAATGGTGCACCTGCTAGAATCATCTACGAAAGATGCATAATATCTTGAGCCTGATATAGATGGCTCCTTACTAGGACCCTACACATCCATGTGCACTAGATCCAAAAGATTTTGATACACATATCCCTTCCTATTGAAAGTTTGTCTATGCGCCTTGCCGAATTGACAAGCTTCACACTTATAAATCATGTGTTGCCTTGTGATATTAGGCAAACCAAGTACACTTTGTTCTCCGCAAATTTGTTTGAGTGTCCTCTCACTAATGTGAGCAAGCCTTTTGTGCCATATCTCCAACTCTGTGAGTGTTTGAGATCCATAGCTAAATAAACCTATGTTCTTTATATCTTCCACTTCAAAAGTGAAAAGCCTTCCTGTCTTCTCTCCTTCCTCTTTGTGACATAATCAGTCATACTTTGCTTGGGGCTTTTCTTCATTGTTGTGAACTCCATCCATAATTGGTTCTTCCTTGCTCGAGTGTTGGAGGAGAAGAAAGAAGAAAGTGCATTCCAAGTCTCTCTTGATGTCTTGCATCCCTTGACATGAGGTAAAAGAAAATCAGAGATTTAGCTTAGAATATAGGACCTTGCAAGCGCATCCTTTGAACACCAATTTGAAAGTCTTTCCTCTTCTTCATGTGATGGTTGCGCTTTGTTCCTCATGGTTGGCATAACTTCATTTCCAGATGTGTATCCAAATAGTTTCCTCCCTTGAAGATAAGCCTCCATCCTTAGAGACAATGTTGGTTAGTTTTTTCTATCCAATTTTTCAATTGTTGATGGAAATCCATCCTCCATGTTGATTGGCTATGCTGTAATACCACTGTAAAGAAAGATGGTGGATGCAATCTGAAGATGAGTTGGTGCTGCTACAACCAGCTTCACACCAGCCAACTCAGTTGGTTAGTAGAGTCTTTGAGCTTCCTAAATCCACAAAAAAATCACCCAAGTATTTTGGAACAAGCATCTCAAAAGTTTGAGTCAAGACAGACTAGTTGCAAAATGAGTAGCTCCCAAAACTTGCTATTTTTGTACATACACCTGCTGGAAAAATTGAGCAGTGCTCTCAATTTGGTAAGAATTAGAAAAAATCCTTTTGGAAATAGCAATCACCCAAGTATTTTGGAACAAGCATCTCAAAAGTTTGAGTCAAGACAGACTAGTTGCAAAATGAGTAGCTCCCAAAACTTGCTATTTTTGTACATACACCTGCTGGAAAAATTGAGCAGTGCTCTCAATTTGGTAAGAATTAGAAAAAATCCTTTTGGAAATAGCAAATAGACTTATATTCTTGCTAATAAAAGTTAAAACACTTCAATTGATCAATTGAGCACTGAGAACAAGATTTAGCAAGATCTGGAACACTTTTGCCATTTTTAGGGCTCTATAGAGATTGACTAGTGAGCACAAAAGCACAGATTTCTCACAAATGGTAAATTAAACTTAGCAAGCAATCCAATGAAATTTAAAACTTTGAAAAAGGTTATGTATAGCCCAAGATAGGAGCTTCTGAAGTTACTATTGTGAGTGAGTATAACAGAGAACAAAACTAATGAGTAACTGATGAATGTATAGATTCACATATAATTACAACCACATTGGAAATGAATATTTTCACAATGGGAGTACAATAATAGAGCTATGGTGTAAGCTCTTCAATCTTCTACAAATGAACATGATGTGGGCAGGAATCAAGCTCTCTAATGGCGACTTCTTTCTTACTCTTTTTATAGCTACTTTTGGAGGTAGTTTTTAATTTGAATTCAAACAACTTCACCTAAAAGTGATGCTAGGAAGTAGAAGATATTCTCTCAGCTGATGGATTCATGGTTTTAGGTGGTTAGAGCCATGAATTTCCTTTTTACATCATGGATGACTTAAGCCATTCTTTTTTTCATAATTAGTAGAGATAAAATATACTCTTTTTCAAGAGGTGTTCATATGTCTACACATATGACTACAAATAAACATAAATCAAATCCTATCAAGCATGTAGGCTTGGGTAAAATGCACCGACATCCTCTACCTAGACCCCAAGAGCACCCAATAATATTGAAACCCACACAGTTAGTGAAATCCATGAAAAATTATTTTGATGGCACAGGAGATCCCTATTGCCATGTGGCCGAGTTCAAGCAAGTGCTATGAGCCGAACAAGTGGACGACATGTTCACCCAATACAATGCATTTGGAAGCACATTGAAAAACAATACATTAACTTGGTTCCAACCTTTATAGCAAAGGCAATTTAGAGGCATCCATCACTTATTAGAATCATTCATCACTGAACTCTCTAAAAGTGGGATCAGGCACAACACCTCTTCTTTGATTCACAGTTTCAAATAGACCCCCAAGGAGATGGTCAAACTAGCAGGATGTAGGTGTTGGTACATTTAGCAAGCCTAAGTGCTTGGCTAAATATTCAGGACTACACCTTCTTCTTCTTCATCTCACATGAGAAACTACATGTGAACACATGCTTGTGATTTTGACATAAATACCTTAGACAAATGTAAAAGTTAAAATAAGATGGAATCTCATGGATTTATAAGAGTCAATAACCAACGTTTTTGGTGAAGGAATCAACTCAAATCACCTCTAAAGTGTCGGAACACTTTTAGCTAGGGAAATTCAAAATCAAACTCAAGAGATGAGTATAAATAGAGGTGGTTTACTCGTGGGGCAAGTGTGCCATTACTAAGAGTTATTGAGCTACATCATTGAGCATAGCTTGAGCTCAACATATGTATGATTATTCCACTACATTCCCTTGTATCATATGTTCATTAACATACATAATTTGATACCTTTCTTCAAGTTCATTTTTGTCTACTATTCTCTGTTGCATCTTCATCATTTCAGTGATCTTGCATAGGTGATTTCTTTGAATGTCTTCAACTATTTGATGCACTTTAACTTAATATAGCGAGTATGAAGTGTCTACTATCTACTTGTTAAGTTTTATTACTTTTGGTTTAGCCAATCTCAAGATATGAACTAATGAAGTTGACTAAGTCTACACATCATGTTGTTCCTGAAATGTTGGGATGACCCCCTTGACTTTCTAAACTTGTTTCTCAGTGTATAATGCCTCTAAATTCATGAAATAACTTGTAATAGTTAGCTATATACTTGAATTAGATGTCTGCAAAAGCTCTATTTATGGGTTACCAATAGAGTTAGTAAGTGATAGAGGTATGCACTTCTTGAATGAAGTCATTGAAAACCTTCTCCAAGAATTCTTGGTGATACATAAGAAGTCTGCCCCCTATCATCCACAAGCTAACGGACAAGCCGAGAGCACAAATAAGATCCTATGTAACATGTTGACAAAACTGGTAAATAATAAATGCTCTGATTGGGACAAACAACTTCATCATGCCATTTGGGCTTACCAAGTTGCCTACAAAATGGTACTCAATGCCACCCCATTTCAGATGGTCTTTGGACAGAATGTTGTGCTACCTTTGGACTTCCTTATCCCAGCCTTGAAAGCAGCACAAGAGCATGAGTGGAATGGACATGAATTGTCCTCTAGGATCTTTGATCTAGAACGCTTAGGTGAGACGAGGCTACGAGTGGCAGCAGGCATCTATGCTGCAAAGCAAAGTCAAAAGGCATACTTTGATGCCCATGCAAAAGATAAATGATTGAAAGAAGGAGACTTAGTGCTGGTGTACACACTAAAGCAGCATGCCCGCAAATTGGTGAAACGAGGATATGGACCCATGATCATTAATAGAATTTCCACTAGCGATGTGGTTTAATTGGCCACTCTAGAAGGTGACATCTTGCCAAGCTATATTAGTGAATGTCGAGTCAAGTTGTATCAAGAACCTCTTACAGAGGATATGTTAATGAGACTCAACACTGCTAAGAAGCGAAAAGAAGAAGAGTTGAGGGTCAGAGGCAGAGGCTAGAGAGTGCATTAGGCAGAATAAGTTAAGGCGACTAGGCCAAGATGTCAACTCAAAAGCCCCAAAATATCATATGGACATGTGCCAAAAATCACGCATAATTACTTCTCAAATAATCGATCGACGCCCCTTTGTGATGGTAGAGGTAAGAGGAGGAAAGAGTGTAAGGACTGTGAGAGCATTGGTTGACTTAGGTGCAGCAACTAGTGTAGTTAGACTTTCATACTACCAAGACTTGCAATTGAACATCAAGCACATAGAAGCCTATCTCATAGGTTTGGGAGGTGTGGAAACCCTTTGTTTGGGTGAGGTGGAACTTCCCATCTACCTTGAAGATGTTCCAATGAAAGTCAAAATGCTAGTGTGTCACGATGAGGACCTTAGAGAGCCACTGGTCTTGGGTCAAGATTGGATTTACGACCATGAAGTCAACCTGAACCTAAGAAGTCAACTTCTTCAAGTTTGGGTACATGAACAATGCATTAATTTAAAATTAGAGAATTGCATGCTCACAAATCTAGATGTCACACATTCTCTCATTTCTTTTCGGACTAATCCTAGCCAAAAAGATGTTGTATGTGTCAAAAGCTCTATGTTCCAGAACAACTCAGTCATGGAAGAACAGGCGCTAAGACAAGCAGACTCCTCCTCTTATGAAAGGACTAATGACACCACCATAACTCAACCAAAAAGGCAAGCAACACAGTACATTACAACTGCTATATCAAAAAGACAAAGAGATTTCAAGAAGAAAGTAGTTCCAGGCATGAAGCAGATCTGGGTACAAAAACGAGAGCAACCTCCAGCTTTGCCACAACAATGTACATCCAACCAAGCCAATCACACCAAAAGAAGAGCCAAGCAACTAGGAAAAGCTCATGCACAAGGTCTCAAACAGATTTGGGTACCAAAAAAATTAGCTGCAACTCAACAAAGGCGATTACACATGTGGGTTCCCAAAGCCCTCTTACATGCACAAAGGCCTAGGCTGCCCACCATGCAAAAGGTCTCAAAAAAGAAGCCAAGGAGAGAAAAGAATAAGAACTGAGCATAGAGAACAAAAGAAGATAAACTCAACCCTTTGGCAAAAGTAAGACAACAATCATCAAGGATATGGGTTTGGAAGCCTAAGGTACTAGTTGCATCCACAACACCAAAGAACGAACCACTCTGGATACAAAATTTAAGCAACCAAGCAAAGATGAAGAAGTCAACAAGGACTTGTACACAGCCCCACACTATTCTGAAATGGGTTCCTAAAATCAGTTGTCCTTTTGACATCCAATGGATACCTCCAACAAAGGTTGCATCAACATCTGCAAGAGCATTGAAAGCCTCGACATGCAACAACCATGTGCCTTTGGCATAACCTTGTCTTTTGCACCATTAAGGTCATGCGCTTCCAAAGTATGCATCAACATAGGGCCACATTACACGGCTGTGCATACACCATTGAGAAATCCCAGGCACATGAGACACACTTGCAATATGTAATATATTTTATTGATACTAACCTCTTTCTTCTTGTTTTATGCCATTGCGAGCACCGAAAAAAAAGAAAGAAGATTGTGCGCTTGAAGAATCTCATAAAGTGAACCATCAAAACGGACCTCCATTGACAAGAAAGACAAGCCAATGGTCAATCACCATGATGGAAGTACAACATGAAGAGATGAAGATCGACGGACCTTTCACCATGGTAAGAATTGTATGCTTCAACAACGCTATAATCATGATCGATTAGGAAACCTCTTCGTCGGCATACCCTTGAGCACTGAGCTCGAGACCCAACTTCTTGCACCATAATTCTTCCAATGCATTTCCCAAGTATGCATGCATAGGGCTACATTACAAGGCCATGCACAAGGCACCTATTTTTTCCAACCCATGCACTAATGCACTTAACCATCAATCATTATGGGTCACAAGTACTTGGCCTCATACTATGAAACTCATGTTTCAAAGATTCAAGGACATCCAGGGTACAACATCAATACCCATGAAGCAATTCATAGTAAATAGCTGCTCAAGATCAACATCGACAACCTCTCTTGAGCAACTAACAACCTTTGAAAGCCAAGAAGTGTACCCTCCAACTCAAATTCAAGGAAGAAGTACATACATTGGGCACAACTCTCGATAGGCTAGTAGGGGAAAACTGAAGAACTCGACAACCAACCAGGCTACATTAGGAAGATGGATTGCTCCTATTGATACATGAAGGACACTACGTCTCAACGTACAACGTGGAACAACCACTACAACAAGGGTCTGTAAGGGATGATAGACTCAACAGGGGGGGGGGGAGTTTTGAAGCTCAAGGTCAAGGACAAAGCATGGAAGCACATAAAGGAAGTGGAGACACAAGAAGAAGGAGCAAGTAGGGTGCTCCAAGAAGCACATGTCAAATTTTCAGAAGAAATCCCTATAAAAATAGTGATTTTTATCACTAAAAACCATTGTAAATACCATTTTTCATTTTTGCAACTCCATTTTGTTCAAGCTGAGGAGTCCTCAAGCTTGATGAGTATTAGAAATATCATCCTGCTAATTTTCATAATTTTTAGACTCCATTTGAGCCCCCAAATAAGCCTTGGAACCTAATTTTTAACTAGGCCGAACACTAGGTCTAGACAGGTCCAAAACCACTCAAAAAACTATAAAAAGGGCTGGAGAGCTCATTTTTGAGGTTAGCTTGTTGTAGATTTGAGATTTATAAGAGATTTCTTTTGTAATGAAAGTCCTTCCATTGTTCCACTCTTTGTTCTTACCTTGTGTGTGTGTGTATGTGTGTGCATGCTTGTGTGCTTTCACTCACACACTTGTGCCATCACTTGCTCATGGTCTTCATACCGGTCCTCACGTCTCCACGGATTGACATTTATGAGGTTCGTTGGTACTTATCATTGTGTTAGAGTGACAGTGTCTATGAGTGTGTATGTGTGTATGTGTTTATGTGTGTGTATGTGTCTATATGTGTATGCATGTATGTATGCATATGCATGTGCATTACGTATGCATATGTATGCATATGTGTCTGTATGTCTGTGTATGCATGTAAGTATGTATGTATGCATATGCATATGCATTATGTGAGTGTGTGTGTCTATGTGTGTATGTGTGTGTGTGTATGTGTGTGTGTGTCTATGTGTGTATGCGTGTATGTGTGTGTATGCATGTGTATGTGTGTGTAAATCTGTGTGTATATGTGTGTGTATGTGTGTGTATGTGTGTGTATGTGTGTGTATGCATCTATGTGTGTGTATGTGTCTATGCGTGTGTATGTGTATGCATGTACCTATGCATATGCATGTGCATTATGTATGCATATGTGTGTGTATGCATGTAAGTATGTATGTATGCATATGCATATGCATTATGTATGCATATTTATGCATGTATGTGTATGTGTGTGTATGTCTCTATGTGTGTGTGTGTATGCATATATGTGTGTGTATGTGTGTGTGTGTCTATGTGTGTATGTGTATGTGTATGTGTGTATGTGTGTGTATGTGTGTGTATGCATGTAAGCCTCTATGTATGCATATGCATGTGCATTATGTATGCATATGCATGTGCATTATGTATGCATATTTATGCATGTGTGTATATGCATCTAAGTATGTATGTATGCATATGCATTATGTATGCATGTATGTGTATGTGTGTGTGTATGTCTCTCTACATGTGCGTGTGTGTGTTTATGCATATATATGTGTGTATGTGTATGTGTGTATGTGTGTGTATGCATGTAAGCATGTATGTATGCATATGCATGTGCATTATGTATGCATGTGTGTGTATGTGTGTATGCATGTGAGTATGTATGTATGCATATGCATATGCATATGTATGCATGTATGCATATATGTGTGTGTATGTCTCTCTACGTGTGTGTGTGTGTGTGCCTATGCATATATATGTGTGTATGTGTATGTGTGTATGCATGTGTATGTGTGTGTATGCATTTAAGCATGTATGTATGCATATGCATGTGCATTATGTATGCATATGTATGCATGTGTGTGTATGCATGTAAGTATGTATGTATGCATATGCATATGCATTATGTATGCATATGTATGCATGTATGTGTATGTGTGTGTATGTCTCTCTCTATGTGTGTGTATGCATATATGTGTGTGTATGTGTCTATATGTGTGTGTATATGTGTGTGTCTATGTGTGTGTCTATGTGTGTATGTGTGTGTGTCTATGTGTGTGTCTATGTGTGTATATACATGTGTATCTATATATATGTGTTTGTATGCATGTGTATGTGTGTGTGTAAATGTGTGTTGTGTCTATGTGTGTATGTGCATGTGTCTATGTATGTATGCATGTGTCTGTGTGTGTATATATATGTGTGTGTGTGTATGCACGTGTATGTGTGTATGTAAATTAGTGTTTATATGTGTGTGTGTAAATCTGTGTGTATGTGTGTGTATGTGTGTATATGTGTGTATCTATGTGTGTATGTGTGTTTGTGTGCATATGCGTGTGTATGTGTATATATATGTATGTATGCATGTGTATGTGTATATATATGTATGTATGCATGTGTATGTGTGTGGATGTGTGTTTGTGTGTGTGTGTAAGTGTGTATGTGTCTAATATGTATGTGTGTGTGTCTATGTGTGTATGTGTGTGTATGTGTGTGTGTATGTGTGTGTATCTATGTGTATGTGTGTGTCTATGTGTGTGTATATGTGTGTGTATGCATATTTATGTGTGTGTATGTGTGTGTGTGTGTAAATATGTGTGTGTATGTGTGTGTGTGTGTGTGCGTACCTCACTTCACGGCATGTGTGTGTGCTAGTACCGTGTCGAGATCTCTCTCTCTCTCTCTCTCTCTCGCTCTCTCTCTCTCTCTCTCTTTGTCTCTCTCTCTCTCTCATCCTAATCCCGGCACAAATGTGCTGGGAGAAATCAATTTTTTTAAAAAACATTCAAGAGCATCACTTATGCAATGCTCTGGAAGACCAGGACATTGTGTATGCGATGATCCAGCGTCGCTAGCAGTTTGTCAACATCGTTAAAAGTGTTGTTGACTAGCGATGCTCTTTGCAACACATATTTTTAGCATCGCATAAGCGACGGTGTGCATCGCTTATGCGATGACACATCTTTTTTTAATAAAAAATAGGCTCATCACTTATGCGATGCTAGTGTCGCATAAGCGACAAGACCCGCTTTATTTTTCAATTCGGGGGCGTCGCTATGTCCCCTTATTTCTAGTAGTGTGAGAGTGTGACTCATTTGCCTTCTAGGACACTCACTTTTTAGCAAGTCTAGTGAGTCTCAGAGTGACTTAGAAGTCATGGAATGCTCTAGTGACATGCAAGGATAACTCAAAAGCAATGAATTCATGTCTAATATAGAGATGTTTGTGAGGGTTGTATTTTGGAAAAAATGAAGTGTTCTTCATTTCCCAAACATGTTACAATAAGAGTTCAACAAAAATTGTACCTTGTTCATAATAATGTGTGTGGTCCTATGTAGACACTGTCTTTTGGTGATCACCTTTACTTCATGACATTCATAGATGATTTCTCCACGCATGCATGGGTGTATCTTTGAAAGAAAATTCCAAAGTGTTTATGTGCTTCAACTAGTTCTTCATTATGGAAAAACATATGTTAGCACGTAAGATGGAAAATTTTCTATAAAAACATGGATTCAATAGCTAAGCATATGCATTCTAAGGGTTCAAAAATTTAGAAATAACCCTTGGTTTCTAGGTGAACCCTTTGTTTATTTATTTATCCTAATTGAATGGTTTTCTCCCTTTAGATTGATATTTCCTAAGGGTATGGTATTTGGCCATTAGGTAATACTCCAAAGCCTTTGGACTTGCACATACAAGCTTGAGGGGAATCCTTTTAGAATCAATGTGAAAGCCAAGCGATTTCATGTGACTCCCAAGGTTAGAAGGCCTTGGATAAGAATCCATGTGGAGGGGACACTTGGATGGTTCTCCTAACCTTTTTCTTTAGCCTTGGAAGTATATATATGCGTGGAAACATGCATCCATCATCCCTTTGTGGGCTAGGTTAGTTGATTTCTTTGATTTGATCTTAGTCTAAGATTGTTGTGTGGACATAATAGTGGTACTATAGCCACTTATAGATCCTGAGAATTTCATCACTCATATAGAATTTAAAGTTTTGAGTTATGTGCCATCAAGAGAAACTTTTATCCTCCCCTAGGTTCTCTACAAAAGGATGGCTTATGAGGTTCCCCCCTTTTTGAGGGTGGGAATCCATTCTTAGAACCCCATGTACCCAACATCCAGCTAATGTAGCCCAACTAAATGCTTCAATAGGTGTGAATGGAGAAGGGTTAATGTTTTGTGAACATCTAGTATCCAACCAATGTAGACCGGATGAATGCTTGGACATGTGTGAATGGAGAAGGGAGTAGTGCTATGCATGCCTCCTTGGTCCTCCTCCACTATAGTTGAAAGAGTGAACCTTCTAAAGTTAAATATATAGACTCCTTGCAACCTATATGCACTTGCATATGAGATTTATCTAGCTGGATTCAAGCAATAATTGCATAATTGCAATCCTCTCGACTTCCCACTCTCTCAAAAGATTGAGTAGTAGCCACTAGCACTCCACAAACCATATTAATTTGACTTCCTTATGCTATTTAAAGGTTTTTTTTTTTAGTTGGCATTCATCCATATATGTGATATATTTACTCTCAACCATCAAAGTCATTTTCTTCTCTTTGCTTATCACAAAGAGCAATTAGGGAGCTCCTTCTTTATGGCAATGAAGGTGTTGCATAACCCTAGAAGGAGGTCGATGAACCATACCTTAAGAGAGAGGATTATGAAGTAATCCTTAATTATGGCTTTTGGGGCAAGTGGTTAGCCCATCACACTCCTAGCCGAGAGCTTGTGAGTTCAATTCCCAACATTGGTATCAGAGCGTACTTGAGGAACTTTGGCAACACAAAGGTTGGAAGCCTCAATCATAGGAACTTGGGAAGTGCTTGACCATGGATGAGTTTGAAATTGTCCAAGAATGAAGACGTGTGGGCATTTGGGTACCAATGGAGGATTGGATAGGTCCAAAATAGGTCCACACAGTAGAATTTGAGGCTAGTGGAGGCGAAAACCATGGAAAGGAGCATGCCAAGCTAGCCATAAGTGAGCATTGAGGACTGTGCTCAATCTAAGGGGGAAAGAATGTCGCATAATCCTAGTAGGAGGTGGATGAACCACACCTTAAGAGAAAGGATTAGGAAGTAACCCTCAACCATGGCCTTTGGGGACGAGGTTAGCCCATCACACTCTTAGCTTGGAGGTTTGAGTTCAACTCCCAATAGAAGGGCTATTTTTATCCATAAAATGAGCTTTGAAAGCTTTTTATCTTCCTCAATAAGGATCCCAAGACGTTTTTCTTCTCACCATAGAAACTCGAATATATTTAAGGTAAGCTATATTGAAGCTTTCACCAAGCTTCATTTACCTCAAAATTAAATGATTATTTTTACTCTCTTACTCTACATGAAGAGAGTGAAGAGTATAGTTATGGAGCATGATGTTCGAGCATCCGAAAGGAAGGAAACATGGAGCTTTAGAAAAAATGGAGGTGGTGCATCAACAAGAATGCCATTCAACACTTTTCAAAGGCATCTCAAAGCCATTGTAAGGAGTTCAAAGTTCAAAAGTGGAGGATGGCTCTTCTACGAGGCAAGGATGAATCTTGACATTGTGCTAACTAAATACTTAGGTTATGTTTGAACCTCATATTGATTGCCATATCCTTTTTATAGGGGTGTAATTGAAGCCTAGGACACGTATCCAATTCACATTTATAGATAATGAAAGTTAAAAGGCAAACGCATGCTTTGAAAAAAAAAACACATCAAACACTTGGATAATCCGTGCATTGAAAATAAAGATTGTATGTGCATTTTCTCTTGAACAAAGATGGCTTTCATATGTAGATTTTAGACCAACGAATTCCTTTTTGCACATTCTGATTGTCCTTTTCATTTAAAAAATGTGCATGAACATAATTATGCATTGAAGGAAAGCAAAAATAGTATGTTGTGCATAGGAAGGAACATAGGAGCGTGAAGCATATGTGTACCATAGCATAAATAATATGAATTTTCATGAATGCAAGCATATGCATCTACCTGCATCAAAATGAGCTTAAATTGATCGTTTTCTTTTGGATGGCAGCAAGACAATTGGAGAAGATGAAAGAACAAGTATTTGCAAAGTCATGCTACCTAGATTTTAGATGATAAAGTGAATCTAAATTCCTTCTACTAATACTTGGGTATCCCCAAAAACGTAATGTGAAGATGAGATTAAGTGATGAATATTTCTTGATCCGTAAACAGGTAAGTAAAAGCTCTGTTAGAAAGAGATAAGGCAAGAAGTTTCATTGAAATAGATTCAATTGCCACATTAATGGTAAAGAAGTAATGTATATATGAAATAATTAGCAACCAAACATATCTAAGTCCTTGGATGACTTAGAAATTTTTTCGGGACAAAGCTTTTTGACTATGACATGGGCCCAATGTCATATATACATTAATTTAGAGAACTTGCAATTTCAATTGTATCTCAAAGCATAAGACATACTTAGAGGAGATTAGTTGGAAATTTTCTAAATAAGTGAAGTCCCAACTAAATTAAAGAAGATTGATTCTCTCTTATGTTTTTTCCAATCTATCCTAAGTAGGTTCATATCCCAAAATAGTTTTAAAATTTTCATGTAAAGGTTTCATGTGAACCATTAGAGATAATGATGGAAGTAGATTATGAGAAATTGAACTTAAATAAAGCATAAAGAAGTTTTATTTAAGTTTATTTTCACCAACAAGAATGGTAAAAAGTAATTAAAGGTATTATGGAACTTAAAATAATTTCCTTCCTCTTGAAAAAATTTTCAAGATCTTATGAGGCTTCATTCATTCAAGAGATTTGCATCTCAAAATGAAATCCAAGATAGCTTTTCTTTTATGATATGAAAAGGAAGGAACTTACAATTCCTAAACAATAAAAAGATGAAATGGAAACGTCTTCTTATTCATCATAATAATTACCACCATAACCCCTCGAGCGAATGATGTGAACACATACAGGGAGTGACATATCAGCTCCCACAAGGTAGTAAGCCTAAAGCTTTGCGAAAAGCTTGAAACTTTTCCCGTGGAAGAGCTTTGGTGAATATGTTTGCCACATTATCTTGTGTAGGCACATATACCAAATCAATATCTCCTGCATGAAGGTGCTCTCTCACATAGTGATAATGCACCTCAATATGTTTGGTCCGTGTGTGAAACATTGGGTTTCATGCAACAACCAATGCACTCTGAATATCAATGAGGATATGCATAACAACATCAATCTCCATGCAAAGATGCATCAATAGGTGTCTCAGCCATATACACTCCATTGTAGCTATGAAAAATGCCCTATTCTCAGCTTCACAACTCGATGTCACCACTGTAGGTTGCTTCTTACTCAACCAAGATATGCATGAGTCTCCAAGGAAAAAATCAGCCCAATCACTATCTATAAAAGCATGCAAGCATGGCTGAATATCTCTGCCATAAAAGAGACCTAAGCAAAGTGCCTCAGAGATATCTAAATACACATTTCACCTCTTTCCAATGCTTAGTGTCAGGGCTATGCATGAATCGACTCAACTGGGAAGCTGCATATTGTATATCCGTCCTTGTGTTGCATGCATATATAAGACATACCACAACTTGCTGATAAAGAGAAGTGTCAAAAGCATCACTAGAATCCTCAACTGAGAATCTAAGTCCTATCTCAACTGGTGTGGAAACTGGCTTGAAATCCTCAAAGTCAAAACATTGAAGTAGTTTTTCAAAATATTTTGCTTGATGCATAACAATTCCCCCCTCAACAGCTACAAACTGGATGCCAAGATAATAGCTCAAAAGACCAAGATAAGTGACATCAAAAGTATGCTACAAATCAGCCATAAGAATGTCAAGTTTTGCATCACATGACCCAATCAAGAGTATGTCATCGATATAAAGAACAAGCACTGTAAGATCAGCCCCATCTTTGCCTACATAGAGTGTGCTTTCAATTGGACTACATGTGAAGCCAAGAGCAATCAAGTGCTTATGGATTATCTCATACCATGCACGTGGAGCTTGCTTGAGACCATACAAGGCTTTATGCAAGTGACAAACCATATGCTCTTTTCCTTTCATAGCAAATCTAGGAGGCTGCTTCCCATAGACCTCTTCTTGCAAATCACCATTCAAGAAAGCTATTTTTATGTCCAATTGATGCACTTTCCAACCTCGATGGGTAGCCAATGCAACCATGGTATGAATGATATTGATGCATGAAGTAGATGCAAAAGTTTCCTCATAGTCAATGCCATATTTTTGTGCATATCCTTTGGCAACCAATCTAGCTTTGTAGTGATCAATGCTACCATCAAACTTTCTCTTAATCTTGTAAACCCACTTTGTACCAATGGCATTCTTTCCTTTTAGCAATTCACATAACTCCCAACTACCATTCCTATGTATGGAATACATTTTTGATTGCATAGCACTCATCCATTGTGGATTGTCACATACATCTTCAAAATAAAGTGGCTCTTCATTACATGCTCTTGCAATAAGAGGATAATCCAGAAAATTACAATATAGAAACTTAAAATAAAAGTTTGCAAACTTATAGTAGACTATAAGATCTACCCAATAAGCTTTAAATCATCCCAAATGGATATTCCAGCTGGTAGAAGCACCCTCTGCAAAATAGGCTACCTATTTGCAACACTCTCTGCCTATGTGCAGAGATATACCTTCACAAAGTTGGCAGTTTCTCACAACTCACTCAACCAAATAACTTAAAACTTTGGAAAGTTTAGCGCACAATATGCCAGACCAAATGAAGCTTGAAATCAATGAAAATGAGTACAATGAGAGAGCAAACAATGAACTACAATCTAGTACAACTAGATTTGGAAAAGCCTAACACACCTCTAGATAGAGAGGAGCAAAATCATGAGAAAATGAGGTAAGCAAGCAAGGGGGCTGCTTGCTGGAGTTTATGACTTCACTAAACTAAGTGGGAAACTCATGGAATGCATACAACACAGGAAAGAAAGGCGGGATGATGCTTATATAGAGTTTTACTTTTCTTACAATCTAGCTAACCACCCACCAATCAATGTAGGTGCACTTTTTGCTGGCTAATTTGATGAGATTTGAATTTGATTGAGTTTGGTGGAGCTTCTAACTTTATTCCACGACTTTGGGTCCTCTTTTTTTATTGGTCCACTTGCAAAACTCATGATTGAGCCTTTTTTCATGATTGAGACTTGATTTTCAACATTCATTCTCTTCATCCTCTTCCTCATCCTCATCCTCATCGACTCGAGAGGAGGTTGCTTGTGGTTGACAGGTTTCTATTTTTTTTTCCTCACCTGCTTCAAGATTTACTTCTCTTAAAATTTTCTCAAATTCTTCATTGGTGAGTTCTTCCAAGTGTACTCCGCTAAGGAATTCAAGGTCTGTGGGAACTGGTGGGAATATCAAGTTGTCTCAAGCATGATAGGTAAACTCTCCATATCCACAACATGTTGACTAGTGCCTGCATGGGAGTTGTTTCCTGCTACTTTAGCCATGTTATGCTTCTTTGTTTGAAGAAGAAAGTCATATTACCATTGTGTCAAAAACATGATAATATCGTGTTCCCTCTACAATACTAACATGCTACTGATATTGTTAGGCCACTAGTGAGTGAGATGTTTCTTGTGACATGTGTGTTAGTTAGTAAGTTAGTGGTTTGTCCCTAGGTGCATACTCTCGATGTGCATTGTACTCAAAATGCATCTATTCTAGTGTGAATGGATTTACAAATTTGGGTCAGGTGGTTTGATACAAGGTTTTATTCTCCAAACTTTTAGTGGGTGATTACATCTCTTGAGTGTGATGACCTTTACATGTTTATGACATGTGATTTCTTGGATTTGAAACTTTTTGGGTACCCATTTCCAAACAACCCTAGGTTTGATTTCATGTTTGGATGTGTTGATTGTAGATATGTGCCCTGACATATATGATGTGAGTGATTGTGAGTGGCTATTCAAGATTGTGAGCTTATGTGAAGCTACTTGGGCATAGAAGCACGTCTTGGGCACCGATATTTGTCCTGCATTGGGGTCAACCTCCATTGACCACTTTGGGACCCAAATAGAAATGGTTCGTGTTGGGAAATTCATAGAATACTCGTTCTTTGTAGTCCTTGATCGGGTAGTTGGTTTAGTGCATCGTTGGGGTACATCCTCTCGAGCAGGGGGTTGTTCATCCTTGCAAATCCAAATTTGCTTCACCATTTGAGTCATCTTGCTGCACTCTCTCCTTTGACTATATACAACCTGCTACCTTTGCTTCTTGTACTCCTTTGCTTCGTTTCGATCGTTTTTGGAAGAGAAGGGAGTTCCATCAGATCCTTGACTTCTTTTTTGAGAACATCCTCCTTCTGCATCACAGAGTTTTGGATAAGAACAACATCTTTATCTACATGTGTACTTTTGGAAGGACTAGGATTTGGTGCTTTTCCTAGCTCCTTGAGTGCATGATTTTCTAGCCCAATTGTGATGTAGTTTTGATCCACACAGACCTGAAGAAGTCCGCTTTTGAGGTTCAAGTTAAAAACATGATTATAGATCCAGTCTTGACCCAAGATAAGAGGTTCTGTGAGATCCTCATCTTAACACAATAGCACCTTCACTATCATAAGAACATCTTGAATGTAGATGGGAAGCTCCACCTCGCCCATGCAAGGGGTTTCCACACCTCCCAATCCTATGAGATATGTTTCTATAGGATTGATATGTAATTGCAATTCGTGATAGTGGGAAATTCTAACGACACTAGTGGCTGCTCCTGAGTCAATTAAGGCTCTTACAGTCCTTGCACTATTTCCTTGTCCTACTCCTAGGGTCACAAAGGATCGTCCATCAACTACTCTAGGGGAACATACTCTTGATGCTTCACACATGGCCATGTGATATCTTGGAGCATCATAAGTGTCTCACCTAGGCTCATCTCTATATTCTCTTCTCAATTTCATTCATTGGATGTGTTCCAAAGCTTTTGCATGTGCTTCTTCTCAAATTAGAATTAGACACACGTTAGTGATATGGTCTTCGCCACAGGTATAGCATGGTTTTACAGGGGAAAATCTAGGTATCTATTTTCTAGAGACTCCTAATTTATGAGCTACCTTCTTTGCAAGTTCCTCGATAGATGTGGATTGTTTGGAAGTGAGGCTAGTAGAGCTATTTGAATCTTTATAGATTTTTGAAAGCTCTAAATCTTCCCCTAGATTATCCTCAATGACTTTGCACATACGTACACACTCGTCTATGGATCTAGGGCCCTTTGAGTACAAATAAGATCTCAATTTGGTTCTTAATAATCTATCTAGGAATAATGCCACTTTTTTGGCTGTTGTTGGTAACTCTGGCATAGGACATCTCTCCAAATATTGCCTAAATATTTTCCCTGTAAGTCTCACTATCTTGTGAGGTGTCTGTTTAAAGCTATGGATTAGCAAAGAAGTGTTGTGTCTAATGCCACTTTTGGAGAATTCAGTAATGAATGCTTCTAGCAACTGATGTAGTCTTGGTGGAGTGGTTGGAACCACATTAAGGTAGTGTTCTTGAGATTTAGACCGAACGCATTGTATTGAGTGAACATATCCTCAACTTGTTCAGCTCTCAACACTTTTCTGAACTCTGGTACATGATCATATGGATCTCCAGTGCCATCGAAGCAATTCTTCATAGATTTAACCAGTTGAGTAGGTCTCAAGATCCTAATATTTTCTTTACCTTTCTTGGATGTAGTTTATGAATTTTTTGCAATAAAATTCTAGCACAATTTTCCATTCACATATTTGAGTTGGAACTTTTGCTAGGTGAAAATTTGTTGCACTCATAAACTGTGATTCTATACTTAAGTTGTGGTTTGTCCTACATAAAAATTTCCTTTGAATTTCATCATTCTTTAGAAAATCACTCAATTGATTTGATATGTATTCACCTCCTCCATCATATCTTAATGTCTAAATGTACTTCCCTGTTGGCTTTTTCATCATAGCTTTGAAATTTTGAAGTGAATAACACCTCACTCTTCTCCTTCATGAAGTATACCCATAGCTTTTGTGTATAGTCATCAATAAATGTAACATAAAACATGCAATCTCTTGAGGATGTTGTGTTTGCATGACCCCAAACATCTATACACATTATCTCTAGCACATTCTACATGACAATGACGTTCTTGCCTACTTACCACATTGGCATGCTTTGCATACTTTTTGCATATCTAGAACCTTGAATTTTGGTAATCCATTGACAATCTCCTTTTATTGCAGCAACTTGAGGCTCTATAAGTTTATTTGATCTGTTTGTGACATATCTCTATATCAACAATAAGACTTGCACCATTTGCAAACATGGTTGCATTCATTTCCAAGATCTTCATTCTAGACATACATATAACCTTTGTTTTGTAGAGAGTACACATGCGGAAGCAAAATGAAAAGAAGAGTGTACTCACAAAATGAAAGATTATGAGAGACTCAAAATGAATAGACCAAGAAATGGGTAAACTCACATGGATTCCCCAAGCTTCTAACCAAGAACAAATGGGGAGAGAGGCCCTCCTTATATAGATTTGGGAGGGGCTCTCCAAAGTACATCAAATGTGGGATAATTCTCCTTGAACGAGAATGAATACAATGGTAGAAGAAAAATGGAAAGGTAAGAGATACAATGTAAGATGGAAATAAAGTGGAAATGGAGTGCCTCCTAGATACAAAATGGAAATGCACTCATGCGGGTATAAAATTTAAATGATGTAAGAGTAATCATGTCATCAACACCCCCTCTGTAGTTCTTATGACCTCTTCAGTAGCATTGGTCAATCCTCTATACTCTCTGCCTCTATAGACGACAAAGCAACATTAGGTTACTTCTTTGAAGACCTTGATATAGGTTTATCACCTGCAAAAGATAGGTATCCTGAGGTACTCCTTCTATCATCTTTGCAACCTTCCCAATCTGCATCTGAACATAACTTGATGTCCAAGTATGAGGTATAAGGTAATTACAATCCTTGATTTTGAGTGCCCTTAAGGTACTTCAAAATCCCCTTGGCAGCTTCCAAGTGAGGTGCCCTAGGCATAAACTGAATTAAAACACTTACTCCATAAGCAATATCAATCCTTGTCAATGTAGCATAGTTCAAGCTTCCCACTATGCTTTGGTAACCTGCAATATTCTCAAGCACATCACCTTCATGAGCACTTAACTTCTGATTTACCTCCATTGGAGTGCTGGCTACTTTGGCATCCTGTAAATGAAACTTCTTTAACATATCCTGTACATACTTTCTTTGAGTAATATAAATTCCAGAGTTAGTATAGACTAACTCAAGTCCAAGAAAATATTTTAGTGATCCAAGGTCACTAATCTTGAACTTCTGCATCATCTAATTCTTGATCTGCTTGATGCCATTAGCATCATTACCTGTGAGTATGATATCATCAACATATACACATAGGTATATTACCTCTGAATTACTCCTCTTAACAAACAGAGAAGTATCTTCTTTACTCATGATGAATCCTTGATGCTGAAGGTATGTAGTCAACCTATGGTTCCATCCTTAGGTGCCTACTTCAATCCATAAAGAGCTTTGTTCAATTTACATATATATGTTACCTTGCTTGGATGCTCATAGCCAAGAGGTTGAGACATGTACACCTCCTCTAGAATGCAGCCATTTAGAAATGCATTTTTTACATCCAATTGATACATGTTCCAATTCTTTGATGTAGCCACACTTACCATTACCGTGATGGTTGGCATTTTGGCCATAGGTGATAAGGTTTCTTCATAATCAACTCCTTGGGTTTGTGCAAAACCCCTAGCCACAAGTCTAGCTTTGTACCTGCTTATTGATCCATCAGAATTCCTTTTGATCTTATAGATCCATCTAGAACCAATTACCTTCATAGACTCCTTCTTTGGTACTAGCTCCCAAGCATCACTCTCCTTGAGTGCTTCAATTTCTTCATCCATAGCTTCCTTCCATTTTGCCTTGGTCTTTGCCTCTTCATATGATGATGGCTCTTAAAATGACAAGTCTTTTCCAAGATAAACAGAGTGCTTAGTAACTAGGGAAGTGTGATACCCATATCTGATTGGATTCTTGCTCTCCCTTTGTGATCTTTTGATTGCTTGGTTGGATGATTTAGGTATATCTTCTAACTTCTTCATTTTGAATTTGCCTTTGGATTTCCATGCCTTGAATTCTTCTAAGTTGATGATGTCCTCATCATCTAAGTTGATGTCTTCATTCTGGTTAGGCTCCTCCTTAGTGAGGCTTGGAAACTCCTCTTTTGAGTCATAAAGTAGCTTTACTTTCTTGCATTCACTTTCAAACCAAGAGTCATTCTCATAAAAAACAACATCTCTACTAACCATGAATCCTTTGTTGGAAGGATTGTAGAACTTGTATCCTTTCTGATTCAAGTCATACCCTATGAAGATGCACTTCTCTGCCTTACGGTCTAGCTTACCTCTTATTTGAGAAGGGATATTCACATAAGCAACACATCCAAAGATCTTGCAATGATCAAGTGAAGGTCTTCTACCATCCCATGCTTCATATGGGGTCATCCCATCAAGAGATTTGGATGGAAATCTATTTACAAGATAAGTGGCAGTAGATACACTCTCTGCCCACAAGTAATTAGGTAATTTTTTTTCTCATTTAACATTGACCTAGCTATTTCAACAGTTAATCTATTTCTCCTCTCTACCACCCCATTTTGCTCAGGGATATACCTTGTTGTAATTTCTCTCTTGATTCCTCTGTCCTGCAAGAATGCATCAAACTCATTTGAGAAGTACTCACCTCCTCCATCTGACCTTAGTCTCTTTAGACTTCTTCCTGTTTGGTTCTCAATACGTGCAAGATACTTGTCAGGGAGAGGTTCTCTACTGGGGAGGTCAGCTTGGCATATGTGCCCACGCAGGAGAACATTGCAAACCTTTTCACGAAGGCTCTGCCTAGGGAGAAGTTTGAAGCTTTTTGCAAAGCTTTGGGCTTACTTCCTTTTGTGGAGTGATTTCCACATAGCTTGGCACTTCCTTATACATGAGTGCCAGCTCCTTGTTCACCGCATCACTCCCAGGGGGGATTTGTTGATATATTTAGGTAGTGATGTGTGTGAACACACTAGGACCGTCGGGGCACTTTTTCCCTCTTTAGGAGGTTTTTTTTTCCCGGCTTGTATATACGCCTATTGCCCTAATGGGCTACTTATCTTTGTACATTCTCTAGTAATACATTCACTATTGTGTGTTTGTGCTCCAAGCTTCTTCTTCTTCCTTGTACTGCTCGCATGCTTCCGCAGACATCTATCTCCAACATATTTTTCTTTGTTGAAGGGTCCCTTATCCTTCATCATGGTTTCTTGTGAGGATGGGGACTTTGCTCAAGAGTTGTGGAGGAGCAAAACTCTTTGAACTTTTTCCCAAGTTAATACTTGGCCACGATCACAAAGAGTGGTTAGAAATGTCTCACAGGATCTAAGGAGCTTATTGAGAAGGCGAATGGACAATCCTCGCTTGAAACTTGGTGGCCACATAATGCTAGCTTATGGTGATAATCCTCAAATGTGGCTATAACTTCAGAAATAAAATCTTGTGGCCTAATAGATAGGTTGTGAAATTCCACCTCTAGGGTGTAAATTTTTGAGGGAGTTTTGTCTTCATACAAGTGTTGTAGGATCTTCCAAGCCTCATTGGATGTTTTACAAGAGGTAATATGACCCTTGGTTAACTCATCACAAGCTAGAAGTAATTGACCTAAAGCTCGCTTATCTTTGATGTTCCACACATTCCAAGTTCCTAGATCACTTTCTTTGTTGGGATCTTGCTCGGTTCTTTCAACTACTTTGTATAAGAGTTTTTATAAAGGTAAGCCCTAATGGTGTCCTTCCAAAGACTGTAGTGTGTGTCCTTGAGTCACTCATCTTTTGGCATAAAGATTTGCATGAATGAGGATAAATACCATTGAATTGATGATGTTGCATTTAAAATTGTTGACATGGTTGCCATTGAAAATAAGATACCACACTCTCATCTTTTGGCATAAAGATTGGCATGAATGAGGTTAAATACCATTGACTCGATGATGTTGCATTTAAAATTGTTGACATGGTTGCGATTGAAAATAAGATACCACACTTGCCATTGCACAAAAGTTGTGATGGAATAGGGGAGAGTGCTTAGAATAGCCCTACACTTGATGATGAGAGAGATGCTTTGGAGAGGGTAGCCTTAGAATAACCCTGTGCTTGCGGATGAGAGAGACACCTTGGAGGGGGGCCTGATCATAGCCCAACACTTGGTACCAAAGATGAAATGCTAGCACAATGGTAAGCACCATGTTAAGAAGCTCCACCTCCTTAATGTCGATCCGTGGAAGAGATAGGAGCGATATGAAGATCGTGAATGCAACATGTAGTGAGAGTGAAGGTGAGAAGCATGGAGATGCCCACACACATACACACAAACACATGTAAGAGACAAGTAAGACACAATGGAAGATATGAAATAACTCTATTGCTCAAGATCTCTATTACAAGCTCAAAATAGCTCAAAGATCACACTAACCAACCTCAAAAATGAGCTCTCTAGCTCTTTTTATAGATTCTATATTAGTTTTGACCTGTTTCACATCTAGTGACCAGCATAGTTAAAAATAGATTCTCAACACTATTTGGAGGTCTAAACAAGATCTAAAAATAGACAAAATTGGTATGCTTGTTCTACCTAAGCTCATCAAGCTCAAGCACTCCTCAGCTTGCATAAAATAGAGCTAATGATTACAAAAGTGGGTGTCTCTGTGATACATATGGTACAAAAGTGATAAGAATCACTCTTTGGTGTTTTGAGAAAGTAATATAAAACATGTTTCTTTGGAAAAAATAAACCGCCTGGCTCCCCATGACTTCTTTGTAGTCCGCCTTCACATGCTTCCTCGTCATCTATGCTGTCGTGCTCTGATGAGCTCCCCAGTTTTGCCATCATCCCTGCACACTTTCCAAGGCACCAACGTACATGATAGTCCCAGCTGATCCACAGAGATCTTTGATGATAATGAACCGCCCAGCCACGTGGTAGTATTATAATACCTACTCTCTCTCTTGCATACCCAAAATGGGTCAATGGTCAAAGCTCCTCACATGAGTGCCACTTGGCACTCAAGTGAATATCATACTCTTTATGAATAAGAGGAGGTTCTCACCTCATATCCCTTTTCATATATGATACTCCATAAGATCCATATGACATTTCCTTCCCCTTAATTCCATTTTTGTCCTCAAAAATGGTATTGGAAGGTCTAATAGAGAGAGAGCAATAATAGAACTACCACTCCCACTATATCCCCATGTATAGAGATACATGGTCCTGTCTTCGTGTTGTTTCCCCATATCCTTCCCCTTACAAAGACTCTTGGGAAGGTAATCTAAAGTTGGGAAACCGTCTCTAAAGGGTGCTAACCTGCTCCCATGTGGCACTATCTTCTGAACTATCTTTCCATTTTACTAGACACTCTTTATACAAGTGACTTCTTTTCCATTTCTCTCGAGTGCGTAGTATGCTCTCAGGCTCATGTGGAATAGATTGAACAGAAATAGGGTCTACTACCTCACTATCTCGAATGAGGTTGTCAGATTCACCCAACCTTTTCTTAAGCTAGCTAACGTGAAAAACTAGATGGATTTGACTATTCTCTGGAAGTTGGAGCTGGTAAGCCATCTTTCCTATTTTCTTAAGTATTTGGAATGGTCCACAATACCTAGGAGATAGTTTTGGACAAGGTCCCGTCTTCATGGTTTCAGACCTAGATGGAACTCTAAGATAGACCTGATCTCCTACCTCAAAGTTGATATCTCTCCTTTGAGGGTCAGCATAGGCTTAGCTCTATCTTGAGCTCTCCTAATGCTGTCCTTAGCAAGTCTAAGCATATCGTTCATCTCTTCCAAGAAGTCCTTTGCATCTTGAACTTTTTCATTTTGCAAGCCTACTGCATAAGGAGCTCTTGGCTAAAACCCATACATAAGCATAAATGGACTATGCCCAGTGGAAGAGTGCTTGGCACTATTATATGCAAACTCTACTATAGGTAAGTAATCTTCCCAATCAGTTTGCCTTTCATTCACATATGCTCGAAGCATATCCTCTAGGATTTGGTTAACCCTCTCTGTTTGCCCATCCGATTGTGGATGCTCGGCCGTACTCATGCTAAGTCTCGTATCCAACCTTTTGAAGACCGCTCTCCAAAAGTGGCTAGCGAACTTCCTATCCCAATCAGAAACTATGTCTAAGGGAAGACCATATAACCGGTATAGGTTCTCTACAAAGAGCCTAGCCAACTCTGGTGCCTTCACTGTAGTATGTATCGGAATAAACCTAGCCATTTTGGTTAACTATCCACAATTACCCAGACTGAGTCGTGCCCTCTTTGTGTCTTGGGTAATCCGACTATAAAGTCCATGGAGATACTCTCCCACTTCCCATTAGGAATATCCAATGGGTGGAGTAGTCCTCCAATCCTCAACCTCTCAGCTTTGTTGACCTGGCATTTGTTGCACCTAAGCACATATTCTAGGACATCCTTATGAAGTCCAGACCAATAAAACTGCCTCTTAACAAGATCATAAGTCTTGTTAACTCCTGGGTGTCCCGCACTAGGGGTGTCATGACATTCATATAAAATATGCCATCTCATCTCAATATCTCTAGGGACACACATCTTACCTTTGTATAACAAATATCCATCATGGACACTGTAATTCTTCCACTTGAATCCTTCTTGAGTACCCGTCGATACTCCATCCTCACTGGAAACCCGTATATCACGATCCCCATTCTGTATGGCTTCCCAAATGTCGGAGTATGTAGGATCAAGCCTACATTTTCCTCTAATAGACTCAAGTAGCTCACTAGTGATCTGAGTAAAACTCAGTCCATTGAGCATTGGCATGCAGCTAAGTGAATCAGCCACCACATTAAACTTTCCCTTCCTATACCTAAGCTCATAATCAAACTCCTGAAGGGTCTCTGCCCATCCGGCATTACGACCTTTAAGGTCTGTTTGATTAGAGAGCCACTTAATGCTCTTTTGATCAAACACTATCATAACTTTGGCACCATATAAATAATGACGCCACTTCTTCAAAGCATGGACTATTGCATACAACTCCTTCTCATAGAAGGAGTAATTCTTCTGAGCCGGTTCTAGTTTCTTGCTCTCAAAAGCTAATGGTCGACCATCCTATACTAAAACTGCTCCTACAGCAAAGTCACTCGCGTCAGTCTCAACCACAAATGGTTTTTTGGGATCTGCTATATGTAAAAGTGGAGATGTAGCAATTGCTAATTTCAACTTCTCCATACTTTGCTTCTGTTCGTCTCCCCAATGAAAGGCTTTCCCTTTCCCTTTAAGCTGTTTCGTCATCGGGACAACAATCTTGGCATAGTTCTTAATGAATCTTTGATAGAAACCTGATAAACCTAGGAAGATCTACAGCTCTTCCAGGTTCCTTGGATGTGGTCATTCCATAATAGTCCTTACTTTTTCAAGATCCATCTGGATTCCATCCTGGGAGACTATATGCCCAAGGTATCTAACCTCTGTCTTGAAAAATTCACACTTTGACTCCTTAGCAAAGAGTGAATTTTCCCTTAGCACTTGAAATACCTTCCTCAAGTGTTCCAAGTGCTCCTCTTCTGATGCACTATAGATCATAATATCATCCAAAAAGTCTACCACAAAGTGTCCTAGATAAGGCCGTAAAACACTATTCATGAGCTTCATGAAAGTGGCAGGAGCATTGGTGAGACCAAAAGGCATCACCAAAAACTCATAGTGCCCATATCTAGTTCTAAAAGCAGTCTTAGGGACATCCTCTGCCCTAATTCTAATCTCATGATATCCTGATCTAAGATCAAGCTTGGTAAAATACCTAGCTTGATGTAACTGATCAAATAGATCTTCCAACCTAGGCATTGGAAATCTATTTTTGATAGTTACCTTATTAAGTGCTCTATAGTCTATACATAGTCTCATAGAGCCATCTTTATTTTTAACTAGGAGCATTGGCAATGCCCATGGTGAGTTACTAGGCTTGATGAAGCCTTTATCTAAATAATCCTGCAACTGCTTCTCAACCTCCTCATGCTGAGAAACACTAAGCCTATAAGGTGGCCTGCAAATAGGGTCAGTGTTAGTAACAACCTCAATGGCATGGTCAATGTCCCCTCTCTCAGGTGGTAGCCCTCTAGGTAAGTCAGTGGGAAAAACATCTCTGTACTCAAACATAAGATCCTTAAAATTTTTAACCACACACGCTTGCAAAAAAGAATAGTAGAAAGTCCTGTTCATATTTACATTCCTAGCATGAAAATATACATGGATGAGCTGTCTGTACAATGCTCCATATCATGAGTATATAATAAAAACATGTCCTGTACATGCTGAGAATAACAGAGACTATACAAATCTAGTGATGAAATGAGAGGTGCACTAGGTACATCTCTATCTCCCTGAATACAAACTTTACTTCCGTTCTTTTCAAATTCGAGTGTGTTGTTTTGATAGCTGCGTTTAAGTGTATCTCCCAACCCCCATAGCCACTCTCTTCCTAAGACTAGATCTGTCCTCTCCATGTTCATAATTCGGAAGTCCATATAATCTGTATAGTCTTGCATCTTGACTTCCAACTTGGATACCATAGTATCCCATATTCTTTTATCTTGCCCTTGCATCATAGATACATTGTATTTATGTGCACTAGGCTGCTAGGGAATCTTTAATTTCTTGACCAAAGCATAGTTTATAAAATTATGAGTGGCAGAGTCATCTATCATGACCCGCACCCTGGTCCCGTATACACTACCATGCAGTTTAACTAGGTCATGTGGTCCAAACTCCGGTGACCACAATGATTGGGTCAAACAATAGGTGTGCTCTATATCCTCGTGCATCACCTCTACTCCCTTGGAGCTAGAGTTGCCATGAATAGGAAGGGTCTGCACTAGGTGGACTGCCTTTTTGCCCTTTTCGGGGGCTGTACTAGACTCTGGTCCCTTCTTCTTTTCTTCCCCCTTCTTGAGTGGACAGTTCCACTGTGAATGGCTAGGAGATAGGCACCTAAAACATAGGCTCTCTTTTTTTGACCCTCTCAAACTGGTCTGTAGATAATCTAGGCCCTTGTGATCTTTGTTTTTTAATAAAAACTTTGTTTTTCCCAAAAGGCAATGATGATCTAAGGCTTCATCGATCTGACTTACCTATATGCTTGCCCGATCTAAGGTTCATGAATTTACTTCCTAAATCACTCAATACACACTCTGATTGTCAATGTTTCTTTGTTCTCAATTGCTTGTTTTGTTTTTAATTCTTTTAGATTCTTGTCTCGTCTCAATGTATGCGTCAGGAGTCGACTTTTCATTATACTTTTGAGTTCTCGTTCCATCAGACTTAAGTTCTTTCCTTTAGGGTTAATGTATCACACATTTTTATCTTAGTCTTGGACTTGAAAAATTAAGTCTTTTCGACTTGATGCTTTCCTATCATCATCCTAATTTACTCCACAATGCTAGACATTTAGCCTAAGCTAATAATTGACTGAGGGGGTTGAGTATTCTTTCAACCTTAAGTCAGCTTCCTTGATAGCTCTGATGCCCAAGAAGTCGCACTTCCTAAGCCTTGCGTTCTTCACCTACCTTACTTTGATTGCCCTTGGATAGCTCCTTGCTAGACTTGTCAAAATCCAATATTTAGACCACTTCTTAACTTGATGATCAAGCACTTTGATATATACACCTTTAAGGGTTCCTTTTCCTTGGAAAATATTCTAAGGTGCCCCCTTGCTTTCCTAGTCCCACAAATGGGTCAACGTCAATTTGTCCTATCTAAATATTAACGAGCCCTAGAGCTCAAAAAACAGACCTTGAATGAAAAAGTTATGAACGTTCAGGCCCTCGGAGGTAAAAGTTGACAAACAAGTTTTTCTTCATATATGAGCTAAGGGGTCTCCAATAAGCTTAATCACCCAAAAATTCACTCAAAATAGCCTCAAAATAGCCCAAAAAATCAAAGCCTAAATTTGGCATTTTAAGTGGACAATCGTGATGGTCTGGGACCGTCGTGATGATCCAAGTGAATGGCCGCAATGGTCTAGAGCTGTCGCAATGGTCCAAGGGTGCGAAGCATCATGATGGTCCAAACTGAAGCGTCATGATGGTCTCTCTTGCGAGCACTCGTGATGGCGTGAGCCCGTCACGATGGTCAACAATCAACGCAACTGTCGCGATGGCGTGATCCCGTCACGATGGTCATGAGGTGCAATGGCTTGAGCCAATCGCAATGATCTAGAATTGAAGCATCATGATGGCGTACATGGTATCGTCACGATGTTCTGAATTGACACATGGCAAGTGAGTCATCACGATGGCGTGGGGCCGACAAGAGCATCACGATGGTCAATGACCGTCATGATGGTTCAAGTGAACCGTCACGATGGTGTGCAATCATTGCGATGGTCCGATCGAGCCATCACGATAGCGTGAGCCAATCCGATGGTGCGACACAATCGCGATGGCGTGAGCCCGTCACACTATCCTACATGATTGTAAAAAACAAAATTGCATGAAAACACAATTGTGACCCAAAAACACGAATATGATTCTGAGTAAAAATTTGGAATCACGATTTCCTCTTCACAAAGAAAGAAACGTGATTTCTTGCACAAATATGTGATTAAAAAAGATGATTGTCTATTGAGAATCATCTTTTGATAGAAAATGGTGATTTTGAAATTGAAGATAGTGATTACCTTCATAGAACCGCGATGTTTAGAGAGTCGTGATTTTTTCTACATGATCTTCATCTCATAATCTTGATTTTGAAAAACAAACCAAAAAAAACAATTTTCAAAAGAATCTTGGATTTATTCATCAAATCTTTAAACAATAAATATTGGAAAACATAAAATTGAAAAAAAATAAAATTCAAGTTAAGAAACAAAGAATCATGACTTCTAGTGATAATCATGATTCTGTGCACACCATCATGATTTTCACAAGTGAATCAAATTTCAAAAAACTTCAAGTGGAGGTAAAAAATAAGTGTTTTTCATATATTGAGTTCAAAATTCATTGGAAATTGAGAAGAAATTGCAAACCATAGTTCTAGAAAAAAAGGGAAAAATTAGGGTTCAATCTGAAAATTCCATAATTTGATGAGATTGAGGTCTATCCTACTCACAAAACACACTTATACACAAAGGAGGGGGGGAGAGAGAGAAAGAGAGAGCGAGAGAGAGAGAGAGAGAGGAAATCATGTGCATCAAGGTAACATTTGGGAAGAGGAAGGCACACACTTTTCTCAATTAAACATGGAGGATCATAACACGGAATCAAGAACCTCTGACCAAGAGGATTATCGAAAGATCATCAAGTATCTGTATGCAAATAGGTTTGAAGCCTATGTGTATCAAGATGGACTGCATAAGAAACTCATTATTTTGAGGAATTTAGAAATTTCTTTGAACTTGATGCTTATGGCTCAGTTTAAGGATGGCCAATATGAGGATAGACAAGGTTGTGTGTATGAATTTACCAATAACCCTGATGGAATGTATGACCCAGGTCAATGTTCTAACAAAGAAACTTGGGACCAAAACTTAGAGAACTAGGGT
The DNA here is from genome assembly GCA_020310875.1 of Ceratopteris richardii. Taxonomy (NCBI): domain Eukaryota; kingdom Viridiplantae; phylum Streptophyta; class Polypodiopsida; order Polypodiales; family Pteridaceae; genus Ceratopteris; species Ceratopteris richardii. Next base: position 82,922,382 of record CM035440.1, read on the forward strand.
AACCAAAGATGTAGTAGACATCATGCCCCAATAGATCCACCAAGGTAAAGAAGGCATCAACCTTCATCTAATCCCTTTCAGGGAGAAGGAGAAGTAGTGGGTGAATTCCCAATAAGAAAGAGGAATTATTTTTGAGAAATCTGTGTTCTTTTGCTCACTAGTCAATCTCTATAGAGCCCCAGAAATGGTGGGAGTGCACTAGATTTTGCTAAATCTTGTTCTCAGTGCTCAGTTGATCAATTGAAGTTTTTTGACTTCAATTAGTAAGGTATCTAAGTCTATTTGCTATTTCCAAAAGGAATTTTTCTAGTTCTTACTAGATTGAGAGCACTCTTCATTTTTTCTAGCAGGTGTATGTACAAAAATAGCAAGTTTTGGGAGATAGTCATTTTGCAACTAGTCTATCTTGACTCAAACTTTTGAGATACTTGCTCCAAAACACTTGGGTGATTTTTTTGTGGATTTAGGAAGCTCAAAGGGTCTATTAACCAACTCTGAAGTCTCAGTTGGCTGATGTGAAGTTGGTTGTAGTAGCACCAACTCATCTTCAGATTGCATCCACCATCTCTCTTTATAGATGAAAGTCATCTCTACCACCTTGTGGTCTCAGTTCTCTCAGTCTCTCCATCCTATTTGTTTCTAGTACAGATGGGTCTCTTCCTACCGTGTGCAAAACATGCACTTCACGTCTCTCCTTGCCTTTTTCTCTTTGGGAACCATGAGTCATAGATGTTCCTGGCCTTGGTGTCCAAAGGCCACATTAGCTTGAAGTGGGGGAAAAAGCAAATCAGCCCTCCATGTATAGGCATGTCTCCCATGTTCTGACACTACAAACACTCATTCTGAAATGTTGTCTAAATATACCACTTTTCCAGGTATCTTAGGGTCCTTGAACTCATAGATCGTGAATGTTCCTACTTCGTTTGGTTGCTCTGACCTATATTTCCAGAATGCTTCATCAGTATCCCTATTTAGAAGTAACTCAATACTTTTGTTATCTTGAGGGATCCATTCTAGGTTGAGCATTTGGGTCAATACTAATTTCCTTCTTGGTGTTCTAGGTTCACTATCTATCTATTCCTATTCTAAGTCGCCTCTCTCCACTTCAAGAATTACTATTCTGAATTCATTGCTAAGGTGGGGTTGATGAGAAAGTATGTACATTATTCCCTCCTTGTTGATATATGAGTCTCTCTCAAATTTAACCGTGGGATGTTCTTCAAGTATTTGTAGGTAGGCTAACTGTGAACCACCCTCTGGTCTCTCCATGTTGTAGGACATCTCTGACTTGCTTGTCTCTGAGCTTAGTTCATATGGGGAAACACTTAATTGTTGAGCCCTAGATCGTGTTGTGTTCCGATGACCTAAAACTATGTCAATCGGCCTTTTCTATGTGCTTCTCTGATCTGAGGTTCATGAATTTGTTTCCCTCAAGTGCTCTATGTGATTATTCATCACATAGATTCTTTGTTCTCAATTACTTGTTTTGTTGTTACTCTCTTTAATCTCTTATCTTGTCCAATTATGTACATCAGGTATCGTTTTTTTCCATTATGTATTTAAGTTATTGCATAGTCTCCATAGGATTTCTATTGCACCTGATGCAAAACCAAGTAAGCAAAGGAATTATACATACAATGATATATAGACTACTAAAATTAAGGAAGAGATAGATAAGCTTTAGATTGCTATTTTCATATATCAAATTGAATACACTGAATAGATATCTCCAATTGTATTAGTACCAAAAAAGGTGGTAAACTTAGGTTTTGTATAAACCTTAAGAAACTAAATGTTGAAACTATTAGAGATATTTATCCATTACCAATAACTAATCATCTACTAGAAAGAGTGGCTGGAAAAGAGGTCTATAGTTTTTTGTATGGCTTCTCTAGATACAATCAAGTTCCAATTGCATTAGAAGGTCAACATAGAGCAACCTTTGCTACTGAATGGGGTTTTTGTGCATTCAAGTTATGCCATTTGGTTTAACAATGCACTAGCCACATTCCAAAGGATGATGCATCATGTATTCAAATATTTTCTAAAATATTCAATGTAAGTTTATGTAGATGATATATGCACATTTTCTAATGAAAGAGAAGATCATTTGCAAGATCTAAGAGCCATATTCAAAAAATGTAGGACTTATAGGGTTTTCCTAAACCCAAAAAAAAAAATGTCTCTTTGTTAGACAAGGAAGGATGTTGGGTCACATACTATCTAAAAATGGCATATCCACTCATGAAGATAAAATAAAGGCCATTTTTATTTTTTCTAAACCAATAAATGTGAGAGAATTACAAGCATTCATGGGCCACTTTGGATATTATAAGAAATTTGCGTACAAGATTGTTGAAATTGCAAAACCTCTATGCATTAATTACTAAATTTGAGTGGTCTGGTGAATTTAGAAAAGCTTTTGAATCTTTGAAAAATTGTTTAATCACAACACCAATACTAAAAACTCCTCAATGGGACCTAATATTTCATGTGCATGTGGATGCTTCTACCTTTGCTTTAGGATGTGTATTGGCACAACCTATAGAAGGAAGCAAGGTAGATTTTCCAATAGCCTATGCGAGTAGAGAATAAAGTCACATTGAGAAAAATTACACTACCACTGAAAGAAGGGATTTGGGTATGGTGTATGCAATGAAGAATTCTAAACACTATCTATTAGAAAAAAATTAAATTCTTTATTTATCAAGTAAAAATATTGTCTCCAAACATGTGGTTTTGCAAAGTGGAAATTATTTCTACTATCAAGACACATGTATCATTTGAACTCAATTTGGATTATTTGAGTATTGTGTACCAAAAGAAGAGCAGCAAAATTATTTGGAGAAAGCACATCTATGGAATCCATGCTTGCATGCTTCTGAGATAGTGACTCTAAATATCTTGGAAAGGCTAGGAATCAATTGGCCAAATAAAGAAAGACATGTGGATAAAAATGTATCTCAATGTGACCAATGTACACATTAAGAGTTATAACAACAAGTGACTTTATTTTGGTTTCAAGAAAATCCTAAGTGTAGTGAACACATAGAGGAAAATTTGGAATACAATTCTCAAGAAAAATTAGAACACATGAATTCAGACATAAGGAATGTACAAGAGATAGGTAAGGAATTTGTGTTGATAAATAATCAATTTTACAAGAGGGGAATAGATGATTATCTTAGAATCTATGTTCCTGAAGAGAAATGCTTGGAAATATTGGAATTAGCTCATTCAAAAGTAGCAGAAGGACACTTCTCAAGTGATAGAACTGCTAAGTTGATCCTATATTCTTGATTTTGGTGGCCAATTCTATTCCAAGATGCTAAAACCTATGTGGAGAGGTGTGATATTTGCGAGAGAACAAAATACCTAATTAGAAAAGATTGGGTGTTCTATTTTTGCAAGTTGAGGGGGGAATAGCATTTCATTAACCAAAATTCATTGAACTAGCATGAAACATTTAATGTCAGCTAGAGCCTTTAGAAAATGGGGATCGGATTTCATTGGACCAAACAATGATGTTCAAACATCTGCTAAATTACTATATGAAAATATCATAACTAGATTTGGATTACCAATTGAATTGGTAAGTGATATGGCAACTCATTTCTTGAATCAAGTAATAGAATCTTTGACTAAACACTTCACAATAGCTCATATGAAATCAACACCCTATCATCCCTAGGCAAATGGATTAGTAGAGAGTACAAAAAACGTCTTATGTATTGTTCTATCTAAATTGGCAAACACCAAGAGAAAAAAATGGGATATGCAACTTTATCATGTCCTATGGTGTCACTCTAGCACAATGATGAGTATCAACGTGAGGAGATCCACCTCATAATTGTCAATTAGGGAAGACATGAGGGTGGTATGAAGACCATGAGTAAGTGAGAGTACAAGTGTGTGAGTGAGAAGCACACAAGCATGCACACACATACACACACATGCACACATGGCAAGACAAAGAGATAGAGCAAGGGAATCTTTAATTAGTCGCAAACAAGTTTAGAACGTGCTCTAATTACTTCAATTCCCAAGAATCCAACCTCAAAAATGAACTTTCTGGCTCTTTTTATAGTTTTTCACTATCTTTGGCCTTGTCCAAACCTAGTGTCTGACCTAGTTAAAAATTAGGTTCCTAAGATATTTTGGAGGCTCAAACGAGCTCTAAAAATTACGAGAATTGGAGTTAATAGATCTAACACTCCTCAAGCTTGATGACTCCTCATCTTGAAGGAAATGGATTTGGAATAAATAAAAATGGGATTTACAATGGCATGTACTGATGAAAATCATTGTTTTATGAGAAGTTGCATTCAAAATTTCGATGGGCCTAATTGTGAGATCTTCTTTGACTTCCTTGTCTGCTTGGTCTTGTTTGGCCCTTTCTTTATTTTGATTCCTTCTAACTAATGTTTTGCATGCCTCCTTGTCTCATTAAGCCACATAGAACTCCTTTTCTATTGCCACTTCCAACACCCCCATCTCTCACATCTGCCATCCCTGACTGTTGGGTGTGTGTAGAAGTGCAAGAGATACACAAGAAGCACATACAAGGAGCACAAACGCAACAAGACACACGAAGAAGACGATGGTTGGAATAGCTCTCTCTATTTACGATGAACTGAACTGAAGTAAGAGCTGAATAATATCCCTAAGTACAAAGTACCACCACATATGAGAGTATCAAGTATGTGGTAACATGGGGAAAAAACCTCTAGCCAGCACTAGAGTAAAAAGTGCCCATGTATAGGGAAAAGGTTCACATCAAAGCTACTCAAGGAACACATAAGTGTAATAAACCCCCCTGGAGCAAATGATCTGAACACATACAGGGAGTGACATATCAGCCCCCACAAGGTAATAAGCTTTGGTGAATATGTCTGCCAGATTATCTTGTCTAGGCACATATACCAAATCAATATCTCCTGCATGAAGGCTCTCTCTCACATAGTGATAATGCACTCAATATGCTTGGTCCATCCATGAAACACTGGGTTTCATGCAACAACTGTTAGCTATAAAAAGTGTTGATCCCTATGCATTAATAAACTCTTATTTTGGATAGCAAAATGTCTGGTTGCAAGTATTTTACAGATGGTTCATGGTTATTAGGGACAGTATGAAGCATGCATATAAGGTAAAAACTTCCCGAAGGAGTTGGTTCAAGAATGAAGTTGCACTTGGAAATGCATAGGGGTGCAGCATGTGTCGCATTTGTTGAAGGGTAACTATAGATGTTGGCTTTATTTTCCCATTCTTCGATATGGGTATGATGCTTATTGATGTGGGCAAAGAATTAGATCAAATTTGTGTGCCAAAGGAATCATTGGAGTTTGTCTCCAAATACTGCGAAGAAGAAATGTCCAATAGAATATGTGCAGGTGTTGCTCGCGATGGGAAAAAGGAATTAAAGGTAAACTACCGGAAAATTGAAGGAGGGTTCAATGGGCAGCGGTCTGCTATTGTCTCGCTATGGAAATGGGGGATGGCCATTACTTTTTGGCACGAGCATGGGCAGAGGGGGCTTGCTGGCAGATATTTTTGGAGGGGTTGGAATGTTGGGGGCTCTCTCTTTGCTCCCCTTCTGCCCTCTTGAGTGGAGGTAGTAGGTACAAGCAGAGAACGATAGCAGAGGAGCGCGTCCAGTAAGGGGGGGAATTTTTTGGGTTTATGCTGGGTTTTAGGGGGGGCAGGTGTCGAAGGAGAGCAGAGGGGAGCATCCGAGGGAACTGAAGGATCATTAAGGGGGTTTTCTGTTCGTCTGCTCTGTGGAAGGGATGGAGAAGGAGGAAAAGAGCAAGGAGTTCTTCGCTTTTCCGGGGAGTGAGATGGTGAGAAAGCTACGGCCAGCAATAGAGGGGAAGTCGAATCTTTTTTCTACATGCTTGTAGACGACAGAGGGAGTCTTTTTTTGTGTTGGAGAGGGGGCACGCCCAATCGGGTACTGAAGACGGACAGACCAAGGAATAGTTGGGGGATCTTGGGAAGATTGTGAAGTTGAGAGACCGTTTTGTGCTCCTCTTTTCTCGTGCTCTCTGCGAGGAGAGACGTGGAAAGGAGATGATAGGCAACTCATCCTCCAAGGGGCCCCATTTTATCGACGACTGGAGAAGAATTTTGGGGGAAAACAGTTTGGGGTGCAACTGCTGAAGCAGTTTCGGGAGAGGGAGGGATCAAAGAGGATCTCGTGAGGGGATTGTGGGAGGTATGTGACTTGAGCAGAGCAAGGGAAAAGGCGAAGGGCTGGGCACTGATATATCATCAAGGGGGTATCTTTCCGACTGTTTTTGGGGATAAGAACTGTTGTTTTCTCAACCATCACAACCCAAGGAGGAAGTTGCTTTATTCATTCTAGAGAGAGAGGTATCGATGGGGGCAAGCATCGTTTTTTTGTTTTTTTCTTTTGTATGGTTGTGCAGGTACACGGGAAGAAGGAAAAGAGCACAAATGGTGGGGCCTAATGAAATCAATGAGGAGATGAGTGGATAGACAAGCACCCTTGTGTCTCGCATGGAAGAAAATGACAAGATTAGTGGGCTTTGAAGATTGCCTACACCAACATGTTAGCGAACAAAGTGAAGATATGGAAGTCATTGTTCAAGTTGTACATAAGATTCAGAGTTGGATTCAAGAGGGCTCAATGACCCTCTAGATCTTTCTTGCCTTTGGGTCGACAAACTTGAGCTAGTTTAGGCACTTGCTGAATGACTATCTGACAATAAGAATCATATCGTGAGAATCAACATGTCAGAATATATGGAGCAGCATTCGGTTGCAAGGATGAGTGGAGAAACTGTTAATTGTGTTCTTTGCCTCATAAGTACTCCTATGAAGTGAAGCTACTCTAATGGAGGAGAGGAGCACCATCGACGGAATGAGCACCACAAAGTAGTAAGGAGGTCTCACAAAGTCTGCTGCTGGGATCTCACCCAAGAGTATTGGAAGGCATTGTGGATGACGGAAAGGTGTGCGGCTTAGGAAGACGACCTCTGAGTAAGTTTTGGAAACCTGGCCTTGGCTTATTGTTGATTACTGTTCACCACTGTTGTAAGGTGTGCGAGACACATGGATGAGTTGTGAATGTTAAGGAAAGGAAGCTAAGCCCCTTCATGGTCGAGCCATTAACAAAGCTATCTCTAAACAAAGGATGGAGGAAATTAATGGTCGTTAACACTGTTTGAGAAACTGATGTGTTGCAGGCATTAGTTTTCTTTTATTTCTCCTTGCTCAAAGCATTCAAAACCATAAACTCAAGAAGAACTGGAAGTGTGTATGAATTTTTAGGCATATCTGTGCATATGGGCAGGAGCTTATAGATTGGTTTTATGATGCATTTCCCAACAAATGGATGTCATTAATTCATGAATGCTAATTATGTGATGAAAATTCATCGAAGAATGTAGACCAAAACACTATTCTGTGTATTTTGTCACCTGAAAACCTTACGTGCTGCTGATTGTGAGTTTTCTCCTCAGTGTTACACCACTAACTAGTGTTGCTAAATAAGGGAATGTTCAACCATATAAGCACACAGATCTCTTGTTTTATGCGATAGGGAATCTAATATGTAGATACTACATCTGTAGTCTATAGGGATACATTGAGAACGAATTCTAATATGTCGATTATGATTTGCTTCATTTGATCAATAGTGAATAGAAGATGGACAATTTTTGTGTGGTATATGATAGCTAGTTCATAGGGATGAAGTTCCCGGGCACGTTGAGAAAAATTCATCCATTGGTAATGCCAACACATGCAAGTTGATAGGGGGTGTGTGAGTATGTATGTGACGGTGGGGGTGAGTGAAAAAGTAAGAGTGAGGTAGAAAGGGAAGAAGCCAAAAAGTAGACGTGCGTGTGAGCGCTTGCATGGATATGTGTGTATGAATGCAAGTGTGTGAATGTGTGTTGTGTCCATGTGAGAGAGGGAGCGAGGAAGAAAGAAGGAAAGTGAGAATAAGAGAGGGGTGAAGTAGAAAGGGCAAGGGGGAAAGGAAAGAGTGAGAGTGTAGGTATATGTGTAGGGAGTGCAAGTATGGGTGTGTGCATGAGCGCAGAAGTTATGCATGAAAGCAGAGTAAGAGAAAAGAGAAAGTGAGTAAAGAGAGAGAGAGAGAGAGATAGGCTAAGAGTAAGAGTAAGCAAACAGAAAGGAACGGGAAGTAAGTGGAACAAGACCGCATGATTCAGGGGAGGCTTGGGGTACATTCAAGTACTATTCGATGATTTAAAGCAGCGAGAGTGGACCAATTCCGAGGGGTTTGAGCAGAATAAAGACTTGTATAATCATCTTTCACATGGGCATTTGGACTCATCATTTTGGCGATCCCGTTGGGGATCCCAAAGGAGGACATATTCGGGGGAAATTGTGGACTCCGAGTGAGGAAAAGTGATAGAATACAAGGAAACTAAGCAAAATACAAGTGTGTCTAAGACACTTTTCCTTGGGTTTAAAGACCTATCAACAACCAAAGCACTCTGACTATTAATGAGAATATGCGTAGCAGCATCAACCTCCATGCAAAATCCATCAATAGGCATCTCAGCCATATACACTCCACTGTAACTGTGAAAACTGCCCTGTACTCAGCTTCACAACTCGATGTCGCCACTGTAGGTTGCTTCTTACTCAACCAAGATATGCATGAGTCTCCAAGGAAAAAGCAATTACCACTAGTGGACACACGAGTATCATAACAAGCAACCCTATCTGTAAAAGCATGCAAGCATGGTTGAATATCTCTTCCATAAAAGAGACATAAGCTCAAAGTGCCTTGAAGATATCTAAACACACATTTCACCGCTTGCCAATGCTTAGTGTCAGGGCTATGCATGAACTGACTCAACCGGGAAACTGCATACTGTATATCCGGCCTTGTGTTGCATGCATATATAAGACATCCCACAACTTGCTGATAAAGAGAAGTATCAAATGCATCACTAGAATCCTCAACTGAGAACCTGAATCCTGTCTCAACTGGTGTGGAAATTGGCTTGCAATTCTCAAAGTCAAACCAGTGAAGTAGTTTTTCAACATACTTTGCTTGATACGTAACAATTCCTCCCTCAACGGATACAAACTAGATGCCAAGATAGTAGCTCAAAAGACCAAGATAAGTGACATCAAAAGTATGTTGCAAATGAGCCATAAGAATTTCAAGTTTTGCATCACATGACCCAATCAAGAGTATGTCATTGACATAAAGAAGAAGCACTATAAGATCATCCCCATTTTTGTGTACATAGAGTGTGCTTTCAATCGGACTACATGTGAAGCCAAGAGCAATCAAGTGCTTATGGATTTTGTCATACCATGCACGTGGAGCTTGCTTGAGACCATACAAGGCTTTATGCAAGCGACAAACTATATGCTCTTTCCCTTTCATAGCAAATCCAGAAGGTTGCTTCACATAAACCTCTTCTTGCAAATCACCATTCAAGAAGGTTGTTTTTATGTCTATTGGAACTCAAGGTCAAGCACAAGCATGGAAGCACATTAAAGAGGTCGACACACAAGTAGAAGGAGCAAGTAGGGAGCTCCAAGAAGTGTATGTCAAATTTTCAGAAGAAATCCCTACAAAAATAGTGATTTTCATCACTAAAAACCATTGTAAATACCATTTTCTATTTTTATAACTCCATTTTGTTCAAGCCAAGGAGTCCTCGAGCTTGAGGAGTATTAGAAGTACCATCGTACCAATTTTCATAATTTTTAGACTTCGTTTGAGCCCTCAAATAAGCCCTTGAACCTAATTTTTAACTAGGCCGGACACTAGGTCTGGACAGGGCCAAACCTACTCAAAAAACTATGAAAAGAGCTAGAGAGCTCATTTTTGAGGTTAGCTTGTTAGAGAATAGAGCTTTTGTAAGAGAACTCATTTGCAATCGAAGCTTTCCATTGTTCCTCTCTTTGATCTTACCTTGTGCACGTGTGTGTGTATGTGTGTGCATGTTTGTGTGCTTTCACTCACGCACTTGTGCCTTCACTTGCTCGTGGTCTTCATACCTGTCCTCACGTCTCCGCGGATTGACAAGTAAATGAGGTGGTGCTTACGCTTGAGCTACACCAAATTTTGGCACCGTTGCCGGGGAGAGAGCTTCGAGGACGAGCGTTGTGATGGTAAGATCATAGATTTGTGACGTTGGAAGGTAAAAAAACTATCATTTTTGTTATTTTTCTGATTTTTCTTCTCCATCTTCATCATCATCTCCATCTTCATCCATCTTCATCTTCATAGAAATTTCTTGTTTTTTAGTGCATTTTCACCATTTTCATACCATTTTTCATGCATTATTGTGTGGGAAGGAGTTAGGAGGTGCAAGGGAGAGCAAGCGCTATGTTTTTTCATGATTTTCTGCACATATGGAGCTCGCCATTGCCCGGCGCTCAAAAATTTGAATTCCCGCCAAAAAACACGATTCTGTGATGAAAATCGCGATTCTGTGAGAAATTCAAACTTTTTTGAAAATCGCGATTTTCTATTTCCTGCCTAAAAGTTTGTTGAAAGAAACACGATTCTGTGGTCATTCTCAGAATCACAATTCTGTGGTTGTGCTCAAAATCGTGATTCTCACAAATCACGATTTTCAGCCAAAAACACGATTCTATGAAAATACGATTCTGTGAAAAGACGATTATGTGAAAACACGATTCTCTGCTCAAAATTGCGATTCTCAAAAACACGATTCTCTGCTCAAAATTGTGATTCTCAACAACACGATTCTCTGCTCAAAATCGTGATTCTCACAAATCACGATTTTCAGCAAAAACACGATTTTGTGAAAACACGATTCTGTGAAAACACGATTCTGTGAAAACACGATTCTGTGACAACACGATTCTCTGCTTAAAATCGCGATTCGCACAAATCACGATTTTCAGCAAAAACACGATTTTGTGAAAACACGTTTCTGTGAAAACACGATGCTCAAAAACACAATTCTCTGCTCAAAATCGCGATTCTCACAAATCACGATTTTCAGCCAAAAACACGATTTTGTAAAAACATGATTCTCCAGGTACAAAATCAGGATTATTTGATTTCATAGCATCGCGATTCTCTGATTTCACAGCATCGTGATTCTCTTGAAGTTCACAAAATCGCGATTCTCTTGAAGTTCACAAAATCGCGATTCTCTTGAAGTTCACAAAATTGCGATTCTCTTGAAGTTCACAAAATTACGATTCTCTGATTTCATAGCATCGCGATTCTCTTGATTTCATAGCATCGCGATTCTCTTGATATTAATAAAATCGCGATTCTCTTGATGTTTATAAAATCGTAATTCTCTTGATTTCACAAAATCGTGATTTTTTCCAAAAGGTCCTGTTTCCCTGTTTTGACCCCCAGGAGCTTGATTTGACATAACTTTTTCATCCAAAGTCCATTTTTTGAGCTCTTGAAGTTGACCTTCAGGTGGGACCTGGAACCCAAGGGGACTCCAAAGAATTTTTAACCATACCAAGGGAAAATTTTGGACTCTTAACCAAAACTTATGAACCTGAGATCTGGTAGACACCTAGGCAAGGATACACAAAGCATTAGATCCTCACAGTCCAGTGTCAACCACACAGCTAAGTCTTGGGCACAACAACTAAGTGGTTGTCCTTACGTACTAAACTCTGACACAAGTGACTCAGAAATGTCTTTTTACATGGGGAAATCTGCAGGTGGCTCAGGAACAACCTATTTACAAACACCAGAAGGTCCATATAAGACACAATTGGAATATATTCGGACCAACCGATTAGGTGCTTGCATCTATGAGGACGGCCTAAGACGATCAGTTGTCCAACTCAAAAATCCAGATCAACCCTTTGGACTTGAACACCCAGTGGTCAAGTTCGAAGAGGTTCATATATTGATAAGGAAGGAACCATGTATGTGGTCACCAACCTACCAGATACGACCGATGAGTTTGGAAATATCATTCATGAGAATGAGATAGAAGACCTAGAACAAGAAATGTAGGACAAGGACCCCAGACTCCTAGAGGTAAGTCAATTTTGACCAGAGTGATCACTCTAGACTGGATCCCTCAAGACAACAAAAGCATAGAACTATTCTTGAATAGAGAAACAGAGGAAGCCTTTTGGAGATTCAAGCCGGATCAACCTAGCCAATTGGGCATAGTCATCATCTACGAGTTCAAGGATCCAGAGACACCAGGCAAAGTTGTCTACCTAGACAACACATCAGAGAAAATTTTCTTGGTAACAGAACATGATAGACATGCATATACTTGGAAGAGTGAATTGATTTTCCCTCCACCAAGATCCAATGTTTCCCATGGCCTCCAAGGAGTAGGATCATCCCAAGCTCATGAAGCCCAGAGAGAAAGAACTAGAGAGAGACCTGAGGTAAGTTTTGCACACACTATGGGCAGAAATAGAGCGGGATTTGAAAATGAAAGACCTCAAAGAGAGAGACATCAAGCACATAGGCAACAAAGAGATGAACATGATTTTCCATTGCCTAGACCCCGAGAGCACACAAGAACCCTTAGACCCACTCAAGTGATCAAGGCAATGAGGAATTATTCTGACGGGTCAAGAGATCTTTATGATCATGTGGCTGAGTTCAAACAAGTGTTAAGAGCTGAACAGGTTGAGGATTTGTTCACCCAGTACGAGGCATTTGGTTTGACTCTTAAGGGCACTGCCTTAGCTTGGTTTCAGCCACTGAGTAGTCGCAACTATCACGATATAGGTCAATTGCTATACGAATTCATTGTAGAATTTTCCAAGAGTGGTATTACGCATAACACATCATCCTTGATCCACAGCTTCAATCAGACACCCCAAGAAATAGTGCGACTAGCAGGTAGAAGATTCAGACAGTATTTAGAGAGATGCCTTGCTCCCTAGTTACCCACACCAGCCAAACAAGTGGCTTTGTTCTTAGATGGCTTACTGAGCACAAAGTTGAGATCATATGTGTACTTGAAAGAGCCCAGATCCATAGAAGAGTGTGTGCGGACATGCATTGACATAGAAGATAACTTGGGTGAGGAGTTAGGATTGTCCAAACTCTATAAGGATTGTGATAGTTCTACTAGTCATACTTCAAAAATCTCCACGGAAATAGATGAGATAGCTGAGCAAATTGCCAAGAAGCTGGGAGTCCAAAATAGACAAACACAAAGAGTCACCTCATTGAACCGATGTTATACCTGTGGAGGGGACCACATGGCTAACGTATGCCCAATGCAAAACCAAAACATTAGAGAAAGCAATGCTCCATATTGCACTATTGAGAGAAAATACACGAACCACACGGCTCAAGATTGTCCCTACAATAGGCAGGCTGTTAGACAAACTTATCAGCAACCTTACCAACAAGGTAGGTATCAGAACCAATACCAACAGCCATATTATCGACCACAACAGCAATATCAGGCACAATATAGGCCACAACCAGTCTTGGGAAACCTACCACTAGCTCCTGCCAACGTGATTCCAGTCAAGTATGCTATGGGAGAGGAAAATCCAAATAGAGCATTGGTGCCACTAACCCCATTGATACCAGATAATGACTCTCATGCTTATAGTTCAGACTACTCCCATGAAGGTAGTCCACATGCTTATTACACTGAGTCGCCTGAGCATAGTGAGATTTACTCGTATCAATATGAGGCACCACCTATGGAGAAAAATTGGGAGCCAGAATACTCCAATGTCATGTACACAAATCCTAACCCTAGGCCCCAATTGAGACAAATGAGACCACAAGCCCCTAGAGGATCTTGTTTCAGATGTCAAGGTGACCATTTCATTCGTGACTGTCCCCACCCACCATCTTCGAGTCAAGGTCAGGTTATCACAATACAAGCTTTTTGTCTTGAATGTGGAAAAGACCATCTTCCCAGAGATTTTCCAAGAAACCCCTCCAGTGCACCCAAGATTACACCCATTAATGTGGTAGGCTTAGTGGCGGATTCAAGTGCAAGTAGCAGTAATGTGGCACCTGTACAGGCAGTTACTAGGGCACAAGCATTAAAACAAGATAAACCAACAGAACAATCGGAGTCAAGTAAGCGGAAAACAAGAACATGGAAAGATACCAGAGAAAAGGCCAATCACAAGTGGAATAAAAAGTTATCGGAACTAGAAGAAAGCTTAAAAGAAGCGAAAACAAAAATAGAAGACATTGCATCTCAAAGCCCCTCGCATGCCGAAACTCCATCCACTCCACCTTATCCCACCCCACCACCCATTGTAAATAGACCACAACCAGGGTCTGTTCTTGCAGATCCAACCCTAGAAGGCTTGGACATGATGTTCAAGGCCTACCAAGCTTGTCTTCAAGAAGGGCCAACAGCTGCAAACCTAGACAAGAGTTACCCTAGAGCAGATTTAGAGATTGAACGGATGAAAATGTGCATGAAAATGGTAGAACAAGCTCAAGCTATACTCGAGACTAGTCAAAAGTTCAATCAGACAAACTCTGTCAAACCGGATTTGCATTTCTAGGGCTTACTAGAAAGACTAGAGCAGTTGGTAAACAAACCACAAGTTTCTTTACCTCCACAGGCTCAACCAGTTATTGAAAGAGGAAGCTCACCACCAATGGGAGCTTATGTTCCTAATTCCATGGATGCTGGAATACCTCCTTCAGTTCAACAGTACTCTCGAGAGTTCTTGCGGGAAATACAAGAAGAGAAATGGACCAAGGAGAAGGGTAATTCCCCTCCTATTCCCGAGATTGATGATCTTCATGATCAATTTCCCAAAGACATTCCATCCATTTACAGAGATCAAGTCGAGCAACAAGAAGACGAAAGGATAGATTTTGAATCTAATACCTTAGAAGAACTGCCTCAATTTCCAGCCCCATGGGAATCTGAATCTCTTCAGATCAGAGCTCCCACAATACTGGTCAGACATGAAGACTCAGTGGTCCCAAGGAACACTGATGTCGTGAAAAACACTAAGGTTCAATGTCATCTCACTGTAGAAGAGCTGCTCAAAGCAAAACCTGAGCTATGGAATCATGTGAAGGATCAAGTTCCAGAACTTGATTCCAAAATGCCAAAATCAGGCTCTAAACAAAAAGTACCAGAGATACCTCTAGACAAAATAGGGGACATGTGTGAGGGTGAAGAAGGTAATACTTATCTTCCAATCACCTACCAAGGTTACACAACCAAAGCAATCATAGATTCAGGTGCAGGTGTTTGCTATTGCGACCACCTCCTTGTGGAAGCAATGGGGCAAACCCACATTAAGACCAACTAGAATGAAGATTCAAATGGCCGATGGTCATTTTGAAAGACCTCTAGGATTGCTAGAAGGCATAACTCTAACCACTTGTGGTGTAGAGTTTGAGCACACATTTGCTATATGTGACTTTGAGAAAAATAATGTTTATGAGATGATCCTAGGAAGACCCTTCCTACGACAATTGCAAATAGTATAGGATTGGGGAACCAACTCCTTGTACTTACAACACTTGGGGATCACCACCAAGGTCAATTTGAAGGATTACTCCTTCAGAGATGTACCACCCCTACAGTGGAATCCTATCCACAAAGCAAAAGAAGATTCAATCTCTGTGCATTCTGGAAGTTCTCCTGACTCATCCTGGTTGCATGAAGATACTCATTTGTGGATGTGCAAGGTCGCAAAGGAGGAGGAAAAACGCTTGAAGGCAAGAGAAGAAGGAACTTCTCGAGGAGATAGACCAGTTAGAGACCCAGCCTACACACTGATCATCTTTCCAGATGAGGAATTTGAGCCTCATGGCTGGCCAGAAATCTTAGCCACCATGGACATTGCTGTCAATGAAGAACAATGGACACCTCATTGTGATGAGGAGGGTTATGATATTTCAGTGTTCATGTGTCAGCCCTTGCTAGAAGAATGTGACCCTAGTGATGTCATAGAAGATGATGATGATCTACAGTCCATTGTGATGGATAGTTGCTTTAACTCAGAGCAGCACTATCTAGAAGATATAAGAGTGTTCACCCATAAAGAAGACGAACCTCTCACAAGCATTAAAACGGTAAATTCAAAGGATGGAAGTGAGAGCAGTCAAAACAAAAAGAAAAGAAAAGCAGTGAAACCAGAAGAGGAGGAATCATTGTTTGAAGTACCAGAAAACTTCAAGAAATATGAAGTTGATGACCGCAAAATTTTGGTACGCATGCCTAAGGGAGAGGCCATCATAGGAGAATCATATGATAATAAAGAAAAGACCAAGAAAGTTGTAGTGACCATTGAAGAGAATGAAGAGAGATGCACATATATAGGAGATGACCTAAGTGCAAGAGAAGAAATGGAGCTCGTAGCTCTATTAAGGGAATATAGGGATGTGTTTGCGTGGCACTATAGAGACTTGAAAGGGGTAGATCCAAGAATTTGCTCTCATACTATCCCCATGATCGCTGATGCCAAGCCCACCAAACAAAAGCCCTACACATATAATGATACATATGCAGCCAAAATAAAAGAAGAAATTGATAGGCTGATTGAAGCTGGATTTATCTATGAGATTGAGCATACTGAATGGGTGTCCCCCATTGTAGTGCTGCCCAAGAAGAACGGGAAGTTGCGAGTGTGTATTAACCTTAAAAAAGTTAATGCCGCTACGATTAGAGATAGTTATCCACTTCCAATCACGGAACACCTATTGGAGCGTGTTGCAGGCAAGGAAGTTTATAGCTTCCTTGATGGATTTTCAGGTTACAATCAAGTAGCCATTGCCCCAGAAGATCAACACAAAACAGCTTTTGCTACAGAGTGGGGAATCTTTGCATTTTGTGTGATGCCATTTGGGCTCACCAATGCACTTGCAACATTCCAAAGGCTCATGTGTCATGTCTTCAAAGAGTTCTTGCGAAAGAGCTTAGAAGTGTATGTGGATGATATATGTGCTCATTCCCAAGAAAGAAGATTTCACATCCCTGAGCTCAGACAAATCTTCAACAAGTGTAGAGAATATCGAGTGTGTCGGAACCCAGAAAAGTGTGTGTTCATGGTGCGTCAAGGTAAAATCTTAGGTCATATTGTTTCTAAGAATGGAATCTCAACAGATGAAGATAAGGTACGAGCCATAGCGGAGCTGCCAAGGCCAAGGAATGTTAAGGAGGTACAAGCCTTTATGGGCCATTGTGGATATTACCATAGGTTTATCCACATGTACGCGATCATAGCTAGACCCCTTTATGCCTTGTTGTCTAATTTTGAGTGGAACGACGAATGCGAGAATTCTTTTAATGAACTGAAGAAACATTTGTGCACAACACCAATACTGACCACTCTTGATTGGAATAAACCATTCCATGTCCATGTGGATGCATCCAATCACGCCATAGGATGTGTGCTAGCACAACCCACAAGTGAAGGAAACTTAGATTTGCCCATAGCATATGATAGTAGACAGCTCACCGCAGCTGAACGAAACTATACCACAACTGAGCAAGAGGGCTTAGGCATGGTATATGCTCTGAAGAAGTTTAGACACTATTTATTGGCCAATAAGTTCAAGTTTTTCACTGATCATCAAGCTTTGTTATATTTGGTCAATAAACCTTGCAATACTAGATGCTTAGTAAGATGGTTCCTCTTATTAATGGAATATGACTTTGAAGTTGTTGTCAGGAAAGGTAGAACCCACCTTCGGGCAGATCACCTTTCTCGCATTACTTCACGAGAGTCACTGCAAGGAGTGTTTGATGAACTACCTGATGCTTATCTGTTCAATTTGGAAGTTGTTCCCAAATGGGCAAATAAGTTGGTACCAGTCCTCACCTTCGGACCCGCAAATAAGAATGTGAAAACTTCACAAGAGAAATTGTAAAATCACAAAAATATCACATATTGGCAGGAAGCATGTATAAACAAGATACGGAGGGTGTACTCGTTTGTTGTGTCGAGGATGATGAACATACTAGCTGGTTGCAACAAGCCATGAAGGATCTCTAGGAAATCACTATTCTAAACAACGAACATTGCAGAATCTAAAATGTTTAGGAGTGTATTGGCCTAGCATGGACAAAGAAATTCATGAGTGGATTAAGAATTGTCCTGTGTGCCAGGGAAAACCCCTAGTGGAGCATGCAACCCTTTATCAAGTGTCATTAATTCCAGATTGGAGTACTCCATTGGTAGAGTTTATGAGGTCGGGAAGATTACCCAAAGAGGCTAGCCTAGCAAGAAGACAAAGCATGGAGCAAGAGGCTCAAGGCTATGCCTTAGTAGGAGACAACCTATACCAAAGAGGCAAAGATGGTTACTTAAGACTGTGCGTTCATGAATCAGACTATTTAAAGGTCTTAGAGACTACACACAATGGTGTTGCAGGTGGACATTTTGGTCCTGACCGAGTGATCAAGACCATTCTATTCTCAGGACTTTGGTGGCCCACTCTCCATATGGATGCACATACCTATGTGAAGAAATGTGACACATGCCAACGTGCACAATATCTAGTTAGAAAAGATGAGATGCCTTTGAGGCCAATGATGGGAGGACATGCATTCTCAAAATGGGGTATAGACTTTGTAGGTCCTATTAACCCCTCGGTTAGAAACTCCCATGCAGAGTACATTATTGTGGCCACAGATTACCTTACCAAGTGGGTAGAAGTGAAAGCCACAACAAAGAATGATGCTCAGACAACGGCTAAGTTCTTATTTGAGAATGTGTGCACGAGATATGGATTACCGATAGAGTTAGTAAGTGATAGAGGTACACACTTCTTGAATGAAGTCATTGAAAATCTTCTTCGAGAATTCTTGGTGATACATAAGAAGTCTGCCCCCTATCATCCACAAGCTAACACACAAGCCGAGAGCACGAATAATATCCTATGTAATGCATTGACAAAATTAGTGAATAATAAACGCTCTGATTGGGATAAACAACTTCATCATGTTGTTTGGGCTTATCGAGTTGCCTACAAAACGGTACTCAATGCCACCCCATTTCAGATGGTCTTTGGAAAGAATGTTGTTCTACCATTAGATTTCTTAATCCCAGCTTTAAAAGTAGCACAAAAGCATGAGTGGAATGGACATGAATTGTCCTCTAGGATCTTTGACCTAGAACACGAGGCTACGAGCGGCAGCAGGTATCTATGCTGCAAAGAAAAGGCAAAAGGCATACTTTGATGCACACATCAAGGATAAGGGACTGAAAGAGGGAGATCTAGTGTTGGTTTACACACTAAAGCAACATGCCCATAAGTTGGAAAAAAGAGGATACAGACCCATGATCATTAATAGAATTTCCACTAGTGGTGCAGTTCAGTTGGCCACTCTAGAAGGAGATATCTTGCCAAACTATATTAGTGGATGTAGAGTCAAGTTATACCAAGAACCTCTTACAAAGGATATGCTTAAGAGACTCAACATGGCTAAGAAGCGAAAAGAAGAGGAGTTAAGGGTTAGAGAAGAAGCACAGGCAGAGGCCAGAGAGCGTATTAGGCGAAATAAGTTAAGGCGACTAGGCCTAGATGTAAACTCAAAAGCCCCAAAATATAACATGGATATGTGCCAAAAATCAGGCATAATTACTTCTCAGGTCATTGACCGACGTCCCTTTGTGACCATAGAGATAGGACAAGGAAAGGGTGCAAGGAGTGTGAAAGCATTAATTGACTCAGGTGCAGCAAGTAGTGCAGTTAGACTGTCCTACTGCCAAGACTTGCAGCTGAACATCAATCCCATAGAAGCTTATCTCATAGGATTGGGAGGTGTGGAAACCCCTTGTTTGGGTGAGGTGGAACTTCCCATCTACCTTCAAGATGTTCCAATGAAAGTCAAAGTGCTAGTGTGTCAAGATGAGACCCTTATAGAACCACTTGTCTTGGGTCAAGATTGGATCTATGACCATGCAGTTAACTTAAACCTAAGAAGTCAAATTCTTCAAGTTTGAGTACATGAACAATGCATTACAATAGAATTAGGGAACTGCATGCCTCGAGCAAGATGTTGTTTGTGTCAAAAGCTCTATGATCCAGACGGACTCAATCATGGAAGGACAATCGCAAAGGCAAGCACAACCTCCTTCCTTTTCGAAGAGTAAAGCATCCCTAGTAGTTCAACCTAAGAAGCAAGCACAACAATTCAAGATAACTGCTATAGCAAATAGAAAGACACCATTCAACAAGAAAGCAGTTTCGGGCATGACGCAGATCTGGGTACGCAAAGGGGAGCAACCTCCAACCTTGCCCTCACAAACCCCATCCAAGCAATCCAACCAGGCCAGACGATGAAGGAAGAAGCTCGGACAAGCTCAACCACAAGATTTTCGACAAATTTGGGTGCCTAAGAAATTAGTTGCAGCTCAACAAGGGCGATTACACATGTGGGTACCCAAGAAGTTCTTACGTCCGCAACAACCTATGCTCTCCCATACGCGAAAAGTCTCAACAAAGAAGCCAAGGCAAGGCAAAGGTCAGAACCAAACACCAAGAACAAAAGTGAACCAACTAACCTCTCCAACGCGAGTCAGGCGACCAGCCACAAAGCTATGGGTTCGAAAACCAAAAGCATCAGCGGCCCATACAAAACCAAAGCGCCAACCACAAGGGACACCACAGTCAAGAAACCAGCCAAGGATGAATAGGCCAAAGGTGCTCACTACACAGTCACAGATCGTTTTGAAATGGATCCCCATAAGGAGGATGGATCAGTTGTCATCTCGAGATCCAATGGATACCTCCACGATAGATGGCATCAACATCCGCAAATAACATCGACAGCCTCGACGAGCGACAACCATGTGCTCCTTGCACAACCCAGTCTCTTGCACCATTCAGGTCATGCATCTCCAAAGTATGCATTAATATAGGGCCACATTACATGGCCGTGCATAGACACATTTGAGAGTCCCATGCACAAGAGCACATTGACATATGTCAACTATTTTTTCTGATACTAATATCTGTCTTCTTGTTTGGTTCCATTGTTCCTCTATAAAAAAAAAAAAAAAGAGGGAGAGGAAGCACTTGATCCCAGGTTTGGCTCATGAAACATGAATGAGTCATGCTTAGTTGAAGGTGGAACCATTGATTATTGGGTAGTTATCAGTTTTTGATGCAAGTGTGTCTCGGCTAGCAGATGATATAATTGTTGCCTTATCTGGTAGATGTCAAGAACTTGGCATGAACATGGCATCCACAACTATGGTTTCCTCTTACCATGGTAGGAGTGAAGAGCTGGAAGGTCCGCAACTTGAGTGATGCTTAACTATTGCATGTACGAGAGCATCCAGGGAGATATCTGCACGGGGTAGTTCTGGTACCCTGCAAATCTTTGTATGTATACTGGATGAGAAGACTCCTGCTTATGGTGAGCTGGAGAGAATATGTGAAACTAAGCTTGGTGTAGTTATCGAATGTTGTTTGTCAAGGAATATAAAGAAATTCAATTCTCTGTATTTGGCAAATGATGCTTTGAAAAGAGGAGACATGATCAGCCATTCAAAAGATCTCATCAGTGGACCATCAAGACGGACATTCATCAACAATGTTCCATCCCAAAGGTCAAGTGTACAACACGAAGAGATGAACATCGATCGACCTTCTCCATGGTACGTATCTTTACTTTGGAAACATCATGACCATGATAGCTTAGGAAACCTCTTTGTGGACATACCCTTGAGCACTTAGCTCAAGAACCCCAATTTTTGCACCATACTTCTTCCGATGCATTTTCCAAGTAAGCATGCATAGGGCTACATTACAAGGCCATGCACAAGGCACATATTTTCTTCAACCCATGCACGAACACACTTACCCATCATCCACTATGGGTTATGAATACTTAGCATGACTACTATGAACATCAACTTTGCAAGATCTAGAGGACATCAACGGAGACTCACAACGACATAGTCATGCTGGAATCCAACGAAGAAGTACATACCAAGGCACTACAACTTGCAAAGGCTCGCAGTGACAGATGAAGAACCGGACAACCAACCCTGCCACATCTGGAAGCCAAACGACTTTTGTGAAGGGACACTCCCTCTCAAAGCACTACTTGGAACAACCACTACAACAAGGGTCTGTCAGGGACGACAGACTCGAGAGGGGGGGGAGTGTTGGAACTCAAGGTCAAGCACAAGCATGGAAGCACATTAAAGAGGTGGACACACAAGTAGAAGGAGCAAGTAGGGAGCTCCAACAAGTGTATGTCAAATTTTCAGAAGAAATCCCTACAAAAATAGTGATTTTCATCACTAAAAAGCATTGTAAATACCATTTTCTATTTTTATAACTCCATTTTGTTCAAGCCAAGGAGTCCTCAAGCTTGAGGAGTATTAGAAGTACCATCGTACCAATTTTCATAATTTTTAGACTTTGTTTGAGCCCTCAAATAAGCCCTAGAACCTAATTTTTAACTAGGTCGGACACTAGGTCTGGACAGGGCCAAAACTACTCAAAAAACTATAAAAAGAGCTAGAGAGCTCATTTTTGAGGTAAGCTTGTTAGAGAATAGAGCTTTTTTAAGAGAACTCATTTGCAATCGAAGCTTTCCATTGTTCCTCTCTTTGATCTTACCTTGTGCGTGTGTGTGTATGTGTGTGCATGTTTGTGTGCTTTCACTCACGCACTTGTGCCTTCACTTGCTCGTGGTCTTCATACCGGTCCTCACGTCTCCGCGGATTGACAACTAAAGGAGGTGGCGCTTACGCTTGAGCTACACCAATGTCCAACTGATGCACTTTCCAACCTCGATGGGCAACCAATGCAACTAGGATATTAATGGTAGTCATGTGTGAAGTAGGTGCAAAAGTTTCCTCATAGTCAATGCCATATTGTTGTGCATATCCTTTGCCAACCCATCTAGCTTTGTAGCGATCAATGCTACCATCAGATTTCCTCTTAATCTTGTAAACCCACTTTGTACCAATGGCATTCTTTCCTTTTGGCAATTCACATAACTCCCAAATACCATTCCTATATATGGAATATTTCTGATTGCATACCACTCATCCATTGTGGATTATCACATGCATCTTCAAAAGAAAGTGGCTCTTCATTGCATGTTGTAGCAATAAAAGAATAATCCACAAAATTACTTGATGCATGGTGAGAGCTTGATCTTGTTCTACCAAGTAAAGGTGCACTCAATTTGCTATCCTGCAAAGTTTGTTTCAACCACTTTGGCATAGATTGTGCACTCTTGATAGACATGTGTTCATTATGTAATACATCTTCAATATGTACATCATGGGTGGCTGAATTTCATGCTCATTTTCAGCCATATTTTGATGCAAATGTTCAGCCATATGTGGTTGGAAAGTTTCAGTAGTTTTGACAATTTTTGGCTGAAAATTTTCAGCCATGTTTGGCTGGAGATTCTCTACATTTTCAGCCGTATTTGGCTGGAATTTTTCAGCCCATTTGAACCTCAATTGGCTGGTCTACATGGCCATAGTCAAGCGCACCATTTTGGAACAAAGGCATGAGTGTATCTTGTGAGCTAACTGTTGGCTGTTTTTTGCATTCAAGTAGAGGGAAAACTAAATTTTCAGCAAATACCACATCTCGACTTACAATAATTGTGTTCGTCAATGGATGATACAAATGATATCCCTTACTTTCAGCACTATAACCAACAAATATACATTTCTTTTCCGTGTCATCAAGTTTGTGATGTTGTTGTGATGGCACAAGAGCATATGCCAAACAACCAAATAAACACATATGACTAACCATAGGCTTATGACAATTCCAAGCCTCATAAGGAGTGATGACTCTCAATTCTTTTGTAGGGCATCGATTCAACACATAGTTTGCACACATGATGGCTTCCATCCAAAACTTATCAGGAAGATGCTTTGCTTTAACCATACATCATGCCATTTCAAGTAGAGCTCTATTTTTATGCTCGGCAACACCATTTTGCTGAGGTGTATATGACACCATACATTGGTGTGAAATACCTCTTTCATGAAGAAAAGCATTAAACTTATGTGACATGTATTGACCACCACGATCCGTGCGTAGAGTCAAAAGCTTTTGTGAAGAAAAGTTTTGAGCCATAGCTAAAAATGCTTTGAAGCAAGAAAATACCTCATTCTTTGCTTTCATAGAATACACCCATGTATGGCGAGTAGCATCATCAATGAAGGTAACAAAATATACATGCTTCCCAAAAGATGGAGTCTTGACGGGACCACATACATCACTATGAACAAGCTGCAATTTTCTTGTAGTGTGTGTATGACTATCTTTTGGAAAAGAAGCATGATGCATTTTTCTAAGAATGCAACCTTCACATGCATGCTTTTCAATGGAGTCGAGTGTAGGCAAACCAATAACCATGTCCTTCTTTAGCAAACTATTGAAGTTCAAGTGACCAAAACGAGCATGCCAAAGCTCCATTTCAGCCATGGAAGAAGTATGAGCAACCAAGGCATTTGAGGCAGTCCTCTTGTATGTATCCATGCGATACAAACCATTACATAATGTACTGGACATCACGATAACATCGCCATTGCTGAAATCATGAACCATACACTTATCATCAACAAAGTGTACATGAAGTCTAGCTTTGGCAATCAACGGAACTGAAATTAGGTTCTTCTTTATACCGGGCACATACAATGCATTTTTTAAGAGAATCACACCTCCATTTGTAGCCGTAAGCTCAATTTCTCCTACTCCAATGATAGGATAAGAGGCATTGTTTGCAGACACCACATGTCCTCCTTTGGGTGCATCTTTCAAAGAGGAAAAAAATCATTTGCATGGTGTTATGTGCTTTGAAGCATCACTATCAAAGAACCAATCGGTATCAGCCTCACTCACAACCATACATTTAAAATGCAAAGAAGCATCATAATGACATGTAACAACACATGCCCAAAAATCTTGAGCCATGTTAGCTTCATCAATCTTTACATTTGCTGAATTTTTAGCAATAGGCATGCCGGATTCCTTCTTCTTTTCATTGCGTTTAGCAAGTTTTCTACACTCATCAATAGTATGACCAACCTTCTGGCAATATTTGCATCTCTTCTTCTTTTGCAAATCGCTATCATTAGAGGAATGAGTGGAAGAGGAAGCTTGAAGCTTTGGTTTTGATGAACCCAAAGCTGAACCATACTTGCTTTTCCCCTTTTGTGAGATAGCAAGTGCTTGTGTTCCCTCAATAAAACCACTCCTATTCACTCTAGATTGCTCTTCTTGCAAAAGAAGAGACACAACGTCATCAAATGCATACATATTAGGATTTCATTTTGCAACCAAACGGAGTGTAGTAGCAAAGCTTTGAAAAGATTTTGGTAATCCTTTCAACAATGTAGAAATGAGTGATGCATCCAGAATGATCTCATCTATGTTTGCTAATTGCTCTTTCAAGTCCTTGATGCATGTCACATACACATCCACCGACTCATTTTCAACCATACATACATCCTCAAGTTGCTTCCTCAAGTATGCAACACATGCTTCATTATGCACGACATACAAAGAAGCAAGAGTGTCCCATGCCTGTCTCAATGTAGAACATGACCGAATGTGTGGAACTATATGATGCTTCACTGAAAGCGCAATCAAAGCATGAGCTTGAGCATATTTTCCATCTCATTTAAACTGCTCCTATGTAGGTGGAGAAGGAGAAACCACTGTACTCGAAGAAGAAGCTCCATATGTGACAGTAGACTATGAAGTAGAAGAACCTGCGGGTCTTCGATCTACATCTGCCACTATGTTCCAAAGTTGTTTAGCAACAAGAACATGCTTCATCATGTAAGACCACATCGGATAGTTGGTCCCATCAAGCTTATCTTCAGCTTGAAGCATGCCAAATAAGTCATTCCTGCCCGCCATTTCACTAAGGAACAAGGATGTGGAAAAATTTTCATTTCGGCGAAAGCTGAAATGAATGCTGAAATTTTTGCTCACAAACTGTCGCTTTGATGGGGATTCTAACTGCACGAATGTCTTCAAAATGGGGGTAAAATCCTAGCACGCCCAGCGTGCATGGTGGAAATGTTTCTTGGCTGCTGAAATTCACTTTTCTATGCTCCAAAGTCGATTTGCACTATTAAAAGTGTGCGTGCGCCGCGACACGAAAAACCAAAACTTGAGAAGGAGTTGAACCTGCTCTGATACCACTGCTGGGTGTGTGTAGAAGTGTGAGAGACACACAAGAAGCACACACAAGGAGCACAAATGCAGCAAGACACACGAAGAAGATGATGGTTGGAATAGCTCTCTCTATTTACGATGAACTGAACTGAAGTAAGAGCTGAATAATATCTCTAAGTACAAAGTACCACCACATATGAGAGCATCAAGTATGTGGTAACATGGGGAAGAAACCTCTAGCCAACACTAGAGTAAAAAGTGCCCATGTATAGGGAAAAGGTTCACATCAAAGCTACTCGAAGAACACATAAGTGTAACATTGACATACCTTTGTTGTGAAGGGTGTGGGATGTAATATTCAATGACATCAGTGGCTTAGTGATGTTCTTCGAGCCTGAGACATCTTGCTAGATTTTTCATTAAGTTGTCCCAATCAACAGGACCTAGTATGTCCGAATGTGGAATGTGTAGTTTTTCTGCATCAAGGCCTAGTCTACTATGAATAGGTGCAATAAATGTGTGGGTATGGGAATGAAGATCTCTGAGTGGTATTCCCAAAACCATGTGGAGAACATTTTCTCAAAAGTCTCCTTATAACAAGTAGGTAGATACTTGATGTGAACATGCCAAGTATAGATTATGTTGATGGATGGGGTTTTATTCATATCATAGACCAAGGCAAGATTAATTTTATTGGATCATGGAGCATATATATATGAGGCTTCGACATTTGAAAACTTTTTGAAGACCATTGTGATTAGCTCAAAAATCTGAGAGGTTCTGGAAATATGTTGACTTGAGTATTGTGTCTTCGAGATTTGACATTGATTGTATTTGTATGGCCACCTGATCATCATGTGTTCTGCCTATTTTTTTACCCTTTTGAGCCATTATTGCACTTCAATTTTGAAGGTGTCTTGGCTTTCCTCTCTTGCGTGTCCTTCGAGTACTAGTATGGGCTCATATGGTTCCTCAAAATTTTCTTCCATTGGGATTTGAACTACTTCTTCAGGTTCAGGTTCCACTAGTGGAGTTGGTGGTCTTTCATACTATAGTAACCAATGCTTGAAGTTCATCAACCTATTTTTTGAGGCTTTAGAGTTCTTACATGTTATCTGGGAGAGGGATGGCCTTTGATACCTATGTTCTAGGCTTGGCTAGTTGCTTCTTGAGATCTACACACTCCTCTTCCACTTTGGCATATGACTCTAAGAAATTGGCATGTTCTTTTAACAAGATTCGGATGTTGTTGAAAGGCACAGCTTGGAACTGGGTGGGACTAATATTTTTTCATGGGGTGCCCTCCCATGGTAGCCTCAAAATTATCTTGATTTTGTTGTTCAATCACTTATGGATGTGCACAAGAAATAGGTGTAGAGAAGCACCCAAGATCAACTCAAGACCTAGCCTATGCACCCCTAGTGTTTCCAGATGAAGAATTTGAACCCCATGGTTGGGGGTAAATTCTAGCCACCATGGACATAGCAGTCAATGAGGGACAATGGACTCCCATTGTGATGAAGATGGCTACAACATTTCAATTTTCAGAATAGAACCAATCATGTATGAGTTAGTTATTGAAGAGTGTGAACCTCATATGAGTGATACCAAGGAAGATAATGACAAAGATGAAGAATCCATCCTCATGGATTCTTTTTGTACTTTAGAGGAAGAATACCTATATTTAATAGTAGATGGAACTCAGAAAGAGGAAAGATCAAAAGAGGAAAAGACATTGAGTCTAACTAAGAAGAAGAAAGGAGAGAAATCGATAACCAAGCAAGTAATGGAGGGAAGCCTCTT
Source organism: Ceratopteris richardii (assembly GCA_020310875.1). NCBI lineage: Eukaryota > Viridiplantae > Streptophyta > Polypodiopsida > Polypodiales > Pteridaceae > Ceratopteris > Ceratopteris richardii. Next base: position 82,950,253 of record CM035440.1, read on the forward strand.
TGAAGTTCCAAAGAATTTCTAGAACTATGAAATAGAATATAGAAAGGTTATGACCCTGATGCTTGATAGAGAAGCACTCACCAGAGTGGCTTATGATAACAAAGAGAGCACTAAGAGGGTGAAGAACGATGTATGTATATAGGACATGACCTGACTGATGATGAAGAAAAGGAGTTGATAGCATTGTTAAGAGAGTACAAAGATGTGTTTGCATGGAGTTACAAAGACTTGAAAGGAGTAGATATAGATATCTGTTGACATGGAATTCCCATGTCCTTAGATGCCAAGCCAACAAAGCAGAAACCCTACACTTATAATGATAATTATGCAATCCAAGATCAAGGAGGAAATAGATTGTTTGATAGAAGTTGGGTTCATCTATTAGATTCAGTATATGGAATGGGTATCCTCTAGAGTAGGAGTGCCCAAAAAGAATAGAAAATGACATGTTTGCATTAACTTGAAGAAAGTTAATGAAGCCACTATCAGAGATATCTATCCACTTCCTATCACTGAACACCTATTACAACAAGTAGTCGGTAGGGAAGTCTATAGCTTCCTTTATGGATCGTTGGGCTACAATCAAGTAGCTATTGCATAGAGGACCAACATAAGATGGATTTTGCCATAGAGTGAGGTATTTTTGCATTTTTTGTGATGCCTTTTGGCTCACCAATGCCCTTGCTACATTTCAAAGGCTGATTTGTCACATGTTCAAAGATTTTTTGAAGAAGAATTTAGAGGTATATGTTGATGACTTATGTGCTCATTCCAACATTAGAAAAACACATATCCCTCAATTGAAATCAATCTTTGACAAATTTAGGGAATGCCAAGTCTACTTGAACTAGGAAAAGTGTGTTTTCATTGTTAGGCAAAGCAAGATTCTAGGACACATAGTGTCAAAGAATGCCATATCGACTTATGAGGACAAAGTTAGAGCCATCGCCAAGTTACCCAGATCAAAGAACGTTTAAGGAAGTACAATCTTTGCTCATAGCTCACACTTTGTAAGGTAATATGTGGCTACAATGATGTATTCAGCATGGAAGTTTCTAGCTGGGGAGTTAATAGGACCTACAAAGTCTATACCCCACTTCAAGAATGCACGTCCTCCCATCATTGGCCTCAAGGCATCTCATCTTTTCTTATAGGGTATTGTGCACGTTGGCATGTGTCACATTTCTTCACATTGTGCACGTCAGGTATTGTGCACGTCGGCATGTTTCGCATTTTTATTTGCAGGTCAAAAGGTTAGGACTGGTACCAACTTATTTGCCCATTTAGGAACAAATTCTAAATTGAATAGATAAGCGTCAGGTAGTTCATCAGACACTCCTTGTGGTGACTCTCCTAAAGTTATGCGAGAAAGGTGATCCGCCCTGAGGTGGGTTCTACCTTTCTTAACAACCACTTCAAAATTGTATTCCATTAGTAAGAGGAACCATCTTACTAAGCGTCCCGTATTGCAAGGTTTATTGACCAAATATAATAATGCTTGATGATCAATAAAAAACATGAACTTGTTGGCCAATATATAGTGTCTAAACTTCTTTACGACATATTCCATGTCTAAGCCTTCTCACTTGGTTGTGGTATAGTTTCATTCTGCTGCATTTAATTGCCTGCTAGCATATGCTATAGGCAAATCTATATTTCCTTCACCTGTTGGTTGTGATAGCACGCATCCTATAGCATAATTGGATGCATCCATGAGGACATGGTGTAGCTCAATGATGAGTAGCACCTCCTTTAATGTCAATCCGGGAAGACGTGAGGAGGGTATGATGACCTCGAGCAAGTGAAGGCACAAGTGCGTGAGTGAGAAAAATACTAACATGCACACACATACACGCACACACGCACACACGGCAAGACAAAGAGTGAGAAGCAATGGAGTTCTTAAATTACTTTCAAAAAGCTCTTACAAGTTCAAATCAATTACAAGCTAACCTCAAAAATGAGCTCTCTAGCTCTATTTATAGTTTTTGACTAGGTTTTGGCCGTGTCCAGACCTAGTGTCTGGCCTAGTTAAAAATTAGGTTCTAGGGCCTATTTGAAGGCTCAAACGAAGTCTAAAAATTATGAAAATTGGTAGGTAGCTACTTCAAATGCTCCTCAAGCTCAAGGACTCCTTGGCTTGCACAAAATGGAGCTACAAAAATATGAAATGATATCTACAATGGCTTTTAGTGATGAAAATCACTATTGTTGTAGGGATTTCTTCTAACGATTTGACATACATATCTTCAAGCTCCCTACTTGCTCCTTCTCCTTGTGTGTCCACCTCTTCGATATGCTTTAGTGTCCTGAAAAAATATTGGCCTACTTGCCAGATCGTCGTTGACTACCCTGTCTGCTTGTGCTTTCTCTTCTCTCTGACTCCCTTCGTAAGCTTCCTTGCCTTGTGAGTCCTTCAGTTCCAACACCCCCCCCCTCTCTCACGTCTGTTGTCCCTAAAAGACCCTTGTTGGGTGGGTCGTTGGATGTAGTATTCTACAACGTCTTGTGCTAAGTGATGTTCTGCTATTCTCAACCCTTTGGCCAAGTCCGTGAGTAGAGCATCCCAATCTACCGGCCCGAGAACCTCTGGATGTGGTATACGTAACTTTTCTGAATGGAGAGCTTGTTCCACTGCAAACAACTGCAATAAATGTGATGGTCTGGGAATGAATATCTCTGAATGATATTCCTAGAATCCCGTGACAAACATTTCTTCAAACGTCTATTTGAAGCAGGCTGGTAGATACTTTATACGCGCATGCCATGCTGTTGACAGGATGCGGGAAGAAGCAAGTATGGACACACATGAAGATCTAGCACTGAGGCAACCCTCATTTTTTTCAAAACCCCCACATCATTCTAAAGTGATTCTCATCACTACGAACCCTTGTAAATATCATTTCACCTTTTTGTAGCTCCATTTTGTACAAGCAGAGGAGTCCTCAAGCTTGGGGAGCCTTAGATGTAGTTGCCTGTCAATTTTCATAATTTTTAGATCTCGATTGGGCCCTCAAATAAGCCCCGGAACCTAATTTTTAACTAGGCCGGACACTAGGTCTGAACAGGGCCAAAGCTAGTCAAGAACTATAAATAGAGCTAGAGAGCTCATTTTGGGGGCTAGCTTCTTGTAGTTTGAGCTTGTATGAGAACTTTCTTGCAATAGAAGTGATTCCATTATCTTACTCTCTTTGTTCTTACTGTGTGTGCGCATGTGTGTGTATGTGTGTGCATGCTTGTGTGCTTCTCACTCACGCACTTGTGCTTCCACTTGCTCGTGGTCTTCATACCATCCTCATGTCTTCCCGGATTGACATTAAAGGAGGTGCTACTCATCACTGAGCTACACCAAATTTTGGCGCCGTTGCCGGGGATCGAGCTTTGAGGACGAGCGTGTGATGGTAAGACGTAGAGAGGATGCGTTGGAATGGTAAGTAGTAGGTAAATTTTTGATTTTCCTCCATCTCCATCTTCATCTTCACCTCCTTCTCCATCTCCACCTCCACCTCCTTCCCCACTACATATCCCCTCTTCCTTTTCTTTCCCTCATTTGTTGTGTGCGAGTTTGAGAGAGAGCGATCGTGAGTGCTTGTATTTGTGCGTTTTTTGCATGTTTCTTGCAGGTGGCAGCTCCATCATCATCTCCAGCAAGCTCAGCAGGTACAGAAATTGTCTGCACAGTTCCCGAGGCGTTGAGCTCGAGCTATCGCGACACTCCGAAAATCTCGACTCCTCACGATTCTGAGTGCACCACGGCATTGCGCAGGCCTAGAGCTCCTAGGAACCCTAGATAGAACAGGAAAATTCACCATATCCTGAGCTATCGCGACACCCCAAGGTATCGCGACACCCCGTGAGCTATCGCGACACCCCAAGGTATCGCGACACTTCGAGCTATCGCGACACCCCAAGGTATCGCGACACTCCGAGCTATCGCGACACCCCAAGGTATCGCGACACTCCGAGCTATCGCGACACCCCAAGGTATCGCGACACTCCAAGCTATCGCGACACCCCAAGGTATCGCGACACTCCGAGCTATCGCGACACCCCAAGGTATCGCGACACTCTGAGCTATCGCGACACTTCGAGGTATCGCGACACTCCGAGCTATCGTGACACTTCGAGGTATCGCGACACTCCCAGCTATCGCGACACCCCGAGGTATCGCGACACTCCCAGCTATCACGACACCCCAAGGTATCGCGACACTCCGAGCTATCGCGACACTTCGAGGTATCGCGACACTCCGAGCTATCACGACACTTCGAGGTATCGCGACACTCCGAGCTATCGCGACACTTCGAGGTATCGCGACACTCCCACCTATCGCGATACTTCGAGGTATCGCGACACTCCCAGCTATCGCGACACCCCAAGGTATCGCGACACTCCGAGCTATCGCGACACCCCAAGGTATCGCGACACTCCGAGCTATCGCGACACTTCGAGGTATCGCGACACTCCGAGCTATCGCGACACTTCGAGGTATCGCGACACTCCCAGCTATCGCGACACCCCGACCCGACCTATCGCGATACCCGGCCATTAACGCATGAAAAATGAGAGTTAATTTTTGAGTGAATGAAAGGGTAGTTGAGCTTGAATTTTGACATATTGGTATAACTTAGAACCTTGGTAGGGGGCAAAAGGCATAGAAACCAGAGATAGGTGGGACTAAGTGATTCTCAGAGACAGGGGGTACAGTGAGCTACCCAAGGGGGTTAAAATTATTGAAGCGGGTCTTTCAAATACTTGTGGCAATAAAGCTATACTAACTGGTGAGTTTTTGCAGGAACTTTGTGGGCACTCAAGGCAATCAAAGCAAGCTAGCAAGGGTGAGTACCGGGCCTGGGAGAAGGCTTCCTGGGCTTGCATAGCTGTCGGGTCAACCAGCTGATTGAGGTTGGAAGATCTCATAACCCTCCTTTGTCAATTCCTAGCCTAGGCTAAGTACGACTTAGGTGTGGTAATTAACTAGGGCAACGTTAGGCACGAATTAAGTCCAAGAGAATTAATCAACCAAGTGCAAGAAAATAAATAGGTCTTAAGTGCGAAAACACTAAGGGACAAAAAGGTAAACGGGAATCGATCACTCATCAAGTGCGGAAATTCATTTAAGTACTCCTGACGACGCAATTTCAGACAAGACCATAAACATACTATTCAACTAAAAAGAACAAAGTGATTGGTGCAAAATCAGCCTGCAACGAGAGTGTGCTTAGGTTCCAGGGGGTGAATAAATCAGGCTTATGAACCTTAGATCAGGCAGACACTTAGGCCGAGACAGACAAAGCCTCAGATCTTCTGAAGCTAGTGTCAATCACACTGCCAGGTCTTGGGCCCAGCAGTTGAGTGATTACCCATACACTGCTAGATCAGAAACAAGTGATTCTGAGATGTCCTATCACATGGAGAGATCAGTAGGTAGTTCAGGGTTGGCTTACCTAGAGAAGCCAGAAGGGCCTTATAAGACGCAATTGGAATATATCAGGACGAATCGTCTAGGTGCTCGCATCTACAAAGACGGACTGAGAAGATCGGTGGTCCAGATTAAGAACCCCGATCAAATCCATGGATTAGACCACCCGGTAGTCAAGTTTGAGAATGGAGCATACCTAGATAAAGAGGGGACTATGTATGTAGTCACCACTCTTCCTGATAGAACTGATGAGTTTGGAAATGTGATTGCGGAGACCGACATGGGTGACATAGAGCAAGGGAACTTAGAGAGAGAGCCAAGAACCCCCCGTGGTAAGTCTGTCTTGACCAGAATCATGACTCCTGAGTGGATTCCACAAGATAACAAAAGCATAGATCTGCTTTTAAATCGGGAAACCGATGAGGCTTTTTGGAGATATAGAACTTCTCAACCTCAGGAGGGGAATACCCTCACGATCTACGAGTTTAAAGACCCTGATAGTCCAGGCCAAGTAACCTACCTAGACACCGCATCAGAGAGAATCTTCGTGGTCACTGAGCAGGGCAGACATGCCTACACTTGGAAGGGTGAATTTGTTTTTCCCCGACCAAGGTCTAATGTGTCCTTTGGTCATCAAGGAGCTGGGACCTCCCAAGCTCATGGCGCTCAAAGAGATAGAGGTAGAGACAAACCTGAGGTAAGTTTTGTCAACTCCCTGGGAAGAGAAAGAACGGGAACAGAAAGGAATAGAGTAGAACCTGAGAGACATAGAACCCCATGGAATCATCGGGACATTGATGACTTTCCTTTGCCAAGGCCGAGAGAACACACTAGGACCCTACGACCAACCCAACTTGTGAAGTCCATGAAGAATTATTTCGATGGCACGGGAGACCCTTATGACCATGTGGCAGAATTTCGACAAGTGTTGAAAGCTGAACAAGTGGAGGACCTATTCACACAATATAATGCTTTCGGTCTGACCCTTAGGAACATTGCCCTTACGTGGTTCCAACCACTGAATGAGAGGCATTTCAGAAACATAGACCAACTCTTGGAGGCATTTATTGTGGAGTTTTCTAAGAGTGGAATCAGGCATAACACCTCCTCACTAATTCATAGCTTCAAACAAACACCTCAAGAGACGGTCAGACTAGCTGGAAGAAGATTTAGACAGTACCTGGAGAGATGTCCTATGCCGGAGTTACCCACACCAGCCAAACAAGTGGCCTTGTTCCTAGACGGATTATTGAGCACTAAGCTCAGGTCATATGTGTACCTGAAGGACCCTAGAACGATAGAGGAGTGCGTGCGCATGTGCATAGACATTGAGGACAATCTAGGTGAGGAGTTAGAACTATCAAAAATCTATAAGGATTTTGACAGCTCTAGTAAACCGACATCTGGTCAATCCACATCCATCGAGGAACTTGCAGAGAAGGTAGCCCAAAAACTAGGTGTCTCTAGCAAGCAAATTCCAAGATTTGCCCCAGTTAAGCGGTGTTACAATTGTGGCGGTGAACATATGGCAAGTGTATGCCCCATTATGGCCCAACCTCAGGTGAATCCTAGTAGCCAGTACTGCACCATAGAGCGCAGGTACACCAATCACACGGCACAAGACTGCCCATATAACAAACAAACTGTTAGGCAAAATTATCCTCAGCCATATCCACAACATGGTAGGTACCAGAATCAGTACCCATCACCACAATACAACAGACCACAACAAACTTATCAGCCACCTTATCAAGGGCAGCAGAGACCTCAACCAGTCCTAGTGCAGCAACCCCCTGCTCCAACCAATGTGATCCCAGTGAAATATGCATCTATTGAAGAAAATCCGAATAGAGCCATAGTTCCAGTCACCCCATTGCTATCAGACAGTGATCCAAGTGACCATAGTTTTGACTCCACACATATTGATAGTCCACAGGCTTACTACATGCAGTCACCCGAGCATAACGAGTCATACTACTATGAGGACCCAAGTGAAAATAGTGGGGAACCGAAGTATTCTAATGTCATGTACACAAACCCCAACTCTAGACCTCAACCTAGGCAGATACGACCTCCATTTCCTAGAGGACCATGCTTCAGATGTCAGGGAGATCACCTTATACGTGATTGTCCACTGCCTGCCCCCACACAGCCTCAACCAATAACCATTCAGGGCTTCTGTCAAGACTGCGGGAAAGAACATCTCCTACGAGATTGCCCAAAGAACCCTAATAACATGCCTAAAATCACTCCTATCAATGTTGTTGGGTTAGTTGTAGACTCCACAGGGAGTGTGACTTCCACTGCACCTGTGCAGGTGATCACAAGAGCCCAGGCACTTCAACGACACCAAGATGTTGTTCAGGAAAAGAGCCCCGAGGTGAGCGCAACAGAGAGCATACCCAAAAAGAGGACTAGCGCCTGGAGGGATAGTCGTGAAAGAATGAAGAGACAATGGGCAAAAAAGATAAATGAACTTGAAGAAAGCGTGAGAGAAACCAAGGCAAAAATCACAGAAATCACAGCTCAACCGCACTCCCACACACTTCCACCACTACCATCCCCATCACCCTCCATTTCTCCACCCTCTAACACACCCCTCGTAACCCACCCACCACCCCGAGTAGGATCAGTATTAGCTGACCCCACTCCTGAAGGCTTGGACATGATGTTTAAAGCCTACCAGGCTCGACTTCAAGAAGGGCCAACAGCTGTAAACCTAGACAGAAGTTACCCTAGAGCCGACTTAGAGATTGAACGGATGAAGATGTGCATGAAACTGGTAGAACAAGCTCAAGCTATACTTGAGACTAGCCAAAAGTTCAATCAGACGAACTCTGTCAAGCCGGATTTGCATTTCCAAGGCTTACTAGAAAGATTAGAGCAGTTGGTAAACAAATCACAAGTTTCTTTACCTCCTCAGGCTCAACCAGTTATTGAAAGAGGAAGCTCACCACACATGGTAGCTTATGTTCCTAATTCTACGGATGCTGGAATACCTCCTTCAATACAACAGTATTCTCCAGAGTTCTTGCGGGAAATACAAGAAGAGAAATGGACCAAAGAGAAGGGTGATTCCCCTCCCATTTCGGAGATTGATGATCTTCGTGATCAATTTCCCCAAGACATTCCCTCTATCTATGGGGATCAAGCAGAGCAACAAGAGGATGAGAGATTAGATTGTGAACCTAACTCTTTACGAGAGTTGCCTCAGTTCACAGGCCCCTGGGAATCTGAATCTCTCCAGATCAGAGCTCCCACGATATTGGTAAGAAATGAAGACTCAGTGATTCCCAGGAACACTGATGTTGTGAAGAACACTAAGGTTCAATGTCACCTCACTGTAGAGGAACTCCTCAAGGCAAGACCGGAGCTCTGGAATCATGTGAAGGATCAGGTCCCAGAACTTGATTCCAATGCACCAAAATTAAGCGCTAAACAAAAGGTACCCGAGGTACCTCTCGACAAGATAGGAGACATGAGTGAAGGTGAAGAAGGTAACACTTATCTTCCGATCACCTATCAAGGTTACACAACCAAAGCAATTGTGGATTCGGGGGCGGGTGTTGCTATTGCGACTACCTCCCTGTGGAAGCGATGGGGCAAACCCACCTTAAGACCAACGAGAATGAAACTTCAAATGGCAGATGGTCATTTTGAAAGACCTCTCGGATTGCTTGAAGGGATAACTCTAACCACTTGTGGTGTAGAGTTTGAACATACGTTTGCCATATGTGACTTTGAGAAGAATAATGTTTACGAGATGATCCTAGGAAGACCCTTCCTACGACAATTACAAATAGTACAAGATTGGGGAACCAACTCCTTGTACTTACAGCACTTAGGGGTCACCACCAAGGTCAATCTGAAGGATCACACCTTCAGAGATGTACCACCCCTACAGTGGAATCCTATCCACAAAGCGAAAGAAGACTCTATCTCCGTGCATTCTGGAAGTTCACCTGAACCATCCTGGTTGCATGAAGATACTCACTTGTGGATGTGCAAGGTCGCGGGGGAAGAGGAAAAGCGCCGAAAAGCGAGAGAAGAAGGAGCTCCCCCAGGAGATAGACCAATAAAAGACCCAGCCTATACTCCGATGATATTTCCTGATGAGGAATTTGAGCCTCATGGTTGGGCAGAAATCTTAGCTACCATGGACATTGCAGTCAATGAGGAACAATGGACACCCCATTGCGATGAGGAGGGTTACGATATTTCAGTGTTCATGTGTCAGCCCTTGTTGGAAGAGTGTGATCCTAGTGAGTTCATAGGAGAAGAAGAGAATGACGATGATCTAGAATCCATTGTGATGGATACATACTTTGACTCAGAGGAACATTACTTAGAAGACCTAGGGGTGTTAACCCAAAAGGAAGAAGAACCCCTTGCGAGTATTAAAACGATAAGTGCAAAGAAAGGAAGTGAAGGAGGTCAAAAGAAAAAGAAAAGGAAAGTAGTGAGACAAGAAGAGGAAGAATCATTGTTTGAAGTACCAGAAAATTTCAAGAAATATGAAGTGGAAGACCGAAAAATTTTGGTACGAATGCCTAAGAGAGAGGCCATGATAGGAGAAGCATATGACAATAAAGAGAAGACTAAAAAAATTGTAGTGACCATTGAAGGGAACGAAGAGCGATGTACGTACATAGGAGACGACCTAAGTGCAGATGAAGAAGTAGAGGTTGTAGCTCTATTAAGGGAATATAGGGATGTGTTCGCATGGCATTATAGAGACTTGAAAGGAGTAGATCCAGAGATTTGTTCTCACACGATTCCGATGACTGCTGATGCTAAGCCCACCAAACAAAAACCCTACACATATAATGACAACTATGCGGCCAAAATAAAAGAGGAAATTGACAGGCTGATTGAAGCCGGATTCATCTATGAGATTGAGCACACTGAATGGGTGTCCCCTATTGTAGTGGTGCCCAAGAAGAATGGGAAATTGCGAGTGTGCATTAACCTTAAAAACGTTAATGCAGCTACGATTAGAGATAGTTATCCACTTCCCATCACCGAACATCTTTTGGAGCGTGTTGCAGGCAAGGAAGTTTACAGCTTCCTTGATGGATTTTCAGGTTACAACCAAGTAGCCATTGCCCCCGAAGATCAACACAAAACGGCCTTTGCCACAGAATGGGGAATCTTCGCATTCCGTGTGATGCCATTTGGGCTCACCAATGCACCTGCAACATTCCAAAGACTCATGTGTCATGTCTTCAAAGAGTTCTTGCGAAAGAGCTTAGAAGTATATGTGGATGATTTGTGCGCTCATTCCCAAGAGAGAAGTTACCACATCCCTGAACTCAGGCAAATCTTCAACAAGTGTAGAGATTATCGAGTGTGTCTGAATCCAGAAAAGTGTGTGTTTATGGTACGCCAAGGTAAGATCTTAGGTCACATTGTTTCGAAGAATGGAATATCAACAGACGAAGACAAGGTAAGAGCAATAGCAGAGTTGGCCAGACCAAGAAATGTGAAAGAGGTACAAGCCTTTATGGGCCATTGTGGATATTACCGTAGATTTATCCACATGTATGCCATCATAGCTAAACCTCTTTATGGGCTGCTGACGAATTTTGAATGGAACGAGGAATGCGAGACTTCCTTCAATGAGCTGAAGAGACGTTTGTGCACAGCACCAATATTGACTACTCCGGATTGGAGCAAACCCTTTCATGTCCATGTAGATGCCTCCAATCATGCAATAGGATGTGTGCTAGCACAACCCACAGGTGAAGGAAATCTAGATTTGCCGATAGCATATGCTAGTAGGCAATTAAATGCAGTTGAACGAAATTACACCACAACGGAGAGAGAAGGCTTGGGCATGATATATGCTGTGAAGAAGTTTAGACACTATCTATTGGCCAATAAGTTCAAGTTTTTCACTGATCATCAAGTGCTACTATATTTGGTCAATAAACCTTGCAATACAGGTCGCTTAGTAAGATGGTTTCTCTTACTAATGGAATACGACTTTGAAGTTGTTGTCAGGAAAGGTAGAACCCATCTTAGGGCAGACCATCTTTCTCGCATCACTTCAGGAGAGCCACCGCAAGGAGTGTCTGACGAATTTCCCGATGCTTATCTGTTCAATTTAGAAGTTGTTCCTAAATGGGCAAACAAGCTGGTACCAATCCTAACCTTCGGGCCTGCAAATAAGAATGTGAAAACCAGCAAAGAGGAAGTTGTAAAATCATTAAAGTATCAAATCTTGGCTGGAAGTATGTACAAGAAAGATACAGAAGGAGTGTTAGCCTGTTATGTCGAGGAGGATGAACATGCTAGTTGGCTGCAACAAGCCCATGAAGGACTGCTAGGGAATCACTACTCTAAACAGCGAACATTGCAGAATCTAAAGCGCTAGGAGTGTATTGGCCGAGCATGGACAAAGGAATACAAGAGTGGATCCACAATTGTCCAGTATGCCAGAAGAGACCCCCAGTGGAGCATGCCACTCTTTATCACGTGTCATCAATCCCCGATTGGAGTGCTCCATTGGTCGAGTTCATGAGATCGGGAACATTACCCAATCAGGCTAGTCTTGCAAGAAAACGGAGCATGGAGCAAGAGGCTCAAGACTATGCCTTAGTAGGGGATAACCTATATAGAAGAGGCAAGGATGGTTACCTAAGACTGTGCGTACATGAATCAGACTACCTGAAAGTCTTAGAAACGGCACACAGCGGTGTTGCAGGTGGACACTTTGGGCCTGACAGAGTAATTAAGACCATTCTATTCTCAGGACTGTGGTGGCCCACTCTTCATATGGATGCACATACTTATGTGAAGAGTTGCGACACATGCCAACGTGCCCAATATCCGACAAGAAAAGATGAAATGCCCTTGAGGCCAATGATGGGAGGTCGTGCATTTTCAAAGTGGGGTATAGACTTTGTAGGTCCCATCAACCCCCCAGCTAGGAACTCCCATGCAGAATACATTATTGTAGCCACTGATTACCTTACAAAGTGGGTGGAAGTAAAAGCCACGACAAAGAATGATGCTCAAACGACGGCTAAGTTCTTATTCGAAAATATATTCACTAGATATGGGTTACCCATAGAGTTGGTTAGTGATAGAGGTACGCACTTCTTGAATGAGGTCATTGAAAGTCTCCTTCAAGAATTCATGGTGGTACATAAGAAGTCTGCACCCTATCACCCACAAGCTAACGGACAAGCCGAGAGCACGAATAAGATCCTGTGTAACGTATTGACGAAACTGGTCAATAATAAACGCTCTGATTGGGACAAACAACTTCACCATGCTGTTTGGGCATACCGAGTTGCCTACAAAACGGTACTCAATGCCACCCCATTTCAGATGGTCTTCGGACAGAATGCAGTGTTACCACTAGATTTCCTAATCCCAGCGTTAAGAATAGCACAAGAGCATGAGTGGAATGGACATGAGTTGTCCTCTAGGATCTTGGATCTAGAGCGTTTAGGTGAAACAAGGCTACGAGCAGCAGCAGGTATCTACGCTGCAAAGAAACGGCAAAAGGCATACTTTGATGCCCATGTGAAGGATAAGGGCTTGAGAGCAGGAGATCTAGTGTTAGTCTACACATTGAAACAACACGCAAGGAAGCTAGAAAAGAGAGGCTACGGACCTATGATCATTAATAGGATCTCCACGAGCGGAGCTGTACAACTAGCCACTTTGGAGGGGGACGTCCTCCCAAACTATATTAGCGGGTGCAGAGTCAAGCTGTATCAAGAACCCCTCACGGGGGAGATGCTAAGCCGACTCAATACTACTAAACAACGTAAAGAGTAGGAGAAACGAATTCGAGAAGAAGCACAGGCAGAGGCCTTAGAGCGTATCCGACGAATGAAGCTGAGGAGACAAGGAAGGGACCAGACTATGACGGACACTCAAGAGTCTCCAGGCTATCACATGGCCATGTGTGAGGCTTCAGGTGAACGTATCCATAAGATAGTGGACCGACGACCTTTTGTGACCCTAGAAATAGGACAAAGAGACAGCACAACAAGTGTGAGGGCTTTAATTGATTCAGGAGCAGCCACAAGTGCAGTTCGGCTTTCTTATTGCCAGCAGCTGCAATTGGAGGTAAAACCCATAGAAGCCTATCTGATAGGATTAGGAGGTGTTGAAACCCCCTGCATGGGAGAGGTGGATCTTCCCCTCTACATACAAGAGGTCCTCATGCCAGTAAAAGTGCTAGTGTGTGAAGACGAGGATCTAACCGAACCGCTTATCTTGGGCCAAGACTGGATCTATGATCACGCAGTCAACCTGAACCTAAGAAGTGGACTTCTTCAGGCTTGGGTAGGCCAGAGTCGTCTCACGATTGAATTAGAAAATCAAGCACTCAAACCAATAGAACAGGCAACAACTCCTGGTCCCTCCAGGAATCCACACGAAGATAACCACGTTGTGCTTGTCCAAACTTCTATGGTGCAGAGGAATGTCAATCTTACTGAAGGTTCAGGAGCCAAGAAGGAGTTCCTAATTGATCCAAAGAAGATTCTAAACGAACGGACCGAACATCACTCTATACGAAGGAGACCGCTGATCAAGAGGAAGGAGCGCCAACCCGCGCAACATGGAGCATCTCGTGGCGTGAAGCAGATCTGGATACGCAAGGATGGGAGACCCACAGCTCCAATCGCAGATTCTCAAGGAGACAAGAAACGAGCCTCACAATCAAGGAACAAAGCTAAGAAGCCCCCTAGGATAACCCCTAGGCACACCATCTCTATTTGGGTTCCTAAGCGGTCAATGAAGGCCATCCCTAATGCTAGACAGATATGGGTGCCCAAGGCTAGCTTACAAGCCCAAATTACTTCAACTACAGGCACAAGGATGAAGCAGCTCTCACAAGCACTCTTGGCCAACAACTCAGGAAGTGACAAGATACCTACACCTCTCACTGTCCACACTCCCATCAACCCCAGGAATGTCTGGAAATGGGTACCCACAAGGTCCCAACCACATCACACACTCAGACCAAAATCTTCACCTGTCCTTAGCTCTAAGAGCTACGACTCCTGTATCAAAGTGTGGAGAATTAAACTGTGTACTAAACCCCCTGACCTTATTCTGTAAATCCGTCCACACTAACACAGAAGCATTTCGAGTCCATTGCATAACCAAAGTATGCATCTAGGATGACACTGACCTTTGATCACCACTCACACATATCATAAACACCTCACCACTAACCACTGACCTCCGGGATTGTCATGTTAGTATTGTGAAGGGAACACCATTACATCTTGTTTCCTATGCAACACTAATGTGCCTTTCGTCTTCCAGCAGATAAGCGACCTACTCTCATGGCAACCGCGGCAGGCACAAGCTCTCAGGCAGGATCTGGTGCCCCTATCAATTGGGATGCCATGCCAGTGGAAGCTCCTCCAACAGCTAGGCCTGAAGAATTCTTGAATGTGCGAAGGATTCCTATTCCAGATCCACCCAGTGGACTAACCGAAAGAGTAAAAGGGCACTCCCATTGGTTCAATGAAATGCCAGGGGATTTGGGAGACGCGGACCACATCTGGGAGTCCAAGATGGAGTGTGGAGGGGTTTGGTGGACCTTCCAATTCTTTTCAAGAGAATTTGAGACCTTACAAAATGCAGCTCCCCTTCAAGAGATCTGGCGAAAGGCAGGACTGCAAACTTACTTCAGTGCAGCTCTACCAAAACCTGACTTCCTCAGGTGTTACTACTTGATTGCTACGATGAAACCTACCGGGGATAAAGATCATTCAGGCACATTCTGGGTGCCCTCCTTATCTAATCTGGAGGAGATGAGGAAGTTTGAACTAAATGTAACATTAATCAGGGAAGCCCTTCAAATGTATGGCACTCATGTGCCTTCAGATCGCGACCCCCTGATACCAGAATCAATGAAAAGCAATAGAGTCAAGAAGCTCAAAGACATGTGCGCCCTCACCCCCAACATCGCCATACCCCTGCGGATGTGCCTCCAGCACTTCGCATTTCCAGCTCAGGACCGTTTCACTCAACCTCACAAGAAGATATGGTACGGACTGTATTTAGCAGAGACCGGAAGCTTGCCCATTAAGATGCCAGTATGGATCTTAGATCAGGTATATGAGGCAGGCAAGCGGGGGGTGAGGAAGCCCACTCTACATGGCTGCTGTGCGTTGACTAGAATCATCTACAGATGTCTGGCGTATGATGTGCCAGTTGCTCGAGCCCTAAAGTATGCACATCTGGAGTTGTTTAAAGGGCGAAAGTCAGGGAGTCAGCCTGCAAAAAGAATGCGTGGATCCCTTTCACAAGTCCTGATCCCTCCAGCAACCACTACCGAAGTCTCCACTAGAGAGGAAGCCCCGGTGGCACCAATCACAATCCATCTCCAGGAGTCTCAACCAAGAGAGGTGGTACAGCCCACTCCCTCTGCCCCTCCGCTACCTACCGAGGCAGAATTTGCAGCGATGGCCACTTTCACCGAGGACCCAAATTTTGATTTTGAAACATTTCTGCAGACGGCTCATCTATCAGACAGTGAAGATTGCCCTGACAATATCGATCCGGGGACATCAACCCAAAGAGAACATGCACGAGGCGAGACAAGCAGCGTACAGGAGCTAGGAGGGACGCAACCTCCTCAAAGACTAAACACACAAGCTCAGGAGCAGGCACCAAGGAATAACCCAGAAGAGAGTGAAGACGAAGCCCCTGCATATACGGCACAGCTCAAACGATTATACCAGACAATCAAGCAGGTACAAAGACGCCATAAAATGTCAGAAGAAGCAAATAGGGCCCTAGTAAACCAGATGTTACAGTCAGAGCATATCGACCCCCAGTTTGTAGAATCACTAAATCTGTTGGCGGACACTTGTGGCATCAGTGAAGCAATGAGAACCATGGTCTATCAAGAGAACCCTGCTTATGATCAAAGAAGAATTGATACACGGCCGCGACAAGGAAAGATGATTCAGATGGAAGTATCTACCGCGTTAGCTACGTCCACATCAGAAGATGTGCACATGATTAGCCCTAGGCACAATGATGAACTGGAGGAAATTACGCATGCCCCATCTCCCCCATCATCTCCTATCCCACCCTCAGAGCCTCTCTCCACGTGTCTTTCTACACAACCATTCTCCTCCTATAGTGAGACCCTTGTACACACCCCCATTTCCACTCTCCTTCCTTCACCCTCATCCATCTCTGTCACTCAAGTTTTTGAACCTCAATTAGGTCACCCTTCCTTCCCCCATGCCGTTGGACAACCATCTGTCACTAGTCAGACTCTTCCCATCTCTTTGCCCTCCATCCCTCCATTTCCTTCCCCCCAAACTCTACCTACCCCGTCCCTTGTAACTGCCTCAAGCACCACACTAACCACCCAACCCTCCTTCTGGACCTACCTTGTAAACATTCTTCAACAGGTTGAGGAACATAAGAATAAGTCCCATCCCCAAATTCACTCCCCCACATTCACGGCCACCACTGTCACACCACCCACCGTCCCGGTGTTCACATTTCACGAATCACACTCACTCATGTCCGATCCCATGGACATCTCACCATCCGCTGGATCACCCACCACCACTGTTCTCACAACACCGTCACAGATTATTACACTCACCTCACCACTTCCACACACGGTAGGCACAACATCCACTTTTCCCATTCCCATCTCCCAACCCCCTGCATCTTCCACCTCATTTAGTCTTGCACTCGACACGATGCTCGAAGCTGCCACTCAACTTAAGCACGAATATACATTATTGGAAGAAAATAACAAAGGGCTTTGCACCCTCACAGCAACACTCCAAGAGCGTGTCAATGCTTTGGAGTTCATTCATACGGAGTCACAAAGCAAGATATCCGCCCTCGAACAGGCAAATGCGCAACTCAAAGCGGAGCATATGGAAGAGAGCAAAGCCATGGAGGAACAGCTGCGCGATCAAATGGGCCGCAATGCACGGCTTCAACGAAACATGGCTTTGCTACGACGACATCTGGCAACAGCGCAAGAAGAGAATAGACAGCTTCAACAACAAAACCAAGAGAACCTCGAGGCTGCCATGGAAAACACCTCGGGAGCACCCATAGACCCGGCCAAATTTCAAGCGGGCCCATCAGAAAGCATACAACAAATATTGGAAACGTATGCCAATCTGTTAGAAGCACATGATCAGCTTGCCGACCAGCTAAAGGACTTACAGAGACCCCAAGAGTCTACACCACACCGACAGGAACATAAAGAAATGACAGACGCTGCTACTTCAACCGAACCTGAACATTCAACGCCCAACGACGTGCTGGAGTTACGGCAGCAGATCGCAGAATTAAAACTGAAGTTGATGCAGTACGAACGACCCCCTTCCCCACCAGAGCAACCGTCAGAAGAAGAAGCAGTTACCATCCCAGTGGAGGAAGCATTCGACGACGCCTACGAGCCTCAACCACTCCCAGGAGGACGCGTAACAGAAGAAGGTCAAGATACCTATGAGGAACCCCCATCGGCATGGATGAAACAAGTAGAGGAGATGGGGCAAACTCATCAGGAGCGGATATCCACTCAGATGCTGGCAATGAAGGTCATTGAGGACACCATCCTTCACTCCGAATACTTCAGGCACATCGCCCCTAGACGCCTTATCACTAGTTCAGAACTGCAATACAAGCCCTATTTTGTATTGTTGGCCGACTACAATGCAGAAATCAAAAGGGTCACCAACAAGTGCCCAACATTTGCCACACAGTTCGAACCAGAAGACATACCAGAAGCGGCGCGAAAAGGAGCCATATTCCAACCAACGTGGAGGCAAAAGTTACTCGAAACCTACCCAGAAATGCTTCGAACATGGGATCATGCCCCCATGCATTTGAAGTACAATCCGTGTTTTGGGCCAGTGCAAAGACGCAGATCATGGAAAGCTTTTGCCATCAAGGTTCAGAATAACGCAAACTGTAAAGAATGGCTCAATTACCCCGCTATCGCCCCCCCAACCGGTACTCCTACAGTGTCATACATGATTGCAACCATCAGACATTGGATACCACGCCTCCACCCTATGCCAGATGTCGCTGCCCAGATGATGCTCAAGATCCTCGACATGATGCAGGTCGTACTCAAAACTTTTCGCAATGTATGTCGTATTCAACCTCCTATTCCCGGGTTTATCAATGGTAACTACGACCTGCTGTATGATATGAGCACAACCCCGAGCATACGAGTGGCTTACGCATGGCATGCACGCATAAGATATCTCCCTGCCTGCTACAAGCAAACATTTGACGACATGTTCACCACGGGGTTTTGGGAAGCACATTCAGAGGTATTTGCGCCGCGGCCTACGCATCTACTCCATCTCTTTGCATGCGAGCAAACGATGCATTCCGAACTTTACACGATGCCACAACCTGACATGCCTGGTACAGTGGATTGGGAGGCCTTGCAACGAGATCTAATCAGAGGTTTAAAAATCAAAGAACAAGAATTGGCAACCGACCTCCTGCAAAAATACATTGATCAAACGGCGGAAAAGAGGTCTGTCAGAGGCGACAGACCCTAGGGGGGGGAGAGTGTTGACAGGATGCGGGAAGAAGCAAGTATGGACACACATGAAGATCTAGCACTGAGGCAACCCTCATTTTTTTCAAAACCCCCACATCATTCTAAAGTGATTCTCATCACTACGAACCCTTGTAAATATCATTTCACCTTTTTGTAGCTCCATTTTGTACAAGCAGAGGAGTCCTCAAGCTTGGGGAGCCTTAGATGTAGTTGCCTGTCAATTTTCATAATTTTTAGATCTCGTTTGGGCCCTCAAATAAGCCCCGGAACCTAATTTTTAACTAGGCCGGACACTAGGTCTGAACAGGGCCAAAGCTAGTCAAGAACTATAAATAGAGCTGGAGAGCTCATTTTGGGGGCTAGCTTCTTGTAGTTTGAGCTTGTATGAGAACTTTCTTGCAATAGAAGTGATTCCATTATCTTACTCTCTTTGTTCTTACTGTGTGTGCGCATGTGTGTGTATGTGTGTGCATGCTTGTGTGCTTCTCACTCACGCACTTGTGCTTCCACTTGCTCGTGGTCTTCATACCATCCTCATGTCTTCCCGGATTGATATTAAAGGAGGTGCTACTCATCACTGAGCTACACATGCATATGCAACATTAATAGATGGTGTGGCGCTCATGTCGTAGACAAGGTCCTGATTACCTTCATTAAATCCAAGAGCTGACAGATGAGGTTCCTTGACATTCTTGAAGTCTTGAAGGTGACCAACATGAGTTCAAAAATTTTAAGGCACATTTGGGCCATGACATCTGGTACATTTTTAAACCGGACCCCCCAGTGCCGAATCGTCGAAATCATATATCCTATGGTACGTTCGCCCTTAGGTGGTGCTAAGTAGACATAATTGAGCCATTTCTCGCATCCTTTGGTTGTCAGCACAGTTTTTGTGTATTCCGGCCACGACCTTCTTCGAAATACAGGGCAGTAGCATGGGTTGTATTTGATATACAAAGGCATGTTATTCCAATTCCTTACCATCTCAGGGTAGGTTTCTAGCAGACGAATCCTCCACGTAGGTTGGTGTATATTTCCCTGCTTGGCACTTGCTAGGATGTCGTCCGGTGCAAACTGTGTAGCCAAGGTTGGTTCTTTTGAGGTGTGGTGCTTGATTTCTACATTGTAATCCGCCATTAAGACACAGAAAGGAACATACAAATCGTCGGATGTGTCGATCCACCTATGATGGGAGAGGTTTCTAAAGTAGTCCAATTTTATGACTACCTCTTCCAAACATGACATTGACGCTATCTAAATTGCCACTCTATCATCATGGGTTGTGACCACTTTCTCTAACCTCTGCATCCATTCAGGAGCCTCGATCTCGATGGTGTCCATGCCCTCTTCTGTTTGCTTTGTGAAGAGATGGATAGGTATGTGCTTGAAGATGAAGAGGTGTTGCAAAATCCTTGATCTACACCAGCCAAATGAACTCCAGGAGTATATGGTGGGCCCTTTTAGCTTGCCAATGGATGTGTTAGACACCCTATGTACCTTGGAACATCACTCTCAAAAAGATAGATCAAAACAGATAAGTTGGAGTTAGCTCAAAGGTTAAAACTTGCTATTCTTGGTTCATACACCTGTCCAGTGTTTTACATAATTCTCTGAGCACAGCAGCAATTAGCTCAATTCCTCTTGGGGAAGTCTAGGCAACTTAAAGAGCTAACTTTCAAGAGTAATCTCATAAAAAATAATGAACCACACACTGATAATGAGTTTTAACAAGTGATGACAACATCCCGATTTTCACGGGCTGCTACAGAAATAGACCAGTGAGCAGAACAATCAACATAAATCAAAATGTAGAAATCCAATGATTATGAACATTTGTATGGTTATACTAGACAGTAAGCTGAATCCAACAAGCTTTAAATCACTGAATTTGGATAATTAACCACTGAGAAATGGCTCTAACAAGATGAGTGAAAAAGTCGGGTACCTGATAGAGAAGTGAAGATGAACAGACCTTGTTGACGTCAAATGAACATAACTCAAGATTGCAACATCCAAATGACATGAAAATTTGTGAGCATATAGTAGACTTATAGAGCTAACTTTACCAAGTTAAATCACTGAAAATGATGCACCAAGCTCAGAGAAAACATCTCTGCAAGCTGACTGAGAAAAACTGAGAGTAATGGCAGTGAGTAGTACACTTCACAAGAACATGGAAAGATGAACTCAAATAATCATGAAAATAAAAGTATATTGCTTGTACAATACAATGACTTACTGATACATATGTGTGCCTTGTAATCACACCTTGATATGGCATAAAGCTCAGCTTTTGGAGGTCTTCACATAGGTCTCTCTAACCACGACTAAAACTGCCATCTATTTATAGTTGAGTTTGGGAGGCTAACTTCCCTCAATCACTCTCCAATCAATCAATGATTGATTTGATTCTCTACCTACCACAAATCACAAATTCGTGGCTCCTCTTTCCATTCTTGATCAAGTGGACTCAACCACTTAAGATTCTTTCACTTTTACATTAAGTAAACTCTTCAAAAGTTACAAGAGGTAGTTCACAAGTGAACTTTACATAGTCTTCTTTTTAAAGCTTCTTCTAAGACTTTATGGGACTCAAGCCAATACTTAGGCTTGTCATAGACTTGCTCCAATAGCTCCCCCTCAAGCCAAGTATGCTTGAGGTCTTCAATCTTCCAAGATTACCTGCAAACCAATCATAGCCTTGAATTTGCAAAGCTTTGTACCATCCAATGCTTTGGTTAGAATATCTGCACATTGTTGATGAGTGGACACATATGATATTTGAATCTCTTTGCTTAGAACCTTTTCTCGTACATAGTGATAATGAACTTCAATATGTTTAGTCCTTGCATGAAAAATAGGATTAGCAGCCAAATGAATAGAACTCATATTGTCACCGAAAATAGTTGGAGTTCCAAACTCCAATCCAAGATCTTTGAATAATGTCTTCATCCACATAGCTTCTTGTGTAGCTATGGCAAGACCTCTATATTCAGCTTTAGTAGAAGAGAGAGCAACTGTGGGTTGCTTCTTGGATGACCATGAAATAAGCTTTGAGCCTGCAAAGGTAAGATAACCTGAAGTGCTCCTTCTATCTTCCTTGGAGCCAGCCCAATCTGCATCAGAAAATAGCTTCAAACCTAAATCAGATACATAAGGATAATAAAGTCCTTCATTTATGGTTCCTTTGAGATACTTGAGAATCCTTTTGGCAGCATTCATATGTGGTTTCCTTGGTGTGTGCATAAATTGTCTTAGCACACTCACATTGTAACATATATCTACTCTTGTCAATGTGGCATAGTTGAGACTACCCACTAGACTTTGATATGATGTGATGTCCTCTATGAGTTCACCTTCATGTGAGCTCAATTTGTGATTGACCTCCATTGGAGTACCTGCAATCTTACAATCTTGCATCTTGAATTTTGCCAACATGTCCTTAATGTACTTTCTTTGAGTGAGAAACAAAGCATGATCTTTGTAGACAACTTCCAAACCTAGGAAGTAGGTAAGTGAACCCAAATCACTTATCTTGAACTCTTCTCTCATCTGATCTTTGATCTTCTTCATACCATCTGCATCATTTCCTGTCAATATAATATCATCTACATATACACATAGGTAGATGACCTCAGAATTACTCTTTTTAATAAAGAGTGAAGGATCTGCCTTGCTTGGTTGAAAGCCTTTGTCCTGCAAGAATGAAACAAGCCTGAAATTCCAAGCTCTTGGAGCTTGCTTGAGACCATACAATGCTTTGTTAAGTTTACACACATAATCAGGATAAACTTGATTCTCAAAACCAGGTGGTTGTGCCATATATACCTCTTCTGTTATCCAACCATTCAAAAATGCATTCTTTACATCTAGTTGAAGTGTTGTTTTCCTCAAGTGCTTCAATCTCTTCCTTCATTGCATGCTTCCATTCTGTTTTGCTTTGGCCTCTTCAAATGATGATGGCTCCTCTTGGTTTATGTCTTGTGCTATGTACATAGAATGTTTAGTTACTAATGAGGTGTCAAACCCATACCTTTCTGGTTTTTTCTTTTCCCTCATAGATCTTCTTAGGCCATGATGTGATTATTCTGCCTCATGTCCAAGTTCCTGCAATTTTGCTTTACCTTTAGACTTCCATGCTTTGATCTTTTCCATGTGAGATTCTTCATCATCCTCTGAGGTGTCTTGTTCTTCAATCTTTGATTGTTCTCTACCAAGCTTTGGAAAATCTTCTTCAAGATCATATGGTAAATTGATCTTCCTGCATGAATCTTCATACCATGAATTGTTCTCATAAAAAACTACATCTCTACTTACCAAGAATCCTTTGTTGGTAGGGTTGTATAACCTGTAGCCCTTTTGATTGTTGTCATATCCAATAAATACACACCTTTCTGCCTTTGGATCCATCTTGCCTCTAACCTGTGAAGGAACATGAGCAAAAGCAATACATCCAAAAATTTACAATGATCTAAGCTTGGTCTTCTTCCATTCCAAGCCTCATATGGAGTCATCCCATCAAGGGATTTTGAAGGCAACTTGTTAATCAAGTAAGTGGCTGTAGATATTGCCTCAGCCCATAAGTAATTAGGTAAATGCTTTTCATTTAACATAGACCTTGCAGCTTCAACAATTGTCCTATTCCTCCTTTCTGCCACTCCATTTTGCTCAGGAGTGTACCTTGTAGTTACCTCTCTTTTGATTCCTCTTTCTTGAAGAAAAGAATCAAAATCATGGGAGAAGTATTCTCCCCCTCCATCCGACCTTAGCCTTTTTAGTGATTTACCTGTTTGATTCTCCACAAGAGCCAAATATCTTTTGAAACATGAAAAAACTTCATCTTTGTGTTTCATAAAGAATAGGATAGTCCATCTGCTGCAATCATCAATAAAGGAAACATAATACCTTGATCCAGATATTGAAGCTTCCTTGCTAGGTCCCCATACATTTGTATGAACCAACTCCAAGAGATCTCCATGCATATAACCTTTCTTCATGAATGGTAACCTGTGAGACTTTCCAAATTGACATGCACTACACTTATAAATCATATGTTGTTTTGACAAATTAGGAAGTCCAAGTACACTTTGGTCCCTGCAGATTTGCTTTAATGACCTTTCACCAATATGTGCTAACCTTTTGTGCCATACTTCCAATTCTTTGAGTGTCTGACTACCATAATTAAAGAGAGCAATGTTTCTAGTGTCCTGTAATTCAAATGTGAACAATCTACCTGTCTTTTCACCTTTTGCAATTCTTATGAATCCTTGACTTGGATCTTCAACAAATGCTCCTGCTTTTGTGAACCTGACTTGCAACCCTTTCTCTACTATCTGCCCAACACTTATCAAATTCTTTGTAATGGTAGGGACATAGAGTACCTTACTGAGTAGGTTGATGTTTCCATCACGTGCTTTGACATTGCCTATTTTCTCCATAGGATGTTTTGTATCATCTCCTGTTTGTACCTCATGCTTATTCCTTGGATCTTCTAAATCTGATAGGAGTGCCACATTTCCTGCCACATGATTTGAACAACCTGAATCTATGTAGAAAACATGCTCATCAGATTTACCTTATGGCATAGCCATGTTCATAATCAATAATGAATCCTCTTTGTTTGAGTCTTCTGTGTAGTTATTGTAGTCTCTCCTTCCTTTGTAGCCTCCTTGATAGTTTGAATGATTGTAGTTGTTGTAGTTGCCATGGTAGTTATTGAACCTTCCTCTTGAGTAGCCATAACTTCCTCTATTGTATCCTCTGCCTCTTTGATTCCTGGAATTCCTAAAGCAATTTTCAGTTGTATGATTAGTTAATCCACAAATAGAACATGAGTTGGAGACTTGGGATCTCCCCCTGCCTTGTCTACCTCCTCTTCCTCTACATCTGCCATGTCTTCCTCTACCTGCATAGTTAGCTTGATATGTACCTGCTTCATCATCCACTTTCTTTGCCTTTCCTTTGTTATCTTTAGACTTGCTTTTATCCATGTATAAAGCTGAAGATTGATTACCTTTAGAGCTTTCTCCATTTTTGATAAGCTTTGCCTCTTGAGTAAGTAGTTGTCCAATGAGTGTGTTGAAATCAGGTACATGCATGTCCATGTACAAATCCATAGATGTGATGAATGCTTCCCACTTGTCGTCTGCCTTCAAGCCATTGATGACCTGCCTTACAATTTGCTCTTCATCTATTACCTCTCCAATGCTTCCCAACTGATTCACTATGTCCTTGAGCTTTGTGACAAAATCAGTCACATTTTGTTTGGGAGCCTTCTTGAGAGTTGTGAAATCCAGCCATAGTTGATGCTTCCTAGCTTTAGTACTTGAAGAAAAGAAAGCTTCAAGTGCATCCCACACTTCCTGAGATGTCTTACAACTTTTAATGTGAGGCAACAAAAAATCTGAGATAGAGTTGAGGAGATAAGACCTTGCAAGTGCATCCGTGGAGCACCATGTGCTCAATCTTTCTTGCTCTTCTTGTGTTGGTTGACTTTTGTTCCTGAAACTTGGCATAAATTCATCTCCAGCCACATAACCATATAAACTTCTACCTTGGAGATAAGCTTCCATTCTTAATGACCAAGCTAAGTAATTACCTCTATCCAATTTGTCAATTGATGAAGGAAATCCATCTGCCATGTTGTCCAACCTTGCTCTGATACCACTGTGAAGAAATGGATAGGTATGTGCTTGAAGATGAAGAGGTGTTGCAAAATCCTTGATCTACACCAGCCAAATGAACTCTAGGAGTATATGGTGGGCCCTTTTAGCTTGCCAATGGATGTATTAGACACCCTATGTACCTTGGAAGATCACTCTCAAAAAGATAGATCAAAACAGATAAGTTGGAGTTAGCTCAGAGGTGAAAACTTGCTATTGTTGGTTCATACACCTGTACAGTGTTTTACATAATTCTCTGAGCACAGCAGCAATTAGCTCAATTCCTCTTGGGGAAGTCTAGGCAACTTAAAGAGCTAACTTTCAAGAGTAATCTCATAAAAAATAATGAACCACACACTGAGAATGAGTTTTAACAAGTGATGACATCATCCCGATTTTCACGGGCTGCTACAGAAATAGATCAGTGAGCAGAACAATCAACATAACTCAAAATGTAGAAATCCAATGATTATGAAATTTTGTATGGTTATACTAAACAGTAAGCTGAATCCAACAAGCTTTAAATCACTGAATTTGGATAAGTAACCACTGAGAAATGGCTCTGACAAGATGAGTGAAAAAGTCGGGTACCTGATAGAGAAGTGAAGATGAACAGACCCTGTTGACGTCAAATGAACATAACTGAAGATTGCAGCATCCAAATGACATGAAAATTTGTGAGCATATAGTAGACTTATAGAGATAACTTTACCAAGTTAAATCACTGAAAATGATGATCCAAGCTTAGAGAAAACATCTCTGCAAGCTGACTGAGAAAAACTGAGAGTAATGGCAGTGAGTAGTACACTTCACAAGAACATGGAAAGATGAACTCAAATAATCATGAAAATGAAAGTATATTGCTTGTACAATACAATGACTTACTGATACATATGTGTGCCTTGTAATCACACCTTGATATGGCATAAAGCTCAGCTCTTGGAGGTCTTCACATAGGTCTCTCTAACCACGACTAAAACTGCCATCTATTTATAGTTGAGTTTGGGAGGCTAACTTCCCTCAATCACTCTCCAATCAATCAATGATTGATTTGATTCTCTACCTACCACAAATCACGAATTCGTGGCTCCTCTTTCCATTCTTGATCAAGTGGACTCAACCACTTAAGATTCTTTCACTTTTACATTAAGTAAACTCTTCAAAAGTTACAAGAGGTAGTTCACAAGTGAACTTTAAATAGTCTTCTTTTTAAAGCTTCTTCTAAGACTTTGTGGGACTCAAGCCAATACTTAGGCTTGTCATAGACTTGCTCCAACATGCTTGCCCCCTGGTGTAGGCATGGGAACGTATGGGTCTTCGAAGGTTTCCTCTATTTCAATTGGCACTAAGTCTTCAGGCTCGGGCTCTACAAGGGGAGAAGGTTGACGCTCGTATTGCATGACTTTACTTCGTAATTCTTCTAGTTCTGCTCTGAGTTTTTCGACTTCTTCAGACGTGTCAACTACGGTTGTGACTTTGCTTGGTGACTCCTGTTGGGTTGCCAGTTTCTTTAATAGGTCATCTCTTTCTCTTTCTAATGCTGCATGGGCTTCCAGGAGGTCGGCATGGGTTTCCAACACGATTTGCATATTCGCTGAGGGGATGGCCTTGAATCTATCTGGGTCGATTTCCTGTGGGGAACCCTCCATGGCTGCTTCCAAGTTTTCTTCATTCTGTTTCTGTAGTCGTTTATTCTCCTCGAGTGCAGTAGACATGTGTTTGCGTAAGAGGGCCAGATTGCATCGAAGCTTGAGATTCTCTGTTATCTGGGAGTGTAGCAGATCATCCATTTGTTGTTTTTCTTCTGCATCTAACTGGGGTGGATTGGCTACTAACTGCTCATGTTGTTCCTGTAAAGTGGCATACTGTTGTTGTAGTAGCTGCTTTTCCTTTTCGAGATCAATGAATCGCACTTGAAGTTCTTCATGGCTTCGAAAGAGTCATGTATGTTGGTTATCAAGATGCTGGTAGTGCTGTTGTAGTTGCGACATACACTGATACATATTATTAAATACATTATTAATAGGGGTGGATGCGGGAAGGGTGTTGAATGCAGAAGGGAAGGGGAAGGGGAAGGGAAATGGGAGTGTGGATGCGGTGCTCGAAAATGGTGACGTGGGGGGTGGGGGAATGGGGGATGGTGGGTGTATGGGGGGAGGGAGAGGTGCGGAGGTGGGTGATATGTCCATAAAATCAACAGTGGATGCAGTAGTGGGAGTGATTGTGAATATTGGAATTGTGGGTGCGGTGATAGTGGTGAAAGTGTGCAGTGGTGTGTGCAATTGTGAATACGAACTGCCCGGAAGTGTGATCGGGGGAATGAGATTTTCCGTGGCTGCAGTTAGAATAACTGTTTCAGTGGTCGTATAGACAAGAGAGGTGGAGATAGGGTGTCTGGGTTGTGTGGGTTGACTGACGGTCTGCGCTTCGGTATGGGTAGTGGACTCGGAGGCGGTGACAGTAGTGGTTACACTGGTAGTGGGAGGTGAATGTGGTGGAGTTGGAGGCAGGGGTGGCAAAGGGGGTGACGGAGGTGCACTTGATGTATGGGTTTCCTCAGTATCATGAACGGTGTGTGCGGTGCCCATGGTTGTGGATGTGCCTTGTGGTTCTGATACTAATACATTCATCTGTTTTCCTGATCGGGGGGGACGTCTACCGTATCTTCGCTCCGTTCTTCGTGCTTGTGCCAGGGCGGTATGCACCGTCTCTGGTACTCCTAAAGCATCAGATATCATGTCAAGTGTGGTGCGGTATTGCTCGTCTACGCCTTCCTCCTCAAGGATCTGGTTCATGAGCGCTTTTCCTGTGGCTAGGGACAATCTATGTTGCTCTTGAACTATGTTGATGGTATCATAAAGCTTTTTCAATTCCTTTGTATAAGCCGGGGCTCCCTCAAGTACTTACAGAGCTTCCTGGTCATATTCCTGCTCTTCTTCCTCGGATTGTCCCCCATTGTCCTCCTCTTGTTCTTCTTCTTCTTCACCCTCCACATTGACGACATCTGGTTGTCTCGGATGGGGTTGGTCTATAGCAATTTGTTGTCCACTAGCTTGCTCTGCCTCGACTTCCGCATTAATAGCTTCGATTATTCTAGCAACCTCCTCATCAATTAGGTCTTCTAATGTGAATCCGTGAGGAAACTCTAGGTCGGCTGGTACAGGTGGGAACACCAGATTCGGTCCATCAATGTTGTCTCTTGTTAATCTGATAGTGAAGGGTTGTACCCGCCTTGGAAGTCGTGGAGTTGTCTCTGGTGTCAATGTCGCACCGCGGGGTTGTGCACAGGGCATCTGAACTGCGCCTCTCATTTTCTTAGATGGTGGTCCTGTAGTTGATAGTCTACGTTGGAATTCCTGTACCCTGGTCCAAATTAATGCCCTCTGCAGTGGCACATCATAAGCCAAACATCTATACACAATCCTGGTGAGGGCACAACATCCATATAGTACAGACTTTTGTTTCTTATACCACCTTTGATGAGCCAAGTGGATTTGGTCAATAATCCAATGGGGCATGTTGATTGTCAAATCAAAGACATCAGCCAAGTATCCTCTCTTGAGCAGGAAATGCAAAATGTTGCATGACCATTCGCAAGTGAATGGCAATTGTAGGTGTCATTGCCACCATGTCCTTTAATTTTGTCAGATTCCTGTTCTTCATATTGTCGGGGACCATAGTCTCTTTCTCCGTAGGAATGTGCATACCTTTCATGTCTAGAGCTTCCCTTACCAAATTGATAGTCAACCTGAAGCGCTTCAGCTCATTGCCCCTTGTGAAAGATGGGAGGACAAAGGTGATGTATCCCTTTTTGTCTTTGCTCGGAGTGAGGGTGCTAATCAAATATGAGCATCTTAGAAAGTCGGGCTTTGGCAATTGGAATTTGAAGTAATCGTAGAGTCCCGCCTTCTTCCATATAGGTTTCAGTCCTTCATTATTCTGCAGTCTCTCAAATTCCCTGGTGAAGAAGTGATACCTGCCCAGCGCCCGTTGAATTCTATCTCAGCCTCCCACATGTAAGTGCCTTCACCCAGAGATCCTGCCACATCACTGAACCCATGTGAGTTTTTGCTGACCGGCATTGTGTGCCCCTGTGGAGGATTCTGAATCGGTATGGCGTGTAATGCCCTCAATGCCACTGGGCGTTCCTTCAATTCCTCCTCAACGGGAAGACTTTCAATGTCCACGACTTGGGGGCCGGTGCCTGCCTGGGAGCTAGTTCCTGCCGTATCTGCCATGTTACTTCTTGCCTCCTGACTTTGTGAGAATATAGAAACAGGTGTTAACATTGTAAAGGACAAGATAGAACCGTTTTTGTCCCCATTACAACATTAACATGAGGTTCGGGAGAGATTAGTAGGTTATTAAGTGCTCGGTGCTTGTGTGTATAGTTAGGAATTTGGTAGGCCTAGGAGCTAAGTGGCATGATGTAGTGAGAGAGTGATGTAGTTAGTAGTTGGGCCTGGATTTACAACTGGGGTCCGGGGGTTTATTACAAGTTTTGGGTTGCCAAATGGAGTGGATGGGTTTGATCTTGATTTTGTGGAGACTCTGGAGAGTTTGATAGAAGTATTTACTTGAAAATGAGGCTTTTTAGGGACCCATTTACAAGTGATTCTACTTGTGCTCATGGAAGAGTATGTGTCTGTGCGTGATGTATAAGAATGGGCATCGGATGTTCGAGTGAGTGAAACATGTTGTACCGGGTGTGGCCTCGATGTAGCTATTTGTGCCCGCAAGCAAGCCTTAGGCACCCAGATTTGTCGTGATTGTGGGCTGGCCTTCATCGACTTCTTGGGTACCCAAATAGACTTCACTTTCGCAGAAGAATTTATGAAAGACTTCTTATTAGTGTCGTGTTGTTGATTACTAATAAGAGGTTTTGGCCGTGGGGTTGGCATGGTCGCAACAGGGTGTTGGCCTTTCTACACCCACACTTGTTTCAACAGCTGAGACATTCTGCTTCGCACGTCTTTTTGGCCTCCAATATAGGTAGTACTCTGCTCCTTCTGTACTTGAACTGCCTTTGGTTGCTGCATCCTTCTGGCCTTTGGAAAAGAAGGGAGTGTCATCTTCTCCTTGACTCTGTTGTTGAGACAAGCCTCTTTCTGCATCATACAGTTTTGGACAAGAATAGCATTGTCAACTTCATGTGCACCCCTGGAAGGACCAGGAGTTCGTGCCTTACCTAGTTCCTTGAGTGCCTCATTTTCCAATTCAACTGTAATTCGACTATGATTTACCCATACTCGAAGAAGTCCACTCCTTAGGTTTAGGTTGATTGCATGATCATAGATCCAGTCTTGACCCAAGACAAGAGGCTCCGTGAGGTCCTCATCTTTGACTAGCACTTTAACTGTCATTACTTCGTCTTGAATGTAGAGGGGAAGTTCCACCTTGCCCATGCAAGGGGTTTCCACGCCTCCCAATCCTATAAGATATGCTTCT
The DNA here is from genome assembly GCA_020310875.1 of Ceratopteris richardii. Lineage (NCBI taxonomy): Eukaryota > Viridiplantae > Streptophyta > Polypodiopsida > Polypodiales > Pteridaceae > Ceratopteris > Ceratopteris richardii. The sequence continues at coordinate 82,981,328 of CM035440.1, forward strand.
ATAGGATTGACAGTTAATTTCAACTTTTGACAGTACGAAACTTTAACAGCACTAGTGGCTGCCCCTGAGTCAATCAAGGCTCTTACAGTCCTTGCACCCTTTCCTTGTCCTATCTCTAAGGTTATAAAAGGATGTCGATCAATTATCCTATGAGAGCTAACACCTGAAACTTCACACATAGCCACGTGATAGCCTTGATCTGCATATGCATCTGTCCTAGGTTGCTCTCTACCCTGTCTTCTCAACTTCATTCTCTAGATGCGTTCCAATGCTTCTGCTTGAGCTTCTTCGCGAATTCGTTTTTCTTCTTCTTTGCGTTTCTTAGCAGTGTTGAGTCGACTTAGCATCTCTTCCATCAGAGGTTCCTGATATAACTTGACTCGGCATCCGCTTATGTAGCTTGGGAGAATATCGCCTTCTAATGTGGCTAGTTGCACTGCTCCACTTGTTGAGATCCTATTAATGATCATGGGTCCGTAGCCTCTTTTCTCTAGTTTCCTCGCATGTTGTTTCAAAGTGTAGACTAGTACTAGGTCGCCTGCCTTCAAACCTTTATCCTTAACGTGGGCATCAAAGTAGGCCTTCTGTCGTTTCTTAGCTGCATATATCCCTGCAGCCGCCCTCAGTCTTGTTTCTCCTAATCGTTCAAGGTCAAAAAGTCTTGAGGAGAGTTCATGACCCATCCATTCATGCTCTTGTGCTACTTTCAATGTAGGTATTAAGAAGTCCAACGGTAGCACTGCATTTTGGCCGAATACCATCTGAAAGGGGGTGGCTTGGAGTACCGTTTTGTAGGCGACTCGGTATGCCCAAACAGCATGGTGTAGCTATTTGTCCCAATCAGAGCGTTTATTATTCACTAATTTCGTCAGTACATTGCACAGAATCTTGTTTGTGCTTTCGGCTTGCCCATTAGCTTGTGGGTGGTAGGGGGCAGACTTCTTATGAACTACCAAGAATTCTTGGAGCAGATTTTCAATAACCTCATTCAAGAAGTGAGTCCCTCTGTCACTGACTAGCTCTATAGGTAACCCGTATCTGGTGAACACATTCTTAAATAAAAACTTAGCTGTTGTTTGAGCATCATTCTCCGTTGTGGCTTTTACCTCTGCCCACTTGGTTAGATAGTCCGTGGCCACAATGATATATTCAGCATGTGAACCCGTAGCTGGGGGATTAATAGGACCTACAAAGTCTATTCCCCACTTAGAGAATGCACGTCCACCCATCATGGGTTTTAGTGGCATCTCATCTTTGCGTATAGGATACTGAGTTCTCTGACAAACATCACACCGTTTCACATAGGTATGTGCATCCATGTGAAGGGTCGGCCACCAAAAGCCCGCAAATAGTATTGCCTTGATCACCCGATCTGGTCCAAAGTGTCCTCCTGCTACACCTTGGTGAGTAGTTTCCAAGATCTTGAGATATTCACTCTCATGGACACATAGTCTCAGATAACCATCTTTTCCATGCTTGTATAGATTATCACCAATGAGTGAGTAATCCAGGGCTTCTTGTTCTAAACTTCTTTGTCTGGCTAGTGTCGTATCTTGAGGGAATGTTTTCGTCCTCAGGAAGGATACTAGTGGTTCACTCCAATCTGGCACTATGGACACTTGATAAAGAGTGGCATGTTCCACAGGTGGTTTAGTGCAGCAGATTGGGCATTCCTTGCACAACTTTTGGACATCAGCTTCCATCGTCGGCCAATGCACTCCGAGTCTCCTTAGTGTCTGTAGGGTTTGTTGCTTTGAGTAGTGTTTCTCTAATGCACCTACATGTGCTAATTGCAACCATTTAGCGTACTCATCCTCTTCCACACAACAAGCCAAGATCCCTTGATCTGTGTGCTTGTACATACTACCTGCCATGATGTGATACTTTTGGGCTTTTATTACCTCTCTATCCTGTGTGTTTATTACTGGGTGGTTAGGCCCGTATGTCAATACTGGCACTAATGGCTTAGCCCACTGTGGCACCACTTCCAAATTAAACAAGTAAGCATCAGGAAGGTCATCTGACACTCCTTGTGGGGCTTCTCCAGATGTGAGACTAGAGAAATGGTCTGCTCTCAAATGAGTCTTCCCTTTCCTTACCACAACCTCGAAATCATATTCCATTAGCAAGAGAAACCATCTTACTAATCTTCCTGTATTGCATGGCTTGTTTACGAGATATAGCAGTGCCTGATGGTCAGTAAAAAATTTAAACTTATTTGCAAGCAAATAATGTCTAAACTTTTTAACTGCATATACCATGCCTAATCCTTCTCTCTCCGTAGTGGTATAATTTCGTTCAGTTGCATTCAATTGTCTACTAGCATAGGCAATTGGAAGATCCATATTACCTTCACCGGTAGGCTGCGTGAGTACACACCCAATAGCATAATTGGATGCATCCACATGAACATGGAAGGGCTTATTCCAATCCGGTGTGGTCAAGATTGGTGCTGAACATAATCGCCGTTTAAGCTCATTGAAGGAATGCTCACATTCATCAATCCACTCAAAGTTAGTCAAAAGTCCATGCAGAGGCTTTGCTATGATGGCATACATGTGTATAAACCATCGATAATAACCACAATGCCCCATGAAAGCTTGTACCTCCTTGACATTCTTTGGTCTAGGTAGCTCCGCTATGGCTCTCACTTTCTCTTCATCAGTGGATATGCCATTCTTTGACACTATGTGTCCTAGAATCTTGCCTTGCCTGACCATAAAAACGCATTTTTCTGGGTTCAGGCAGACTTGATATTCTCTACATTTGTCAAAGATTTGTCTGAGTTCAGGAATATGGGTTTGCCTAATGTTGGAATGAGCACAAAGATCATCAACATAGACTTCTAAGTTCTTCCTCAGGAACTCTCTAAATACATGGCACATTAGTCTCTGGAAGGTAGCGGGTGCATTGGTAAGCCCAAATGGCATTACTCTAAAGGCAAAAATGCCCCATTCAGTGGCAAAAGCCGTCTTGTGCTGATCTTCTGGAGCTATGGCGACTTGATTGTAGCCCGAAAATCCATCAAGGAAGCTATACACTTCCTTGCCTGCTACTCTTTCTAAGAGATGTTATGTGATAGGAAGCGGATAGTTATCTCGAATTGTGGCTGCATTAACCTTCTTCAAGTTAATGCATACACGCAGCTTCCCATTTTTCTTGGGCACCACTACGATGGGGGATACCCACTCAGTGTGCTCAATTTCATAGATGAATCCAGCTTCAACCAGTCTATCTATCTCCTCTTTGATCTTAGAAGCATAATTATCATTATATGTGTATGGCTTTTGCTTAGAAGGTTTGGCATCTGAGATCATGGGGATAGTGTGTGAACATATGTCAGGGTCCATGCCTTTCAAATCCTTGTAACTCCAAGCGAATACATCTCTCTATTCTCTTAACAAGGCTATCAATTCGTGCTCTTCGTCTTCCATCAGGTCATGGCCTATGTACATGCATCTCTCTTCTCCTTCTTCCACAGCTACCACTATTTTCTTGGTGGTTTCTTTGTTATCATAGGCCTCCCCCGATTGTGCCTCTCATTTAGGCATTCTGATCATGACTCTCCTGTCATCTATCTCATACTTCTTAAAATTTTCCGGGACCTCAAACAAAGATTCTTCCTCTTCTGGTGCGACTTCTCTCTTCTTTCTTTTCTTTCCTTCTTCCTTCGGGGTCACATGTGTGGCTAGCCTTACATCATTTGTAAGCTCTCCATACCTCTGGGGTTGAAATTCTACTTCATAGAAGTATTCTTCATCTGATGCAAAAGGTGGGTCCATGATGATTGACTCTAGATCGGAGTCACTTGCATCCTCAAATGCATCAGGGCTAGGTTCACACTCTTCTAACACTACCTCTCCCATGATGGGCTCTATGGAGAAGACTGAAATGTCATAGCCATCTTCATCATAGTGAGGTGTCCATTGTTCTTCATTGATGGCTACATCCATTGTTGCTAGGATTTCTGCCCAACCATGGGGTTCAAATTCTTCGTCAGGAAAGACTATAGGTACATAGGCTGGGTCTTGTATTGATCTATGTGTTTCTTTTGCACCTACCTCTCTGGCTTTTTCTCTCTTCTCTTCTTCTACTGCTACTTTGCACATCCATAAGTGGGTGTCTTCATGCATCCATGAGGATCCTGATCCTATGGAATGCACCGATTCCGTATCATCTTTGGCTCTATGGAGGGGATTCCATTGGATAGGAGGGACATCTCTATGAGAGTAATCTTTGAGATTTACTTTGGTTGTAACACCCAAGTGTTGTAGGTACAAGGAATTGGTTCCCCAGTCCTGTACCACTTGCAACTGTCGCATAAAGGGTCGTCCCAAGATCATTTCATAGGCATGATTTTTGCTAAAATCACACATAGCAAATGTATGCTCGAACTCAACACCACATGTGGTGAGAGTTATTCCTTCTAACAACCCTAAGGGTCTCTCTATGTGACCATCGGCCATTTGCAATTTCATCCTCGTGGGCGTGAGTGTTGGCTTGCCCCAACGCTTCCATAGGGAAGTGGTAGCAATTGCAACTCCTGCACCTGAGTCTGAAATGGCTTTGGTGGTGTATCCTTGATGGGTGATAGGAAGATATGTGTTTCCTTCTTCGCCCTCACTCATGTCTCCTATCTTGTCCAATGGTATTTCTGGCACTGTTCTCTGGGATCCTACCTGGGAACGAGGTTTTGCTATCTCTGGTACTTGTTTGGCTACATGTTTCCATAGCTCTGGCCTTACTTTGAGTAGCTCTTCTAAGGTGAGGTTGCACTGTACTTTAGTGTTTTTCACTACCTCTGTGTTCCTAGGTATGACTGAGTCCTCATTTCGTACCATGACCGTGGGTGCTCTCATACAAGTAGACTTAGCTTCCCATGGGCCTGTGAAGTGGGGTAATTCTTGCAGAGAGTTAGACTCAAAGTCCAATCTTTCTTGAGATTGGGTGCTCTCCTACTCCTCATAAATGGATGGGATGTCTTGTGGAAATTGGGTGTGTGCATCATCCACAAGTTCAATGGGAGGAGGGACTTCACTCTCTTTAGCCCATTTGTCTTCTTGAATTTCGCGTAGGAATTCTGGTGTGAACTGATTCATGGAAGATGATGTGTCTGGCTCCGTAGAGTTAGGCACATAGGCTTCCTGGGCAGGAAGGCTTACTCTTTCACTTGCCTTGTCCTTGTGTTGAGAGGCGGGTTCCTTTTCTGATTGTGCAATCAGCCTCTCTATTCTTTCTAACAGTCCTTCAAAGTGCAGCTGCGTCTTGGCTGAGCTAGATATGTTAAAAAGGTGGCTGGCTTCAAACATGGTTTGAGCCAACTCCACCATCTTAGCACAAATTTTAGTTCGTTCAAGCTCTAATTTTGCTCTAGGGTAGCCGATCCTACTCTAGGGGGTGGTGGAATTAGGTGAGGTGGGTTGGAAGGTGGCGGGTCGGATGGAGTTGGGAATGATGGGGGAGGGGTAGTGTGAGAGGAGTTTGAGATGTAAGTTCAGCTATCCTGGCTTTTGTTTCTCTTAGGCTTTCCTCGAGTTCACTCATTTTCTTAGCCCATTGCCTCTTCATTCTTTCTCTACTATCTCTCCATGCTCTAGTTCTCTTCTTGGTTATGCTCTCAGTTTCACTAGCCTCTGAGCTCTTTTCCTGGCCTACCCCTTGGTTTTGCTGCAATGCCTGAGCTCTAGTGACTACCTGTACTGGTGCAGTGGATGTCACACTTCCTGTAGAGTCTACTACTAACCCAATAACATTGATAGGAGTAATTTTTGGCATATTATTAGGATTCTTTGGGCAATCTCATAAAAGATGCTCCCTTCCACACTCCTGGCAATAGCCTTGGATCGTCACTGACTAGGGTTGTGTAGGTGGAGGCAAGAGACAATCACGAATGAGGTGATCTCCCTGACATCTGTAGCATGGCCCTCTAGGGAATGGGGGTCTTACCTGCCTAGGTTGGGGTCTAGAGTTAGGGTTTGTGTACATTACATTGGTGTACTCTGGCTCCCAACTAGGTTCACTTGGTTCTTCACTGTAGTAGGACTCACCATGTTCAGGAGATTGCATGTAGTAGGCATGGGGGCTATCAATATGCGTCGAATCAAAGCTATGGTCACTCGGATCACTTTCAGAAAGCAATGGTGTTACAGGGACTACAACTCTATTCAGGTTCTCTTCTGCCGCTGCATATTTTACTGGGATCACATTAGTGGGAGCAGGTGGTTGTTGTGCTAGCACTGGCTGGGGTCTCAGTTGGGCCTGATATTGCGGTTGGTAATTTTGCTGAGGCCTAGTATACTGTTGTGGTGGGTATGGACTCTGGTATCTGCCTTGTTGAGGGTATGGCTGAGGGTAGGTTTGCCTAACTGCTTGCTTGTTGTATGGGCAGTCTTGTCCTGTGTGATTTGTGTATCTTCGTTCTATGGTGCAGTACTGGCTACTAGGATTTACTTGGGGTTGAGCCATAATGGGACATACATTTGCCATGTGGTCACCTCCACAAGTATAGCATCTTTTCACAGGGGCAAATCTTGGGATCTGTTTGCTAGTGACACCTAATTTCTGAGCTACTTTCTCTACAAGTTCCTCAATTGATGTGGATTGCGAGGAAGAGAGGCTAGAGGCACTATCTGAGTCTTTGTAGATTTTGGAAAGCTCTAGCTCTTCCCCTAGGTTATCCTCGATGTCAATGCACATGTGTACACACTCTTCTATGGTCCTAGGGTCCTTCAAGTACACATATGATCTCAATTTGGTACTTAGCAATCCATCCAAGAACAAAGCCACTTGCTTAGCTGGCGTGGGTAACTCAGGCACAGGGCATCTCTCTAAGTATTGCCTAAATCTTCTTCCAGCAAGTCTCACGGTTTCTTGAGGGGTTTGCTTGAAGCTGTGAATCAGCGAGGAAGTGTTATGTCTTATGCCACTTTTAGAGAATTCAATAATGAATGCCTCTAGAAGTTGGTCTATGCTCCTGAACTGCATCTCGTTTAGTGGCTGAAACCATGCCAGGGCAGTGTTCCTAAGGGTTAGACCAAAGGCATTGTACTGCGTGAACAGATCTTCAAAGTGTTCAGCTCTCAAGACTTGCCTAAACTCCGCCACATGATCATATGGATCTCTAGTGCCATCGAATTAGTTCTTCATGGACTTCACTAACTGGGTCGGTCTCAAAGTCCTCGTGTGCTCTCTAGGTCTTGGTAGAGGGAACTCATCCGTATTTCTTTGATTCCTTGGGGCTCTAAGTACCTCAGGTTCCACTCTATTTGTTTCCGTCCTCGTTCTTTCTCTGCCCCCTGGGTTGGCAAAGCTTACTTCTAGCCGATCTCTACTTCTGTCTCTTTGAGTTCCATGAGCTTGGGATGTTCCAGTTCCAGGGTGACCATAGGACACGTTCGATCTTGGTTGGGGAAAAACGAATTCACCCTTCCAAGTATAAGCATGCCTGTCATGTTCTGTAACCACAAAGATCCTCTCTGAAGCGTGATCTAAGTAGGTTACTCTGCCTGGGCTATCAAGATCTTTGAACTCATAGATCAGGATTGACCCTACATCAATTGGCCTATCGGATTTATACCTCCAAAAGGCTTCGTCTGTCTCTCGGTTCAGGAGTAGATCTATGCTCTTATTGTCTTGGGGAATCCACTCTGGTGTGATAATCCTAGTGAGAACAGATTTGCCTCGGGGGGTTCTAGGTTCTACACCCATGTTTCATTGCTCCAGGTCACCTAAATCCGCTTCTGAGATCACATTCCCAAATTCATCTGTCCTCTCTGGGTGACTGGTGACTACATATATTGTCCCTTCCTTGTCTAGGTATGCTCCGTTTTCAAACTTGACAGCTGGGTGCTCTAGTCCTATGGATTGGTCAGGGTTTTTAATCTGGACCACTGATCTTCCTAGGCCGTCCTCATAGATGCTAGCACCTAGTCGGTTGGTCCTAAGGTATTCCAGTTGCCTCTTGTAGGGGCCTTCCACCCTACACAGATATGGCACACCTGAACTTCCTGTAGGTCTGTCCATCCCTTGAGACATCTCTGATTCACTAGTCTCAGAGCTAGGGTAATTCGAGTGGTGGCTCAACTGCTGGGCCCAAGACCTAGTAGTATACTTTGTCTATCCCTTACTAGATGCCGTCCTGATCTAAGGTTCATATGCCTATTTAAGTAGCCCCTATTTTGCCCAAGTACAACCTCGCTACTGAGTTCTTTTGTACCAATTACTTGATTCCTTCTTATGTTAATTATCGTGTTTATACTCTTTTCTGATATCACGTCGTCAGGAGCATTTGAGTGTATTTCCGCACTTGAAGTTGATCGTTCCACGTTAAGTCCTTTTCCTTTAAAGTTCTCGGTCACACACAGGTTATCTCTTGAACTTGATTTTTTAGATAGTCTTTGACTTGTCACGTGCCTATCATGTCCTGACTTACTCCTAGCACTACTCGAACTTAGCCTAAGCTAGGAATTGACAAAGGGAGTTGAGAATATTCCGACCTTTCTTGTTGATCCCTTGTTCTTTAGTGCTCGAGAACCCGATTCTCAAGCTTGCACAAAGCCCTTGCTTTGGATGCTCTCAATTGCTCTCAATAGACCTGCGCGGAGTGCTGGAGATGATGATGCAGCAAGTACCTGCAAGAAAGCTCAAAAAACATGCAAAAGCACAGCACACAAGTCGCTCTCTCGCTCTCTCTCACAAGTGGAATGAGGGAAATGAGGTGGAGAAGGTGATATGATCAAAAAACTGAAATTTTTTTTCGCGATGATGGAGATGGAGATCGGATATGGTGAGGATGATGATGGTGATGATGGTGGTGAGGTAAGAAAGAAAAAAATAAGAAAAGTAAAGAAATTACCTACAACGCCAACGTCTCAAATCTACGTCTTACCATCACACGCTCGTCCTCAAAGCTCGATCCCCGGCAACGGCGCCAAAATTTGGTGTAGCTCAGTGATGAGTAGCACCTCCTTTAATATCAATCTGGGAAGACGTGAGGATGGTATGATGACCTCGAGCAAGTGAAGGCATAAGTGCGTGAGTGAGAAGCACACTAACATGCACACACATACACGCACACACGGCAAGCAATGGAGTTCTTAGATTACTTTCAAAAAGCTCTTACAAGTTCAAATCAATTACAAGCTAACCTCAAAAATGAGCTCTCTAGCTCTATTTATAGTTTTTGACTAGGTTTTGGCCGTGTCCAGACCTAGTGTCCGGCCTAGTTAAAAATTAGGTTCTAGGGCCTATTTGAAGGCTCAAACGAAGTCTAAAAATTATGAAAATTGGTAGGTAGCTACTTCGAATGCTGCTCAAGCTCAAGGACTCCTTGGCTTGCACAAAATGGAGCTACAAAAATATGAAATGGTATCTACAATGGCTTTTAGTGATGAAAATCACTATTGTTGTAGGGATTTCTTCTAACGATTTGACATACATATCTTCGAGCTCCCTACTTGCTCCTTCTCCTTGTGTGTCCACCTCTTCGATATGCTTTAGTGTCCTGAAAAAATATTGGCCTACTTGCCAGATCGTCATTGACTACCCTATCTACTTGTGCTCTCTCTTCTCTCTGACTCCCTTCGTAAGCTTCCTTGCCTTGTGAGTCCTTCAGTTCCAACACATGGAATGGCTTATTCCCATCAGGAGTGGTCAGTATTGGTGTTGAGCACAAATGTCTCTTTAGCTCATTGAAGGAAGTTTCGCATTCATCATTTCACTCAAAGTTTGTCAGCAAGGCATAAAGAGGTTTGGCTATGATTGCATACATGTGGATGAACCTGCGATAATATCCACAATGGCCCATAAAGGCTTGTACCTCTTTAATGTTCCTTGGCCTGGGCAGCTCCGCTATGGCTCTTACTTTGTCGTCATCTGTTGATATTCCATTCTTAGAAACAATGTGAACTAAGATTTTACCTTGTCGTACCATGAACACACACTTCTCTGGGTTCAGACACACTCAATCTTCTCTACACTTGTTGAAGATCTGTCTGAGCTCAGGGATGTGGTATCTTCTTTCTTGGGAATGAGCACATAAATCATCCACATATACTTCTAAGTTCTTTTGTAAGAACTCTTTGAAGACATGACACATGAGCCTTTGGAATGTTGCAGGTGCATTGGTGAGCCCAAATGGCATCACACGGAATGCAAAGATTCCCCACTCTGTGGCGAAAGCCATTTTGTGTTGATCTTTTGGGGCAATGGCTACTTGGTTGTAACCTAAAAATCCATCAAGGAAGCTATAAACTTCCTTGCTTGCAACACGCTCCAACAAATGTTCAGTGATTGGAAGCAAATAACTATCTCGAATTGTAGCAACATTAACTTTTTTAAGGTTAATACACACTCACAACTTTCCATTCTTCTTGGGCACCACTACAATGGGGGACACCCATTCAGTATGCTCAAATTCATATAAATCCAGCTTCAATCAGCCTATCAATTTCTTTTTTTAGTTTAGCTGCAGAAGTGTCATTATATGTGTAGGGCTTTTGTTTGGTGGCTTTGGCATCAACAGTCATGGGGATAGTATGAGAGAAAATTTTTGGATCTACTCCCTTCAAATCTCTATAGTGCCATGCAAACACGTCCCTATATTCCCTTAATAGAGCTACAAGCTCTACTTCTTCTTTTGCACTTAGGTCATCTCCTATGTATGTAAATTGCTCTTCATTCTCTTCAATGGTTACTACAATTTTTTTGGTCTTTTCTTTGTTATCATATGCTTCTCTTATGACCACCTCTCTCTTAGGCATTCGTACCAAAATTTTTCGGCCTTCCACTTTGTATTTCTTGAACTTTTTTGGTACTTCAAACAATGATTCCTCCTCTTCTTGTTTCACTGCTTTTCGTTTTTTTTTTTCTTTTGACCTCCTTCGCTTCCTCCTTTGAATTTACAGTTTTAATGCTTGTGAGAGGTTCTTCTTCTTTTTGGGTTAACACTCCTATGTCTTCTAAATAGTGCTCCTCTGAGTCAAAGTAAGTATCCATCACAATGGATTCTAGATCATCATCATTCTCTTCTTCTTCTTCTATGACCTCACTAGGATCACACTCTTCTAGCAAGGGCTGACACATGAACACAGAGATATCATAACCCTCCTCATCACAGTGAGGCGTCCATTGTTCTTCATTAACAACAATGTCCATGGTGGCTAGAATTTCTGCCCAGCCATGAGGCTCAAATTCCTCATCTGGAAAGATCGTCAGTGTATAGGCTGGGTCTTTAACTGGTCTATCTTGTTGATAAGTTCCTTCTTCTTTCGCTTTTAGGCATCTTTCCTCTTCCTCTACGACCTTGCACATCCACAAGTGAGTATCTTCATGCAACCATGATGGATCAGGTGAACTTCCAGAATGCACACAGATAGAATCTTCTTTCGCTTTGTGGATAGGATTCCATTGTAGGGGTGGTACATCTCTGAAGGTGTAATTCTTCAAATTGACCTTGGTGGTGACCCCTAAGTGTTGTAAGTACAAGGAGTTGGTTCCCCAATCCTGTACTATTTGCAATTGTCGAAGGAAGGGCCTTCCTAGGATCATATCATAGACATTATTTTTCTCAAAGTCACATATAGTAAATGTGTGTTCAAAATCTACACCACAAGTGGTTAGAGTTATCCCTTTGAGCAATCCTAGAGGTCTTTCAAAATGACCGTCTACCATTTGAAGCTTCATTCTAGTTGGTCTTAATGTGGGTTTGCCCCATCGCTTCCACAAGGAGGTGGTCGCAACTGAATCTATGATCGCTTTGGTTGTGTAACCTTGGTAGGTGATGGGAAGATAAATATTACCTTCTTCACCTTCACTCATCTCTCCTATTTTATCGAGAGGTGTTTCTGGAACTTTTTGCGTAGAGCCTACTTTTGGCATTTTGGAATCAAGTTCTGGAACTTGATCCTTTATGTCATGGACAAAGGAAACCATCTTGAACCTTAGATTCCATGTGAACCCTATATCTCATGATTGGTTCAGAATTAGGAGAAATCAATGCTTCCATTGCGTCCGGAACGTGCAAAACCCTAAGATCGACTGTCTACTTGCCTGATTCAGATATCCAGAGCTCATGTTTCGAATTGATGACATCATCAATTTGTAACCGCCTTTCATGAACCTCCCTTGAAAACCTATATAAGGAGGGGTTGGCCACATTCATAATCAATCTTGCCAATACCAGTCTTGGGAGCTCAAGGAGTCGTGACTGCCAAGTAAGTACTCTTCAAGTTCCAGTTCTAGTTCTTGTCTTGTTCCTTGTTCTAGTCTAGTTCTTGGACATCCTATCTTGTCCCCTTGTAATCTCGTAGTACAAGATCCTGCCGAGTTCTTTCGTGTATCCAGTTCATCTCTCAGAAGGGAGTTCTTGTAATCTAGATATGTGGTCTCATACTTACAATCCCGGGTTCCATACCTATTGGTCCCGGGTTGTGGGACTTCTTGTATCGACTACATCTTCTTGTATTATTTTCCCTACATGGGTGTTCTTGTAATCATAAGTGTATTTCGGAAATCTTGTCTACTATAGTTAGAGAGCACAATCTAGTGCTCCCCTGACATTTTGGCAAGACTAACTTCCATCCAAGACTAGTCATCATGGAGAATGCTTATGAACAGATTGTAGCATCACTTCAGAGTCTCCAACAAGTCGAAGACCTAACTCATCGACAGACACAAATCGAGATGGGACATCCAGAGCATGTAGGTGCACTCCTCCAAGAATTACAAGAACGAATCGGGAGTCTTCAGACAAATCAAGGGAGTATGCAAGTAAATCAACGACCTAGTACATCCTTCATGAGGGAACCTAAGATTTGCATGCCAGAAAAGTTTGATGGTGATCGCACAAAGTTCCGGGGATTCTTGCAACAAGTCAAATTGTACATCCGTATGCAGCCTGATAGATACCCTGATGATGCATCCAAGGTCGGTTTTATTGGAACCTTGCTCTATGGTCAAGCATTATCATGGTTTGCCCCAATCTTGGAGAAGGATATGGTCGTACTTCATGATTATGAGGGGTTTCTTAGAGAGTTCATCGCCACATTTGGAGATGCAGACACGAGTCGAGTGGCAAAAACAAAACTTCGGAAGCTACGTCAAGGTAACCGCCTGCCTCTACCTACGCGTCGGAATTTAGGCAATTGATATGTGACCTCACTTGGCATGAAGATTATTTCATAAGCCAATTTAGATGGGGCTTAAGGGGTGATGTGAAGGACCTTCTACTCACAATGCCAGAGGTGAAGACATTGAATGAATACATCAACCAAGCCATTCAATGTGATAACCGCCTTTTTGAAAGGAAACAAGAAAAACAAGTAGAAGGAAGACCTTGCCAATGGAAACCTTTCCAGCCTATTCGTAGAGATGAGTCTATGCCCGAACCTATGCAGATACATGTAACTAGGTTCCAGCCTCTAACACCACAAGAGAAACAAAGAAGGAGGCATAACAAATTATGTCTATATTGTGGGAACCCTGGCCACATTGCAGTTAATTGTCACAACAAGAAAACGAACTCCAAAGTTGTAGCCACCCTTGTAGAGCAGGGAAAAGAGGAAGTCCAGTTGTAAAAGAGACCATACAACTGGACCATGATATAAGAAAGGGTCTCATAATTCCATCCACACCCATAGAAACATGTCTTGCCCCTGTCAAGTTAGTCATGTCTAAGAAGACCCTTTCCCTTATAGCTCTGGTAGATTCAAGAGCATCCTCATGTTTCATTGATGAAGGACTTGTTAAGAAACATGGAATTCCAGTACTTCGGAAGAACAGACCAGTAGTAGCTGAAGTAGTAGATGGACGGCCTCTAGCATCAGGGAATATAACCATGGAAACCATACCACTAAGAGTACACCTTGGTGACCATGATTCACACATATGTTTCAATGTAATATCGAGTCCAGTAAATATGGTTATCATCGGAATGCCGTGGTTAAAGAAACATAATCCAGAAATTAATTGGGAGAATAATAAAATCACCCCTCGAGATATCGAGAAGAACCCAACATATGTCGGAGCCAAAGCCTTCATACATGCAGTAAGGAAGGAACTGACATATATGATCTATGCCATACCAGCTCAAGAACCTAAGAAGGATGATCCAGTGCAGCTACCCAATCAGTACAAAGGCTTTGAAGATGTTTTTGAAAAGAAGAATGCAGACATCCTTCCAGAGCATAGACCCTATGATTGTGCCATAGAACTTCAAGAGGGAGCACAACCGCCCTTTGGACCAATCTACAAACTATCCTCAGAGGAACTTACAGAACTACGCAAGAACATTGATGAGAATCTAGCAAAGGGGTTTATCAAACACTCAAAGTCTCCAGCAGGAGCTCCTATTTTATTTGTAAAGAAGAAGGATGGGACTCTCCGGATGTGTGTAGACTATCGTGGATTGAATAAAGTCACTATAATGAACAGATACCCTCTACCACTCATATCCGAGCTCTTGGAACGCCTTGGAAAAGCAAAATTCTTCACGAAGATTGGCCTTCGAGGAGCTTACAACCTTGTCAGGATCAAAGAAGGAGACGAATGGAAGACATCATTTCGGACAAGGTATGGCCATTTTGAATATGTAGTTGTTAGCTCAAGAAATGGTTGGTTTTGGTGCACTAACATGCTTCCATTTTGCAGATTATATGTTGATTGCAGGTATCCGTCAAGGAAAGATGTTGGTCGATAACAATAAACTCTAATCAAAGGTGGCAATCATGGCAGAAGAATGAGGAAAGTAGATGTAGCAGTGCCATTGAACAGGATCCTTACGACATATCTACTTTAAGAACCAGCCATCAAAGGTGATATCCTTGTGCAAATAAAAAGGATGTATATTTCACTCGACACTAGTCCGGAGGTTACGTACAAAACAAAAAAGGCAGTTTGAAATGTAGTATTTGCTCATAAATGGATGAACTCTCAATGGAAGTATCCATGCATGGATCATTGGATCTGTGTCAGCACTTGTTCGATCTATGTGCAGACATATTTGTGCCATGTATCCGTGGAGAAAGAATGTATATAAAGGAGGAAATGCCCACCCAAGGACTACCCTATGAAAGATTTGGTGCTATTGTGGATGGTTTGGTACAAGGCTCTCTAAACAGGCTGTAGAGCTGAAAGATTTTGGTTAGGGACTGTTTAATTTCCATTGTGGTCAAGAAAAGATATATTTCACATTTTGATAGCCTGTAGCTATGCTCGAAGAATTTTGCGTATTTTAAATGAAAGCTCATGGGATCTTCATCCTTATGTGTGTGATTGAAACAGAATCCTGGTGAGAAAAATTCAGCCATTGTTTTCAGGATGTGACCAGAGCCTTTCTCCGTGGATGCATCCAAAGTTTGGCGGTTACAATGCTGTCCTGGTCTAGCACCACGAATAGGCACAAGGAATTTCTGACCTGTTCATACCTGGAGAGTTGCCTTCTTCAATTAAGGATTCAGGAAATTCTCCGCAAGGTCCAGTTTCAACAAAAAGGTGGGGGCGGATCCGTTTCCTTCTCTGACAAGGAGGAGTGGCTCTGACGAGCACAGCAGAGGAGTGGGAGGCATGCCGTTTTTTGTTGCAGGCCTGACAAGCAACAGAAAAAAGGGGATGCGCAAGAGTTTTCTAGGGGGGCTACAATGGGTGAGCACCCGCGGTGCCAGAGAATGCTTTTATCTCTGCCAAGCAGCTTCAAGGGGAGTCACTCTTACTGGCGGTCCCAAAAGGCCCTTGCCTCTCCTGTCCTTGCGCTTGCAGAGGAACCCATCATTAACATCTGCTTCTCCGTTCTCTCTGAGAGGATATTGTCATTTATCTCCCCTTAACGCTGCCCCTGGAGAAGGCGTTCAAAGTTTCGGGCTCATGTTGCTACAGACGAAGTACGAAGCACAGTTTCCATGGATACATTATTGCCTCAGTTTGAAGCAGTGATCGGAATTGAGACTCATGTGCAGCTGTCAACTGACACAAAAGCTTTCTATTCTTGTCCCTCCCAATATGGAGCTGAGCCCAATTCGAACATCTGTCCTATTTGCATGGGTCGTCCTGGGTGCTTGCCAGTTCTCAATGCCAAAGTCGTGGAATATGCTGTGAAACTGGGGGTTGCTTTGGGTGCCGAAGATTAGATCGTGCTCTGAATTTTCTGGAGCATTTGGGTCTGACAGCAAAATGAAGAGAGTCTTCTCATGTGCAGACGCAAAATATTGTAGATATTTTTATGATCAGTAGATGTGCATCGAAAGGATCGGACAACTTGCTGCGCTCTTCTCCAGGACTCAATTTCTCGGGTGAGATCATCGATTCTGATATATATCAAATCCTGAAGGTTATCTGATTCCGATCGCAATAAAAGTTACATTTGTATGCGCTTGTTTTTCTAGAAAACAATGACTATGATTACTGTATAGTTTTTGTGTCTCTGATCTGCAATGAGAAACTTCGAATTGACTCTTTTGAAAGATGCGTACATAGATAGGAGACAGCAGGACATGAATGACTTTACCAAGTCATACATCAATCGTGCTTTGATTGATTGATGAATTGCCACCAATAACTAGTGGATTTATCTCTGTAGCACTATATATAAGATAGCACACAGCTTACGATCAAATACATACCCAATGCTTTATCGAAGTCTCTACAAAAAGTGTAAGCAAATTTACATAAGTGGATGTGTGTGCAAGTGTAAGTGCGTGTGAGTACATGTGTGGGAGTGGGTAAGGGATTGCATGTGTGTGTAAGCATATGTGGAAGAGTGCGGGTGTGTGTGTGTGGTTTCATGTATGAGAAGAAGGAAGTGAGTGTGTATGTGGTTCTAGTTGAATGTTGGCATGAGAATGTGAGTGTGTGAGTGAACCTGAAAGTTGAAAGGTAAGCGTGTGGGTGTATGAATGTATGTATGTGTAAAAGGAAGAAGTAAAGTGCACAAACGAGTGTGTGTGTGGTAGAGAGGAAACCAAAAAGGGGAGTGGGGAAGAGAAAGTGAAGGAGGGAAAAGGAGAGGAAGTTGGTGTGTGAGAAAGAAAGGAAGGAAGAGAGTGAGTGTAAGGTGGGTGCAAGGGAGAAATATTGAAGAGTGTGTGGGTGAAAGGTGGGAACAGGAAGAGTGAACTAAAGAGGGGAAGAGAAATAGAGCAAATGGAACAAGAAAGCGTGAGTAAGGAGAAAGTGAGCTCAGGAGAGTAAGTCATTGTAAGTTCGTATTTATTTGCATTTGAGGAAGGCGAGTGGACCGATTTCGAGTAATTTGGGGGAAAATACAAGTGTATATATGCATCTTTTTCCTTGGGCATAGGAGCCTTTCATTTGGTGCGTCTTCCGGGAATATAGCTTGGTCGTCTCTATAAGAGAGTGCCATAGGTTCGCCTAGCGCCACAGGTTGGCCGAGCTTGCGGACCCCGCGATCTAGTACATGAGCGAGGGGAGCTCATTGTCAGTAGCAACACAAACTCAAAGAGAGGAACGCGCTCAGAGAAGAGCCCTTGAAAGAGAAAGGAGAAGGTGGGAACCGCCAGGTGAGTGGACTTCGATTGCCTCGAAGAAATCAGTCAAAAACGTGTACTCCCGTAGGAGGGTCGCGAATCAAGTACGACAATTTGAAGGAGGGATCCTTAAGCCACGTGTGCTAAATTGTTGGGATCGAAGTGATATTGATATCACACCTCTGTTCGAAATGGCTCAGCGGATTTCAGTTCACTTGGGGGACTTCACCAAGTTTTCACGAACTTGGGACGAAGATCCGGATAGTTTTATCCAGTTGTTTGAGGTTACTTGTGAGGCCAATGACGTAGTTGACCAGGATCAAAGGTTGAGAATTTTTCCGGCTATTCTCCGTGATGAGGCAGCCAATTGGTATGGAAATTTGACACCACAAGAGCGTGGAACTTATCAAATGCTCAAGGAAGCCTTCTTGGCAAAGTTTCGACGACAAGGCTTCCAAGATAGATTGGCCCAACAAATGGATTATTTGCGACAAGGAGTCAATGAGAGCATCGATAACTATATTCAGAGAATGGAAACGTTAGTGAGAAAGATGGGCGTGAATGCCCCGAACGATGAGACATTGAAACGTAGATTCATTTCAGGATTGCGAGATCCTACGGCACAGCAGCACATCAGCCTGACAAGACCTGCGACCTTAATGGATGCTAAGGAACAAGCGAGGCTTTGGGAGGAAGTACAATTATGCCAACAAAGGAAGATGGAACTCTTATACGAGCCTATGGGGGGGCCAGGAAACATACCGATGAAAGATCATGGCCAAGGAAGTCCCGCATTGACGACCCCAGCTTTTGTAGCTGCCACTAGCACGCCAAGCGAGGTAAAGCCTGCGCTAACCGAAGAACGAATATTAGAGTTGGTCACGCAAGCTATAAAGGCTGCCACGATAACTCAAGAGACGTACACAGTAAAACCAGAGGTCACAACAAACCCGAATCAAGTGTTTCGATCGAATACATGGTGTGGAAAGTGCCATGGTTACGGCCATTTGGCTTCAGAATGCCCTACAGTCTCGAGAGTATTCACAGATAGATCGCCACCTAGGATGCGTTGTACTTTTTGTGGAAGGACAAATCACACAGAGGACCGATGTTACAACAAGAGAGCCTATGAAGAAAGGACCATGAAATCAGGAGATACAAGAGAAAGACCTTACACGGGATTGCCCGCTCAAAGTGTACCACCTACATCTCGTTGGGAAAACAGACCAACTTATGGATATGGTGCTCAGAGTCAAGGAGGAGACTATCCAAGAGGAGCTCCGCGTGATCAAAGAAGAGATGGTCCAATCCAGTGCTGGAGATGTCATGGCTTTGGCCATACTCAATCTAGATGTCCAAACGAAAAGAAGCCAATTGATTATACCCCGCTCTGTAGGTACTGTAGTGGGGAGGGCCACTTTGATGAAGATTGTCCAAAACGAAGAGCTGCCGCCGGCAAGGAAAAAGGACCAGTAGGATCCTCGAACTATGTTGATACTCAGATGCATCCCACATCGAGAGCCCAAGAGCACATTCCTACGATCGGAGTAGTGTTCAAGACATCGAACCCTCAAGAAGGCTCTAGCTCGTCGATGCACTTTGTGGATGCTTACGAGGCCAAGAACCCACACAAAGATCCAACTGTGGCAATAGTCACAAGGACTCAAGAGTACTCGAAGAAGAACCCAGGAGGCGAAGGTGAAGAAGGGAGTCAAGAGAGGATAGCGGAACAAGAAGAGGTAGAGGATCAAGTTAGAGGACTTGTTGAGCAGCAAGAGTTTGAGGATGGGGAAGAGATTGAGATCCTTCCACCAGTAACCAAGGAGTTTGTGCCGGGCATAGCACCATTCCCTGAAAGATTGAAAGCTCCTACAACTAGAAAGGAAAGACAAAGCTCGGAAGAAGTAGATATTGTGAAGTTACTTGCTGACACTGAAGTCACGCTGGACATTGGCACATTGCTAAAATGTTCGCCTGTTTATAGGAAACAATTCTATAACGAATATATAAAGAAGCCAAGGAAAGCTCGAGACAAAAAGAGACAAGACAAGGATGTCCAAGGAATCATTCAAAGCATCACGACGCAAATTGATTCAAATGCTCCAGCTGTGACGGTCGAGATTAAAGGATATGCAGTCCCTAGTGCTCAGTTAGATAGTGGAGCCGCAGTCAACCTGATGACTGAATTCATGATGAAAGCTTTGGGCCTTAACCACATGGAAGAAACGCCGATGTCTTTGAGAATGGCGGATCAAACACAAGTGAAACCTGCGGGCCTTTTGAAGAATGTAAGTACAGTTGTGGGCGGTCTAGAGTTTAAAGTCGATTATCTGATAGTAAGACCAAGGACCTCGGAGGCTACCTTCTCGATCCTACTTGGACGGCCATGGTTGGTGCAAGCCGAATGTGTGCATGACTGGCGCACAGGTTTTATTTCGATAGGGCCAAAGTCTGATCGGATTCAAATACAAGTATCCCCACCCTCGAGCAACAAGAAGAAGACAATAATAGTCGATGAGATGGAAAGGAAAGAGAAGGAGAAAGCAAGGCACGAGAGTGCACGAGCTAGATTTTCTTTGAACACGGACACCTACAAGAATCTGCTTCAAGACGGGTTTAACTTGCAGCTCTTTAAGAATCAAGACATGAAGATGGGAGAGTATCAAAATCCATTGCTCTATAACGACGATTCGGATCAGGAGTTGCTAGGATGGTTGACGCATGCAAGTGAATTTGATTGTTACATGTTGAGTATAGACTCAAGTAAAAACAAAGTTACTCAATCTCTGGAGAAGGGCACTTCGAGAGAAGAATTGGAACTGGAACTAGCTGCGGCGATGGAAGTGCAACAGTTGCGAGACAAAGTTAGAATGCTAGAAGCAGAGATTTTAAAGAGGAGTCGAGAATCAGAAAAGGAAGCGAAGAGTAAGACCAAAGTGTCGGAAGCCATTGCAAAAGCTGAATTGAAGAAACTAGGTTCAATCGGAAGAGAACAAGACAGTGATTTACTGGCCAAGCACGCACGCGTGATCGGAGAGCACATTCCAATCACAGTGTCATCGAGAAATAAAGACTATTCGTGAGAAGCTCAGTTGGAAAAATGGGAAGTCTTTCCAGAAAAGTTCTTGAGTGTAGGGTCGGAGCTACCAGATGGAGTACGAGACTGCATTAAAACGACACTCAAAAATTTTAGCGAGGCCTTTGCATGGTCGTACAGTGATCTGAGAGGAGTTGATCCCCAAATCTGCCAACATTACATAGACTTAGAAGAAGGCACACGACCAATATGTCAACGACTCAGGCGAACGAATCCAGTCTATTCGGAACTGATCAAGCTGGAATTGACCAAATTATTGGAGGCAGGATTCATATACCCCATTGCATCTAGCGAATGGGTATCGCCAATTGTAGTTGTGCCGAAGAAAAATAAGAAAATCCGTATTTGCATAGATTATCGGAAGTTGAACGAGCGCACGAAGAAGGATCATTTCCCCTTGCCATTCACTGATCAAATCTTGGACAGAGTGGCTGGCCATAAATTGTACTCCTTTTTGGATGGTTTCAGTGGGTACAATCAAATCCAAATTCATGAAGAGGACCAATCCAAAACTACTTTCACGATAGAATGGGGTACGTATGCATATCGGGTGATGCCATTTGGATTATGCAATGCACCGACCACATTCCAAAGAGCAATGATCGCTGCATATCAAGACTACCTGCAGGATTGGATGGAGATATTTCTTGATGACTTTGCAATCAGAGGCGACGATGAAAATATGATGGAGAGGATCGAAGCGATTTTAAGAAGAAGCATAGAAAAAGGCATCGCATTGAATCCTGAAAAGTGTACATTTGGAGTACGAAGAGGATTGCTTTTGGGTCATGTCATTTCCAAAAAAGGGATTGCGGTTGACGAGGACAAAGTGGAGAAAATTGGACAACTTCCACCACCGCAAAACTTGTGACAACTCAGAGGATTTTTGGGCCATGCAAACTATTATCGACGTTTTATATTAAATTTTGCATCTATAGCGGCACCACTGACGACTCTTTTGAGAAAGGACCAACAATACCAGTGGACGGGAGAATGTCAAGTTGCATTTGACTCGATCAAAGAGAGGTTAATAAATGCACCGATTTTGGTAGCACCTGATTGGACGAAGGAGTTTCATGTACATACCGACGCTTCTCATACTGTGGTTGGAGCAGTACTATGCCAAGCTGACGAGAAAAGGTTGGACCATCCTATTTACTATGCAAGTCGCAATTTGAATAGCACTGAGAGGAACTACACGACTACGGAGAAGGAATGTCTATCGATGATCTTTGCGGTGAACAAGTATCGGCACTACTTGATGGGAAAGCATTTCACTTTTTACGTGGATCACGAAGCCCTTAAGTATATCATTAATAAACCAGAGTTATCAGGACGACTGATGAGGTGGATGCTACTTCTCCAGGAATTCCAGTTCACAGTGGTCACCAGACCAGGCAAAGCACATATATTGGCCGACCATCTATCCCGAATTGTTAATGAGGAGCCAATTTCTGGTGTGCCCGACGATGCTCCTGATGGACATCTATTCCAGGTTGAAGCTAAAATACCTTGGTATGCCGATTTGGTGAATTTCTTGTGCACTACTAAATATCCGCCAGGAGCAAGCAAGAGGGAAAAACAAAAGCTGTTAGCATTGGCAAAGCATCATAGCATCATTGGGGGACAACTCTATCGATATTTTGTTCACGAGAGCATTTATCGGAGGTGTCTCGAGGAAGAAGAAGCAAATCTAGTGTTGAGGGCTTTGCATGACGAACCTTGCGGTGGACATTTTGCTGGTGAATTGACAGCAAGAAAGATTTTATTAGCAGGGTATTGGTGGCCAACATTGTTCAAGGACTCGCACACATACTGTAAGAAATGTGACAAATGCCAACGAATGGGCAAGCCCACATTGTCACATGCTTCTCCTCTTACGCCGGTGTTGGCTCTTAAGCCGTTTGAAAAATGGGGAATTGATTTTGTGGGGCCTATTGATCCTCCCTCACGACGAAGATCCAATAGGTATATCTTGGTCTGTACTGATTATGTTACAAAGTGGGTGGAAGCCAAAGCTCTGAGGACTGACCGAGCTGTTGATGTAGCGAAATTTCTGTATGAGCAAATTATCACTCGATTTGGATGCCCATTGGAAATAGTGAGTGATAGAGGGACACATTTTGTCAATGAATTGATCGAAGAATTGATGGAACTCTACAAAATCAAACATAGAAAGAGCACTCCATATTATCCAAGGGCAAATGGACAAGTGGAGGTCACCAACAAAATCCTTGAGCAGATTCTGACAAAAACAGTAGCGGTGCATAGGAGAGACTGGGATGACAGACTTCTGGA
The DNA here is from genome assembly GCA_020310875.1 of Ceratopteris richardii. Taxonomy (NCBI): domain Eukaryota; kingdom Viridiplantae; phylum Streptophyta; class Polypodiopsida; order Polypodiales; family Pteridaceae; genus Ceratopteris; species Ceratopteris richardii. The sequence goes on from CM035440.1 coordinate 83,004,200, forward strand.
AGCTTTGTGGGCATATCGAACATCCTACCGAGTGACAACTAAGAGTACCCCGTTCTCTCTAGTATATGGCGAGGAAGCCATTTTCCCTATCGAAAAAGAAGTGCCGACATTAAGAGTGGCCATTGAAGCCAGATTGGGCGAGGAAGAGTCATTGAAGGAGAGGTACATACAACTGGTGAAGTTGGAAGAAAAGAGACTCATCGCACAACAAAGCTTGGAAGCTATTCAAAAGAGACGTAAGGAAAGGCATGACAAAAATCTCAAAACCTATGTGATTCAGAAAGGGGATTTGGTACTAGTCTATGATAGCAAGTATTATAAATTCCCAGGGAAGCTACAGACAAGATGGGCGGGACCGTTTAAGGTGGTGGAACTCAATCCCAATGGTTCCATGCAAATTCAAGATTTAGGAGAAGAATAAGCTCCCGTGAAGGTTAACGCGCTACGGGTTAAACCATATTTCAAGTGATGTTAGGATGAGAGAAGCCAGACGAGACCCAAACAAAGTGACGAAGTAAACTCCTTGTACATACATGTATAGTATTATATATATGCGCATATGTAAGCTATGATTTGTGTGTCAAAAATAATCTCCCTTGCTAGCTCAAGCATTTGGACTTCTAATATTTTTTGTGTTATGCAGAGACTGTTAGAGCCTAAGTAACAAAATGGCAGACCAAATTACGCAACTCTACTTGTACGAGCTAAGGATATATTTCTCGGACCAAACGTTCGCTCGCATGGATATAGATGTCGACGACCTTGAGACGGAATACGATGTTGAGGAAGCGCATTGGCTGGTATGCTTTATAAACCAGGATTTGGGTGTTGCATTTTATATTGAGTGTTTTGAGGAATACCTAGCTCGACATGTAGGATGGGCGGGAGATCGATACTACTATTTTGATCCTTCTAGGGAAATGCCTAACGAGGAAAATGATATCACATGGGCTTGGGCAGACGTGCTAACGCTAGGAAGTGATGACGGAGCTCCTGAAGTCGAGCCTGACTCGCCTTAGAGAAGTTGTCGGGATTCGAGTACGATGTGAGACTGCATGAGACATTCCGGGGACTCACATTCTAGGACACCTAGGGATAGGTATACGAGGGACTGAGGCACAGCCGGCTATAGCTACCAAGTGAAAAGTTGAATCGATGAATACATATGTAGTGTCTGTAATTGAGAGAATGGAGTGAAGAGGTGGTTGATCTGTCAAAGGCTAGTGTGTATATGTTTTGCATGCATGTGTGGGAAAAGTGGGAAAAGTCCCTTTCTTCCTCTCCCTAATTCTCAGGACTTGGGTGAACTAATTAATTATGACAAGAAAAACGAAAAAAAAAACAAGAAAAATGTGTTGTGTGATCGTACCAATGCGCTATGGTGGGCTAGTAGGTGGGTGGATTTATCCTCGCCGGGTGGTTAGGACCACGAGCCGCAGCTAGTTTCGCCATAGGCTTGGAATGTATATGTCTGTGTCTTAGCTACGCGCCATAACGGGTTGGTAGGTGGGTGGAGCCATCGTGGCTGGGTAGTCACGACCATGAGCCGCATCCAGCTTCGTTATGGGCTAGCTGATCTATGTATGTGTGATTATGTTGTGTTTGTGTGTTGTGCGCTGCATTGCATTGGTAGATGGGTGGAATCAACCTGATCGGGTGGTCAGGTCCACGAATCGCATCCAATGTCAATGTAGGCCAACGTGTGAATATAAATAAAATTTTCCTATGAAATTATTCCCCACTCCTGAGGGGGAGAGAAAGAAAAGAGAGGGCGATGATCGCCTGGAAGGGAATGTTAGTTGCTTGTGTGATTAGTATATGTTGGCTTGCGACAGATCAGCTCACTTTGGATCAACGTTCTTGAAGGCACAGAGACTGTATATGTACTTATGGATGAGGCTCTAGCGAGGTAATGCAACGGTAGTGCTTTATAACTTGTGTGCTATATCTGAGGGTTTTTCTAGTATGTGTGACACTCCAGGGTTCTGATGTACGTCTTCACTTGCACTCGAGTTCCGATGACTTTTGTAGGACGACGATGGGATTCTTCGGGAATGTCTAGTCATGGAATAATTGTACATAGCGAATAGTAGATCAATAAAGGGGTATGCATTTTGGGTATTTTTGCATCTCCGATGATGTTCATTTCAGTTGTCGTTGTTCATTTTAGTTGTTGTTATTTTCTTTTCTGTTTGCCGCAATAGTAGTTGCATATCTAAAACATGGAAAGTGTGCATGTGTTATTTTGGTTGAGATCATTATCATAATGGAATGTATGAGCAAATTGATGCATGGCTGAAATGGAATTGCGTATATGTGCATGTTCTTGGATCGTTTTGGAAGTGACTGATTTGAATGTATTCATGAGTGATTTTTGAGCACTAATAGCTTCGATGAGTGCAGGTTCAGTGGAAAGGGCGGCTCAATGGAAAGGTATGTGAACCAATTGAAAATTGACATGTTCATGGTTGTTTGAGTTTTATTGCAGCAACAGTGACTCGTCGAGGACGACTTCGCAAATAAGAAGAGGGGAGTATGTTAGCTCAAGAAATGGTTGGTTTTGGTGCACTAACATGCTTCCATTTTGCAGATTATATGTTGATTGCAGGTATCCGTCAAGGAAAGATGTTGGTCGATAACAATAAACTCTAATCAAAGGTGGCAATCATGGCAGAAGAATGAGGAAAGTAGATGTAGCAGTGCCATTGAACAGGATCCTTACGACATATCTACTTTAAGAACCAGCCATCAAAGGTGATATCCTTGTGCAAATAAAAAGGATGTATATTTCACTCGACACTAGTCCGGAGGTTACGTACAAAACAAAAAAGGCAGTTTGAAATGTAGTATTTGCTCATAAATGGATGAACTCTCAATGGAAGTATCCATGCATGGATCATTGGATCTGTGTCAGCACTTGTTCGATCTGTGTGCAGACATATTTGTGCCATGTATCCGTGGAGAAAGAATGTATATAAAGGAGGAAATGCCCACCCAAGGACTACCCTATGAAAGATTTGGTGCTATTGTGGATGGTTTGGTACAAGGCTCTCTAAACAGGCTGTAGAGCTGAAAGATTTTGGTTAGGGACTGTTTAATTTCCATTGTGGTCAAGAAAAGATATATTTCACATTTTGATAGCCTGTAGCTATGCTCGAAGAATTTTGCGTATTTTAAATGAAAGCTCATGGGATCTTCATCCTTATGTGTGTGATTGAAACAGAATCCTGGTGAGAAAAACTCAGCCATTGTTTTCAGGATGTGACCAGAGCCTTTCTCCATGGATGCATCCAAAGTTTGGCGGTTACAATGCTGTCCTGGTCTAGCACCACGAATAGGCACAAGGAATTTCTGACCTGTTCATACCTGGAGAGTTGCCTTCTTCAATTAAGGATTCAGGAAATTCTCCGCAAGGTCCAGTTTCAACAAAAAGGTGGGGGCGGATCCGTTTCCTTCTCTGACAAGGAGGAGTGGCTCTGACGAGCACAGCAGAGGAGTGGGAGGCATGCCGTTTTTTGTTGCAGGCCTGACAAGCAACAGAAAAAAGGGGATGCGCAAGAGTTTTCTAGGGGGGCTACAATGGGTGAGCACCCGCGGTGCCAGAGAATGCTTTTATCTCTGCCAAGCAGCTTCAAGGGGAGTCACTCTTACTGGCGGTCCCAAAAGGCCCTTGCCTCTCCTGTCCTTGCGCTTGCAGAGGAACCCATCATTAACATCTGCTTCTCCGTTCTCTCTGAGAGGATATTGTCATTTATCTCCCCTTAACGCTGCCCCTGGAGAAGGCGTTCAAAGTTTCGGGCTCATGTTGCTACAGACGAAGTACGAAGCACAGTTTCCATGGATACATTATTGCCTCAGTTTGAAGCAGTGATCGGAATTGAGACTCATGTGCAGCTGTCAACTGACACAAAAGCTTTCTATTCTTGTCCCTCCCAATATGGAGCTGAGCCCAATTCGAACATCTGTCCTATTTGCATGGGTCGTCCTGGGTGCTTGCCAGTTCTCAATGCCAAAGTCGTGGAATATGCTGTGAAACTGGGGGTTGCTTTGGGTGCCGAAGATTAGATCGCGCTCTGAATTTTCTGGAGCATTTGGGTCTGACAGCAAAATGAAGAGAGTCTTCTCATGTGCAGACACAAAATATTGTAGATATTTTTATGATCAGTAGATGTGCATCGAAAGGATCGGACAACTTGCTGCGCTCTTCTCCAGGACTCAATTTCTCGGGTGAGATCATCGATTCTGATATATATCAAATCCTGAAGGTTATCTGATTCCGATCGCAATAAAAGTTACATTTGTATGCGCTTGTTTTTCTAGAAAACAATGACTATGATTACTGTATAGTTTTTGTGTCTCTGATCTGCAATGAGAAACTTCGAATTGACTCTTTTGAAAGATGCGTACATAGATAGGAGACAGCAGGACATGAATGACTTTACCAAGTCATACATCAATCGTGCTTTGATTGATTGATGAATTGCCACCAATAACTAGTGGATTTATCTCTGTAGCACTATATATAAGATAGCACACAGCTTACGATCAAATACATACCCAATGCTTTATCGAAGTCTCTACAAAAAGTGTAAGCAAATTTACATAAGTGGATGTGTGTGCAAGTGTAAGTGCGTGTGAGTACATGTGTGGGAGTGGGTAAGGGATTGCATGTGTGTGTAAGCATATGTGGAAGAGTGCGGGTGTGTGTGTGTGGTTTCATGTATGAGAAGAAGGAAGTGAGTGTGTATGTGGTTCTAGTTGAATGTTGGCATGAGAATGTGAGTGTGTGAGTGAACCTGAAAGTTGAAAGGTAAGCGTGTGGGTGTATGAATGTATGTATGTGTAAAAGGAAGAAGTAAAGTGCACAAACGAGTGTGTGTGTGGTAGAGAGGAAACCAAAAAGGGGAGTGGGGAAGAGAAAGTGAAGGAGGGAAAAGGAGAGGAAGTTGGTGTGTGAGAAAGAAAGGAAGGAAGAGAGTGAGTGTAAGGTGGGTGCAAGGGAGAAATATTGAAGAGTGTGTGGGTGAAAGGTGGGAACAGGAAGAGTGAACTAAAGAGGGGAAGAGAAATAGAGCAAATGGAACAAGAAAGCGTGAGTAAGGAGAAAGTGAGCTCAGGAGAGTAAGTCATTGTAAGTTGGTATTTATTTGCATTTGAGGAAGGCGAGTGGACCGATTTCGAGTAATTTGGGGGAAAATACAAGTGTATATATGCATCTTTTTCCTTGGGCATAGGAGCCTTTCAGTAGTTATGCCATTTGGTCTCACAAATGCTCCAGCTGTCTTCCAACATATGATGAATGATATCTTTTGAGAATATTTAGATGATTTTGTTGTAATATACCTTGATGATATCTTGATATTTTCTAAAAATCTAGAGGATTATGAATGTCATGTGAAGATAGTCCTAGAGAAACTAAGAGAAAAAGGATTATATGTGTAATTGGAGAAGTGCTCTTTCCATAAGACAGAAGTGGAATTTTTAGGGTACATTGTATCAAATGAAGGAATTTTTATGGATCCTAAGAAGATTGAGACAATCCTTGATTGGCAACCACCTTGTTGAAGAATCACTCACGAATTTGATATACTGACAGACATAAAGACAAAGAAAGATAAAGAGAAGTGGAATCAAAATATTCAGAAAATCAAAAGTCTTAGTGAAGGGACAAATTCACGACCGTGATGTACAGCGCAAAATCTTGCAGAATCAGAGTTTTATAGAGTTCGTTACACCGAATCAAACTGTATATAAAGAGAGAACGTGCATAAGAATAATAGAGGAAGCGTGCGAACAAGAACGTGCGTGAGTAGAGCGTGCAGTTTAAATAAGAGCGCATATAGAGGTCAGGAAAGAAGAAGAGAAGCTTTCCAGTGAAAAGAGAGAGTTTTAAAAGACGCCAGAGATCGCGTATGTAAAGATGAATAATAGAAACCTGAAATGTCAGGTATTCATCTGAGAGAGATGGTAAGGAGAAACTACCCAGTGTAGGAGAGTTTCTATAGCTTGAGCAAGAAGAGGCCAAGCTAGCATTGTACACATCTTCTCTAATAGAAAACACATGTTCATGTGGAAGTTTGCGCGCACTGTTCGTATGTGAAGAAACCTGAGTATTTTCATGTTACGGTATAAAGTTAGTTAACAGTTATTTTCTCAGTAAACGAATGTTTCGGTCAGTTACAGTTTTCTCAGGAAACGTGTTTTCCGGTAGAACAAAAAAGTATATCTCGCAGAATAAATTAAGGTTTTGTATGAGAGATAGCTTATCTTATAGCTAGACATCTCTACTATCAGTTCATCAAGGATTTCGATGAAATGGATATGTACACACAGTACAAAGTCTGACCGAAAAGAGACATTCTGAACCGGAGAAGTTTTTTCTTAAACTTCAGAAAGTGTTCACTCAGTGAAGGAAGTTCACGCATCACTTCCTTACTTCATGTATATTCACTTGAAGTAATTACAAACAGAATAGGAGTTGATTCCGGTAAGATTCCGGTATAATTACGGTGACAGTCTGGTGACAGTCCGATGAAGTTCCTGTGAATTTTCCAGCAAATCCAAAACGCAGTCTTATATGTTGAGTGACCGAAACTGTGCTGAGCTACTGCTGATTATAGAGGTGGTCTCATATCGCTCTAGCTTAGCATCTTTTCGGTGGCACAGTGAATTCCGCAGGCTTAACAAGGTTCAAGCCTTTGCCACGACGGCCATCAATAAGTGGTTTCAGAGCAAAGGAATCACCAACAAGTGGTATCAGAGCCGTGCGATCTAAGAAGAGGCTTCAAAGCCGGTTAACCACAACAAGTGGAACCAGAACGAGAAAGATTCTGAAGAGCAGAAAGATTCTCAAAAGGTCACCGGAAGTAACAGAAACAAGAAGATCATGGCAGATCATGTCCAAATTGACAAATTGGACAGAGATAAATATCCTGCATGGGTAATGTGCATGGAAGCCTTACTTATGAGTAAGGACTTAATGATGTATGCGACCGGAGAAGAAAAGAAGCCGACTTTCGAAGATGATAGTCAACCGGAAAAAGAAGAATTAGAAGCCTTGAAGCTGTGGCAGAAGAAAGATGCAACGGCAAGAGCTTACATTTATAATACCATTACAGATCATCTACTACCGCACATTAGAGGTCTGGAGAAAGCAGAGGACATATGGAGTGCGTTGGAAGATCATTTCCAAAATACTACAAAAGCTAGGAAGGCTAGCTTATGGTCCGAATTCACAACGTTCAAAAAGAAGTCGAATCAAAGCATTAGATGTTACTAAGATGAAGGATCTAGCAGATAGTCTTGGATCCATAAATGAAGATGTCAAAGATCATAGATTGATAGCGCAACTGCTAACAGGTTGGAGAGGAGATGAAAGGTGGAAACCTTTCGTACTCTCAACTGAACTTTCTTTAAATCATTTTGTACCAGATTTAAATCAGCTGCTTGGTTTGATGCTCACATATGAGCAAGACCTGAAAGGGGATGCAGATAAAGGACAAAGTTCTACAATGTAAATAAAGAACAAGAAGAAAGCAGACAAAGGTAAGTAAAAAGATGAAGAAGAGTCGAGTTCTCAGGCTTATTATGCAAGAGGTAAAGGCACCGGCAGAGGAAGAGCAAGAGGTTTTGGAAGAGGAAGAGGTAGCCAGAATAACAACAAGAAAGCTTGCTGGATCTGTGGACTAAATAATCATCTGGCTCATGATTGCTGGCACAATCAACAAGGATCAAATCAAAATCAGAACAGTAATAGCAGAGGTAGCAGCAGAAGATATCAGAGTAATTTTCAAAGAGGAAGACAGAATCAAAGAGGAGGCTATGGTAGAGGTGGAACAAGAAGTTGGGGACAAAATCAATCCTACAACACCACCTACAACAACTACACAAATGATACACAGAATGAAAGTCATACATCATTGATGATGAACTCAATCAGCACATCAGATAACAAAGACCTAAAGGTATTTTACATTGATTCTGGATGTTCTAATCACTTATCAGGAAATATAGAACTGATGTCAGAATTGGAAAAAGGTAGTTCCAGTCATACTGTTCAAACAGGTGACAATATGAGGCATAGTGTACATTCAATTAGAAAAGTGAAGTGTAAGAGTGGAGTAGATTTGCTAACCAATGTTTTGTATGTTCCAACAATACCAAAAAATTTGATTAATGTAGGACAGATAGTTGAGAAAGGTTTTCAGGTCAGATTTACAAATGAAGGAGTATTTGTAGAAGATCCCGAGAATGGATATAATCAGATTGTCTCTGGTAAGAAGGAAGGTAGACTCTTTACTTTAAGAGTACAAGGGAACATTGGTCAAGCGTTGCTCACACATGGTGAAAAGGTGATTACAGAACTTGATCTCTGGCATAAGAGATTAGGTCATTTTAATGAAAAAGGAATTAAAGCTATGATTTGAAATCAGTCAGTACTGGGATTACCGAATGTACAGAACCAACACATGATTCACAAGTGCGAAGCATGTCAGATGGGAAAAGCCCACAGGTTACCTTTCCAGAAGAAAGGATTCAAACATGACGGAGTACTCGAACTCATTCATACAGATGTATGGGGTCCAACAAAAGAAGGATCAATCAGTGGCTCAAGGTATTATGTTTTATTCATTGATGATGCTACAACATGGATAAGTCTTTATGTTTTGAAAGAGAAATCAGAAGTGTTTGGAGCTTTCAAGCATTTTCATGCATATGCTGAAAGACTCACAGGTCGAAAGCTGAAGAGACTGAGGTCTCATGGAGGGGGAGAATACTTCTCCCGAGAATTCAATGATTATCTTTGGAATGCATGTATTAAGAGAGAAATAACCTGCAAGTATACACCACAACAAAATGGTGTAGCAGAAAGAAGGAACCGAACTCTAGTTGAGTTTGCACGAGCTATGCTAAAGGAAAAGGATTGTCCAAACTATCTTTGGGCTGAAGCCGTAAATACAGCTACATACTTGGTAAACAGATTACCGTGTACAACATTAGATGGAATGACCCCGTATGAAGCTTGGTGGGGAAATTAGCCAACACTTGATCATTGCAAAGTGTTCGGATCAGTAGCTTATGCTTATGTACCGTCACAACTCAGACATAAGCTTGAACCAAAAGCAGAGAAATATGTGTTGGTCGGATACAATGAAAAGCAGATGGGCTACAGGTTATGGAGTCCTCTAACAAAACAGTTTATTGTTTCCAGAGATGTTACATTTGATGAACAAAAGAGCTGGTATACAGATCAAAGTCACACAATGGAAGAATTTGAAGAAGAGATAAGAAGGAAAGAGAAAGGGAAATCAATTGTACAGGTGAATAGAGATGAAGATCATATGCAGGCAAGTACGTCCAGGATCGGATCAGGTATGAGAAATGGAGATGAACAGGGATTTGATGAAGAAGTGTATTCAGATACACATGAAGAGTTTGAACCAAGAAGGTCAAACAGGGTAAGGAAACAACCAACAAGGTATTCTTATGATACTTCGTACATAACTCAGAAAAATTATGCATATATGGTCAAAGATGATGAAGAACCTCAGAACTATGATGAAGCTAAAGGCAAGAAGCAATAGGAAGAAGCAATGGAAGAAGAGTTCAGTGCACTGGAGGAGAACAAGACATGGGAACTTGTTCCGAAACCAAGTGGTAAGAAAGTGATTGGAAATAAATGGGTTTTCAAAGTTAAGAAACTTGAAGATGGAAGGATAGCCAAACACAAAGCTAGACTGGTTATCAAGGGATATGCTCAGACGCATGGCATAGATTATGATGAGATGTTCAGTCCGATGGCAAAGATGTCAACCATAAGGACAGTGATTGCTATAGCAGCATCAAAAGGATGGAAGCTAAGTCAGCTAGATATAAAGAAGGCATTTCTGAATGGATATATATATCAGATGAAGTCTACATGGAACAACCAGAAGGGTTTGTAAGTTCCAGATACCCAAATTTTGTTTACAGATTAAGAAAAGCACTTTACGGACTGAAGCAAGCTCCAAGAGCTTGGAATTAAAGGCTTATGAAATATCTCAATGAACTTGGATACCAAAGTTCGAAAGTAGATGCAAGTCTACTCATCAAGAGAACAGAAGAAGGTATGATCTACATTGCATTTATGTAGATGACATTATAATCGCAGGTACCTCAGATGAAGGAATTAAAGAAGTAAGAGATTACTTGAAAAGGAGTTTCAGATCAGTGATCTAGGAAAGTTATCATACTTTCTTGGAATGGAAATCACATACATAGATCATGGTGTATATGTTATGCAAGAAAGGTATCTCCTAAACTTACTGAAGAAGTTTAATATGGAGAATTGTAGAGAAGCTTCAACACCGCTTGAAGTAAATCATAAACTCAGTAAATATAGTGGTGCAGAGTTTAAAGACATGAGAAAGTATCAGTCGTTAGTGGGAAGTCTAATTTACGCTACACTAACACGACCGGATCTTAGTTATGCAGTGGGAGTTCTCTCACAGTTCATGCATTGTGTGAAGGATCAACACTGGGTTGCAAGACAAAGAGTACTTAGATATATCAAAAGAACTGTAAAGGAAGGATTATATTATCCTTTTACTTCAGATATAAAGCTGAGAGCATTCAGTGACTCAGACTGGGCAGGAAGTTAAGATGACAGAAGATCAACACATGGGTATATGATATACCTAGGAGACAAGCTAGTAAGCTGTTGTTCGAAGAAACAACACACAGTGGCTTTATCATCAACAGAAGCAGAATATAAAGGACTTGTAGAAGCAGCTAAAGAAGTGATATGGATGCAGACCTTGTTCAAAAGCATGGGTATTGATCAAGGTATACCTATCATATATGGAGATAATATGAGCTCGTTGTATCTTGCAACAAATCCAGTATTTCATGCAAGAACAAAGCACATAGAAATTCAGTATCATTTCCTGAGGGAAAAGCTAATGGAGAAGGAGATAGAAATAGTATACACTCCGACAAAAGATCAGATTGCAGATATTCCGACAAAGAGCTTGGATGAAACGAAGACAAGTAGATTCAAAGAAATGGCAGGTATAAAAGAAAGGAAAATATATGAAAGATAGGAAAAGTCAAATTAGTGATTGAGGGGGAGCTGTTGAAGAATCACTCACGAATTTGACATACAGACAGACATAAAGACAAAGAAAGATAAAGAGAAGCGGAATCAAAATATTCAAAAAATCAAAAGTCTTAGTGAAGGGACAAATTCACGACCGTTATGTACAGCGCAAAATCTTGCAGAATCAGAGTTTGATAGAGTTCGTTACACCGAATCAAACTGTATATAAAGAGAGAACGTGCATAAGAATAATAGAGGAAGCATGCGAACAAGAACGTGCGTGAGTAGAGCGCACAGTTTAAATAAGAGCGCATATAGAGGTCAGGAAAGAAGAAGAGAAGCTTTCCAGTGAAAAGAGAGAGTTTTAGAAGACGCCAGAGATCACGTACGTAAAGATGAATAACAGAAACCTGAAATGTCAGGTATTCATTTGAGAGAGATGGTAAGGAGAAACTACCCAGTGTAGGAGAGTTTCTATAGCTTGAGCAAGAAGAGGCCAAGCTAGCATTGTACACATCTTCTCTAATAGAAAACACATGTTCATGTGGAAGTTTGCACGCACTGTTCGTATGTGAAGAAACCTGAGTATTTTCATGTTACGGTATAAAGTTAGTTAACAGTTATTTTCTCAGGAAACGAATGTTTTGGTCAGTTACAGTTTTCTCAGGAAACGTGTTTTCCGGTAGAACAACAAAGTATATCTCGCATAATAAATTAAGGTTTTGTATGAGAGATAGCTTATCTTATAGCTAGATGTCACTCTAGCACAATGGCAAGTACCAATGTGAGGAGCTGCACCTCATAAATGTCAATCCGCGGAGACGTGAGGACCGGTATGAAGACCAAGAGCAAGTGAAGTGCACAAGTGCATGAGTGAAAGCATACAAACATGCACACACATACACACACACACGTGCACAAGGTAAGGGCAAAGAGTGGAACAATGGAAGGACTTGACTTACAAAAGAACTCTCTTACAAAGCTGAAATCTACCAAAAGCTACCCCCTAAAAATGAGCTCTCCAGCCCTTTTTATAGTTTTTTGAGTAGTTTTGGCCCTGTCCAGACCTAGTGTCCGGCCTAATTGAAAATTAGGTTCCAAGGCTTATTTGGGGGCTCAAACGAAGTCTAAAAATTATGAAAATTGGTAGGATGCTACTTCTAATACTCCTCAAGCTCGAGGACTCCTCGGCTTGAACAAAATGGAGTTGTAAAAATGGAGAATGGTATTTACAATGGTTTTTTAGTGACAAAAGTCAATATATTTATAGGGATTTCTTCTGAAAATTTGACATGTGCTTCTTGGAGCTCCCTACTTGCTCCTCTTTCTTGTGTATGCACTTCTTTGATGTGCTTCCATGCTTTGACCTTGACCTTGAGCTTCAACACTCCCCCCCCTCTTGAGTCTGTCGTCCCTGACACACCCTTATTGTAGTGGTTGTGCCATGTAGTACATTGAGGGGTAGTGTCCTTCATGTACCAGTAGGAGCGGTCCATCTTCCCATTGTAGCTTGGGCAATTGTCTGGCTCATCATTTTGTCATTGGGACCTTTGTATGGACTTCGTCCATGTATTCTAGCTGGATGGTGTCTTTGTGAGCTTTCAAAAATTGTGAGCTACTCGAAAGAGGTTGTCAATGTTGATAATGAGCAACTCTTGTGGTGGATTGCTTCCTAGCTCTGGTGTTGTCGCCGTGATGTCCTCTGGTTCTTCCAAAGATGGCTTCCCTAGTTTCCATACCAAGTACTTGTGACCCACAATGACTTATGGGTAAGTGCATGAGTGCATGGGTTAGAAGAACAATGTGCCTTGTGCACGGCTCAGTAATGTAGCCCTATGCATGCATACTTGGGAAATGCATTGGAAGAATTATGGTCCAAGAAGTTGGAACTTGAGCTATGTGCTCAAGGGTAAGCCGACGAAGAGGCTTCCTAATCGATCATGGTTATGTTGTTGTTGAAGCATACAATTCTTACCATGGTGAAAATTCCGTCAATCTCTAACTCTTCGTGTTGTACTTCCATCATGATGATTGACCATCAGCTTGTCGTCCGTTGTTGATGGTTTGCATTGGGGATTCATCAAACACACACACCCATCCTTTCTTTCGTTGCTTTTTTTTTTTTAATAACATGGTCACAAAACAAGAAGAAAGATGTTAGTATCAATAAAATATTTTACATATGTCCAATGTGTTATATGTGCCTAGGATTCTCAATTGTGTCTATGCACGACTGTGTAATGTGGCCCTAGATTAATGCATACTTTGGAAATGCATGACTTGAATGGTGCAAAAGACAAGGTTATGCCAAAGGCACATGGTTGTTGTGGTCGAGGCTTTTTTTTTTTATGTTAATTCTAGACTTGATTCGATCTTTGTTTGGAGGTGTCGACTGAATCTTGCAATGATGTAAACCTCCTTATAGGGATCCATTTGAGAATGGTATGTGGCTTTGTGGAGATCACTTCTGGCCCCTTCATCGTGGAATGGTGTCTAAAATTTGGTATCCAACGTGGTTGGCTCTTTGATTTTGTGGAAGCTGCTGATACTTTTGGCTTCCAAACCCATACCCTTTTTGGTTGCCTTTTTATGATTGTCGAAGAGGTGGGCTGATCTGCTTTGGTTCTTTGTGCGTGGTGTTGACCCTTGCTGCTCCTTGGCGTCTTTGTGGAAACTTTGCTTGTGAGGGAGATTTGTGGTGTTTGTGCATGTAAGAGTGTCTTGGGTACCCACATTTGTAATCGCCCTTGTTGAGCTGCAACTAACTTCTTTGGCACCCAAATTTGTCGAAGACTATAGGATTGAGCTGGTCGTCTTTTCTTGGTGCTTCTTTTAGCATGGTTGACTTGCCTGACTGGGAAGGGTTGTGGCAAGGTTGGTGGTTGTTCGCCTTTTCGTACCCAAATCTGCGTCATGCCCTGAGCTTCTTTCTTCTTGAATTCCGTCTGTCTACTTGATGTAGTAGATGTCATCTTTGCGTGCCTCTTTGGTCTAGTTACACTTGCATTAGTATGTGAAGAAGAAGAGGGGTTTGTTGGCCTTTGAGCTTTTGATTCCATGATTGAGTCCTTTTGGTTCGTAGGGTTTTTGACACACATGACATTTTCTTTACGAAGATTAGTTTTGGAAGAACTAAGAGAATGTGTGCTACTTGGCTTTGTGCTCATGCAATTCTCTAATTCTAATGTGATACATTGTTCAGGTGCCCAAACTTGAAGGAGTTGATGTCGTAGGTTCAAGTTGACTGCATGGTCGTAAATCCAATCTTGACCCAGGACAAGTGGCTCTATAATGTCTTCATCATGACATACTAGCATTTTGACTTTCATTGGAACATTTTGAAGGTAGATGGGAAGTTCCACCTCTCCCAAACAAGGGGTTTCCACACCTCCCAAACCTATGAGATAGGCTTCTATAGGCTTTATGTTCAATTGCAAGTCTTGACAGTATGAAAGTCTAACTGCACTAATTGCTGCACCTGAGTCAATCAATGCTCTCAGAGTCCTTGCATTCTTCCCTTGTCCTATCGCTATGGTCACAAAGGGACGTCGATCAATTATTCAAGAAGCAATTGCACTTGATGTTTGACACATGGCCATGTGGTATCTTGGGGCCTCATGATTGATATCTAGGCCTAGGCATCTTAACTTATTTCTCCTAATGTGTTCTCTAGCCTCTGCCTGTGCTTCTTCTCTAACCCTTAACTCTTCTTCTTTTCGCTTCTTAGCAGTGTTGAGTCTCTGTAGCATATCCTTTGTAAGAGGTTCTTGATATAGCTTGACTCGACAACCACTGATATAGTTGGGCAAGATGTCACCTTCTAGTGTGGCCAATTGAAATACACCGCTAGTGGAAATTCTATTGATGATCATGGGTCCATATCCTCTTTTTTCCAATTTACGGGCATGTTGCTTTAGTGTATAAACCAACACTAGGTCGCCCTCTTTCAAGCCTTTATCTTTGATATGTGCATCGAAGTATGCCTTTTGCCGTTTCTTTGCGGCATAGATGCCTGCCGCTGCTCGTAGTCTTGTCTCACCTAAGCGTTCAAGATCAAAGATCCTAGAGGATAACTCGTGTCCATTCCACTCATGCTCTTGTGCTACTTTTAAAGTTGGGATTAGGAAGTCCAAAGGTAGCACAGCATTTTGTCCGAAGACCATCTGAAATGGGGTTGCATTGAGTACCGTTTTATAGGCAACTCGATACGCCCAAACAACATGATGGAGTTGTTTGTCCCAATTAGAGTGTTTATTATTTACGAGTTTGGTCAGTACATTACATAGGATCTTGTTTGTGCTCTCAGCTTGTCCGTTAGCTTGTGGATGATAGGGGGTAGACTTCTTATGTATCACTAAGAACTCTTGGAGGAGATTTTCAATGACTTCATTCAAGAAGTGTGTTCCTCTATCACTTACTAACTCTATTGGTAATCCATATCTCGTGAACACGTTCTCGAATAAAAACTTTGTTGTAGTTTGAGCATCATTCTTTGTTGTGGCTTTGACTTCTACCCACTTTGTGAGGTAATCTGTGGTGACAATAATGTATTCGGCATGGGAGTTTCTAGTTGGGGGGTTAATAGGACCTACAAAGTCTATGCCCCACTTCGAGAATGCACGTCCTCCCATCATTGGCCTCAAAGGCATCTCATCTTTCTAATTGGGTACTAGGCACGTTGGCATGTGTCACATTTCTTCACATAGGTATGTGCATCCATATGAAGAGTGGGCCACCAAAGTCCTGAGAATAGAATAGTCTTAATTACTCTATCAGGACCAAAATGTCCACCTGCAACACTGCTATGGGCAGTTTCTAAGATTTTCAAATAGTCTGATTCGTGAATGCACAATCTTAGGTAACCATCTTTTCCTCTCCTATATAGGTTGTCTCCTACAAAGGCATAGTCTTTAGCCTCTTGCTCCAAGCTTCGTCTTCTTGCTAGACTAGCCTCGCTAGGTAATGTTCCTGATCTCATAAATTCTACCAATGGAGCACTCCAATCTGGAATTAATGATATGTGATAAAGAGTCGCATGCTCCACCGGGGGTCTCTTTTGGCACACTGGACAATTCTTGATCCACTCATGAATTTCTTTGTCTATACTAGGCCAATACACTCCTAAACGTTTTAGATTTTGCAATGTTCGTTGTTCAGAATAGTGATTCCCTAGAAATCCTTCATGGGCTTGTTGCAACCAACTACTATGTTCATCATCCTCAACACAACAAGCTAGAACACCTTCTATATCTTGTTTATACATGCTTCCTGCCAATATCTGATAGCTTTGTGACCGCACAATTTCATCCTTGTTCGTCTTCACCTTCTTATTTGCAGGTCCAAAGGTTAGGATTGGTGCCAGCTTATTTGCCCATTTAGGAACAACTTCTAGATTGAACAGATAAGCATCGGGCAATTCATCAGACACTCCTTGCGGTGCTCTCCTGAAGTGATGCGAGAAAGGTGATCCGCTCTGAGGTGGGTCTTACCTTGCCTAACAACCACTTCAAAGTCATATTCCATTAGTAAGAGGAACCATCTTACTAAGCGTCCAGTGTTGCAAGGTTTATTGACCAAGTATAATAAAGCTTGATGATCAGTGAAAAATTTGAACTTGTTGGCCAATAGATAGTGTCTAAACTTCTTTACAGCGTATACCATGCCTAACCCTTCTCTTTCGGTTGTGGTGTAATTTCGTTCAGCAGCATTCAATTGCCTATTAGCATAGGCTATAGGCAAATCCAAATTTCCTTCTCCTGTGGGTTGTGACAACACACATCCTATTGCATAATTGGATGCATCCACATGTACATGGAATGGCTTATTCCAATCAGGAGTGGTCAGTATGGGTGCTGTGCACAAGCGTTTCTTTAGCTCATTGAAGGACTTCTCGCATTCGTCGTTCCACTCAAACTTTGTCAACAAGGCATAAAGAGGCTTAGCTATAATACATGTTAATAAACATACGGTAATATCCACAATGGCCCATAAAGGCTTGTACCTCTTTAACATTCCTTGGCCTTGACAGCTCCGCTATGGCTTTTACTTTGTCCTCATCTGTGGATATGCCGTTCTTAGAGACAATATGACCTAAAATTTTACCTTGACGTACCATGAACACACACTTTTCTGGGTTCAGACACACTCGGTATTGTCTACACTTGTTGAAGATTTGTCTGGGCTCAGGAATGTGACATCTCCTTTCTTGGGAATGAGCACATAAATCGTCCACATATACTTCTAAGTTCTTTCGCAAGAACTCTTTGAAGACATGACACATGAGCCTTTGGAATGTTGCAGGTGCATTGGTGAGCCCAATTGGCATCACACGAAATGCAAAGACTCCCCACTCTGTGGCAAAGGCTGTTTTGTGTTGATCTTCTGTGGCAATGGCTACTTGGTTGTAACCTGAAAATCCATCAAGGAAGCTATAAACTTCCTTGCCCGCAACACACTCCAATAAATGATCAGTAATTGGAAGTGGATAGCTATCTCTAACCGTAGCGGCATTAACTTTTTCAAGGTTAATACACACACGTAACTTTCCATTCTTCTTGGGCACCACTACAACGGGGGAAACCCATTCAGTATGCTCAATTTCATAGATGAATCCGGCTTCAATCAATCTGTCAATTTCTTCTTTTATTTTGGCTGCATAGGTGTCATTATATGTGTAGGGCTTCTGTTTGGTGGGCTTGGCATCTACTATCATGGGATCGTATGAGAACAAACCTTCCGATCTACTCCCTTCAAGTCTCTATAGTGCCATGCAAACACGTCCCTATATTCCCTTAACAAGGCTACCAACTCTGCTTCCTCTTCTTTACTTAGGTCATCTCCTATGGATGTACATCTCTCTTCGTTCTCTTCAATGGTGACTACGACTTTTTTGGTCCTTTCTTTGTTATCATACGCTTCTCCTGTGGTGGCCTCTCTCTTAGGCATTCGTACCAAAATTTTTCGGTCCTCCACTTCATATTTCTTGAAATTCTCTGGTACTTCGAACAATGATTCCTTCTCTTCTTGTTTAACTCGTTGTCTTTTCTTTTTCTTTCGACCTCCTTCACTTCCATCCTTTGAATTGACAGTTTTAATGCTTGTGAGAGGTTCTTCTTCCTTTTGGGTAAATACTCCTATGTCTTCTAGATAGTGCTCTTCTAAAGAAAGCAACTATCCTTTATGCCAATTCAGGGTTCTAGGGGTTAAAACACGGAAACAGGTTGTCTCTGGGAGTACCACAGAACAGGCGATACGATACCTGCTTTTCCAAGATACGCGATACCACTGTAGACGATACCACCTTAGATTATTGTTGCAGAGCAAAGAGAGCACAAGGCAGAGAAAAAGAAGGATCCCAAAATTTTTCCGATTTGGACACCTTATTTTTGTATCATAATCATTTTGTAATTTATTTTCCGATGAAAATGCACTAGAGGAGTCCTCTAGATGCATCCCCACAGAAGATTAGAAGCTTACCCATGTAAATTAGTAGGAAATTAATCTTTTAGTGAATAAAGTTCCGGTCTCTTGTGTGAAAGGACCATTTTTAGGGCACATGTATATAAGTCAATTTGTGACTCTTTGTAAAGACTTTTTGCCATTGTGAGAATCAAGAGCACAAGATTTCAAATTTGTGTTTTCTCATCTCTATATCTTCTTCTTTGTGAGCTTGTATACATGTGTGTTGCTTGAAAAGAGTGTTAGGAAGTGTTTTCTATCCATGAAAGTGTGTGTTTGTTGTGGTTAAGGTGTGTGTGAAGTGTAGGAAGTGCTGAAGTGTAGGAAGGTCATTCCCGTGACTCAGTATTTTGCTCATAACTTGAAGTAGAAGCGTCATAATTGAGTGAAAATACAACCATTGGATGCGTCTTCTCAAGAGCTTTGAAACTGCTATTCACTATATTTGGAGTTCAGAGTTGAGAGAAAAGCTCAATTTACTGTCGACTACTGCACCAAGTATCGCGACACCATGACTGACAGTTGAAGCTTGTTTGGATTAGTCTTTGCCTTGTTTGCACTCTTTGAGTAACTCATTTGCATTGATCGTCATTTGAATGCATGTCTTCATACACTCGGCTAGGTTTTGATACTCATCGGATTGATAATTAAAGCGTGAATCCCCACTATATGCACTTGAGGGGGATTGAGGTATAGTCTCTTTCTCCACAAGTCCCTAAGTTGGTTCTTAGGTACACACGTTTTTTGGCGCCGCTGCCGGGGAGTGTCGAATCAAATCGAAGCATTCGTGTGATGGTAAGTAGCTTTTTGCATTGAAGTGAGTGGAGGAATGGTGATTTTCTCTTCTTTGGTAAGTCACACTCATCCGCACTTACTACTTCTCACTCTTGAAGTGTGTGTAGTGAGTTATTAGTTTAGAGAAGTGAGTGGAGTGAGTAGAGTAGGAGGAGTAAGGGAGTAGGTTAGGAAGCTAGAGTAGTTATTAATCTGCATCTTGTTGAGTCTTGGTAGTTAGGAGACCTTTTCAAAAGAGTATAAAAACCAAAAAATGTCATTTTTTAAGTCACTTGTCTCTAGAACAAGTATCGTGAGAAACTGCTATCGAGTATCGTGAGCAAAGATCCGGGATTTTTGAGTTGCACAGAGCAACTGAAGGAGAGAGAATAGCTAGAGGATAGTATCCAAGGTGAGCATATTGACCTATCATTCATTTTACCCAATTAAATCAAGTAACTTAGCAAAACGATCTGCGGTAAGTATCGCGAAAGTCATCCACGGGTGAGAAAAGTTTATTTCTGTGATACAGTTGGTGAGGAGGGGGTAGAAGAGCTTAAGAAACACACATGTTCAGTTTAAATTCACAACATACTTGCAAAAAACTGAAAAAGTGTCAAGTATCATTTTTCTCCCGCGGTCGAGTATCACGATCTCTAAGTATCGTGATCTCCTATGGTTGAGTATCGCGATACCTGACCTCGTTAAGTATCGAGTATCGTGTAATCCTTTCACGATACCTGTCAAGTATCAGGTATCGTTGAATTGGGTCTGACGATACATGGCAAGTATTGAGTATCGTTGAGAATTTCTCACGATACTTGTTGGATATCGCATATCGTGTATCATGAAATTCAGGTCGCAATACTCGTTGAGTATTGTGTATCGTGAGTTTCGGATCGTGGTACTTGCTGGATATCGTATATCGCGGAGACCATTTTCCCGATACCTGACGAGTATCGAGTATCATCTTGAATTTCCTTGCGATACTTGTCACGTATTGAGTATCATCATTTTCTCTGTGAATATCGTGTATCGTGTATCGCCAAATCTCTTATCGCGATACCTGTCAAGTATCGTGTATCGAGTTCCTCGAGTATCGAGTATCGTGTTTATCCAAGTATCATATATCGTCTTCTGAGAAGTATCGAGTATCTTTTCTGGTAGATATCGTGTATCGTCTCTATTCAAGCGGTCGAGCATCGTGGTACCCTACTTGTGTGTCACATATCGAGTATCGTGACATATCCAGCTTGGGTCAGATATCGAGTATCGTGAACCTTTTTGGGATCAAGTATCGTGACTTGAGGTTTCACTGTCAGTCCTTTCTTAACCAAATTTTTCTAGAATTCTGATCCTTAGTGAAGAACCCTAGAAGCTAGAGGTTGTCAAGGGCTTATCAAAGCTTTTAAGTGGATGAACCTGAGATCTGGGAGAACCCTAGGAAGCCGAAGAAGTGTGATCTCTTCCGTAGGAAGCGTAGCCGAACCAAGTAGCCGCTCACATTATTCTAAAACCTCTAGTGAGTCAAAAGAAGAAATTCCTATGGCTTCAGAGGATATGCAAAACACTGTACCAATGATTGTCATGATGTCAATTATTGAGGGAGAATATCGGACATCTTTAGAATATGTGACCACCAATCAACATGAGATACCCATATACCTAGATGGACTAAACCAATCAGTGGCCAGACTAAAGAAAGCTTCAGATGCTTACATAGTGCCTAGGCCAGCAGTTAAGTATGCAGGAGGAGTTTATATGGATAAAAGGGATATCTAGTATGTTGTTACAGAACATCCTGAAAACATCAATTAACTTGGGAAAGAAAACAATGCCCCAAACCTTAATGAAGACGGGAATGAAGAGCAAGTGACCACACCTAGAGGGAGATCTACTGTTGTTAGGGTTTGGAGAGGAGACCTGGTCCCCCAAGATGACTCCTTAATGGATGTGTATTTGATCAATGGAATGGAGAATCTCCTAGAGCCCACTCTTCATTATGGGAAGCAGCCCCTAATCCAGCTACTGTCTATGAGTTACAAGATCCTGACTTCCCCACCATCATTACATATTTGGACAAAAACCAGAGAAGGTATTGGCCCCTAACAGAGTCAGAAAGAGCCGGGTTGAAATATCAGAACATTCCAGCGTTTCCCCCGAGGGATCAAGCCACTACTTCACAAAACCCACATGGAACCTCTCAGAATAATTCAGTCCAATAGTCAAGACAAACACAACAAACACATATTCCGATCAGACCACACGTACAATTTGCTATGCCTGCAAATAACCCCCACTATCGGCCTCAGCCACCTTGTTGAAGCTTAAGGTCAAGGACAAAGCATGGAAGCGCATCAAGGAAGTGGACACACAAGAAGAAGGAGCAAGTAGGGAGCTCCAAGAAGCACATGTCAAATTTTCAAAAGAAATCCCTACAAAAATAGTGATTTTTATCACTAAAAACCATTGTAAATACCATTTTTCTTTTTTGTAACTCCATTTTGTTCAAGCCGAGGAGTCCTCGAGCTTGAGGAGTATTAGATCTACCATCCTACCAATTTTCACGATTTTTAGACTCCGTTTGAGCCCCCAAATAAGCCCTGGAACCTATTTTTTAACTAGGCCGGACACTAGGTCTGGACAGGGCCAAAACCACTCAAAAACTATAAAAAGGGCTGGAGAGCTCATTTTTGGGGTTAGCTTGTTGTAGATTTCAGTTTTGTAAGAGAGCTCTTTGGTACTCGAAGCTTTCCATTGTTCCACTCTTTGCTCTTACCTTGTGCGCGTGTGTGTGTATGTGTGTGCATGCTTGTGTGCTTTCACTCACGCACTTGTGCCATCACTTGCTCGCGGTCTTCATACCGGTCCTCACGTCTCCACGGATTGACATTTATGAGGTGTATCTCCTCACGTTGGTACTCACCATTGTGCTAGAGTGACACCAAATTTGGCGCCGTTGCCGGGGAGAGAGCTTGGAGGACGAGCGTGTGACGGTAAGACGTAGAGTAGCGACGTTGGAAGGTAAAAAAATCATCATTTTCAGTTCAGTTTTTTGAATTTTCCTTCTTCTTCATCTTCATCATCATCACCATCTCCACCCACCTTCATTTTCTCAGTTTTCTCCATTTTTTAGAGTACATTCACTTTGTTTTTACTTGTGGTTGTGAGCAAGAAGCTTAGAGAGGGTGCAGAACAGAGGCGCAGAAGAATCAGTACCAAAATAGCTGAATTAGCAAAACCTGCGCCAAGTATCGTGAGGGAAACTGCCAAGTATCGTGAGAACTGCGCCAGCGATCGTGAGTGAGTTGCAGGGCAAGCTGGGCTTGAACAGAACAAGGGGAAGTTACAAAGAGATTATAGGAGTTACCAAGGTAAGCAAACCTGCCCTTTTGAGCAAAATTTCTCAAAAAATCAATTGCGAGAGTGAAACGATATGTGCGAAGTATCGTTTGGCACTGTTAGGGATTGAGAAGTGTGTTTGTGCGATACAGAGATCGTGGAGAGGGTAGGAGACCTTGTAAAACCTCTGTGTGTGATTAAACTTAAAAAATCTTGTAAAAATCTTGGCAAAGGGTCAAGTATCGTTTTGCTCCCGCGGTCGAGTATCGCGATACTTCACAAGTATCGTTTTGCTCCTGTGGTTGAGTATCGCGATATTTCCTAGAGATCGTTGATCGTTTCGGTCAAAGATCGTTTGCCAGCGATCGTTCTCCAGCGATCGTTTATCAAAGATCGTTTATCAAAGATCGTGTATCGTTTGGTTCAGCGATCGCGATACCTGACAAGTATCGTGTATCGTTTTGAGTCAGCGATCGTTTTGTCAGCGATACTCAGCCAGCGATCGTTTTGTCAAAGATCGTCTAGTCAGCGATCGTTCCTCAGATATCGTTTGGTTTAGCGATCGTTTCGTGAGAGATCGTGTATCGTTTTGAGCCAAGTATCGAGTATCGTTTCAGAATCAGAGATCGTCTGGTCCAAAGATCGTTTGGGGAAGTATCGTGTATCGTTTTGGTCCAAGTATCGTGTATCGCGTCTCAGAGATCGCGATACTTGCCAGCGATCGAGTATCGTTTTGAGCTAAGTATCGAGTATCGTTTTGTCAAAGATCGTTTTGTCCAGCGATCGTTTGCTCAGATATCGTTTTGTCCAGCGATCGTTTTGTGAGAGATCGTGTATCGTTTGGCTTGGAGGTCGTGTATCGTTTGGGGCTAGAGATCGTGTATCGTTTAGGGGAAGTATCAAGTATCGTTTTCCTTGAAATATCGTATATCGTCTGTTCAAAGATCAAGTATCGTGTATCGAGTTCCTCAAGTAACAAGTATCGTGTCCTATAAATGTCATATATCGCCTGATTTGAATCATCTTCTGAGAGACCCTGTTTCCCTGTTTTAACCCCCAAAACCCTGAACTGGCATAACTTTCTCATACGAAATCCGTTCGGAGTGATCTTGGGTTTGTTGGAAAGCTCGTGAGGAGTACAACAAAAACATCGACTGGTTATGTTAATATTAATACCAGGATTATTAGATAGGGTATTTTGAAGTTGACCCTCAGGGAAACTAGAAAATCAAGGTGTTCCAAAGGATTTTGAGCAATATAAGAGAACTTTGGGACTAGAAGCCAAGGCTTATGAACCTGAGATCTGGCAGACACTTAGGCAAGGATAGACAAAGCATTAGGTCATCTGAGGCTAGTGTCAACCATACAGCCAAGTCTTGGGCTCAACAGCTTAGTGGTTATCCTTACACACGAAGTTCAGAAACCAGTGACTCGGAAATGTCTTTTAGCATGGAAAGACCCACACGCAGCTCAGGCCTTGCCTATTTACAGACACCAGAAGGTCCCTATAAGACCCAATTGGAGTATATCAGGACCAATCAATTAGGTGCTCGCATCTATGAGGATGGTCTAAGACGATCAGTGGTTCAACTCAAAAATCGTGACCAACTCTTTGGACTTGAACACCCAGTGGTCAAGTTTGAAGAGGGTGCTTACATTGATAAGGAAGGAACCATGTATGTGGTTACCAAGTTACCAGATAGGACAGATGAGTTTGGAAATATCATTCCTGAGAATGAGATAGGAGACCTAGAGCAAGGAGACCTAGGAGGAGAACCCAAGACCCCTAGAGGTAAGTCAGTCTTAACCAGAGTGCTCACTCCAGAATGGATTCCTCAAGATAATAAAAGCATAGAACTATTCGTGAATAGAGAAACGGAGGAAGCCTTTTGGAGATTTAGGCCGGATCAACCCAGCCCAGTAGTCACCATCTATGAATTCAAGGACCCAGAGACACCAGGGAAGGCTGTCTATCTAGATCACACATCTCAGAAATTATTCTTAGTATCAGATCATGACAGACATGCTTACACTTGGCAAGGTGAAGCAATTTTCCCTCCACCAAGATCTAACGTTTCCCAGGGCCTCCAGGGAGCCGGATCATCCAAGGCTCATGAAACCCAGAGGGAAAGAACTAGAGAGAGACCGGAGGTAAGCTTTGCAGACACTGTAGGCAGAGACAGATCAGGATATGGAACGGAGAGACTTGAAAGGGAGAGACATAGAGTTCATAGACATCAAAGAGACGATCATGATTTCCCATTGCCTAGACCACGAGAGCACTCAAGAACCCTTAGACCCTCTCAAGTGGTTAAGACAATGAAGAACTACTTTGATGGATTTGGAGATCCTTATGATCATGTGGCAGAGTTCAAACAAGTGCTAAGAGCTGAACAGGTTGAAGACTTATTCACCCAGTTCGAGGCATTTGGGTTGACTCTTAAGGGTACTGCCTTAGCTTGGTTTCAACCTCTAAACAGTCGCAACTATAGAGAGATAGGTCAGCTGCTAGAAGAATTCATTGTGGAATTTTCCAAAAGCGGTATCAGGCATAACACATCATCATTGATCCACAGCTTCAAGCAGACACCACAAGAAACAGTGCGACTTGCAGGAAGAAGGTTTAGACAGTACTTGGAAAGATGCCCTGTACCAGAATTACCCACATCAGCCAAACAGGTGGCACTGTTTTTAGATGGCCTATTGAGCACAAAATTAAGGTCATATGTATACTTGAAAGATCCTAGATCCATAGAAGAGTGTATACGGATGTGCATTGACATAGAAGACAACTTGGGTGAGGAATTAGGACTATCCAAACTCTATAAGGACTCTGATAGTTCTACAAGTCATACCTCTAAATCCTCCACTGAGATAGATGAGATAGCTGAGCAAGTGGCCAAAAAGCTAGGAGTCCAAAATAGACAAATGCCAAGGGTCACCTCAGTAAAGCGGTGTTATACATGTGGAGGAGATCACATGGCTAATGTCTGTCCGTTGACAACTCAAACCCAAGGAAACCCTAATGCTCTATATTGCACCATTGAGAGGAAATATACAAATCATACGACCCAAGATTGTCCCTATAACAGGCAGGCTATTAGACAAAATTATCAGCAACCTTACCAGCAGGGTAGGTATCAGAATCAGTACCAACAGCCATATTATAGGCCACAACAATATCAACCTCAATACCAGCAGCAATATCAGGCACCATATAGGCCACAACCAGTCCTAGGAAACCAACCGCCAGCTCCTGCCAATGTGATCCCAGTTAAATATACGATGGCGGAGGAGAACCATAATAGAGCATTGGTGCCACTAACCCCATTAGTCTCAGAAAATGATTCTCACGCTCATGGTTCAGACTACTTCCATGAAGATAGTCCACAGGCTTATTATATAGAGTCACCTGAGCAAAGTGAGACTTCTCAGTATCAATATGAGGCACCACCTATGGAACAAAATTGGGAGCCAGAATACTCCAATGTCATGTATACGAATCCAAATACTAGGCCCCAATTGAGACAAGTAAGACCACAAGCCCCTAGAGGACCATGCTTTAGATGTCAGGGCGATCATTTCATTCGTGAATGTCCCCACCAACCAGCTCTGGGATCAGGACAGAACATCACAATACAAGGCTTTTGTCCTGAGTGTGGCAAGGAACACCTTCCTAGAGAGTGTCCCAGGAATCCCTCTAGTGTACCCAAGGTCACACCCATCAACGTGGTAGGCTTAGTGGCAGATTCAAGTTCAAGTAGCAATAATGTGGCTCCTGTACAGGCAGTTACTAGGGCACAGGCTGCACAACAAGCAAAACCATCTGAGCAATCGGAGTCAAGTGAGGCAGGAGAACCTAGTAAGAGGAAACCAAGAACATGGAAGGATACCAGAGAGAAAGCTAATCGCAAGTGGAACAAAAAGCTATCCGAGCTAGAAGAAAGCCTAAGGGATACCAAAACAAAAATAGAAGACATTGCATCTCAAAGCCCCTCGCATGCCGAAGCTCCATCCACTCCACCTCATTCCACCCCAACACCCATTGTAAATAATCCACAACCAGGGTCTGTTCTTGCAGATCCAACCCCAGAAGGCTTGGACATGATGTTCAAGGCCTACCAGGCTCGTCTTCAAGAAGGGCCAACAGCTGCAAACCTAGACAAGAGTTACCCTAGAGCAGACTTAGAGATTGAACGGATGAAAATGTGCATGAAAATGGTAGAACAAGCTCAAGCTATACTTGAGACTAGTCAAAAGTTCAATCAGACAAACTCTGTCAAACCGGATTTGCATTTCCAAGGCTTACTAGAAAGATTAGAGCAGTTGGTAAATAAACCACAAATTTCTTTACCTCCACAGGTTCAACCAACTATTGAAAGAGGAAGCTCACCACCAATGGGAGCTTATGTTCCTAATTCCACGGATGCTGGAATACCTCCTTCAATTCAACAATACTCTCAAGAGTTCTTGCGGGAAATACAGGAAGAGAAATGGGCCAAGGAGAAGGGTTATTCCCCTCCTATTCCTGAGATTGATGATCTTCATGATCAATTTCCCCAAGACATTCTGTCTATCTATGGAGACCAAGCTGAGCAACAAGAAGATGAAAGATTAGATTTTGAATCTAATTCTTTACAAGAGTTGCCTCATTACACAGGCCCGTGGGAATCTGAATCTCTCCAGATCAGAGCCCCCACAATATTGGTAAGAAAGGAAGACTCAGTGATTCCAAGAAACACTGATGTTGTGAAGAACACTAAGGTTCAATGTCATCTCACTGTGGAAGAGCTGCTCAAAGCAAAACCGGAGCTATGGAATCATGTGAAGGATCAGGTTCCAGAACTTGAATCCAATATGCCAAAAGTAGGCTCTAAGCAAAAAGTTCCAGAGATACCTCTCGACAAGATAGGAGACATGAGCGAAGGTGAAGAAGGTAATACTTATCTTCCGATCACCTATCAAGGTTACACAACCAAAGCAATTGTAGATTCAGGTGCTGGTGTTGCTATTGCGACCACCTCCCTGTGGAAGCAATGGGGCAAACCCACATTAAGACCAACAAGAATGAAGCTTCAAATGGCAGATGGTCATTTTGAGAGACCGTTAGGATTGCTCGAAGGGATAACTCTAACCACTTGTGGTGTAGAGTTTGAACATACATTTGCTATATGTGACTTTGAGAAAAATAATGTCTACGAGATGATCCTAGGAAGACCCTTCCTACGACAATTGCAAATAGTACAGGATTGGGGAACCAACTCCTTGTACTTACAGCACTTAGGGGTCACAACCAAGGTCAATTTGAAGGATTACACCTTCAGAGATGTACCACCCCTACAGTGGAATCCTATCCACAAAGCAAAAGAAGATTCTATCTCCGTGCATTTTGGAAGTTCACCTGATCCATCCTGGCTGCATGAAGATACTCACTTGTGGATGTGCAAGGTCGCAGAGGAAGAGGAAAAGCGCCTAAAAGCGAGAGAAGAAGGAACTCCCCCAGGAGATAGACCAATAAAAGACCCAGCCTATACACCGATGATATTTCCAGATGAGGAATTTGAGCCTCATGGTTGGGCAGAAATCTTAGCTACCATGGACATAGCAGTCAATGAAGAACAGTGGACACCTCATTGCGATGAGGAGGGTTATGATATTTCAGTGTTCATGTGTCAGCCTCTGTTGGAAGAGTGTGATCCTAATGAGTTCATAGAAGAAGAAGAGAATGACGATGATCTAGAATCCATTGTGATGGATACTTACTTTGACTCAGAGGAACACTATTTAGAAGACATAGGAGTGTTAACCCAAAAAGAAGAAGAACCCCTCACGAGTATTAAAACGATAAATTCAAAGGAAGGAAGTGCAGGAGGTCAAAAGAAAAAGAAAAGAAAAGCAGTGAAACAAGAAGAGGAAGAATCATTGTTTGAAGTACCAGAAAATTTCAAGAAATATGAAGTGGAAGACCGAAAAATTTTGGTACGGATGCCTAAGAGAGAGGCCATTATAGGAGAAGCCTATGACAATAAAGAAAAGACCAAAAAAATTGTAGTGACCATTGAAGGGAACGAAGAACGATGTACGTACATAGGAGATGACCTAAGTGCAAAAGAAGAAGCAGAGCTTGTAGCTCTATTAAGGGAATATAGGGATGTGTTCGCATGGCACTATAGAGACTTGAAAGGGGTAGATCCAAAGATTTGCTCTCATACTATTCCGATGACCGCTGATGCCAAGCCCACCAAACAAAAGCCCTACACATATAATGACAATTATGCAGCCAAAATAAAGGAGGAAATTGACAGGTTGATTGAAGCTGGATTCATTTATGAGATTGAGCACACTGAATGGGTGTCCCCCATTGTGGTGGTGCCCAAGAAGAATGGGAAATTGCGAGTGTGCATTAACCTTAAAAAAGTTAATGCCGCTACGATCAGAGATAGTTATCCACTTCCAATCACCGAACATCTATTGGAGCGTGTTGCAGGCAAGGAAGTTTATAGCTTCCTTGATGGATTTTCAGGTTACAACCAAGTAGCCATTGCCCCCGAAGATCAACACAAAACGGCCTTTGCCACAGAATGGGGAATCTTTGCATTTCGCGTGATGCCATTTGGGCTCACCAATGCACCTGCAACATTCCAAAGGCTCATGTGTCATGTCTTCAAAGAGTTCCTACGAAAGAGCTTAGAAGTATATGTGGATGATTTATGTGCGCATTCCCAACAGAGAAGTTACCACATCCCTGAGCTCAGACAAATCTTCAACAAGTGTAGAGATTATCGAGTTTGTCTGAACCCAGAGAAGTGTGTGTTCATGGTACGACAAGGTAAAATCTTAGGTCACATTGTTTCTAAGAATGGAATTTCAACAGATGAAGACAAGGTAAGAGCGATAGCAGAGTTGCCAAGACCAAGAAATGTTAAAGAGGTACAGGCCTTTATGGGCCATTGTGGATATTACCGTAGGTTTATCCACATGTATGCCATCATAGCTAAACCTCTTTACGGGTTGCTAACAAATTTTGAGTGGAACGAGGAATGCGAGAATTCCTTCAACGAGCTGAAAAGACGTTTGTGCACAGCACCAATATTGACTACTCCGGATTGGAGCAAACCCTTTCATGTCCATGTAGATGCCTCCAATCATGCAATAGGATGTGTGCTAGCACAACCCACAGGTGAAGGAAACCTAGATTTGCCGATAGCATATGCTAGTAGGCAATTAAATGCAGCTGAACGAAATTATACCACAACGGAGAGAGAAGGCTTAGGTATGGTATATGCCGTGAAGAAGTTTAGACACTATCTATTGGCCAATAAGTTCAAGTTTTTCACTGATCATCAAGCTTTACTATATTTGGTCAATAAACCTTGCAATACAGGCCGCTTAGTAAGATGGTTCCTCTTACTAATGGAATACGACTTTGAAGTTGTTGTTAGGAAAGGTAGAACCCATCTTAGGGCAGACCATCTTTCTCGCATCACTTCAGGAGAGCCACCGCTAGGAGTGTCTGATGAATTGCCCGATGCTTATCTGTTCAATTTGGAAGTTGTTCCTAAATGGGCAAATAAGTTGGTGCCAGTCCTAACCTTCGGACCTGCAAATAAAAATGTGAAAACAAGCAAAGAAGAAATTGTGAAATCACAAAAGTATCAAATATTGGCCGGAAGTATGTACAAGCAAGATACCGAGGGCGTACTAGCTTGTTGTGTTGAGGACGACGAACATACTAGTTGGATGCAACAAGCCCATGAGGGACTGCTAGGAAATCACTACTCTAAACAACAAACATTGCAGAATCTAAAACGTTTAGGAGTGTATTGGCCTAGCATGGACAAAGAAATACAGGAGTGGATCCAAAATTGTCCAGTGTGCCAGAAGAGACCCCCAGTGGAACATGCCACTCTTTATCATGTGTCATTAATCCCAGATTGGAGTGCTCCATTGGTTGAGTTCATGAGATCGGGAACATTACCCAATCAGACTAGTCTTGCAAGAAAACGGAGCATGGAGCAAGAGGCTCAAGACTATGCCTTAGTAGGAGACAACCTATATCGAAGAGGCAAGGATGGTTACCTAAGACTGTGCGTTCATGAATCAGACTATTTAAAAGTCTTAGAAACTGCACACAGCGGTGCTGCAGGTGGACACTTTGGGCCTGACAGAGTAATTAAGACCATTCTATTCTCAGGACTTTGGTGGCCCACTCTTCATATGGATGCACATACTTATGTGAAGAAATGTGACACATGCCAACGTGCCCAATATCCAATAAGAAAAGACGAGATGCCTTTAAGGCCAATGATGGGAGGACGTGCATTTTCAAAGTGGGGTATAGACTTTGTTGGTCCTATTAACCCCCCAGCTAGAAACTCCCATGCAGAATACATTATTGTAGCCACAGATTACCTTACAAAGTGGGTGGAAGTAAAAGCCACGACCAAGAATGATGCTCAAACGACGGCTAAGTTCTTATTCGAAAACGTGTTCACTAGATATGGGTTACCAATAGAGTTGGTTAGTGATAGAGGTACGCACTTCTTGAATGAGGTCATTGAACATCTCCTTCAAGAATTCATGGTGATACACAAGAAGTCTGCCCCTTATCACCCACAAGCCAACGGACAGGCCGAGAGCACGAATAAGATCCTATGTAACGTATTGACGAAACTTGTAAATAATAAACGCTCTGATTGGGACAAACAACTTCATCATGCTGTTTGGGCATACCGAGTTGCCTACAAAACGGTGCTCAATGCTACCCCATTTCAGATGGTCTTTGGACAGAATGCCGTGCTACCTTTGGACTTCCTAATCCCAGCCTTGAAAGTAGCACACGAGCATGAGTGGAATGGACATGAGTTGTCTTCCAGGATCTTTGATCCAGAACGCTTAGGTGAGACGAGGCTACGGGCAGCAGCAGGCATTTATGCTGCAAAGAAAAGGCAAAAGGCATACTTTGATGCCCATGTAAAGGATAAAGGATTGAAGGAAGGAGATCTAGTGCTGGTTTATACGCTAAAGCAACATGCTCGCAAATTGGAGAAACGAGGATATGGACCCATGATCATTAATAGACTCTCCACTAGCGGTGCAGTTCAATTGGCCACTTTAGAAGGTGACATCCTACCAAACTATATTAGTGGATGCCGAGTCAAGTTATATCAAGAACCTCTTACAGAGGAAATGCTCACGAGACTCAACACTGCTAAGAAGCGAAAAGAAGAGGAGTTAAGGGTTAGAGAAGAAGCACAAGCAGAGGCTAGAGAGCGCATCAGAAGAAACAAGTTACGGCGGCTAGGCCTAGATGTCAACACAAAAGCTCCAAAATATCACATGGACATGTGCCAAAAATTGGGCATAACTACTTCTCGAATAATTGATCGACGGCCCTTTGTGACTATAGAGGTAGGACAAGGAAAGAGTGTAAGGACTGTGAGAGCATTGGTTGACTCAGGAGCAGCAACTAGTGCAGTTCGATTTTCATACTGCCAAGACCTGCAATTGGACATCAAGCCCATAGAAGCCTATCTCATAGGATTAGGAGGCGTGGAAACACCCTGTTTGGGCGAGGTGGAACTTCCCATCTACCTTCAAGATGTTCCAATAAAAGTCAAAATGCTAGTGTGTCATGATGAGGACCTCACAGAACCACTTGTCTTGGGTCAAGATTGGATTTACGACCATGCTGTCAACTTGAACCTAAGAAGTCAACTTCTTCAAGTGTGGGTATATAATCAATGCATTACATTAGAATTGGAGAATCACATGCCCACTGAAACTGACACCACACACTCTCTTTGTTCCTCTAAGGCTAATCTTCTTGAACAAGATGTTGTAGATGTCAAAAGCTCTATGATCCAGACGGACGCAAGCACGGAAGGACAGTCGCAAAGTCAAGATGAACCTTCTGCTTGTTTTTTAAAGAGTAAAGCATCCACAGGAGCTCAACCTCAGAAGCAAGCAAGACAGTGCAAGACAGCCAGTCTATCAAATAGACAACGAGCCCTCAAGAAGAAGGAAGTGTTGGGCATGACACAGATCTGGGTAAAGAAAGGCGTACAACCATCGATGCTGCCTCAAGGACTCCCACCCAACCAGATCGACCATGACTACAGAAGGACCAAGCACCTACGACAGGGTCAAGCACAAAGAATCCATCAAATTTGGGTACCAAAGCTATCAATGAAGGCGGACCACAATCAGGTACAAATTTGGGTGCCTAAAAAATTAGCTACAGCTCAACAAGGGCGATTACAGATGTGGGTACCCAAGAAGCTCTTACAAGTACAAAGACCTCTGCTCCCCACCAGGCAAAAGGTCTCAACAAAGAAGCCAAAGAAAGCAAAGGGTAAGACCAGAGCACAACGACCAGAAGAAGATAAACTCAACCCATCTCCAAAAATAAGCAGGCACTCACCCAGGATATGGGTTTGGAAGCCAAAAGCACAAGCAACATACACAGAACCACGGGGCCAACCACACTGGATACCAAAGTCTGGACAGCATCCAAAGAAGAACTGGCCTGAGGTGATCTCTACGGGGCCAAATACTATTAGGAAATGGGTTCCCATTAGGAGGATTACATCATTTCGAGATCCAATCGGCACCTCTAAACAAAGGATGCATCAACTATGCAAGTAACATCAAAAGCCTCGACCAGCAGCAACCATGTGCCTTTGGCATAACCTTGTCGTTTGCACCATTCAGGTCATGCATTTCCAAAGTATGCATCAATATAGGGCCACCTTACATGGCCGTGCATAGACACCATTGAGAAATCCCAGGCACATGAGACACAATTTTCACATGAAAAATATGTTATTGATACTAACCTCTTTCTTCTTGTTTGATGCCATTGTCCCAAAAAAAAAAAAAAAAAAAAAAAAAAAAAAAAGAGGAGACTATGTGCTTGAAAGTGCTCATCAGCGAACTTCCAGCAAGGACATCCCTCAACAAAAAGGACAAGCCGACGATCAAACATCATGAGGGAACCACAACACGAAGAGATGAAGACCAACGGACCCTTCACCATGGTAAGACGTGTATGTTTCAACAACACTATAACCATGATAGATTAGGAAACCTCTTCGTCAGCATACCCTTGAGCACTTAGCTCAAGACCCAATCTCTTGCACCATACTTCTTGCCATGCATTTTCCAAGTACGCATATGTAGGGCCACATTACAAGGCCATGCACAAGGCACATATTTGGTTCAACCCATGCACTAATGCACTTACCCACCATTCATTATGGGTTACAAATACTTGGCATGAAAACTATGAAAAGACGACATCAAGATGACAACAACAAGAGCAAGGACGCCATCCACCACCGAGAGTTGCTCCCAATCAACATTGACCACATCCTTTGAGCAGCTAGCAGTTTTGGAAAACTCACAAATGCACCACCCAGATGGAATACAAGGCAGAAGTACGTACAAAGGGACTACAAACTGCAAGAGATAACAGTGGCAAAGTGAAGAACCAGACAAACAACCAGGATACATTGGGAAGAAGGATCGCCCCTGTTGGACGCAAAGGACGCTACCTCTCAACGTACTACATGGAACGACCACTACAACAAGGGTCTGTCAGGGACGACAGACTCAAGAGGGGGGGGAGTGTTGAAGCTTAAGGTCAAGGACAAAGCATGGAAGCGCATCAAGGAAGTGGACACACAAGAAGAAGGAGCAAGTAGGGAGCTCCAAGAAGCACATGTCAAATTTTCAAAAGAAATCCCTACAAAAATAGTGATTTTTATCACTAAAAACCATTGTAAATACCATTTTTCATTTTTGTAACTCCATTTTGTTCAAGCCGAGGAGTCCTCGAGCTTGAGGAGTATTAGATCTACCATCCTACCAATTTTCACGATTTTTAGACTCCGTTTGAGCCCCCAAATAAGCCCTGGAACCTATTTTTTAACTAGGCCGAACACTAGGTCTGGACAGGGCCAAAACCACTCAAAAACTATAAAAAGGGCTGGAGAGCTCATTTTTGGGGTTTACTTGTTGTAGATTTCAGTTTTGTAAGAGAGCTCTTTGGTAATCGAAGCTTTCCATTGTTCCACTCTTTGCTCTTACCTTGTGCGCGTGTGTGTGTATGTGTGTGCATGCTTGTGTGCTTTCACTCACGCACTTGTGCCATCACTTGCTCGCGGTCTTCATACCGGTCCTCACGTCTCCACGGATTGACATTTATGAGGTGTATCTCCTCACGTTGGTACTCACCATTGTGCTAGAGTGACACACCTGTTGACCCATGGAATGGAATTCCTACCCCAGTCAGACCACCTGTGGTAAGAGGACCTGGTATACCGATAGGAAGACCAGTTTTCCCTGTGATGCCTAGACCACCTGAAGCAGGAAGGAGGTTAAGGCCAATCCAAGTTGCCAAATGTATGAGAAACCATTATGATGGTTCTAGTGAACCTTACAATCATATAGCTGAATTTAAGAAAGTAATCAGAGCCGAACAAGTAGAGGACTTCTTGATCCAATATGAATCTTTTGGTCTAACTTTGACAGACACAGCTTTAGCTTGGTTCCAGCCATTAGATCCTAATAATTTTCAAAATATGGAACAAGTCTATCAAGAAATGATTGAAGAATTCACTAAGTCTGGAATTAAAAACAACTCGTCATCATTGATTCATAGCTTTAAGCAAGCTCCTACAGCATCAGTGAGATTGGCAGCAAGAAGATTCAAGCAGTATGTGGATAGATGCCCAGTGGAAGAGAGACCTACTCAAAAAAAAATGGTGTCATTATTTTTGGAAGGATTATTGAATGGATCATTAAGATCTTTGGTATACGTGAAAAGAGTTCAAACTTTGCAAGAGTGTATGAAGGAATGTATCGACCTAGAAGACAATCTAGCAGAGGATCTGAAAATACCTCAAGGTAGTATCAAAAGTGAAGATTCAGCTAGCAGCACATCAAACCCTAAGAACAATGTAGAGGAAATAGTCGACTTAGTAGCAAAGAAGTTGAACGTTCAAGGACAGAGGAACTACCCCAACAACCCAATGAGAGTGCCCAGGCTTCGAAGATGTATGCATTGTGGAGGTGATCATCCTTCTCATCTTGCACTAGGAGAGTAATCCCACCACGTGCTTATGCTTACAATAGACCACCTATTCTAGGCCCTCTACAATATTGCAGCATAGAACAAAAATACACAAATCACAACGCAAAAAATTGTCCTTACAATAGGCAATCAATACCTCTACAACCTGTCATGAGACCTTATGGATACCCTCAGAGAGAGCTAGGAGGAGAAGCCTTCAGATATCCCACATATCAGCAGCAAGCACTAACACCCCGACCGTATGCCTATCAAAGTTACACTCAACCACAACCGGTGTTAGGGCAACAACCGCCCCATCCTCAGAATGTTGTCCCGGTGAAAATAGCTCAACCTGAAGAAAACTTAGAGAGAGCAATAGTTCCAGCCACACCTTTGACTAGTAATGAACCATATGATTCATCCTATGACCATAGCCAAGGAAACTATCCCACTTATGAGAGCTCTATGATAGAATATGGACAAATGTACGAACCATATGCCTATGGCATGGAAGCACCGGATAGTTCCTACGGATATGAGCAGGACTATGTGTGATTGATGTACACAGCCCCTAGGGCAGCCATACCCCCTCGACCCATGAACAGACCGCCTGTACCTAGAGGACCATGTTATAGATGCGGAGGTGATCATTATATCAGAGAATGTACACTACCAAACCCACCACCACCACAGCGAGTCTGGGAAGGATACTGTAGTGATTGTGGTAAAGAACACCTCTTCAGAGATTGCCCCAAGAACCCCAACAAAGTTAACTCGAACGCACATATTAATGTGATAGAAGTAATAGAGTCACTTGTGCCATTAAAAGCAATAACTAGAGCCAAAGCTAGAGAGACCCCAGACAAAACTGAAGAAAATGATCAAGGTGACAGAAAAATAAACATACCTACACCTCAAATACTTGAAGACTCGGAGGAGCCTGAGAAAAGTGTTACAAGTAAACGAACACAGAGATGGAAGAATCGTAGAGATAGGATGAAGGAAAAGAAACTACAACAAAAGAAGGAAAATGGAAAGAGCGGACAAAATCCAAAAGAGAAACACGAAGAGGAAGAAGAAATTCGGAAAGGAAAGTCAAAAGAAGAGGTAGGATCAGTTTTAGCAGACCCCATGCCTGAAGAATTAGCCATGTGTATTCAGGCGTACAAAGCACAAATAAGAGTAGGACCTACCATTGAACAACATGAAAGAGAATATCCTAGAGGTGACCTAGAGAAAGAAAGGTTGGAGATATGCAAAAAATTAATTGAAGTTGCTCAACAGACCTTAGAAAAACCTGTTGTTCAATTACCCAACTCACGAATTCCCGAAAGAGAATTCCAAGAGTGTGTCATCCCTGAGGACCCCGAGAAACCCGAAGCAGGTGAGACACATAATGGAAATTGCTGCAAGTAAAAGGGAAGGATCCATTGTTCCCGAAGTAGAAGGGGAATGGCCTAAAGATTTGTGCGCAAGAGTCCAAGAAGACAGATGGAAGAAAGTGGAAGGAATAGAACCACCCTTTGAGGAGTTGGAAGAAGAAGGTGAAATAGACGATTTGATACCTGAACTGAATTCAGAAGAATTAATACAAATTGATCCAAGTGACAAAGAAAGTGACAGTGTAAAGGTTTTGCCAAATTAGACAGGAGAATACGAACATAATTAAGAATTATACCACATTCCCTCAATGAGAAAAAAAGAACTGAACCCATCAGTCAAAACATCGGATATCATACAACATCTTAAAAAGGTAAAAATCCCTTGTGCCCTGACGTTGGAAGAACTGTTAAGGATCAAACCACATTTGAAGGAGAAACTGACCAGCCAATTGGAGATCAAGGTGGAAGAAAAGGAGATGTCTGATGAAGTAAACACAGTCAAAATCCCAGTCGATAAGGTTGGAGATTTTAGTGAGGGAGATGAAGGAAACACGTGCCTTCCAATTACCTATAGAGGTTACACTACTAAAGCCATCTTAGATTCTGGAGCTGGAGTAGGAATTGCTACTAGAGAAATTTGGGAGAAATGGGGAAAACCAGCTTTAAGACCAACACGCATGAAGATACAAATGGCAGACGGACACACTGAACGACCCTTGGGATTATTGGAATGGGTAATTTTTACCACTTGCGGAGTGGAATTCGAGCACACCTTAGCGATATGTCAATTTGAAACGCCTAGCAATTATGAAATGATACTTGGAAGACCATTCATGAGGCAGCTCAAGGTTGTGCAAGATTGGGGAAAAGACGCAGTATACCTACAGCATGAAGGAACCACCACAAGAATAAATCTCCACACATATGCATATCAAGATGTTCCCCCTTACAATGGAATCAGATTCATAAGGAGGAAGATAATCAGTCGATTCATAGTATAGGTTCAAGTGATCAATCATGGATGAACGAAGACACTCATCTATGGATATGCCAAACCGTGCAAAAGGAAGAGGATAGAAGTAAAGGATGGCAGCAAAGGCAAAGAGTTGCTAGATCTGTACAAGATCCAGCTTATATGCCTCAAATATTCTTAGATGAAGAATTCGAACCTCATGGTTGGATGGAGATTTTAGCCACTCTCGATGTGTGTGTAAACGAAGAGGTGATAACCATGAATGAATGTATTGATGAGGAAGGATATGACGTTAGTCTATACGTGGTAGTTCTTCAACAGGCCGAAGAAGGGGAAGTAATTGAAAAAGAATGGAAAGAGGATTACGAGAGCATTGAAATGGAACCTGAACATATGGAAACGGAAAATGAAACTCAAGAAGTGAGTGTCATAGCTAAGAAAATAAATCAAGAACCAACACAGGAAGAAGAGCTTGGATTAGATGGAGTAAAAAATGTGAAGACAACAAGCCTCAAGATCAATTTGAAGTACCCGTGCATTTCAAACAATATGAAGTAGAAGAGAGGAAAATTGCTATTCAAATGCCAAGACGAGAAGCTCAATCCTGAATAGCATATGACAACAAAGAACAGACCAAGAAAATAGTAGTAACCTTAGAGGAAGGAGAAGAACAATGTAATTATATAGGACAGGATGTCTCTATAGAGGAAGAACAAGAGTTAATACGCCTCATAAGGGAATAGAGGGATGTCTTTGCTTGGACCTATAAGGATTTGAAGGGAGTAGATCCTTCTATATGTGCACATAAAATCCCTATGACATCTGATGCTAAACCTTCCAAACAAAGACCATACACATATAACGATGTTTACTCCGCAAAGATCAAAGAAGAGATAGATAAACTGTTAGATGCTGGGTTCATATATGAGATTGAACACACAGAATGGGTATCACCTTTGGTGTTCGTACCAAAAAAGAATGGTAAGTTAAGAGTATGCATAAATCTGAAAAAAGTAAATGCTGCCACCATTAGAGATAGTTACCCATTACCCATCACGGATCATCTTTTGGAAAGAGTGGCAGGGAAGGAAGTTTATAGTTTTTTGGACGGCTTTTCAGGCTATAATCAAGTAGCTATTGCTCCTGAGGACCAGCATAAAACAGCCTTTGCAACTGAATGGGGAGTGTACGCCTTTAGGGTTATGCCTTTTGGCCTAACCAATGCCCCAGCCACTTTCCAAAGATTAATGTGCCATGTATTCAAGGAGTTCCTGAGAAAAAGTATGGAGGTATACGTGGATGATTTATGCACTTATTCAGCTATACGATCAAAGCATATCCCTGAACTAGGAAAAATCTTTGCCAAATGTCGACAATATAGAGTATGCCTCAACCCAGAAAAATGTGTCTTCATGGTTCGACAAGGAAAGATATTAGGACATATTGTCTGTAAAAACGGAATTTCAACTGATGAACACAAAATCGAAGTAATTCTAGATTTATTGAGACCAAGGACTGCTAAAGAAGTAGAAGCATTTATGGGACATTGCGGATACTACCGAAGATTTTATACATATGTATGCCATTATTGCTAGACCTCTTTATGCACTATTTTCTCAATTTAATTGGATAGAAGAATGTGAAAAGGCCTTTAACGAATTAAAGAGTCGATTGAGTTCAACCCCAATCCTTCGAGTACCCAATTGGAACAAGCCCTTTCACATTCATGTAGATGCTTCCAAGTTTGCCATTGGTTGTATCCTAACTCAACCCGCAGATACAGGAAAGTTAGATCACCCTATAGCCTATGCCAACCGACAATTGAATCAAGCAGAACACAATTATA
Source organism: Ceratopteris richardii (assembly GCA_020310875.1). Classification (NCBI taxonomy): domain Eukaryota; kingdom Viridiplantae; phylum Streptophyta; class Polypodiopsida; order Polypodiales; family Pteridaceae; genus Ceratopteris; species Ceratopteris richardii. Next base: position 83,044,127 of record CM035440.1, read on the forward strand.
CCATGATTGAAAGAGAAGGTCTAGGAATGGTATACACAGTAAAGAAGTTTCGACACTACTTATTGGCAAACAAATTCAAATTCTTCATTAATCACCAAGCCCTACTGTACTTAGTCAATAAGCCTTGTAATACAGGATGACTAGTACGATGGTTTTTATTATTGATGGAATTTGATTTTGAAGTAGTAGTCAAGAAAGGAAATACCCACATAAGAGAAGATCACCTATCAAGAATGACACATGGAGAACCACCCATAGGAGTACCGGATGATCTACCTGACACATACCTTTTCAACCTCAAAGTATGTCCCCAATGGGTAGAAAAGTTGATCCCAATACTCACGCATGGACCTAAAGATGGGATCACACCAAACCGAACCCAAGACCTATGGAAGACTAAAAACCTTCATATCATTGCTGGAAGTTTGTATCACCAAGACTCAAGTGGATTACTCATGAGATGTGTAGAAGAAGAGGAACAAGAAATGTGGCTTCAAAAAGCACATGTAAATCAATGGAAAACTCATTTAAGTGCATACAGAACATGGCAAACATTGAGAAGACTAGGCATATTTTGGCCAACCATGCAAAGGGATACATATAACTATGTATCAGCCTGCCCAACTTGTCAAGAACAGAATCTAGAAGAGAACTCTAACTTATGCTACTCCACCGTAGCACCAAGATGGAGCATGCCTCTGGTGAAGTTCTTAAAGATCCAAGAGTACCCAGAAGGAGCCACTCTAGCAAGGAAACGTGCACTGATAGAGCAAAGCAAGGACTATGCTCTCATAGGAAAACAACTCTTTAAACGAGGAAGAGATAATCATTTACGAATGTGCATTCATGAAGATGAGTATCTTGCTGTTTTAGAGATGGCACATACAAGAGCTGCAGGAGGACATTTTTATGCAGATAAAACAGCAGAAATGATTCTCGTTGCTGGAATGTGGTGGCCAACTCTACACCAAGATGCAGCAACATATGTGCAAAGATGTGATATTTGTCAACGAACGAAATATCCAATTAGAAGGGATGAAATGCCACTAAAACCCATGATGAGTGCTAGAGCTTTCATAAAATGGGGAATAGACTTCATAGGACCTATTAGCCCCCCAACTAAAGGATCCCACGCCGAGTATATAATTGTAGCCACAGACTATCTAACCAAATGGGTTGAAGCCAAAGCAACCAAGAAAAATGACGCAAGAACTATGGCCAAGTTTCTCTTCGAGAACATTTTCACTAGATTTGGACTGCCGATAGAAATTGTGAGTGATAGAGGCACACACTTTGTGAATGAAGTTATAGAAGCCTTACTGAATGAATTCTTGGTAATTCATAAGAAATCAGCCCCTTACCACCCACAAGCCAATGGACAAGCCGAAAGTTCAAATAAAATCTTGTGCACAGTTCTCACCAAAATTGTGAACAATGGTAGATCGGATTGGGATAAACAATTCCATCATGCTTTATGGGCATTCCGAGTAGCTTACAAGACCGCCATAGGAACTACTCCTTTTAACTTAGTGTATGGACAAAATGCTATTTTGCCAATTGATTTCTTAATACCCACTCTCAGAGTAGCAACAACTCATGAGTGGACGGGACATGAACTCTCAGCTCAATTGGATCAAATAGAGAAGCTACATGAAACTAGGTTACAAGCAGTAGCAGGGATTTATGCTGTTAAAAGGCGACAGAAGGCATATTTTGATGCTCATGTTAAAGACAAAAATTTGAAGGAAGGAGATTTAGTTTTGGTATATACCCTGAAACAACATGCAAAGAAACTACAAAAAAGAGGATATGGCCCATTAATCATCAATCGCATATCCACCAGCGGAGCCATCAGCTTAGCAACTCTAGATGGAGAAGTATTGCCAAATTATATCACTGGATGTCGAGTAAAAAAATATTTAGAGCCATTGACTAAAGAAATGATGTCATGACTGATAACGGGTAAAAATAGATGTCTAGAGGAAGAAAGAATACGAGAGGAAGCTGACAAGAAGCACGGAAGAGCTCGTGTTAGGTCAAGACTGGATATATGAATATGAAGTAACTATTCAATTGGCCTTAGGATACATCTCGGCCAAGAAAGGACATCGTGAAGTATTCAGCATGCTAGACGAACGACCAATCAAAGCCACTAGTATAGAACCAAAAACTCACTCAAATGAACACAGTGATGAATGTATGTTCACTAGCACTATGGAAACCCCTTCATCGAGTACTTCATGTGAGGATACACAGAATTCTGCTTGCACACCATCTTCTAATCTAGCAAGTCACAAGAGTGTCATTCTATCTGAAAACAGCCTTAGCAAAGAACCAAGCACAAAAAAGACTAGTTCTCCGAATAAGCACAAGTCTGCACCTATTAGAATATGCCCCATTCCTTACACTAGACAGGCTTGGATAAGGAAGGATCAAGTGGCTACATATCTTCAACAACAAAAACATTATCAACATCAGAACGACCCATCGAACACGCGAGTAGATCACTTTGAACACCGAGGTCCACAATGAATTGCTAGAATATGGATTCCAAAGAAAGTGGCAGCTGCTCAGTCGGCCCGAACACAAATATGGATTCCCAAGTCATGTACTCAAATGACCATCATCAAAAAGGACGAACCAATGCTCAAAGAAAATCAGTATGGTCTAAAGGCAGAACAACCAAAGATGAATAGCTAGAGGACAGAAAAGGAGTCTACATATGCTTCAATAACCATTCCAAGATTCAAAAAGCAGATAAAGTAGACGTACAACATGAAAAGCACCACATTCTTCAGGAATGTTAGGAATACAACCTGCCCCAACCGTGTAAAGCAGCTTTGGATGCCGAAAGACAAAACAAGTTGTATACATCTACCAAATAATTCGAGTTGCACACATTTGGAGTTACCAGAATCCAAAGTATGCATAATAGGGCCACATTACAAGGCCAAGCATTCGGCACCTTCTTTTTCTACTTCAGGATAGTGAAGCACATTTTCCCTCTTGGGAAATAGGAGAGCACTTGTACATAATCTAAAGAAAATTACTAAAAAAATTAATAACTACTTCGGCTATGAACTAACTTTTCTGTTTTTCTTTTAGGTGAAAACAAAAAAAAAATGTAAATAAGAATGAAAAAAAATCCCAAGTATTACCTTTCTCACACTCACGGGGAAAGGACGACACCATTCATGCGGAGCATTGCCAATCTTATGAAAGACAACTGAAGGATGATTTTTCATACCATCTTGCCACTAATTCATACTCTATATTGAGTGCAGATGTCATCTACTAATTCTGAAGCTACGCAAGAGGAAGAGGTCCAACTTCTTCCATTGGAATCAATAACAAAAGCAAGAGGCCATTGGTTTTTGGATGACCAACTGGTATCGGAACTCATTTTCATGGCGACCATCAAGATTATGGACAGGGATCACTACTTTCCTATCATGTCACAGGATTTCAAGACGATCATACAAGGATTACCACGTATGATAGATGTCTGGACTCAAGCTGGGATTGATGCATTCTTAAGACTTCCAATATATTTGCCAGATTTTCAGAGATGTACACAAGTAATGAACACGCTTCAATCTGCATCGAACAAGATGTCAGTCCCAGAGGCAAGAGTACTGGATAAAGTGGGCGCCTGGAAAACGATTCAATTTACTCACGAGCTAATTAACTGAGCTTTTGGATGGAGTCAAGAAGGACACACTAATGTCAAAGATGAATGTCATGATCCTAAAAAGCGATCCTTTTTGGAAATCAACAGAACTGATATTGAAGAGGTTGTTCACTTAGTGCATCAGCACTTATGTTTTCCAAGCATTCATAGATATACAACACCTCAAAACATCGTGGTGCAACTACTCTCACATGCTATGAGGCAAGTCAGAAATCAAGTAAATATGACTCCATATGTCCAAGAACACCTATTTGAAGTGAAGAAGAAGTGGAGTTAGAAAAAGTTCTTGAATGGAAGTTCGGCATTGACCTTACTCATTTATGAGGCTCTTGAAATGAAGGATTGCTTACGCTTGATGCCAACATCAACTGAAATGGCCAAATATGTAAAGTTAGCAATTGTTCCAAAGAAAAAGAAAACAGTCATTGCTGTTGAAGAAGTAGGAACCAGCTCAAAGACACCTATGAGAGGAACTAAGCGCCTTAGAGAGGAAGAAGCCCAGGTTACACCCCAATCAAAGAGGACACACACATTGCCAAAGATTCCTGGGACCCAACAACCAATTACCAAGAGAGACCTCTCTGCAACCCTGGAAGAAACGCATCAGTATATGTGGGGGCAAGTAAATTTGAATATTTAAGGTCACCATTACAGACAGGCAAGCCAGGAAAAGAAACAGAAGGATAAAGAAACTCATCAAGTACCTTCCAGATACAAAGAAATAGGGTTGGAGGAATCAACCTCTAATGAGGAATCAAGCCCTGAGAAGGACACCCTGGATACGGATATACAAACAAAAACACACAATGAGGATTGGACAGAAATCAATCAAGTCAAAGTCACACCTGACAACCAACAGGCACAAGGAAAGAACACAGAAGAATCCACTGGGATAGTGCACGTAATTCAATTGAATGAAACGTCAAGGGTCAGCATCAAAGAAGCTCCAATAACTAATACAGATGCAAAATCACCTATCAAAGAGGAAATACAAACTCTAGTGAACCAAGACTCAGGCTTACTACAAAACAAAGAGCCAACTGTGATTGAAGTGCCTGATGATACACCTCAAGGTAAAATTGACCACATGGAGGCTGAGCCAAGAATCCAACTTCATATTAGGCAGCCCCATGATACTACGTTACACGTGGCACAAGGGAGCAGAACCTAGCATCCCTACCACATGGTTAAATGTGGATGTTACTCAATTGAAACCGGTTGTCAAGCAAATGATCCAGACGGCCATGGATACACAACAACAAATGATGGATACAGATGCGGATTATGACAAGGCCATGCGACAAAAGAATCAATTTCAAATCATGAGTGAACAACTATCCGCACAGCTCATCCAGGCCTAGAAAGAGATTACAGCCAAAGAAACGGAGTTACTCGAAGTAAAAACACAATGTGATACATTGATGCACCAACATCATCAACTCCAGGAACGACTGACGGACTTACAAAGATTACATGAAGCCAATGAAGCAGAAAAGGAGAGAATGAAAGCTAGAAGTAATCTGCTCAAAACACAACTAAAGGTGTACATGGAGGAAAATGACAATTTATGAAACAGAAATAAAGAATTGATGAAGTCATTGCTATATGATCAACCTATCAAAAAAGAAGAGACGACAGATATTGACCAGAAAGAATTAAAAGATCAGATTGAAAAGTATGCAGAAATGCTGAAACAAGAGCAAACCCTAAGAGAACAATGGGAACAAAAATAGATGAATGAAACTAAGGAGCTCACGAAACAATTAAACATCGCCAATGGAAAACTTGATGTGAGTTATAGTGAAAACATGGATCAAGTAGCAGAAATTGGCAATGAACTGCTTGCAGCAAAAGAAGCACTCAGAGCAGCCATGCAAGAAAATAAAGAGAAGACTGAACGCATAGCACAATTAGAGACCAAAGCAGAAGCGAAAACACCAATCGGGACACCAGTAGAGCCAAGACAAGAAAATCCTACTGACGAGGTAGGGGTACGTCCTCTATCTCCCCCGATTTATACTTCTCCAATAAAAGATCAGATGGCGGAACCACATGATGATCATCCAATGCCATACACTACAGAAATAGGTCAGAAGGAACGGGCACTATTGGTGTCCCGGTTGATAGAAAATTTTGAAAATGAAGTCATCAAAGTCATGAAAGAAGCAAGGATTAAAGGCAAAGACTTGGAGACGATCATGAAGCCTTTCAACATTCTGTATGGACTATTGAAAGAGAAAACAAGACAATACATAAAGAAGATCACACAGAAAAACCCAGACGAACATCTGCAGTTCAAAAATGACACGTTCAACTATACTCAAGAAGAATTTGAAGCAGCACAGTCTGTTTGGAGGAGAAAATTTTTGGAGAAACATCCTACATTACGGGTGCACTGGCAAGCAGCACCATACTTATTACAGGTAAATCCTTCTTTTTGTCCAACACCGCGTGGAAGAGAAGCCAGAGAATTTTTGGAAATGCAAAAGAATGGTGCTATAAATAAACAGTGGCTGAACTATCCATTACTTCCAAGTCCACCACATAACTACCTACCTACGGAGGATTACATGATCAAAACCATTGAATATTGGCTGCAGAATTATGCAACAGTACCCGATTTAACTATCAAGATGACCAATAAAATACTCAGTATGATACTTACAGTGTTAAAGGTCTTCAAGCACGCGGCATATACATTTTTGAACTTCATTGGCATTAACCAAGGAACAGATATTCTTGTTTTTGACTTCTCTGTTATGCCTAGCCGACCAACAATAATGGCATATTATTCTAGGTTGATGTTTTTGCCGAGTACCTATATGCAAACGTTCGAAGAAGCGTTTTTCATAGGGTTTTTTGAAATTGATTCAGAAATCTTCTTAAAGATGTCATCTAACTGGAATGCCAGATTAGTGGCATATGAGCTAAGCTTCTTCGTCGATCATAGACAACCACCACATGACGGTGTGAAAGCCGAACAGTGGAAGCAGCTAATGATACATGAAGCCAATCTGCTTAATGAAACAGAACAAAATGTGTATAGAACATACTCCCGTCGACTTCCAAAGCCTGTCGGGGACGACAGAGTTCAGGAGGGGGGCAGTGTTGAGGGAGAATCAAGCAAAAAGATGAAAAGAAGAAGACAAAGAAAGAAGCTTCATTAAAAAGATCATATCTGAAGATGCATCTCTGCAAGAAGCCCCGCAGGGGCACAACATCCATCTCTGCACAGAGCCCCGCAGGGGCACATATCAAGCAAAAAGAGGAAAAGAAGAAGACAAAGAAAGAAGCTTCATTAAAAAGATCATATCTGAAGATACATCTCTGCAAGAAGCCCTGCAGGGGTGCAACAACCATCTCTGCACAGAGCCTCGCAGGGGCACATATCAAGGAAAAAGCACGTAGGTGGAAGGAGGAACCAAGGCCGGGAAAGTATCCAGGAAGTGCAAGAAGATAATTGGCAGGTACTAATCCTTCCGCTGACAGCATGCGATGAAAAGAAAGTAAACAGGCTCAAACCAATACAACAGGGTCAGATGTGTGCAACCAAGACAAATCAGAGGACCAAAAGCTAGAAAGAGGTCACTGGTGGCGTGCGTGGCAACCCAACTAAATACAGCAACCCACATATGTGATATAAGGAATACCAAGGGGCAAACAGAAGCAAAGGACATACATCGGATAAGATAACCAATTGTCTGACAGTCCTTGTTGCTGCTTCGACTGCTGGGTGCGTGTATTCAGACCTCTTAAACAAGCTGAAGACAAGAAGTAAAGCCTGTCAAGGGAGGATAGAGACAAAGAGGGGGAGAGTGTTGCAGAGCAAAGAGAGCACAAGGCAGAGAAGAAGAAGGACCCCAAAATTTTTCCGATTTGGACACCTTATTTTTGTATCATAATCATTTTGTAATATATTTTCCGATGAAAATGCACTAGAGGAGTCCTCTAGATGCATCCCCACAGAAGATTAGAAGCTTACCCATGTAAATTAGTAGGAAATTAATCTTTTAGTGAATAAAGTGCCGGTCTCTTGTGTGAAAGGACCATTTTTAGGGCACATGTATATAAGTCAATTTGTGACTCTTTGTAAAGACTTTTTGCCATTGTGAGAATCAAGAGCACAGGATTTCGAATTTGTGTTTTCTCCTCTCTGTATCTTCTTCTTTGTGAGCTTGTATGCATGTGTGTTGCTTGAAAAGAGTGTTAGGAAGTGTTGTCTATCCATGAAAGTGTTTGTTTGCTGTGGTTAAGGTGTGTGTGAAGTGTAGGAAGTGCTGAAGTGTATGAAGGTCATTCCTACGACTCAGTATTTTTCTCATAACTTGAAGTAGAAGCATCAGAATTGAGTGAAAATACCAGAATTGGATGCGTCTTCTCGAGAGCTTTGAAACGCATATCCTATTTGCTATATTTGGAGTTCAAAGTTGAGAGAAAAGCTCAATTTACTATCGGCTGTTGCACCAAGTATCACGACACCATGACTGACAGTTGAAGCTTCTTTGGATTAGTCTTTGCCTTGTTTGCACTCTTTGAGTAACTCATTTGCATTGATCATCATTTGAATGCATGTCTTCATACACTCGGCTAGGTTTTGATACTCATCGGATTGATAATTAAAGCGTGAATCCCCACTATATGCACTTGAGGGGGATTGAGGTATAGTCTCTTTCTCCACAAGTCCCTAAGTTGGTTCTTAGGTACACAATGATACAATACCACTGGGATGACTGCGATCGCAATACCAACTCTCACGATACGATACTGCTATCCACACGATACAATACCTCCTATTGGACGATATGATACTGCACGATGCATGATACGATACCAGAATGAGAGACAATAAGATACATAGTGCACAATATGATACCAATCTTGCACGCAATACGATACCACTCAATCAACGATACGATACCAAAACTGGAGGCGATACGATACCTACTTGGCCGACGATACGATACCGGTCGGTCGATGATATGATACCGGGACGGACACGATACGATACCACCAGGATGACTGCGATCACGATACTAGCACTTCACCATACGATACCGAAATGGTATCACGATACCTCAAGTGGGTATGCATGATATGATACCTCGACAAGTATCGTGATACATGGGAGTTCTGGTATCGTGATACCAAAACTCAACTAGACATGATACTTGGAGTTTTTGAGGTCCAAATTCAAAATCTTTTGCAAATATGAGTACCTTATGTCCTCATTGTCAGTCTTATGTGCCTGTAGATGCAAAGTCATCCTCCAAACTCACGATACCGCTGTGATACCAAACACAGTCCTTGTCACTCTACGATACTGTCACTTAATTTTTGGGGTATTTTGAGCGTATTCCAAGGATATTCTTGAGTGTTTCAACTCTAAACACCCTTTATGCTTCTTGCTCGCAGCCGCAAGTGAAAAACGAGGTGAATGTACACTCAAAAATGAAAAAAATTAGAGAAGATGAAGATGGAAGAAGATGGTGATGATGATGAAGAAAAACTCAGAAATTGAACTGAAAATGGTGATTTTTTTACCTTCCAACATCACTTCTATATGTCTTACCATCACACGCATCCTCCAAGCTCTCTCCCCGGCAATGACACCAAATTTTGTGTCACTCTAGCACAATGATAAGTACCAACGTGAGGAGATCAACCTCATAAATGTCAATCCGTGGAGACGTGAGGACCGGTATGAAGACTATGAGCAAGTGATGGCACAAGTGCGTGAGTGAAAGCACACAAGCATGCACACATATACACACACACACAAGGTAAGAGCAAAGAGTGGAACAATGGAAGGACTTCGATTACAAAAGAAATCTTTTACAAAGCTCAAATCTACAACAAGATAACCTCAAAAATGAGCTCTCTAGGCCTTTTTATAGTTTTGTTAGTGGTTTTGGCCCTATCCCGACCTAGCGTTCGGCCTAGTTAAAAATTAGGTTCCAAGGCTTATTTGGGGGCTCAAACGGAGTCTTAAAATTATGAAAATTGAGATTGATAGTTCTAATACTCCTCAAGATCAAGGACTCCTCGGCTTGAACAAAATGGAGTTGAAAAAAATGAAAAATGGTATTTACAATGGTTTTTAGTGATAAAAATCACTATTTTTATAGGGATTTCTTCCCAAAATTTGACATGTGCCTCTTGGAGCTCCCTACTTGCTCCTTCTTCTTGTGTCTCCACTTCCTTGATGCACTTCCATGCTTTGTCCTTGACCTTGAGCTTCAAGAGACACATATACACTTATACACACACACACATCCGAAAACATTTACACACACACATACACATGCATACAGACACATATATATAGATACACATGTATATACACAAATAGACACACACATACACACATAGACACACACAGATACATACACACATAGACACACACACATACACACACACACATAGACACATACACAAACATATATGCATACACACACACACGTAGAGAGACATACACACACATACACATACATGCATACATATGCATACCCATACACACGTAGAGAGACATACACACGCATACACACATGCATACATATGCATACATAATGCACATGCATATGCATACATACATGCTTACATGCATACACACACATACAAACACATACATATACACACATAGACACACACACACGTAGAGAGACACACACATACACACATATATATGCATACACACACACGTAAAGAGACATACACACACATACACATACATGCATACATATGCATACATAATGCATATGCATATGCATACATACATACTTACATGCATACACATACACACACATGCATACGTATGCATACATAATGCACATGCATATGCATAGATACACGCTTACATGCATACACATACACACATAGACACATACACACATACACACACATAGATACATACACACATACACACACAACACACAGATTTACACACACACACATAGACACACACATAGACACACACACACACACATACAGAGACACACTTACACATGCATACACACATACATACACACATAGACACACACACACACACACTTACACACATAGACACACAGACATACACACATAGACACATACAAACTTACACACACACACACACAGATATGCACACACATATATAAACACATACATACACACATAGACACATACACACTTACACACACATACACACATCCACGCACATTTACACACACACATACACATGCATATAGACATATATATATATATATAGATACACATGTATATACACACATAGACACACACATATACACACACATACACACACATACACACATAGACACATACACACTTACACACACACATACACACACACATACACACATCCACACACATTTACACACATACAAACACATGCATATAGACACATATATACATATACAAACGTATATGCACACATAGACACACACACACACATACAGACACACATGGACACATACACACACATATATGCATAGACACACACAAGAGACATACACACATATATAGGCATACACACACATAGAGACACATACACACACATACACATACATGCATACATAATGCATATGCATACATAATGCATATGCATATGCATACATACATACTTACATGCATACACACACACATACACACACATGCACACATTTGCATACATAATGCACATGCATATGCATACATACATGCTTACATGCATACACACACTCACATATACACCTACATACACATATACACACATACATATGTACACGTATATTTATTGATTTCTAACCCATTTTGTTTTATATGTACAGGTATTATGGATCCTAGTAGAGAGAGAAAGGCAAAACTCACTCTCATAAGTCTTATGAGAGCAAGAGTTACGCCTGATACTCTAGGGATCATCATGCATGAGTACTCAAAGATGGATGATGATGAGCTAGATTATATGATCCAGATGCGTACCTAGCAATCAGAGGAGGGCACTTCTGCGGCTCCACATGGAGGAAGACAGCTATCTGCTCATAGATATGTTTTTTTTCACAAATTGTTTTAATGATATTATAACACATATTTTTATTTATTTTTATCTATCTATTTTTAGGACACCTATACCACCTCCACATCATGATAGCAGAGCACAGGTGCCTATGAAGACATGCATAGGCACCTTAGGGCTAGAGTGCGATATAGAGGCAGAGGGGAACATTGTGTACATAGGGAATGGATTGGAATTCAAGTATTATAAATATTCTAATTCAGAAATCCTATTTCAAAAATCCTAATTTGGAAACACCAATTTTGATCTTAGGGTTTTAAAAACCCTAATTTAGAAACTCTAATTCAGCCTTTTAGCCATATGATTGAAGTATATGTACACATTGCATCTATTCCTCCGACGTACTACTAGAGAGATGTCTCTCCTCCCAACCTTATGCCTCTATATATAGCTACTCGAATCAATGAGGATCATAATATATATAAAGATATATACACATCATGTAGATACACTTACATAAATATAAAATGGAGTAGATACATTATGCATCACACATACATGCCTATATGCACACATAAATATATATACATGCATACATATTTACATGTACACATTTACACATATACATATATGCATGTACACATCACATATACATGCCTACATGCACACATGTATACTTATACATGGATACACAATTATAAACACTTGCATATATTACATGAATACATGAATATATTACACAAATGCATATGCATATATACACGTATGCATACTAACACATGTATACATATATCATACACATGCACACACATACATATACATGAAACACATATATATGCATACTAACACATGTATACATATAATACACATGAATACACACACATATGCATACATACATGAGAAAAGTTTGCTCCTCGAAGATAAAGCTATATATAAAATAATTAGGCATACCCCCGAGCTTCATGTTCTAACTTAAAAGAACGTGATTTCATCTCTCTAGTAGGATTCATTGATATTCTAGTTGAATAAAGAAGAATCTATTATCTAATATCCATTCAGAAGCTTCAAGTTATTGATCAATAACTAGATTAGAATTTACTATCTAATCTGCTCATATGTTTTCATTATTGCCATCATTTTGGTAAGACATCAATATAGTCTCATTTTCATTATCCTTATTGATTTCATTTATTTCTTCTATTGTTAAATCTGTGTCCTCATGAGTCACATCATCTATTGATGGATTAATATCGATTTCTGGTAATTCCTCTTCATTGTCAATAGAATTAGCATGTAGAATATTATCCTCTTCATCAAAAAGATTAGTATCATTATCATGTATAACGATTCTAATTTCTCTTTTAGATGTTGATGTATCAGTATCTAATGGTGAATCATCAAGAGGACTTTCTTCGATCTCTCTAACAATAAACTGTTCAAACAATGACCTACCTCTAGGTTGAACATGAATGACTTGCCACCAAGGGTGAGCATCTAGGTTTTTATAAAAAAAAGCTTTTTCAATATGCCTAGGAAGAATATATAGTTCTTTAGTAGATCGCATTACCTTGGAAGAATCAATTTCCCAAAACCCAGATAATTCCTATCTTAATGTGGAATTACTACCTTTATACTCGGCTCAAAACCAGTCAACCTTCAAAATGACCTATCAAATTATATAAAAACAAAAACTCATTATTAGGTGCTTAAAAAAATAATAAACTCTATCATAAAAAATGTAAACTTTTTTCTACCTGTTTGAATATACGAAATGATATTTCGTAGATACCAACAATAGTTCCCATGTAACCAAGTTCGGCATCTATAAGGTTTGTGTCTTTTAAGCTAGCATGTGATAGTTGCTTGAAAGAAGCAACAATACTAGAATCCTCTATTTTACGTAAAGAATCAATGGCTTTGATTCTAATATGCTGTCCAAAAGCCCACATATTAGTGCACATTCAGGCCTGCAAAAGAAACTAAATTAGTAGGGCTTGTATATATGCCTATTGCCCTAATGGGCTACTTATCTTTGTACATTCTCTAGTAATACATTCAGTATTGTGTGTTTTGCTCCAAGCTTCTTCTCCTTCCTTGTGTTGTTCACATGCTTCTACAGACGTTTATCTCCAACAATTGGTATCAGAGAAGGTCGTCGCTTCATCTAGGGCGCCGTCGACACTCCTCTGGTTGCAGTCTCAGATTCGCACGAAATTTGTTCTAGCAGAATTCATCTGGGCAGTTTTGTTCAACTTTTTGAGATACAGTCAATTTTCCGCATCAAGGTATTTTAGTCACCAGCCATGGCTGAAAGCAATGATGTATTCCGTATGTTGGCTATTGAGGACAAGTTGGATGGTACCAACTACCCGTTATGGGCTTATATGATGCGACATGTGTTGGTTGCAAAAGGACCATGGAACATTGTGCAGGGTGTCGAAAAATGTCCTATCACACCTGCAACTATTACAACTACAGGTATTGAAGCTCATGCAAAAGGTGTCAAAGATGATGATATTCTACATATTCCTATTCATGCTTAGGTTTCTGCTGCACCTACTGGAGAGTAGATTCGTTGGGATGGTAGAGATGCCCAAGCTCATGCATTGATAGCTTTGTCTGTCAAACATGCCATTATTCCTCACATTCGCCCTTACAGAACAACTAAGGATGCTTGGGATACACTTACCACATTTTACCAAGCTAGGAATGAGGCTCGTGTTGCTTACCTCCAAAAACAGTTGGAGATTGAGCACATGAATGAAGTTGATTCTATGGACAGTTTCCTAAAGAAGATCAAAGACTTGAAGGAACAATTGATTTCTATTGATGAGATTATACCAGATAGCTCACTTGTGCAGACCGTTTTGAATGGTCTTCCTGATTCATATCAGAGTTTTGCTTCTACTCTTCAGTTGATGATGAAAGGCAATCCAAATGCCTTATCATTTGAGGAGTTAGTCTCTGTTCTGTTACAGGAAGATCAGTCCAGGCAGAACAAGTCCATTATGCGAGTTGGAGATCAAGCTTTCCTGGCTACTCAAAAGGGAAAATGAAAATGGAGCTCTTCAACTAGTAAGTAGAAATGTGCTAATTCTGCACATTCAAAGAAGGAAGATAAAGATGAGAAGAAATCAGAAAAGCAGAAATTGTTTTGTAAGTATTGTAAAGGGAATGATCATATCATAAAGAACTGTCCAAAACTGGTTGCTAAAGAGGCAAAGATGAAAAAGGCTGGAATGGTTGTTGCAGAGGCCTCTACACCAAAAACAGAGTCTGCTAATCTTGTGCAGGAAGAAGAATGGGTGTTTACTACTATCTGTAGTTTTGACCCATCTTCTCATGAGCAGTGCATGTGTGCAATAGACTCAGATGTTTGGTATTTTGACAGTGGGGCGACCAAACATATTACCTTGCAGCGCAATTTCTTCTCTTCACTTGAGCTTGCCCCTACAGGGAATACTGTTACATGCACCAACAACTCCTCGTATCCTGTTATGGGAGTTGGTAAGATCATTTTGACTACTACTGACGGTAGTTCTTTGACTTTGTCAGATGCTTTATTTGTGCCAAGGATCAAGAAGAACCTGTTATCAGTTTTTGCATTAGTCAAGATTGGCTTGGTTGTGAAATTTATTGATGACAGGTGTAGAGTTCATGATCTGTCAAATGGCAATGTGATTATTGCTTCTGGCATTTTATGTTGTGGGTTGTATAAGCTCATACACTATACAAGATCTCTAAATGATTTGGCATGTGCAGTAAATGATCCTCAGGCTATGTCAGATGCAAAGCTTTGGCATGCACGCTTTGGTCATCTGAATTTTGCTAGTTTCCTACGCCTGCAAAAATATGAAATGGTGTCCTCTTTGCCCAAACTTGAGGCACCTGGAAACCATGTTTGTGAAGGCTGTATTTTGGGCGAAATGCAGCATTCTTCCTTTCCAAAAGATGGTTCAGTTTGGGCTAGTCAGAGATTGCAGCTTGTACATAGTGATGCCTGTGGTCCTATATAGACACCTTCTTTTGGGAATTATCTTTACTTCATGACTTTCACCGATGATTTTCCAGGCATGCATGGGTATATCCATTGAAGGCAAAGTTTGAAGTGTTCATGTGCTTCAAATAACTTTTGGTTTTGGCTGAAAATCTGTCAACATGTAAAATGGGCACCCTCCGTTCTGATTGAGGGGGGAATATATGTCTTCTGATTTTAATGCATTTCTGGCTGAACGTGGGATAAAACACCAGTGTACAGTGCCGTATACACCTCAACGGAATGGAGTTGTTGAATGAAAGAGTAGGTCACTCATGGAGATGGCGAGGTATATGGTCAAGAGTCACGCTTTACCACATAGTTTCTGGCTTGAGGCTGTCATGTGTGCAGCATATGTACTACACAAGTATCCCACTAAAGCGCTAGAGTCTATCACTCCATATGAGGCTTGGCATGATCGCAAGCCATCTAATGCTCATCTGCATGTTTTTGGTTGTTTGGCATATGCATTAGTGCCTGAACAACATTGCAGAAACTTGGATGATAAAGCAGTAAAATGTATTTTTTTTAGTATAGTTCTGAAAATAAAGGCTATCGTCTGTATCATCCACAGAATAAATGCATTCTGGTTAGCCATGATGTTGTTTTTGTGGAAGATGCTATTCAGCCATTGCTTTCATGTACTAAGCAGATATCTGTGAGCTCCAAAGACATGTATGATACTTTGCTGCCTCTTTTTATAGGTGGACAGTCTAGTGCTAGTCCCAATGAGGCAACTTCTCAGCCTTTGCAGGTTTCATGTGATGATGGAGATCATTCCATTTCTGATGCAGATTTACATGATGCACTAGTTGATGAGAGAGCTGATATTGACCAGGCAAAAACTATGTCAAAATGGCTAGTGTAGACTTTGTGTGACAACAAATTAGATGCACCTTTGTCATATCGTACTTGTTCAGGCTCTCATAGTGCCTCTTTTGCATCAGATTTCTATGCTATGGCTGCATCTAGTCTCTGTGTGGAGAATGAGCATGTTTCGTTTGATGAAGCACAAAATTTAGAAAATTGGATGGCTGCTATGCAATCTGAATATGATGTTATAATGAAGAATGGTACTTGGTCTTTATGTGACTTGCCTCCTGGAAAGAAGGCCATTGGCACTAAGTGGGTGTCAAGAGAGATGGTGGATGCAATCCAAAGATGAGTAGGTGCCGCTACAACCAGCTTCACACCAGCCAATTGAGACTTCAGAGTTGATTAGTAGACCCTTTGAGCTTCCTAAATCCACCAAAATATCAGCCAAGTACTTTGGAACATGTATCCCAAAAGTTTAAGTCAAGACAGACTAGTTGCGAAATGACTACCTCCCAAAACTTGTTATTTTTGGACATACACCTGCTGGAAAAAATGAACAGTGCTCTCAACCTGGAAGGAATTAGAAAAATTCCTTTTGGGCATAGCAAATAGACTTAGCAAGCTTCCCAATCCAAGTTAAAACACTTCAAATGATGGACTAAGCACTGAGAACAAGTTTCATCAATTTCTGGAACATTCCCACAATTCTCGGGGCTCTACAGAGATAGACCAGTGAGCAGTAAAATGCATATATCTCCCAGAATATTAGTCCAATGACCATGAACATTTATAGGTACAAACTAGACAGTATGAGTTATCCAACGCACTTTAAAACACTGAAAAAGGTTCAGTAAAACTCGAGATATGACCTTCTGAAGGTACTGCTCTGAGTGAGTATAGCAGAGAACAAAACAGAGAAGTAGATGATAATAAATGTATAGATTCACATATGATTACAACCACATTGGCAATGAACCTTTGCACAATGGGAGTAGAATGATAGAGCTATGGAGTAAGCTCTTCAATCTCTACAAAATTACATGAAGTGGTCACGTACAAGGCTTGCTAATCGCCTCTTACTTCTTGCTCTTTTTATAGCTATTCTTGGAGGGAGTTTTGAATTCGAATTCGAATGGCTCCACCTAAAAGTGATCCCCAAAGTTAGGAGATATTCCCTCAGCTCAAAAATTCGTGATTTTGGTAGTTATAGCCATGAATTTGCTTTTACATCATGCATGAGGTAAGCCATCCTTTTCCTTTTTCTTTTTTTAATTACAAGAGATAAAAATGAACTCTTTTACAAGAGGTGTTCACATGACTACTCATGTGACTTACAAATGAGGATAATATCAAACATATCAAGCATGTAGGCTTGGGTAAAATGCACCAACAGCTCCCCCTCAAGCCGAACATGCTTGGCCTCCAAATAAGTCTTCAATTGTCCTTGATTTCCTGCAAGCCAATCATCAACTTGAATCTACTTAACTTCGTACCATCAAGAGCTTTCGTCAACATGTCTGCACATTGCATATCTGTAGAGACATAGGATAGTTGAATATCCTTGCTCAATAGCTTCTCCCTTACATAATGGTAGTGGACTTCAATATGTTTGGTTCTAGCATGGTATACCGGATTAGCTGGTAGATGTAGTGAGCTTGTGTTGTCACCAAAAATATGAGGTGTTGAAGAATGAAGTCCAAGATCTGTGTACAAAGACTTTAACCACATGATTTCTTGAGTTGCATTAGCCAAACCTCTATATTCTGCTTCAGTAGAAGATAATGCCACGGTTGGTTGCTTCTTTGATGACCAAGAAATGATTTTTGAACCTGCAAATGATATATATCCTGATGTGCTTCTTCTATCATCTTTAGATCCGGCCCAATCTGCATCTGAGTAGACCTTTAGCTCAATATCTGAAGTAAATGAATAAAACAAACCTTCATTCATGGTCCCCTTTAGGTACTTGAGGACTCTCTTGGCCGCTTCCATATGTGGTCTTCTCGGCTTATGCATAAATTGACTCAATATGCTAACACTATAGCATATATCCACCCTTGTGAGTGTTGCATACTTCAAACTTCCAACCAAGCTTTGATAGCTTGTGATGTCTTCAATTGGCTCTCCTTCATAAGCACTAAGCTTATGATTTTGCTCCATAGGTGTACCTGCACACTTGGTATTTTCCATCTTGAACTTGACGAGCATGTCATGGACATACTTCCTTTGTGTGATGTATATACTTGAATCTGTGTAGATCAACTCCAATCCAAGAAAATAAGTGAGTGGTCCGAGGTCACTTATTTTGAACTCCTCCTTCATTTGACTCTTTACCTGTTTGATTCCTTCAAGATCATTGCCTGTGATAATAATATCATCAACATACACACATAAATAGATCACTTCAGATCCATTCCTCTTTATGAACAAAGAGGTATCCGCCTTGCTAGCTTTGAATCCTTGGTCCTGCAAATAAGTCACCAATCTGAAATTCCAAGCTCTTGGAGCTTGCTTCAATCCATACAAAGCTTTCTTTAGTTTGCATACATAGTTAGGATGATGTGCATCCTCATATCAAGGAGGTTGTGCCATATACACTTCCTCAGAAATCCATCCATTCAAGAAAGCATTCTTTACATCAAGTTGATAAAGATTCCAATTTCTAGATGCAGCAAGACTTATGAGAACCCTAATTGTAGGCATTTTTGCAACAGGAGAGAAAGTCTCCTCATAATCAATACCATGGGTTTGAGCAAACCCTTTAGCAACTAACCTTGCTTTGTGTCTATTTATACTTCCATCTGGATTCCTCTTGATTTTGTATATCCATCGAGATCCGATTATCTTCATAGATGGCTTGTTAGGTACAAGCTCCCAAGTATCATTCTCCTTCAAGGCTTCCATTTCTTCATCCATTGCATCTCTCCAAGCTTTCTTGCTTTGTGCTTCTTCAAATGTGGTAGGTTCTTCATTGGTTGAATCCTTTGCAATGTAGATTGAGTGCTTGGTGACCAAAGAAGTATCATAACCAAACCTCTCTGGTTTCTTCTTCTCCCTTGAAGACCTTCTAAGTGGTTGATGTGAGCTCTCGGGTCCATATGTAGCATCTTGCATCTTTGCTTTACCTTTGTTCTTCCATAGCTTTAGTCTTTCCAAGTCTTCTAGGTCAATCTCCGAATCACTTTCTTCAATCTGCTTTGGCTCCTTTGGTTGAAGTGATGGAAAGTCTTCATCCAAGTCATACGGTAGCTTCACTTTCCTGTCATCATCAAACCATGATTTGTTTTCATCAAAAATTACATCTCTACTCACAGAAAATCCTTTATTGGTTGGATTGTACAATCTATATCCTTTTTGGTTTTGGTCATAACCAATAAATACGCACTTCTCTGCCTTGGGATCCAATTTCCCTCTTACTTGAGAAGGAATGTGAGCATAGGCTAAGCATCCAAAGATTTTGCAATGCTCTAGACTAGGTCTTCTTCCATTCCACACTTCATATGGAGTGGTTCCATCTAGTGACTTAGATGGAAGTCTATTTATGAGATATGTGGCTGTCGACACAGCCTCTGCCCATAGGTAGTTCGGCAATCCCTTTTCGTTGAGCATGGACCTTGCAGCTTCGACAATAGCTCTATTCCTCCTCTCTGCTACACCATTGAGTTCGGGTGTATACCTTGTAGTGGCTTCCCTTTTAATGCCTCTTTCATACAAGAAGGCATCAAATTCAGAAGAGAAGTATTCTCCTCCACCATCTGATCTGAGTCTTTTCAAAGTCCTACCTGTTTGATTTTCAACAAGAGCAATATACTTCTTAAAGCAATTAAACACTTCATCCTTGTGCTTCATGAAAAACAGAATGGTCCACCTGCTACAATCATCTATGAAAGACACATAATATCTTGAGCCTGATATAGATGGCTCCTTACTTGGACCCCACACATCTGTGTGCACTAGATCCAAAGGATTTTGATACATATATCCTTTCTTATTGAAAGGTTGTCTATGAGCCTTGCCGAGTTGACAAGCTTCACACTTATAAATCATGTGTTGCCTTGTGATATTAGGCAAACCAAGTACACTTTGGTCCCTGAAAATCTGTTTGAGTGTCCTCTCACCAATGTGAGCAAGCCTTTTGTGCCATATCTCCAACTCTGTTAGAGTTTGAGATCCATAGCTAAACAAAGCTATGTTCTTTGTATCTTCCACTTCAAAAGTGAAAAGCCTTCCTGTCTTTTCTCCTTTGGCGATCCTTCGAAAGCCTTGCCTTGGGTCTTCAACATATGCTCCAAATCGATTGAATCTAACCTGCAATCCTTTTTCAACAATCTGTCCAACACTTATTAAATTTTTGGTAATTGTAGGGACATACAAGACTTTGCTTAAGAGGTTCATATTCCCATCTGATGTCTTCACATTACCTATCTTCTCCACTGAGTGCTTTGTGTCATCTCCTGTCTGCACTTCATGCTTGTTATGAGGATCTTCCAAATCAAAAAGTAAAGCCACATTTCTTGCTACATGGTTTGAGCATCCCGAATCAATGTAAAATATGTGATCATCATCCTTACCCTTCTTCGCTGATAGATTCATAATCAATAATGAATCTTCCTGACTTTGGTCCTCTGCATAGTCATTGTAATCTCTTCTTCCTCTATGGCCACTTTGATATTTGTTGTTGTTGTTGTAATTGTTGTTGTAGTAGTTGTTGTTGTTGTAGCCTCCATTGTATCTACCTCTATTTGATCCATAGCCACCTCTATTGAATCCTCTTCCTCTTGAGTTCCTCGGGTTCCTGAAACATTCTTCAGTAGTATGGTTAGATAAGCCACATATGTTGCAAGGTTGAGATGATTGGAATCTCCCCCTGCCTTGCTTTCCACTTCTGCCTCTTCCTCTAGCTCTTCCTCTACCTGCAAAGTTTGCTTGGAAAGAGCTTCCTTCATCTTCATTCTTCCTATTCTTTGACTTGTCCTTGACCTTAGCTTTATCAGAATATAAGGCAGAAGTTTGATTACCTCTTGAGGACTCACCACCTTTGCTAATCTTTGCTTCATGAGTGAAGAGTTGGCCCATAATGACTCCCACTTGTCGTCTGCTTTGATTCCATTCATGATTTGTCTTACGATTTGCTCCTCTTCAATTACCTCTCCAATGCTTCCAAGTTGTTCGGAAATCTCCTTCATCTTTGTGACATAATCAGTCACATTTTGCTTCGGGCTTTTCTTCATTGTTGTGAACTCCATCCACAATTGGTTCTTCCTTGCTCGAGTGTTGGAAGAGAAGAAAGAAGCAAGTGCATTCCAGGTTTCTCTTGATGTCTTGCATCCCTTGACATGAGGTAAAAGAAAATCAGAGATTGAGTTTAGAATATAGGACCTTGCAAGTGCATCCTTCGAACACCAATTCGAAAGTCCTTCCACTTCTTCATGTGATGGTTGCCCTTTGTTCCTCATGGTTGGCATTGCTTCATCTCCGGATATGAATCCATATAGATTCCTCCCTTGAAGGTAAGCCTCCATCCTTAGAGACCATGCCGGGTAGTTGTTTCGATCCAATTTGTCAATTGTTGATGGAAATCCATCTCCCATGTTGCTTGACTATGCTCTGATACCACTGTGAAGAGAGATGGTGGATGCAATCCAAAGATGAGTAGGTGCCGCTACAACCAGCTTCACACCAGCCAACTGAGACTTCAGATTTGATTAGTAGACCCTTTGAGCTTCCTAAATCCACCAAAATATCAGCCAAGTACTTTGGAACATGTATCCCAAAAGTTTAAGTCAAGACAGACTAGTTGCGAAATGACTAGCTCCCAAAACTTGCTATTTTTGGACATACACCTGCTGGAAAAAATGAACAGTGCTCTCAACCTGGAAGGAATTAGAAAAATTACTTTTGGGCATAGCAAATAGACTTACCAAGCTTCCCAATCCAAGTTAAAACACTTCAAATGATGGGCTGAGCACTGAGAACAAGTTTCATCAATTTCTGGAACATTCCCATAATTCTCGGGGCTCTTTAGAGATAGACCAGTGAGTAGTAAAATGCATATATCTCCCCGAATATTTATCCAATGACCATGAAAATTTATAAGTTCAAATTAGACAGTAAGAGCTATCCAACGCACTTTAAAACACTGAAAAAGGTTCAGTAAAACTCGAGATATGACCTTCTGAAGGTACTGCTCTGAGTGAGTATAGCAGAGAACAAAACAGAGAAGTAGATGATAATAAATGTATAGATTCACATATGATTACAACCACATTGGCAATGAACCTTTGCACAATGGGAGTAGAATGATAGAGCTATGGAGTAAGCTCTTCAATCTCTACAAAATGACATGAAGTGATCACGTACAAGGCTTGCTAATCGCCTCTTACTTCTTGCTCTTTTTATATCTATTCTTGGAGGGAGTTTTGAATTCGAATTCGAATGGCTCCACCTAAAAGTGATCCCCAAAGTTAGGAGATATTCCCTCAGCTCAAAAATTCGTGATTTTGATAGTTATAGCCACGAATTTGCTTTTACATCATGCATGAGGTAAGCCATCCTTTTCCTTTTTCTTTTTTTAATTACAAGAGATAAAAATGAACTCTTTTACAAGAGGTGTTCACATGACTACTCATGTGACTTACAAATGAGGATAATATCAAACATATCAAGCATGTAGGCTTGGGTAAAATGCACCAACAGTGGGTATACAAGCTGAAGCTTAAATCGGATGGTACAGTTGATAGGTATAAGGCTAGGCTTGTTGCAAAGGGTTATGCACAAGAAAGAGGCATTTATTTTGATGAGACCTTTGCACCTACATGTTGTATGACTGCTATTCGGAGCATCTGTGCACTTGCAGCTCATCATGGTTGGAGTGTACATCAGTTGGACATTAAAACAGCATTTTTCAATGGTGACTTGCATGAAGAAGTGTATGTTTTTCAACCTCGTGGCTTTGTGCAAAAACGGCATGAAAACCAGGTGTGTAGGTTAAAGAAGGCATTATATGGTTTAAAGCAAGCACCATGTGCTTCGTATGAGAAGATACATGCCTATCTGATTACACGTAGTTTTGAGAACAGTCCAACTGAAAGCACCTTATATGTTAAGCATGATAATGATGTGCTTATGATCATTGTTGTCTATGTTGACGATATGCTGCTGAGTGGTCCTATTGAGAAGCATATCACTGATTTTAAGGCTGATTTGCATGCCTCATTTGAGATGTCTGATTCGAGACATTTGCATCACTATTTGGGCATTTTGTTTATGCAAGTTGATGGTGGAATGGCTTTGTGTCAAATGAAATATATTGACACATTATTGCAGCATTTTGGCCTTGAAGACTGTAAGCCTATTGCCATTCCTATGGAGACATGTTTATGATTGAGTCTTCATGATGCTAGAGATGCATTTGATGTTGTTCTCTATCAGTAGGTTGTTGGATGCTTGATTTACTTATGCATTACTCGGCCAGATATTCAGTTTGTTGTCTCACAGATGAGCAGGTTTATGCATTGCCCAAGAGTCAAGCATTGGCAGGCAGTTAAGTGCATGTACTCAGCTACTTGGGTTGTTTTATCCCAAGGGGGGATCACTATCGCGAGATTTGCATGCTTTTCTGACTCTGATTGGGCTGGTTGCTATGACACTCATTTGTCCACTAGTGGCTTTTGCTTCATGCTTGGTAGCTCATGTATATCTTGGTTGAGCAAGAAGCAGCCTACTATGGCCACTTCCACTTGTGAGGCTGAGTATAGGGCAGCTTTCACAGTGACTGTTGAGTGTGTGTGGCTCATATGCCTTATGACTGATTTGGGTGTTGGTCAGACTTCTACCACCACCATCTTCACTGACAATCAGAGCGCATTGGCAGTTGCGAGGAACCTTGTGTTCCATGCTCGCACTAAGCACATTGAGGTGCATTATCACTATGTCAGGGAGAGGTTCTATGTTGGGGAGATCAGCTTGGCATATGTGCCCACGCAGGAGAACATTGCAGACCTTTTCACGAAGGCTCTGCCTAGGGAGAAGTTTGAAGCTTTCCACAAAGCTTTGGGCTTACTTTCTTTTGTGGAGTGATTTCCACATAGCTTGGCACTTCCTTATACATGAGTGCTAGCTCCTTGTTCATCACATCACCCCCAGGGGGGATTTGTTGTGGGATCAAATTTTTGTTAGTCTCTTTTGATGTAATCCACCTATACATATCATTAAAAAAATTATAAAGAAGTTAATTAAAAAATAAAAGATATCAAATATTCATATATATTAAATATAAAAGTATCATAATTACCTTATAAGCAATCCAAGATGATAGATCACATCTCGTACTCCTTTTGTTGTACATCCATTGATAACCAAAGGTAAAATATGTTTCAAAAAGTTATGACAGTCATGGGTCTTTAACCCAGATAAGCTCTTATCATCCATAGTAAACATGTTTTGGAAAGATGCTCCATATCGTGTAGGAGTCCGAATCAATATTTAAATCCTATTGTTGATAGTCTGTATCTCTTTTGTTGTAAGTACCCAAGGAGTAGGTGCATAAGTCGTTTCCTATCGATGTCTATCAAAAACTGGCCATAACTTTGGTTTGAGTTTTGATAATTCAAATCATTCTTTGATGATATGGTTTCTTTTAGTCCAAGAACATGTTTCCATAGTGAATAACCAATATTCTTGAATATATGCATACGATCAAGAAGATGGCATACTTTTAACTCTTTCTAGTACTCCAAAGAATACCATATTGATATCTTCTCTGTGAGTGCCAATTTTCCTTTACCTCTCTTCACATACTCATTATCTTCATCATCACTGAAGATTTCTGATTCTGGATCTATCAGAGGTCCATCTGTCCATTTTTTATATCAATCCATAGGCATCATAGTTTTTGGACACTGACCTATTTTAAGCTTTCCATTAAAATGTATCGCTTCTCTTTTAGATCTTAATGGATGATCATCATGCAAGAATCATCGATGTCAAAGATAAATATTTTTGTTGAGATTCTTACTATAGATTGATCTCAACCAATCATCACAATATGGACAAGATTTATAACCCTTAGTAGATATTCTTGCATCATGAAAATGATAAAAATATAATTAGATTAACTCACATTTGTTTGTATGCATATTGAATAAAAAAATTACATCAATACCTAAACAAACACCATATCCTAGAAAATCGTGAATAGTCCAAGCCACAATACCACGAACCATAATATGTCTTTCATTGATGCTTTTCGATACATCAATGACATTAATACCTCTCCATAACTCTTGGAGATCATCAATGAGAGGAGCAAGATATATATTCATATCTTTAGCTTGTCTTTTTCTTGGGATTAAAAGTGAAAGCATTAAATGTTCCTTTTTAATGCTAAGATATGGCAGAAGATTGTAGTTTATGACTACCATTGACCATGTTGACCATTTATTGGATTTCATGGAGAATGGATTAACCCCATCTAATGCAAATCCTAACTTTAGATTCTATGGATTTTGTGTAAATTCAGGCCATGTAGAATCAATATGCTGAAAAGCAACACTATCATGAGGAATTTTGATTATTCCATCAGTACTTTTATGATCATGTCCCCATGTCAAAAGCTTTGATAATTCGGGGCTTTGAAACATATGTCTAATCCATGGAGCCAATGGAAAATGTCTCAATACCTTTTTTGGGATTTTACCTTCTTCGTCCTTATATCAAGGAGATTGACATTTTAGACATGTCAAAGAGTCTGCATATTCACCTCTATATTAAATACAATTGTTAGGACATGCATGGATACATTGATAATCTATACCAAGATTGTTGATTATCTTCTTCATTTCATCATGTGAGGTAGGAAGAATATTCTGACTTGGTAAAAACTTTTCAAATAATAACATGTAAGTTCATTAAAAGAAGACATATTAATAAAAATAAATAACTAAATATACATACACACACACACACATATATATATATGTGTGTGTGTGTGTGTGCATATAATTTTATATATGTGTATGCTTATGTGTATGTGTATGTGGATGTGTATATGCATGTGCATGCGTATACATATGTGCATGTGTATATGTATGTATGTGTGTATATGTGTTTTATAGGTGTATGTGTATGTATATATACGTATGTGTATGTGTATGCATATATGTATGTGTATGTGTGTATATATGTGTATGTATGCATGTATGTATGCATGTGTATGTATGTATGAATGTGTATGTATGTTTGTATATGTATTTATGCATGTGTAGCTATGTATATTTGATTTTGTTTTTAATTTTTTTTTTAATTGTGGTTTGCAGACTTTCATATCTAGACCATTGAATTGTTTGGTTGTCTCCCATTTTATAGTCAATCTATTACCTACCTTTCTAACTAATACTTACATATTTGTTTACAAGGATTAAGTATCAATTAACTATGGAGGTATTAGGTTGTTTGAAAATAAGACAAGAAAATTTCTCTCGACGATTTTGGAAAATGGATGAATAATTATAAAATATGGGCGGACATGAAGTGTTCATTCAATGCAAGTTCTTGTTCTTATCGTAGCTAAAGTAAAAACAAAAACATGCACTGAATGGATGCTTTGTGTCCACCCATCCTATAAAATTATTTTTCCATCCTTCAAATTCTTTGAGGTAAATTTACTTCTCCTGAAAAATGACTTAATACCTCCATAGCTAACTCATACTTAATATTTGTATGCAAAGTTCATAAAAGAGTTAGTAGTGCAGGTATTAGGTCAAATAGAATAGGAGAAGCAGATGTTTCTGGAAGATTCTAAAGGTTGGGTGGACAATTCCAAAGGTTAGATGGACAAAATATCTTCATTCGATACAGGTATGTATAATTTGACTTTACTCTCATAACATGTGTATATGTATGTTTATGTGTATATATATGTGTATGTATGTATGTATGTGTATGTATGCATGTGTAGTTGTGTATATTTGATTTCATTTCTAATTTTCTTTTTGTTTATTGTGGTTTGTAGACTTTCATACAGATATCTAGACCACTGAATTGTCTGGCTTGCTAACTAAGGCTTACATATTTGTTTACAAATATAAAATATCAGTTAGCTATGGAGGTATTAGGTCATTTGGAAAATAGGAGGACCAAATTTATCTTGAAGATTTTGAAAGATGCATGAATAGTTTTAAAGGATTGTGGACAAAAAGTGTCCATTCAATGCAAGTTCTTGTTCTTACCTTAGCTAAAGTAAGAATAAAAACCTCCATTGGATGGACACTTTCTTTCCGCCCATCCTTTAAAATCATTTTTTCATCCTTCAAAATCTTCAAGTTAAATTTTGTCCTCCCATTTTCCTAACGACCTAATACCTCCATAACTAACTGATACTTAATATTTGTATGCAAATTTCTTAAAAGAGTTAGCAGCACAAGTATTAGGTCGACTATAATAGGAGAAACATATGTGTCAGGAAGATTCTATAGGTTGGGTGGACAATTCTAAAGGCTAGATGGACAAAACATCTTCATTCAATACAAGTATGTATAATTTGACCTTACTCTCATAACATGTGTATGTGTGTATATGTGTGTGTATGTTTATATGTGTCTATGCATTCATGTATAATTATGTGTATGTCTATATATGCATGTATTTATATGTATATATTTATGCATGTATATATATAAATATATAGAAAATTGAAAATTATACACATATACACACATACACATATACACTTACACATACACATGCACATACATACATATACACACACATACACATACACACACATATGTACATACACTTACACATACACATGCACATACATACATATACATACTCATACTCATACACATACACATACACACATATACACACACATACACATGCATATATACCTACACATACATACACTAATACACATACACATACACATGCACATACACACCTATAAACACACATACACATACACATACTTATATAATTAAAGTAATAAATCACATGTTAAATATAAATAGTAATAAAAATCATTAGAACAAGACTTTTCATTAATTAGTACCATAGACACAATTCAAAACATAACTGGAATGAGAAAATATATGGATATAAAAAATTATGTATATGAATGTAAAATAAATATCCAATGTAATATATCACTCATCCTAGTCATGATCATCAACATCATCATATAAGTCCTCATCATCATGATCATCCTCATCATCATGATCATCCACATGATCTGATGTATCTGTAGTGGAATCATAAGTAGACGTATGAGCACTCTGTGACGATCAAGATCATCCCGCCTCTGTCTATCTCTCCACCTAATCCATATCTGCCTCTCCATAATACTCTTGTATTACATATAATAAACATAAATAAATAAAACATATAAAAATCATCCAAAATAAAATAATTATATGAAAGCTAATAATACTCACAAAGATTTGGATGATATTGCATGTACTCATTCAAACGTCGATATCCACAATGTGTAGCAAAATCGATTTCCATTTTCGTAGGATATCGACCATAATCCTTTCACTGCATTGAAACAAATAAAGAAATACTAATGATTAGTGTTTTAACTAAAATAAAAAATATAGTTTCAATAATACACATACTTACAAATGTAGCTACAAAACCATGATGGCCCATTTGGCCTAAGTGCCTAACTCTCTTCTTCGCAGCAGCCTGTGTTTATTTAATGAAACAAAAACACATAGATTAAATGTAAACATTTATAAAACATATGATAATTATAAGTCACAATAATATAAAATATTAATTTGCATACCTTCAGTTGAGAAAATGATTCCTGAAGATGTAGTTGTCTGTGAAAAAACTGCCACATCTCAGGTGGTATGTTAGGTCTTCTCTTATTCTTTTCTACCATATAATATCTCTTGTTATTTCAATCTCAAACAAAAAAAAAGATCAGACTATAAAAAAAAAAAAACTTATAAAAATGCATACATAGACACACATACATACACTTACACAAACATACTTACACATACCTACACACACATACATACTAAATACATACCCACACACACATACATGCATACACATACACATATACATACACTTACACATACATGCATACACACACATACATACATACATACACACACATAGATGCATACACTTACACATACATACATACCCACACATACACATACATACACACACACATACATGCATACACATACACATATACATATACATACACTTACACATACATACATACATACATACATACATACATACATACATACATACGTACATACATACATACATACATACATACATACATACATACATACATACACTTACACATATATACATACACACATACCCACACATATGCATACACACACATACATACTAAATACATGCATACATACACATACACATATACATACACTTAGATATACATACATACACTTGCACATACATACATACACACACATACACATACCCACACACACACATACATGCATACACATACACATATACATACACTTACACATACATACATACACTTACACATACATACATACACACATGTACACATACCCACACATATACATACACACACATACATAGTAAATACATGCACACATACACATACACACAAATACACATACACATATACATACACTTACACATACATACATACACATACCCAGACACACATACATGCATACACATACACATATATATACACTTACACATACATACATACACTTACACATACATACATACACTTACACATACATACATACACACACATACATGCATACACATACACATACACATATACATACACTTACCCATACATACATACCCACATATACACATACATACACACACACATACATGCATACACATACACTTACACATACATACATACACTTACACATACGTACACAGACATACGCATACCCACATATATACATACACACACATACATAACACACAAACATACACATACACATATAAAGGATTTTGAGCAATACAAAGGACAATTTTGGACTTGTAGCCAAGGCTTATGAACCTAAGATCAAGTAGAAACTTGGCGAGAGATAGATAAAGTAGTAAGTCATCTGAGGCTAGTGTCAACCATACAACCAAGTCGGGGACTCATAACTCAGTGGTTAGCACTACGCACTGAGTTCACAGACGAGTGAGTCAGAAATGTCATTTAACTAGGAGAGACCCTTGGCTTCTGAAGACATGCACAGTTCAGTACCTCAGGAAGGTTTTATTTCTAGAGTGGAAAGGGAATATCAGATGTCTCTTCAATACATATCCACCAACTTGCAAGGAATACCCATCTACCTCGATGGTCTACACAAGTCAGTAGCAAGAATGATAAACACTATACAATTGGAAATAGTTCCAAGTCCAGCCGTCAAGTATGAAGGTGGAGTTTGCAAGGACAAGATAGGCCAGATCTATGTAGTAACTGAAAACCCTGATCAAATTAACGATAGAGGAGAATTAGAGGGACAAGGAACTTCTGAAAAATCTAACCAAGAAGAACTGGTGACTACCCCAAGGGGCAAGTCTGTGGTGACTCAAGTCTTGAGAGGGGATTTGATACCTCAAGATAACTACGTGTTAGACATATACTTGATCCATGGGTCTAACCTACTCCTCCAAATTGATTCATTGGCATAAGGAGAAAGCATCAGCCCAACAACTATATACAAGTTAAGGGATCCAGAAAATCCATCTAGAGTTACATACCTAGATCAAAGTCAGAGAAGATCTTGGCCTGTAGATGAAGTGAATGGATCGAGATTAAAGTACATGGGTTTGTCTATATTCCCTCCTCAAGATCAGGCAAATACCTCACAAAACCCATTCCAGACCCAACAGAGAATGGAAAATGTGATGTCAGGACAAACGAGCCAATGTGGTATACCCAGCAGACCTCAGGTGCAATTCTCCATGCCAGGAATTGATGCAAACAGCCAAACTATCCAGGGAACGAGAAATATGAATAGAACAACACTTAGGGCTGAACCACCCCAAGGTGTAGGAGATAGAATACACCTAATAAAACCCGCTTTTCCCATCATAAGTTGAGCCGCAGAGCCCGACAGAATATTGAAACCAATCCAATTGGCCAAATGTATGCGAAATCGTTACGATGGCATAGGAGAGCCATATGCCCACATTGCAAAATTCAAACAGGTATTGCGAGCAGAGCAAGTGGATGACTTTTTCGTGCAATATGAATCCTTGGGCTAACCCTCACAGGAATAGCCTTAACTTCGTTTCAATCCTTGGATCCAAATTGCTTTGGTCATATTGAACAATTCTTCCAAGAACTTATTTGGGAATTCATCATCATTAATACATAGTTTCAAGCACAATTCATCATCATTAATACATAGTTTCAAACAAGTTCCTAATGAGACAGTGAAAAATACAGCACGAAGATTTAAGCAATATGTAACTTGATGCCCCATGACAGAGAGACCTTCTCAACAAAAAATGATATCCCTATTTTTAGAAGGTCTAACCAATGGAACATTAAGAATTTTAGTATACGTAAAACGGCTGCAAACTCTGAGTGAGTGTCTTCAAGAATGCATAGATTTGGAAGACAACTTAGCTGAGGATCTCAAAATCACACAAGATCCTATTAGAACAGAGGATACAAGGAGCAATGAAACTTCGAGTTCGAGTTATGTGGAGGAAGTGGCAGAGTTAGTGGCCAAGAAATTAGGGGTACAAGGACAAAGGAACTACCAGAGCTCCTCCTTGAGAGTGCCAATGCTAGGAAGTTGCACACTTTGCGGTGGGGATTATCCATCTCATGTTTGCACCAGAGAAGGATTAGGGTTATCACAACCTTACCCTTACAATAGTCAACCAACTCAGAAGCCTAACATGTACTCTTATAGTGAGCAGAAGTACCCCAATTACAACACTGAAAACTACCCAATGAGTAGACAACCATGACCGTTTGTACCACCCCAATGTAGACCATATGAGTGCCCTCCTAGAGAACAAGGCACAAAAGTTCCTAGGTATAACCCATGTCCAAGACCACGAGGAGCAACTAGACCATATGAACATGGAGGATATAGCCAACCTCAACCTATACCAGGACAACAACCACCCCACACACTAGCTCCGAGACAAGGGAAGAACATCACAATACAAGTCGTTTGTCTTGAGTGTGGCAAAGAACAGCTCTTGAGAGATTGACTTGGACATCCCTCTAGTGCACCAAAGGTTACACCCGTTAATGTGGTAGGCCTAGTAGGGGATTCAAGTTCCAGTGGTGATAATGTGGCTCCTATACATGCAATTACCAAGGCACAAGCCTTACAAAAATCTAAGCTAGCTGAGAAATCAGAGCCAAGTGAGTCAAGAGAGCCTAGTAAGAGAAAAACAAGAACATGGAAGGATACTAGAGAGAAGGCCAATCGTAAGTGGACCAAAAAGTTATCCAAATTAGAAGAAAGCCTGAAAGATGCAAAAACAAAAATATAAGATATTGCCTCTCAAAACCCCTCGCATGTCGAAACTCCACCCACACCACTTCATCCCCACCCACAAACCACTGTAAATAAACCACGACCAGGATCTGTTCGTGCATATCCAACCCCAAAAGGCTTGGACATGATATTCAAGGCATACCAGGCTTGACTTCAAGAAGGACCAACACCTGCAAATCTAGACAAGAGCTACCCTAGAGCAAATTTAGAGATTGAACGGACAAAAATGTGCATAAAATGGTGGAACGAGCTCAAGCTATGCTCGAGGCCAATCAATCATTCAATCAGACGAATGCAATTACACCGAGTTTTCACTTCCAGGGCTTACTAGATAGATTAGAGCAGTTGGTAAATAAACCACAAGTTTCTTTACCTCCACAGGCTCAACCAATTGTTGAAAGAGAAAGCTCATCACCAAAGAAGGGTTATGTTCCTAACTCCTTAGATGATGGAGAACCTCTTTCAATCCACAAACCGAAAGAAGATTCAATCTCTGTGCATTCTAAAAGTTCATCTAATACATCCTGGATGCATGAAGATACTCATTTGTGGATGTGCAAGGTCGCAAAGGAAGAGGAAAAACGCTTAAAGGCAAGAGAAAAAGGAACTTCTCAAGGAGATAGACCAGTTATAGACCCAACCTATACACCGATGATCTTTCCAGATGAGGAATTTGAGCCTCATGGTTGGGCAAAAATCTTAGCCACCATGGACATAGCTTTCAATGAAGAACAGTGAACACCTCATTGTGATGAGGAGGGTTATGATATTTCAGTGTTCATGTGTCAGCCCTTGCTAGAAGAATGTGAACCTAGTGACTTGATAGAAGAAGAAGAGAATGATGACAATCTAGAGTCCATTGTGATGGATAGTTGCTTTATTTCAGAGGAGCACTATCTAGAAGACATAGGAGTATTTACACAAAAAGAAGAAGAACCTCTCACAAGCATCAAAATGGTAAATTCAGAGGAAGGAAGTGAAGGTGGTCAAAAGAAAAAGAAAAGAACATTAGTGAAATAGGAAGAGGAGGAACCAATGTTTGAAGTACCAGAGAATTTCAAGAAATATGAAGTTGAGGATCAAAAAATTTTGGTACGAATGCCTAAGAGAGAGGCCACAATAGGAGAAGCATATGATAACAAAGAAAAGACCAAAAAAATCGTAGTCACTATCGAAGAGAATGAAGAGAGATGTACGTACATAGGATATGACCTAAGTAAAGAAGAGGAAGTAGAGTTGGTAGCTTTGTTAAGGGAATATAGGGACGTGTTTGCGTGGCACTATAGAGACTTGAAGGGAGTAGATCCGAAGGTTTGTTCTCATATGATCCCCATGATAGCAGATGCCAAGCCCACCATACAGAAACCCTACACAATGACACGTATGCAGCTAAAATAAAAGAGGAAATCCACAAATTGATTGAAGCCGGATTCATCTATGATCTTGAGCATATTGAATGGGTGTCACCCATTATAGTGGTGCCCAAGAAGAATGGGAATTTGTGAGTGTGCATTAACCTAAAAAAAGTTAATGCCACCACGGTAAGAGATAGTTATCCGCTTCCAATCACTGACCATTTATTGGAGCGTGTTGCAGGCAAGGAAGTGTATAGTTTCCTTGATGGATTCTCGGGCTACAACCAAGTAGCCATTGCCCCTGAAGATCAACACAAAACAGCTTTCACAACAGAGTGGGGAGTCTTTGCCTTTCGTGTGATGCCATTTGAGCTTACCAATGCACCTGCAACATTTCAAAGGCTCATGTGTCATGTCTTCAAAGAGTTCTTGCAAAAGAGCTTAGAAGTATATGTGGATGATTTATGTGCTCATTCCCAACAAAGAAAACACCACATCCCTGAGCTCAAACAGATCTTCAACAAGTGTAGAGAATATCGAGTGTGTTTGAACCCAGAAAAGTGTGTGTTCATGGTACCTTAAGGTAAAATCTTAGGTCATATTATTTCCAAGAACGGAATATCCACAGATGAGGACAAAGTAAAAGCCATAGCGGAGTTGCCAAGGCCAAGGAATGTTAAAGAGGTACAAGCCTTTATGGGCCATTGTGGATATTATCGTAGGTTTATCCACATGTATGCGATCATAGCTAAACCTCTTTATGCCTTGCTGAGAAAACTTTGAGTGGAACGACGAATGCGAGAAGTCCTTCAATGAGCTGAAGAGACACTTGTGCACAGCACCAATACTGACCACTCCTGATTGGAATAAGCCATTCCATGTACACGTGGATGCATCCAATTATGCAATAGGATGTGTGTTGTCACAACCAACAGGAGAAGGAAATTTAGATTTGCCTATAGCATATGCTAGCAGGCAATTGAACGCTGCTGAAAGAAACTATACCACAACTGAACGAGAAGGTTTAGGCATGGTATATGCTGTGAAGAAATTTAGACACTATCTATTGGCCAACAAGTTTAAGTTTTTCATTGATCATCAAGCTTTATTATATTTGGTCAATAAACCTTGCAATACAGGACACTTAGTAAGATGGTTCCTCTTACTAATGGAATATGACTTTGAAGTGGTTGTTAGGAAAGGTAAGACCCACCTCAGAGCATATCACCTTTCTCGCATCACTTCTAGCGAGTCACCACAAGGAGTGACTAATGAATTTCCCAATGCTTATCTGTTCAATCTAGAAGTTGTTCCTAAATGGGCAAATAAGTTGGTACATGTCCTAACCTTTGGACCTGCAAACAAGAATGTGAAAATGCACAAAGAGGAAATTGTAAAATCGCAACAATATCAAATATTGGCAGGAAGTATGTACAAGCAAGATACAGAGGGTGTACTAGCTTGTTGTGTTGAGGACGATGAACATAGTAGTTGGTTGCAACAAGCCCATGAAGGATTTCTAGGGAATCACTATTCTAAACAACGAACATTGCAAAATCTAAAATGTTTAGGAGTGTATTGGCCTAGTATGGATAAAGAAATACATTAGTGGATTAAGAATTGTCTAGTGTGCCAGGAAAAACCCCCAGTGGAGCATGCTACCCTTTATCATGTGTCGTTTATTCCTGATTGGAGTGCTCCATTGGTAGAATTTATGAGAATGGGAACATTGCCCAACCAGGCAAGTCTAACAAGAAAATGAAGCATGGAACAAGAGGCTCTAGACTATGCCTTAGTAGGAGACAATCTATATCGAAGAGGCAAAGATGGTTATTTAAGACTGTGCGTTCACGAATTTGACTATTTGAAAATCTTAGAAACTGCCCATAGTGGTGCTGAAGGTGGACACTTTGGTCCTGATAGAGTAATCAAGACCATTCTATTTTCAGGATTTTGGTGGACCAATCTTCATATGGATGCACATACCTATGTGAAGAAATGTGATACATGCCAACATGCACAATACCCAATTAGAAAAGATGAGATGCCTTTGAGGCCAATGATGGGAGGACGTGCATTCTCAAAGTGGGGCATAGACTTTGTAGGTCCTATTAACCCCCCAGCTAGAAACTCCCATGCCGAATACATTATTGTAGCCACGGATTACCTCACAAAGTGGGTAGAAGTCAAAGCCACAACAAAGAACGATGCTCACACTACAGCTAAGTTTTTATTTGAGAACGTGTTCACTAGATACGGGCTACCAATAGAGTTAGTGAGCGATAGAGGCACACACTTCTTGAATGAAGTCATTGAAAATCTTCTTCAAGAATTCTTGGTGATACATAAGAAGTCTGCTCATCCACAAGCTAACGGACAAGCCGAGAGCACAAACAAAATTTTATGTAATGTACTGACAAAACTAGTAAATAACAAACGCTCTGATTGGGATAAACAACTTCATCACGCTGTTTGGGCTTACCGAGTTTCCTACAAAACGGTACTCAATGCTACCCCATTTCAGATGGTCTTCGGACAAAATCC
Organism: Ceratopteris richardii; assembly: GCA_020310875.1. Classification (NCBI taxonomy): domain Eukaryota; kingdom Viridiplantae; phylum Streptophyta; class Polypodiopsida; order Polypodiales; family Pteridaceae; genus Ceratopteris; species Ceratopteris richardii. The sequence continues at coordinate 83,081,073 of CM035440.1, forward strand.
TATGCTACCTTTGGATTTCCTAATCCCAACTTTAAAAGTAGCACAAGAGCATAAGTGGAATGGACACGAGTTATCCTCTAGGATCTTTGATCTAGAATGCTTAGGTGAGACAAGGTTACAAGCGGTTGCAGGAATCTATGCTGCAAAGAAAAGGCAAAAGGCATACTTTGATGCACACATCAAGGATAAAGGATTGAAAGAGGGAGACCTAGTGCTGGTTTATACGTTAAAGTAACATGCCCAAAAATTGGAGAAACGAGGATATGGACCCATGATCATTAATAGAATCTCCACTAGTGGAGTAGTTCAATTGGCCACTTTACAAGGTGATATCTTGCCAAACTATATCAGTGGTTGTCGAGTCAAGTTATATCAAGAACCTCTCACAGAGGATATGCTAATGAGACTCAACACTGCTAAGAAGCAAAAAGAAGAAGAGTTAAGGGTTAGAGAAGAAGCATAGGCAGAGGCTCGAGAACGCATTAGGAGAAATAAGTTAGGATGTCTAGGCCTAGATGTCAGTCTTGAGGCCCCAAGATACCACATGGCCATGTGTCAAACATCAAGTGCAATTGCTTCTCGAATAATTAATCGACATCCATTTGTGACCATAGCGGTAGGACAAGGGAAGAATGTCAGGACTGTGAGAGCATTAATTGACTCAGGTGTAGCAACTAGTGCAGTTAGACGTTCATACTGCCAAGATCTGCAATTGAACTTCAATTCCATAGAAGCCTATCTGGTAGGATGGGAGATGTGGAAACCCCTTGTTTGGGTGAGGTAGATCTTCCCATCTATCTTCAAGATGTTCCAATGAAAGTAAAGATGCTAGTGTGTGAAGATGAGGACCTTACGGAACCACTTGTCTTGGGTCAAGACTGGATCTATGACCATGCGGTCAACTTAAACCTTAGAAGTCAACTTCTTCAAGTTTGGGTACGTGAACAATGCATTACATTAGAATTAGAGAATTGCATGCTCACAAATCTAGGTGTCACACATTCTCTTAGCACTACTCTTAGCAAAAGAGATGTGTCAAAAGCTCTATGTTCTAGAAGAAGTCAATCTTGGAAGATTAGGCTCAAAGACAAACAGACTCCTCCTCTTACCCAAAGACTAAAGCAATCACAACAACTCAACCAAAGAAGCAAGTAAAACAGCCCAAGAGAACCGTTATATCAAATAGACCAAAAGATTTCAAGAAGAACGTAGTTCCGGGCATGAAGCAGATCTGGTACAAAAAGGAGAGCAACCACTGGCCTTGCCAACACAATCTCCACTGAGGCAAGCCAACCATGTGAAGACAACAAACAAGCAACCCAGATCACCTCAACCAAAAGATCCCCGACAAATATTGATGCCTAAGAAATTAGCTGCAACTCAACACGGGCGATTATAGATGTGGATACCTAAGAAACTCTTACATACACAACAACGTATGCTCTCCCACATGCGAAAGGTCTCAACAAAGAAGCCAAGGAGAGAAAAGGGTGAGAACAGAGCACAACGAATAAAAGAAGATAAACTCAAACCTTCGGCAAAAGTAAGACGACAATCATCAAGGATATGGGTTTGGAAGCCTAAGGTACTAATAGCATCCACAGCACCAAAGAACGAACCACTCCGGATACAAAATTTAAGCAACCAACCAAAGATGAAGAAGTCAACAAGGACTTGTATGTAGCCCAACACTATTTCAAAATGGGTCCCTAAAATCAATTGTAATCGTTGTCCTTTTGATAGCCAATGGATACCTCCAACAAAGGCTGCATCAACATCCGCAAGACAATTGAAAGCCTCGACATGCAACAACCATGTGCCTTTGGCATAACCTTGTCTTTTGCACCATTCAGGTCATGCATTTCCAAAGTATGCATTAATATAGGGCCTCCTTACATGGCCGTGCATAGACACAATTGACAATCCTAGGCACATGATACACATATGACATATGTAAAATATTTTGTTGGTACTAACCTCTTTCTTCCTGTTTTGTGATATTGTTCCCCCCAAAAAAAAAGAGAGAGGACAGAAAGAAAAGAAAGAAGAGAACTATGTGCTTGAAGATGCTCATCAGCGAACCATCAACAAGGACATCCATCAACAAAGACAAGCCAATGGTCAAACACCATGATGGAAGTCCAACACGAAGAGATGAAGATCAACGAACCTTTCAGCATGGTAAGACATGTATGCTTCAACAACACTATAACCATGATAGATTAGGAAACCTCTTCGTCGGCATACCCTTGAGCACTTAGCTCAAGACCTAACTTCTTGCACCATAATTCTTCCAATGCATTTTCCAAGTATTCATGCATAGGGCTACATTACAAGGCCGTGCACAAGGCACATTCTTCTTCCAACCCATGCACTAATGCACTTGCCTGTGAGTGATTATGGGTCACGCATACTTGGCATGAAAACTAGGGAAGCCATGTTTGACAACAGCAAGAGAGGACATCAAGGGGACAACATCAAGAGCAAGGAAGCAATCCACCACCAACCGCTACTCACAATCAATCGTGATAACCTCTTTAGAGCAGCTCATAATTTCTGAAAGATCAATAATACACTCTCTTGCTGGCCTCAAGGATGAAATATATAAGAGGGACTGAACATGAAGATCGGGACAAGCGACCCCGCTCCAAGTGGAAGACAGACCGCTCTGGTGGAGACAGGAGAAACTCTACCTCTCAAAGTACTACCTGTAACTACCACTACAACAAGGGTCTGTCAGGGATGACAGACTCAAGAGGGGGGGAGTGTTGAAGCTCAAGGTCAAGGACAAATCATAGGAGCACATCAAAGAGGTGGACACACAAGGAGATGGAGCATATAGGGAGCTCCAAGAAGCACATGTCAAATTATCAAAAGAAATCCCTATAAAAATAGTGATTTTCATCACTAAAAACCATTGTAAATACCATTTTCCATTTTTCCAACTCCATTTTGTGCAAGTCGAGGGATTCCTTGAGCTTGAGGAGTATTAGAACTATCATCCTATCAATTTTCATAATTTTTAGACTCCGTTTGAGCCCCCAAATAAGCCCTGGAACCTAATTTTTAACTAGGCCGGACACTAGGTCTGGACAGGGCCAATACCACTCAAAAACTATAAAAAGGGCTTGAGAGCTCATTTTTGAGGTTAGCTTATGTTGGATTTCAGCTTTGTAAGAGAGTTCTTTTGTAATCAAAGATCTTCCATTGTTCCACTCTTTGCTCTTACCTTGTGTGCGTGTGTGTGTGTATGTGTGTGCATGCTTGTGTGCTTTCACTCACGCACTTGTGCCATCACTTGCTCATGGTCTTCATACCGGTCCTCATGTCTTCGCGATTGACATTTATGAGGTGGATCTCCTCATGTTGGTACTTGCTATTGTGCTAGAGTGACACCACCACCCAATGCCAAATTCTGTCTCCAATGAACTAAGTACATACTTTTTGTCTCTCTCATCAAACTCACTGCAAAAGAGAAAAATCATATAAGTAAAACATAAAATATCTATCTCAATTTATATGTAAAACTTATACTTACGTCCATTTCAAGTGAAGAAAATGCAGGTAGGAATCACATGAAGCTCTTATTCTTCTTTTAATCTCCAACCCATGCCTCATGTATACTACATTCCCCTCAGTTTTAATGTCGCACTCCATCCCTAGGCTACCTATGCATGTCCTCATAGGCACCTCTGTTGTGCTCTCATGAGCTGGAGATGGTATAAGTGTCTTGAAAATAAAAAGAAAAAAATGAATAAAAACATGTGTTATAATATCATTAAAAATATTAATTTATAAAAAGGAACATAGATATTTGCAGATAACTCTCTTCCTAGAAATGGCGTCACAAAGGAGCCTTCCGTTGCTCGTTCGATAAGCATCTATATGGTAAAGGCTGATTCCTCATCAGACATGTCTGCATATTCATGCATGACAACCTCTAAGGAATAAGGTGGAACTTTCCCTATCATAAGATTCTTTATGAAAGTAATTTTTGTCTGTCTCTTTCTACTACGATCCATAATATCTGTATATATAAAACAAAATGGATTATATATATATATATATATATATATATATATATATATATATATATATATATATATATATATATATATATATATATATATATATATATATATATATATATATATATATATATATATATATATATATATATATATATATATATATATATATATATGTGTGTGTGTGTGTGTGTGTGTGTGTGTACATGTGTGTATGTATGTGTATATGTGGATATATATATATATATATATATATATATATATATATATATATATATATATATATATATATATATATATATATATATATATATATATATATATATATATGTGTGTGTGTGTGTGTGTGTGTGTGTGTGTGTGTGTATGCATATGTATGTGTGTATGCATATGTATGTGTGTATGCATGTGTATGTGTGTGCATGTGTGTATGTATGTGTGTGAGTGTATGTATGTGTGTATATGTGTATGTGGGTGTGTATGTGTGTGTATGCATGCATGTATGTATGTATGTATGCATATGTATGTGCATTGTGTATGCATATGTATGTAGGTGTGTGTATGTGTATGTGTGTGTCTCTATGTGTGTGCATGTGTATGTGTGTGTCTCTATGTGTGTGTATGTATATGTGCGTGTATGTATCTATGTGTGTGTATGTATACATGTGTGTATGCATATGTATGTATAGTGTGTGTATGTATACATGTGTATGTGTGTGTATACATGTATGTATGTGTACGTATACATGTGTACGTGTGTGTATGGATATGTATGTATAGTGTGTGTATATGTGTTTCTATATGTGTATATGTGTGTACATTTGTTTTTATGCATGTGTATGTGTGTGTCTCTGTGTGTGTCTCTGTGTGTGTCTCTATGTCTACGTATGTATTTGTGGGTCTATTTATATGCATGTATGTGTGTATGTATATGTGTGTGTATGTGTGCGCATGCATATGTATGTATAATGTGTGTATGTGTGTTGTGTATGCATGGGTGTGTATGTATGCATGTGAGTGTATGTGTGTGTGTCTATTGTTTGTATGTATGTGTAAGTATATGTATGTGTATATGTATATATATATGTGTGTGTATGTATGTGTAAGTATCTATATGTGTATGTGTATGTGTGTGTCTATGTGTGTGTATGTATGTGTAAGTATCTATATGTGTATGTGTATGTGTATGTGTATGTGTATGTGTATGTGTGTATGTGTATGTATGCATGTAAGTGTATGTATGCATGTGAGTGTATGTGTGTATGTGTATGTGTATGTATGCATGTAAGTGTATGTATGCATGTGAGTTTATGTGTGTGTCTATGTGTGTGTCTGTATGTGTAAGTATCTGTATGTGTACGTGTATTGTGTATGTGTGTGTATGCATGTGTGTGTATGTATGTATACATATGCATGTGTGTATGTATGTATACATATACATGTATGTATGTATGTATACATATGCATGTGTGTGTGAATGCATGTGAGTATGTATGCACATGTGTGTATGTATGCACATGTGTGTATGTATGCACATGTCTATGTACGCACATGTGTGTATGTATGCACATGTGTGTGTATGTGTGCACATGTGTGTGTATGTATATGTCTTTGTATGTATGTGTGTGTATACATGTGTGTATTTTTGTTTATGTGTTTGTATGGATGTGTTTGTATGTGTGCATATGCATGTGTTTGTATAGTGTTTTTGTGTGTGTAAATGTGCATGTGCCTATGTATGTGTGTGCATGCATGTGTGCATGTATGTGTGTGTATGCATATGTGTGTATGTATGTGCGCGTATGCATATGTCTATGTATGTATGCATATGGATGTGTGTGTATGTATGCATGTGTGTGTATGTATGCATGTGTGTGTATGTATGCATGTGAGTATATGACAATCCTCATTTTTTTTCAATTGGGGGTGTCGCTACGGCCCCGTTATTCTTGTAGTGTGAGTCACACAATCACAATACATTTTACTTCACAATCATATGTGGACATACACATACACATACTATTGTGAAGTAAGAATCAATGTTGAGTCAGACAATCACAATAGATTTTAATTCACAATCATACATGGAAAATATACACATACTATTGTGACGTAAGAATCAATGTTTGAGTCAGACAATCAGAATAGATTTTAATTCACAATATAGGCACATACGCATACACATACTATTGTGACAAGGATGTCACATAGAATGTTTTGCTCAATTGGATGAAAACTTTATTGGACCCCTTTACAATTCAAGGGATCTAAGGAGGTATATATAAGTCTACAAGAGAAAGCCATCTAGAGACCTAGAAATCTCTACTTAACTTATTAACACCTTCTCATCCCTCGAATTATAAAAAAGAAGATAAAACCTTTTGCAACACATCACAATAGATTTTAATTCACAATCATACATGCACATACACATACACATACTGTTGTGAAGTAAGAATCAACATTGAGTCAAACAATCACAATAGAATTTGACTCACAATCATATACTCACATATACATACACAAACTATTGTGAAGTGAGAATCAATGTTGACTCAAACAATCACAATAGATTTTCACTCACAATCATACATACACATACACATACACATAGTATTGTGATGTAAGAATCAATGTTGAGTCAAATAATCACAATAGATTTTCACTCACAATCATACATGCACATAGATGTACATATACTATTGAATCAATGCTGATTCAAACAATCACAATATATTTTCACTCACAATCATACATGCACATACGCATACACATACTATTGTGAAGTAAGATTCAATGTTGAGTCAAACAGTTGTTGGAGATTGAGGTCTCCAGAAGCACCCGAATAGCACAAGGAAGAAGAAGAAGCTTGGAGTACAACACAAAATACTGAATGTATTAGCACTAGAATGTACAAACATAAGTAACCCGTTAGGGCAATAGGCATATAGACAAGCTCAGGGAAAAAACCTCCTAAAGAGGGAAAAAAGTGCCCCAACGGTCCTAATGTGTTCACACACATCACTACCTAAATATATCAACAAATCCCCCCTGGGAGTGATGCAATGAACAAGGAGCTAGCACTCAAATATAGGGAAGTGCAAAGCTATGTGGAATCACTCCATAAAAGAAAGTAAGCCCAAAACTTTGTGGAAAGCTTCAAACTTCTCCCTAGGCAGAGCCTTCATGAAAAGCTCTACAATGTTCTTCTGCATGGGCACATATGCCAAGCTGATCTCTCCAGCAGAGAACCTCTCCTTAACATAATGATAATGCACCTCAATGTGCTTAGTGCGAGCATGGAACACAAGGTTCCTCGCAACTGCCAATGCACTCTGACTGTCAGTGAAGATGGTGGTGGTAGAAGATTGACCAACACCCAAATCAGCCATAAGGCATCTGAGCCACACACACTTAACAGTCATTGTGAAAGTTGCCCTATACTCAGCCTCACAACTAGAAGGGCCACAGTAGGCTACTTCTTCCTCAACCAAGATATACATGAGCTACCAAGCATGAAGCAAAATCCACTAGTGGACACATGATTGTCATAGCAACCAACCCTGTCAGAGTTAAAAAAAGCATGTAAATTTGGTGGTAGTGATCCCACCTTGGGATAAAACAACCCAAGTAGTCAGGTACCACTCAAGTAGCGAAAGATGCGCTTAACCATCTACCAATGCTTGACACCTGGGCAATGCATAAACCTGCTCATCTATGAGACAAAAAATTGAATATCAAGCTGAGTAATGCATAAGTAAATCAAGCATCCAACAACTTGTTGATAGAGAACATCATCAAATGCATCTTCACCATCATGAAGACTCAATCCTAAACCGGTCTCCATAGGAGTGGCAATAGGTTTGCAGTTTTCAATGCCAAAATGTTGCAATAATGTGTCCATATATTTCGTTTGACACAAAGTTATTCCTCCATCAACTTGCATAAACTGAATGCCCAAATAATGATGCAAATGCCCCAACCAGACATCTTAAATGAAGCATGAAAATTATCCTTAAAAAATCAGTAATATGCTTCTCATGAGGACTAGTGAGTAGCATGTCATCAACATACACAACAATGATCAGAAGCACATCATTTGCACACTTAACATATAAGGTGCTCTTAGTTGGATTCTTCTCAAAACCATGTGTAATTAGATAGGCATGTATCTTTTCATACCAAGCACATGGTGCTTGCTTCAAACCACACACTTGGTTTTCATGCCTTTTTTGCACAAAGCCATGGGGCTAAAAAACATACAGTCCTTCATGCAAGTCACCATTCAGAAATGTAGTTTTAATGTCCAACTGATGTACTTCCAACCATGATGAGCTGCAAGTGCAAAAATGCTACGAACAGTAGTCATTTGGCATGTACGTCCAAAGGTTTCATCAAAATCAATGCCTCTTTCATCTGCATAACCCTTTGCAACAAGCCTAGCCTTATACATGTCAATTGTTCCATCAAGTTTACACTTCAAGTTGTATACTCACTTAGTGTCATTGGCCTTCTTGCCAGAAAGCAAGTCACATAAAGACCAAGGACCAATTTTCATGATAGCATCATATTCTCATTGCATAGCAGCCATCCAATTTTCATAATCCTGTGCTTCATCAAATGAAACACGCTCATTCTCATCACAGAGACTAGAGGCAGCCATAGCATAGCAATCTGACGCAAAAGAAGCACCGTGAGAGCCTGGACAAGTATGATATGATAGAGGTGCATCTAATTTGTTGTCACACAAAGTTTTCACATCCATTTGGGCATAGCTTTTGCCTCCTCAATATGATCTCTCTCATCGACAAGTGCATCATGTAAATCTGCATTAGAAATGGAATGATATGCATCATCACATGAAACCTGCAAAGGCTAAAAAGTTGCCTCATTAGGACTAGCACTAGACTGTCCACCTGTAAAAAGAGGTAGCAAAAAATCATATATGTCTTTGGAGCTAACAAATGTCTCCTTAGTACATGAAAGTAATGGCTAAATAGCATCTTCCAGAAAAGCAACCTCATGACTAACCAAAATGCGTTTAAGCTGTGGATGATACAGATGATAGCCTTTGCTTTCAGAACTATACCCAACAAAAACACATTTCACTGCTTTATCATCCAATTTTTTGTGTTGTTGTTCAGGCACTAATGCATATGCCAAACAACCAAAAACACACAGATGAGAAACAGATGGCTTGTGACCATGCCAAGCCTCATATGGAGTGATAGACTACATCACTTTAGTGGGACACCTATTAAATACATATTCTACACACATAACAGCCTCAAGCTAAAAACTATGTGGTAAAGCCTGACTCTCAACCATACAGCTCGCTATCTCCATGAGTGATGTGTTCTTCCTTTCAACAACTCCATTCTGTTGAGGTGTATATGGCACTGTACACTGATGTTTTATCACATGTTCAACCAAAAATGCATTAGCATTTGAAGATATATATTCCCCCCCGATCAGAATGGAGGGTGCCCATTTTACATGTTGACAGATTTTCAGCTGAAACCAAAAACTTTGTGAAGCACATAAACACTTGGGACTTTGCTTTCAATGGATATACCCATGCATTCTTGGAAAAATCATCCATGAAAGTCATGAGTAAAGATAGTCTCTAAAAGAGGGTGTCTGCATAGGACCATAGACATCACTGTGAACAAGCTGTAATTTTTGAGTAGCTCAAACTGAACCATCTTTTGGAAAGGAGTAACGTTGTGTTTTGCCCAAAATGTAGCCTTTTCATACATGTTTACCAAGTGCCTCAATTTTGGGCAAAGAGGACACAATTTCATATTTTTGCAGGCGTAGCAAACTACCAACATTCAGATGACCAAAGTGTGCATGCCAAAGGTTTGCATCTGACATAGCCTGAGAATCATTTACTGCACATGTTGAATCATTCAAATATTTTTCATAGTCTATGTGCTTATACAACCCACGACATGAAATGCGAGAAGCAATAATCATGTCGCCATTTGATAGATCATGAAGTGTACATCTGTCATTAATAAATTTCACAACCAAGCCAATCTTGGCTAATGCTAAAACTGATAACAGATTCTTTTTTATCCTTGGCACAAATAAAGGATCTGATAATTTAAAAGAACTGCCATCAATAATAGTCAGAATGATCTTACCAACTCCCATGATAGGATAAGAGGACTTTTTGGTGCACGTGATAGTATTTCCTGTAGGAGCAGGCTCGAGTGAAGTGAAGAAACTATGCTGCGAGGTAATATGTTTGGTTGCCCCACTATCAAAGTACCAAACATCCGAGTCCAGTGCAAACATACATTGTTCAGGAGAAGATGGGTCAAAACTACAAACAAAAGAAACGCCCATTCTTCATTCTACACAAGATTAGCAAAGTTTGTTTTTGGTGTAGAGGCTTTTGTAACAACCATTCTAGCCTCTTTTTTCTTTCCCTCTTTTGTAACCAGTTTTGGACAATTCTTTATGACATGATCATTTGATTTACAGTACTTGCAAGACAATTTCTGCTTTTCTATTTTATTGTCGTCTCTGTCATCCTTCTTTGATTGTATAGAATTAGCAGATTTCTGCTTACTAGTAGAAGAGCTCCATTTACCTTTGCTCTTGTGACTAGCCAAGAAAGCTTGATCTGCAACATGCATAATGGACCTGTTTTGCCTAGACTAATCTTCCTACAACAGAACAGAGGCTAACTCCTCAAATGTTAAGACATTTGGATTGCCTTTCATCATCAAATGAAGAGTAGAAGCAAAACTCTGATATGAATTGGGAAGACCATTCAGAACAGTCTACACAAGTGAATTGTCAGGCAAGACTTCATCAGTAGAAATCAATTATTCTTTCAAATCTTTGATCTTTGTCAAAAAACTATCCATGGAATCGCCTTCATTCATGTGCTCACTCTCCAACCGTTTTTGGAGGTAAGCAACACGAGCCTCATTCCTTGCCTAGTACAAATTGGTTAGTGTATCCCAAGCATCCGTAGCTGTTCTGCAAGAGCGAATGTGAGGAATAATGGCACATTTGATAAAGGCTATCAATGCATGTGCATGAGGATCTCTACCATCCAATGAACTTGCTCTGCAATAGGTGCAGCAAAAATTGTAGCATGAATAGGAATCTACAAAATATCACCATCTTTGATGCCATCTGCATCAACTTTAGTACTTATATTTGCAGGTGTAATATGATGTTTTTCAATACCCTACACAATATTCCACAATCTTTTTGCGACCAATACATGATGCATCATATAAGCCCATAATGGGTATTTCGTACCATCCAACTTATCCTCAATAGCCAACATACAGAATACATCACTGCTTTCAACCATGGCCACTGACTAAATACCCTGATGCAGAAAAATGATTGTATCTATAAAAGTTGAATAGAACTACCCTGACAAGTTTTGCTAAACCTGTAGTAGACTTTGAGACACTTATACTGGCGAACTGAAACATATATATATATATCTTTGGCACAAAAAGACAAAATAGCATGCACAAGCATTACGATAGTGTGTTCGGAGGGGTGTCAATGATCCCCTAGAAGAAGCGACGACCTACTTTGATACCAATTGTTGGAGTTTGAGATCTGCGGAAGCACGTGAACAACACAAGGAAGAAGAAGAAGCTTGGAGCACAACACACAATATTGAATGTATTACCACTAGAATGTACAAAGATAAGTAACCCATTAGGGCAATAGGCATATATACAAGCCAAGGAAAAAAAGCTCTTAAAGAGGGAAAAAAGTTCCCTGATGGTCCTAGTGTGTTCACACACATCACTACCTTAATATATCAACAACAATGACAATAACAGATTAAATACTAAATATTTTCAATAAGAGTTTATACCTTGTTCTTTGTGTGACATTATAAGTTTGCAAAAAACAAACTAACTCTGATGAAGTCGACTGCTGGGGCATTATTTTATTAAAAATTATTCAGACAAATCTCTTTCAATCGAGATACTTTTCAACTGAAATGCTTATGGGGAACGCCTCTGCTTAAATTAATATCAATGGTCAACTCTCTTAGGTAATCAGATTAAAATACTCTATTAGACAGGGTTTTTCTCTCGCTCCTCTTCTTTTTGCCATTTGCATTGATGGCCTGAGTTGCTTCGTTAACCATTAGGCCATTCTAGGATAGATCTAGGGTCTTTGGCTCCCTCATAATCAGAACCACATGCTTAAGAGACTCTTTGACGATGACACAAATGCTTTTGTGCATAATGACCTTATTAGTATAAACACCTTCTAGCATTGCCTAAATGTTTTGTGTGTTGCATTCAGATCTAGAATAAATCACTCCAAAACTATGTTCAAGCCATTTTCGGGCCCTCATTGCAATTCTTGACTAATCAATGATGTAAAGAAATTCACAGTGGACAGGTTTTTTGGGTCCTCTGTATCTCGATGGGTTTTAAAGTTCCTATGGGCCTGCGTTGGAATTGGGTTCTACCCAAAATAGATACTCAATTAGTCTACTAAAAGGGCATACAACTCAACTTGGTGGGGCATACTATGGTGATCAACAACTTCTTCATTCCATTTATTATCTATTTTCTTGCGTTTTGGAGACCGAAAGACAAAGAATTAGTTAATCTTGATAATACTTGTAGAAAATTTCTCTGGACTGACAATCCCAATAGGAGGAGCATGCCCAAAATCAAGCAGGCCTTGTGTGATGACCAAAAAGAGTCTAGTAGATTAGGCATTTTGGATGTTAGAGGTATGGCAGATAAAGTGGCTTCCAAGTGGCTGATCAAAGCATGGTGCAATTTAGAAGCTTCTTGGGAAAAGCTAATTCTTAAAGACAAATCCTTTCTTATGCTCAAGGGAATCCCCAAGTGGAAGGATCTCGATCTACTCAAGTTGATGTTTTCTTAGCATCCGGTGACTCTGAAAGCCTTTGACTCGGTTTGCTCCATACGGAAGAGTTGGAACAAGAAGAAACCATATATCAAGATAAATAAAGATTAGAAATGGACGGCTTGGATTAGGCAAAATGATTCTATTTGGTTTCCTATCAAGGGAATCAAAGAACCTATGGAAAAAAGGTTTTAGAAAGTAGAAACATCTCTAGAACCATGATAGAGGACATTGAACAAGATTTGAGGACAGTGACCTTGTTAGGAGAGTTGACTATGATGACTGGTGCCTTCTTAGAAACATACTAAATTCTTGGGGCAACTCAAAGACTTATCTCCTTCTCGAAAATGACTTGCCTAAGATTGAAGGGTTAAGATGGACTAACTATAATAAATTGGATAAGATGGTGCCACAACTGGTCTAGCATTAGATGGCAACTTGTGTGCGGGGACCTATGGCATCCTCTCGTTGAGAACAAAAAATCCGTTCTTATGTGGAAAATCGTCCATTGCAAAATCTGGACCAATGCCAAATCTAATAAAATATGTGGGGCCCCTCATTGGTGTAAGCATCGTGTTCGGGGTAGAGATGACCTAGCCATCTCTTCTTCTAGTGCCCTAGAAGCTACCTCATCTAGCAATCACTCACCAAGATTTTGAGCTTACAAAGGCAAATCAATTGGAAACAAGCATTATTTGGAGAAACTACTCTTTTGCCTCATGGAACGCCATCAGAGGGGAAGGCTTTGGAAGATATGGTAAGAAAGATGTGCGATCAACTTTGATGCCCACCCAAAAGAGTGATCGATGGAAAAATACCTTTACCTATTAGGTAGAAGAATATGTAATTGTAAGAACTCACCACTTTTCAGACACCATATGATGTTTGTCTTGGAAAACAACAAGATTAAAAACAAGTGGGTCACTCATGAGGGCAGTGAACGTCATTAAACTTCTCAGTAACTTTCTTTAAAATGGTTGTCAATCATTGATTCTTACGTATCCTACTAGATTTTTAGACCACCATAACTATCATGCCTCCGGGCCATCCTACCCTTTCTTTGTGGGATACAAGGGATGCAAGGGCACAAACTCCATTCATTGTATAATTGTTCTTATTAATTCAATCTTGGGAGAGTATGCTTGGCTGAACTTCCTTTTGGAAAAGGCCAAGTCCAAAAGTATAAAACATAATTGAACATCACCACAAAAGTTATATTTCTAGTGTCTTCTACTAGTTATCCTAACATGGAGGAAAGGAATGGTAAAATTTTGTTTCTTGATATTAAACCTTCTAACATTATGTATCCTTGGCTCCGTCTCTGATATTTATCAAAAGTGCAACATATCACAAATGTTGTCTCGCCATCATCGCTAGATCTGTTAAAGAAATAGAACACAAAAATACTAAAGCCATGGGTGCTTGTGTAATGCAGGAAGAGGAGGAGAAGAAAGAAATTATTTAAGAAAAAATAGCATTAGCAAAGAAATATAATGCATTGCTTCAGAGCTATATGTTGGAGTTAGATGTCTGCGGAAGCACGCAAATAGCACAAGGAAGAAGAAGAAGCTTGGAGCACAACACACAATATAGAATGTATTACCACTATAATGTACAAAGATAAGTAGCCCATTAAGGCAATAGGCATATATACAAGATGGGGAAAAAAACCTCCTATAGAGGGAGAAAAGTGCCCTGGTAGTCCTAGTGTGTTCACACATATCTCTACCTAAATATATCAACAAATACCCCCTGGGAGTGATGCGGTGAACAAGGAGCTTGCACCCATGCATAAGGAAGTGTCAAGCTATCTCGAATCAATCCACAAAAGAAAGTAAACCCAAAGCTTTGCGGAAAGCTTCAAACTTTTCCCTAGGCAGAGCCTTCGTAAAAATGTCTACAATGTTCTTCTACATGGGCACATATGCCAAGCTGATCTTTCCAACAGAGAACCTCTCCCTAACATAATGATAATGCACCTCAATGTGCTTAGTGCGAGCATGGAACACAGGGTTTCTCGCAACTGCCAATGCGCTTTGACTATCAGTGAAGATGGTGGTGGCAGAAGACTGACCAACACCCAAATCAGCCATAAGGTGTCTGAGCCACACACACTCAACAGTCATTGTGAAAGTTGCCCTATACTCAACCTCACAACTCGAAGTGGCCATAGTAGTCTGCTTCTTGCTCAACCAAGATATACATGAGCATGAAGCAAAAGCCACTAGTAAACACACGAGTGTCATAGCAACTAGCCCAATCATTGTCAAAAAAAAGCATGCAAATCTGGCAGTAGTGATCCCCCCTTGGGATAAAACAATCCAAGTAGCTGGGTACCACTCAAGTAGTGAAAGATGCGCTTAACGCCTACCAATGCTTGACACTTGGGCAATGCATAAACCTACTCATCTATGAGATAGCGAACTAAATATCTGGCCGAGTAATGCATAAGTAAATCAAGCATCCAACAGCCCGCTAATAGAGAACAACATCAAATGCATCTCCAACATCATGAAGACTCAATCGTAAACTTTTCTGCAAAGGAGTGGCAATAGGCTTACACTCTTCAAGGCCAAAACGTTGCAATAATGTGTCAATATATTTCGTTTGACACAAAGCGATTCCACCATCAACTTGCATAAACTGAATGCCCAAATAGTGATGCAATGCCCCAAATCAAACATCTCAAATGAGGTATACAAATCAGCCTTAAAATGAGTAATATGCATGTCATGAGGACTAGTGGGCAGCATGTCATCAACATACACAACAATGATCAGAAGCATATCATTAGCACGATTAACATATAAGGTGTTTTCAATTGGAATGTTCTCAAAACCATGTGCAATGAGATAGGCATGTATCTTTTCATAGCAAGCACGTGGTGCTTGCTTTAAACTATATAATGCCTTTTTTAACCTGCACACCTAGTTTTCATACCCTTTCTGGACAAAGCCACGAGGCTGAAAAACATACACTTCTGCATGCAAGTCACCATTCAAAAATGTTGTTTTGGATATACCCATGCATGCCTAGAAAATAGTCAATCAAAGTCACAAAGTAAAGATAGTTCCCAAAAGAAGGTGTCTACATAGGACCACACACATCACTATGAACAAGTTGCAATATGTGAGTAGCCCGAACTGAACCATCTTTTGGGAAGAAGGAACACTGCATTTTGCCTAAAATACAGCCTTCACATACATGTTTACCGGCTGCCTCAAGTTTCGACAATGTCTTAGATGAAGCGACGACCTACTTTGATACCAATTGTTGGAGTTAGATGTTTGCGGAAGCACGAGAACATCACAAGGAAGAAGAAGAAGCTTGGAGCACAACACACAATACAGAATATATTACCACTAGAATGTACAAAGATAAGTAGCCCATTAGAGCAATAGGCATATATACAAGTCGGGAATAAAACTTTCTATAGAGGGAAAAAATGCCCGGAAGTCTTAGTGTGTTTACACACATCACTACGTAAATATATCAACACTATAATGATGATGTGTCCATTCTGAATAACAGAGTCAATTCACTTACAACAGAATTAGTTGAAAGCGAAGCATACTGCTAGCAATGCGAAGTATTGGTTGAAGGAAGGTATTCGTCTACAATTGTGTTTGGATCGAGCTGAGCAAGAAAATAAGTTGCAAGAGCAACAAGAGAAAACTAAACTGATTATTGAGAAGGGAGCTCTTTCCGTTAAGTTATACTAATGCTAAGATGGCCCTGTAAGAGCCAAAGGAGTTATTCCAACAGCGCGATGCAAGGATAACCGAGTCGGAGCAAAATTCGACGGTTAATCAGAAACGGGAAATGGAGGCCGAACTACTAAAAAGCAAGCACATCAGTTGAGGCAGCGAGAAAAGCACAAACATTTCGCCCAACAAATATAAATAAAGTAATTGTTACAGACAAAAGAATCTGCGGGAAGCTAGAGCGGCAAAGAATGACATTCGATGATGACGAAGGTCAGTTGCTGGTAGGAGAATCCACAGAAAGACACTATGAAAGATTGCGCGAAGGAATCCTACACTTGCCCAATCAGTTCGATGAATAATTGCCGAAAGACTGCATGAGATATCGACACTCTGGAAGATCGGGAAGGAATCGTACAGTTGCGCAATCAATTTGATGAATAATTTTTTCTTTTTACTTGATTTTTAATAACTTAGTGGGATTCGAGCCCACCATGCATGCCGCGCTACTGATTGGATTGTAAAGTTTTTAGTATCTTTTATCAGTAATAAGGATGAATGAGAGCCGAAGGGGTGCGGCGCAAAGCCAAATGAACTGTATCTATAAATTGTGACTTTCGATCTCGTCGCCAAGGGGGGGAAAGAGGAGAGAGGGAACTGAAGTTATCCGAGAGCGAACGGCTATGTGTAATTACGAACACTCACTCGAATATGTTGTAATGATGAAGATGATACAGAAATTGAATCATTCTGTTTTGGCCAATCAAGTGTGTCTATTTCATTGTGTACTGAGGGAGATAACTGTGTCTTTCATTGTATTCTGAGGGAAAGATAACTAGAATGATGATGATGATATAGAAATTGAATCGTTCTGTTTTTGCCAATCAAGTGTGTCTGTTTCATTGTGTACTGAGGGAGATAAACTGTGTATTTCATTGTGTTCTGAGGGGGAGATATCTAGAATGATGATGATGGTATAGAAATTGAATCATTCTGTTTTGGTCATTGTGTGTCTGTTTCATTGTGTTCTCAAGGAGAGATAACTGTGTATTTCATTGTGTTCTTAGGGAGATAACTGTATATTTCATTGCGTTCTGAGGGAGATAACTGTGCATTTCTAGTGCGATGATGTCTCGTGTTGAAATAGATAAGCTACCGCACTGTTCGATATATAGTGGGTGACTGTAGTTTTCAGTAGGAGAGAGTGATTTTTGATTCGATGTAGTTATTGTACAAAGTTTTGTAATTTTTTTTTTTTGTTCAGTCTAAGTCTACTCCTCAGAGCTTTAATCTCTCAGCCAAATTACAAGTGAACAGGTATAGTACCCATGGGACCCTTCGTATCTCATAAAGTAGGAGTTAGACAGCCTGACAATGGCACAAGAGAGAACTGGTTTCAACTGGAAATGACATGGTTTGACATTGGCCTTAGGCCCACACTGTTTTGCCATAAGTGAGAATTGAACCTTCGCCCAAGCTCAAGAGGCGGAAAGTCCAGCTAAACCAGCTAACGCCCACAAGTGCAAAGTCTTGTATTTTTTTTGTAATAAAAGAGAGTTCGGCAATGCCTACTCTCCCTGACTTTAATTAAATAAAAGAAAAATACAAGTGAATAAGACTAGTGCCCTCGGGACCCCCCAAGTTGCGGGGCAACACAAACACGTCACGAAGTATTATGATAATGCACACTGCAAAGAATTAATGTTGTAACAAAAACAATAACTTTGTCTTACTTCGCGGTAGTTGTGACCGCAATCTAACCTACCTATGTAAACCCCTGTTCTTGTGGGATAAGAGGATCCCATGGGTACTATGTCCTTTCTTGTACAGTTACAATTTCAAAGTTAAAGCTTGGAGGAGTAGATCTCGACTGAACCTCTATTAAAAAAAAAAACCTGGCGTTTCTCAGTTTTTAAATGCAAACTAGCTGATGAATTTATAGAACAGTGACATGAAATTCCCGACCTGCAACATAACTTTGTATACAAAGTATTGTAAACGAGAGTATCTTATATATATTTTTTTAATTAAATTGTTTGAGCGCAATATTGCATAGTCGAGTCTCTTTTAGTGTTATCTTCTCAGCGCAATCATAAGACAATTGAAAAATAACCGGAATTTGGATTAATACTATCATTTATCTATCTTTCAAAGATATTCCACAATAAACTCCAGAAAAATCCTCTTTGCTCATCACTTCATGTAAAACAATGACTTACTGAATCCCACAAGAAGAAATTGTAGCATGGGAGTAAAAAGTTTTTAGTTTGCAAGTTTTGAATTTTTTTTTTTAAAGAAAAAGTTTGGCCGAAGCCTAATCTCCTTTTTAGCTTGAATTTTGAAAGAACAATTGTATAGATGAAGGAGCAGAGTACCCATGGGACCCCCCCCCCCCCCCCCCTCCCACAAAGCAGGATTGCCCAAAGATAACATCTGGAAAAAGGTCCACTCGAAGACAACTGGTTTTACATTTTCCCAAAGACAATACATTGGCCTAGGGTTCACAACTGTACTGATTTTACATTTTCTCAAATACAATACATTGACCTAGGGTTCACAATTGTCCTGTCGTAAGAAGGGTTGAACTCGCACCTCCGTTTCAAGAGACGAAAATATACACACATAAACTGATAATTAATATACTCTCACTGGTAATTAATATACACCCACAAGTTTATGAAAGACATTGTGCGTGCTTGTGAGAGAGAGACCTAAATGATGTTCGAAGGTGTGGTGATAAATTATACACACCCACAAATCTATCAAGACATTGTGTGTGTTATACACATCCACAAGTTTATCAGACATTGTGTGTGTGACAGAGAGACAATTTCTTGCATAGTTGATGATTATGATACACTAGAAATGATACACTAGTTGATGATTATGATACACTAGAAATGTAAGCAGATATGAGAGAGACGATAGTGATTGCATTCTCATGAATGCAACAAAAGTCTGAATGATGGAGCTCTGATGTTTATTGCATGGAGCATGATGGAGCATGATGTACATGGAGCTCTGATATTTATTGCATGATGTACATGGAGGGAGCTATATTTTAGATTGACACAATGCAACAGAACAAAACATGGCTGTTTTCGAATATATCCTCACATTTCAGAGAGCTTTGGAATCAGAGAGTGATGGCGCCTTTGGCGCTTGGCACCAATCTTGACGCCTCTACTGGGTGTGAGGTAAAACCTCAGCAAGCCGCTCTCTCTATCTCTGCGAGTGTTGCTCGTTCCAAGATTTGCGTTAACACAGTAGAGCTGGTTTCTGGGGATCGAAGTACCAGAGTAGCTTCTCCTCTGCCGGAAAGGAGGGCTGCTATTTATGCAGTACATCGAGCTCTGCCTGTGGAGGGCGGCATTCTCCCTACCTATGATTGAGTGGCTCTGCAAATCTCGACCAGCAGCGGAGTTCTCATGCATGGCGCTCACCATGTATTTTTCCTCGCCGGCTGCGTGCCCCCGTCCTGCTACACGCTTTGCCTTCAGCCTCCCCAACTTCGTTGTCACCCACTTGATCACATGCAGGTCTGATGGCTGCGATACTTGCCCCTTCTTGGATCTTTTCTGCCCATTACTCTTTGTCAACAGATCGCTCGCACCTTCTGTCACACGGAGGGCTCTGTTTGAAAGGCGAAGCTCCTGCAAGTCTGCGTCTGAGGCCCTACGGGGGTCAGAAGGAAGCGGCAGATGCCATTCACTCGATGGCTTTTCCCAGTAAGAGAGCTGCTCCCATGACGAGGCCCTTGGGGCTTCCCAGTCCGAGGACGGCGTTACGCAGAGACATTCGGGATACCGCCCATGATCCCTGTCCGCTGTGCTGCTACGGCCGTTTCGCCTTCTTTGTCTCCCGGCAAATAGGGCGAACATCCAAGAGAGGGGCACGCCGATGAGAAACGGATTCCGTCGTTGCCGGTCTGGCAATGCAAAGGACGATTGTAACTCAGATGAAGCTACGCTTTCTTTGCACGTCTCCTTGCAGAAGGGATACACAGAGGCAGATGCCTGAGGAGGCGGGTTTTGTCGCTCATGATGCAGACTAAAATAGCGAGATAGAGTCCTGTTCTTGAGCATGCTTGGAGACGCAGAAATTCCTATCCTATCATCAAGGTCGTGGTTTCTCGTCGTCGCTGTCTCGTTTTCAGAGTTAGAGTCCTCTGAAGTTGGATTTTTTGCATCATGTTGCAGATTGATGTAGCTTGAGAGGGTTCTTTTCTTGATTGTATCAGAGGAAACGGCAATGTCTTCTTCTCTGTCCAACCCAAGGGAGCTTTTCATTCCCGCCTCAGATGACGTTCTGCACTTATCTTGAAGAGCATCACCATCATCGATGCCTTCGTCGTTTAGGGGACGTTCTGAAACTCTGCTCTCTCTTGTCTCCCTAGCTACCGTAGGGGGTATTGCTAGCTTCTCCCTTAAGCAATATGCACACACACCCACCAACGGGTGTTGTGGGTGTATGGAGCATAGATTCATACCTGTTCTGGTATTCGTCCCTCCTGATTTTGTACATTGAAGCACTGCATTGCTGTATACTCTTCTGAGGATCTCTTATGAACATACATATAAATATGAGCATGATGAACTAACTACCTGTGACCAAGCATATTGCGAGGTAGTAAGTGAACTTGTTTGGTATGACCTGGGTTACGGGTTCAATCCTTAGGAAAGTCTAAGGCAGTGACATGTGTAGAACTTGCTGGCCTCCTTAGCTTAGAGGCATGTTAAGTGCATACAGTTTGGAAAAGGTAAAAGAAACAAAAATGAATAAAGCGAACAAGTGACTGAATCATTGGGAAGGACAGTTTGGAGAATCTAATTGAAGAGAACTAGGACTACTGTTCAATGTCAATCTCTCTAACAAACTTAAATCCTAAGCATGGAAGACTGTGATGGCATGGTCGCTTCTGATCCGTTCTCCTAAGATAACTATCAGATTGCTCTTTTATGGAAAGATAAACGGGGAGGGCATCTCAGGGTGGGTACAAATGGTGGTTGCTACAGAAGATGTGCCTTGAAATTGCCTTCCTCAAGCATCCATTCACACGAGTGGGATCAGTAGCATCCATTCACACGCGTGGCATCAGTAGCAGGATGCCAAAACAGGATTCTAAATCATAAACATTTATTTCAAGCCAACATTGTATCCGGACCAGTGACCACTGATGTATTTACCACCTATCCCATTTTCTTTTCTTTTTTTTTTTTTGGAGGAAATTCAGCCGAAGTCCAATATCCCTTATTTGAATTGATTGAAAACTGTACAAGTGAACAACGGGCATAGTACCCATGGGACACCCCGTATCCCACAAAGCAAGGGTTAAGCTGTCCAAAAGCGACACTAGGAAAGGACTGCCCGGAGGTAACTGGTTTATTCTGTCTGAAGGCAATACGTAGGCCTAGGGCCCACAACTGTCCTGCCATAGGGAGGGGTTGAACCCTTGCCCTTGCCTCAAGAGGCAAAAGGCCCAACCAAACAGCCTGACGTGCACAGATGCCTATCCCATTTTCTACCCCACGGATGGAGGCTGTCTTAAATGGTGGAGGGCTGAGAAGAGTCTATTTCTGTTTGCTCGATATATTCTGTCCACGTGGATGAGGCAACATCGCTGCTGCTGCTGCATATGAAACCATTGCGAGAAATACCCCTTTTTTAAGCAATTGGTAACCCAAATTTGTGTAGAGTTTGAATGGAGTTTCTTGCTTTTATAGCAGTCTATGAGGCTAGATCTGTGAAGACGTTTTACAAATATGACATGGGAAATTTCTAACAGTGTGTGGATTATCAATATATAATATGGACACCAAGTTGCCCCCTTTAATTGGAATCTAATGAGGTCCAGCTTCCCTCTGTATTAGCTATATTCTGATCCTAATATGATACCTGCAGGTTGGCAGACTTGAAAGGAACTGTATAAGCAGAATAGAGGCGAGACACTCCCTTATATGAAGCCAACACTTTTCTACCTTTTATTAAGTACAGATACACTCCATCCTATATTTCCACCCTTTTGCTAAGTATTGATACGCTCCTAGGAAGTAGTGCATCCCAAAAAGTATAAAAGGTTATATGAACAGTTACCATTTTGCATCAAATAGTAAAAGAGTATACCACAAGCAGAATCGGCACAAATAATATGGTCATCTTGACAGTAAAAGAGGAAACATTAGCAGTTTTCCACTCTATATGAAACATGAATGAGTGTATCACTAGTAAAATAAGCACGTATGATGTGGTCGTCATGACACTCATGAAACAACTTTTCCGTCCTTTTAAATCTTCATTTTCTACTACTATTCATTTCACCCTTCTGAAGTCGTTTATCATTGAAAGGATACTCCTGGACAAAGAACTTGACATTCTAAAGAGGTACGGAGCACACAATGAGTGGCTTACTATGCATGTCCCTCTCTTCTATCCAACACATACAGAGTTGTTTGCTGGGTTGTGGACAGAGGCAACAAAGCCCAACCTACTTATGACAAGGACAAGCAATCCAGTCATAAAGTTCAAAGGTCTTGTGCGAAGAGACAAGGAATCGTGTGGGAATATAATGCAAACACAAAAGGGAAGAAGCAAGAAAGAAGCAAAAGCTCGAGAGTGACACAAAGTTGTGCACACATGAATGTTCAGAAGAGATACTATAACATGAATCAGACATCTTTCTTAAAATTATACTCCCAAAAGCTATTCAAAGTTAAGCTAGTGATGGGACACTCAGGTAAATCAGATACCTTATTTCTTGTCTTAGGCCTTTACGAATATTCAAAATCAGGAGTCCTATCTTTGGGTGAATCTTTAGAGGAAGAAAAGTCACTCTAGCAGTCGTGGAAGGAACCTAGCAAATATGAACTGCTAAGTGAACATATGCCATCACAATGGTCTACTCAATGGAGCAAGAGCCTATACAGCACAAACAACTACTCGACACAAATAAGCATCCTGGAGTTTAGAAGGGGGAAGCCTTGATCACTGTGCTGCTTCATTTCTTGCAAGTTCTTTGCCACTCTCGCCTAGATTACTTGCAAGACAATGGGCTATTAGCGTTAGGCATGCAGGTTGGTCATGGTGACCGTCATATTGTATCTATATGCACATAATCTTCGTTTCTGTCTCTCATTGTAGTTTGTGGGGGGCTCCTTGTCAATTATCTTCTCGCCTTGCCTCACATAGTGGATAGATGTTGATAAGTGTAGAGGGAAACACAAGGATATTGAACTATTATTCATCGTGCAATACAAAATTTCTCTGTGGGGAGATCATGGCAAGGAAGAGAATAAATCCTGAATAAGGCTTAGTGCAAAATAACAAAAGAATGTGTGGCTCCATATCTGTCTGTGACAAATAAACGGGACTCAGAAGACACCAGCCGCAGAAGCGTTGAAGGAGTCTTCCGCCAGCCTCTACTTGAACGAGGCAGTGGCAAGAGATGGGGTTTGGATCTTCCATTGAACGTAAAAGCATCCTAGAGAATCACCTGCCCCGTTTCGCTTCTAGCAGACCATCTTCGTTGTCTGCCGAAGGAGGTTTGGGGTTGTACGAACTTGAAACACTATAGATTTCCCTTGGAAGTGCAGACGACTCAGCATTAGGTCCTTTAGTGTCCCGTGACAGCTGAAGCCATCAATAATCATAGCCCTAGACACAATAACAGAGAATGGATATTTCAACTTCAATCAAAAGAATTACAGGTAGACAGGATGGCATTGTCCAGCACGTCTAGACTGAAGTAGGTATTTCTCACCTCGGTTGTAGCGGTGAAACCCTAGTCTGTAACAGTGGAACTCATCAGGTTCTGCCTCGCATGGCAGCCAAGGTTCCGTGATATGAGAGCACATCATCAGTCATAGCTCTGAGTTGGTTCCCCACAACAAAAGAAAAAATTAAAATCATTCATCGCAATTCACGCAACACTCCAAAGGCGCTAGATTTACCTCGGAAGTGCAGATAACTCTCCGTTACATCCTTCAACATCCCAGAATACAAGGGTTCATCAGGACAGATCAATAGACATGGCTTTCAATCGGTCCCCACACCAACAGGAAAACAAAAACATTCATCATGATTCATGGGACACTTTAAAGGCTTCAGATCTCCCTTGGACGTGCAATGGACTCGGCATAAAATGCTCAAATGTATCATGGGACACTTTAAAGGCTTCAGATCTCCCTTGGACGTGCAATGGACTCGGCATAAAATGCTCAAATGTATAAGATATTGCCCTTGGGAACCGTCCTTGCTAGCATTCAGTACTGATGAATACTTTATATTTATGTGGATGCTTTGAATGGTGCCATTACTGAACCGTCATGTGTTTGCGGAGCAGTACATTGTCAAATGGGACGCGGTAGCTATTTGTCGCTTTATCTCAATGTGTAGTCTTGATGTATTTGGAGATACCTGTAATACGCCAAGTCACACTGTCGGCAAGATTACATATCGAACTGTGTTTCTCTCTACTCTCATCAAATACGCAACCCTTTTGTCCCTTCTGTAACAAAACTTACCAGTCTACCTTGCTGTTCTTTCTGCTGTCTCATCTAAAACGCATCCAGCACATCTCTCCTTTTAGCGCAAACTCGGAAGTCTTCTTTGCTGCAGAAGTTGCGAAAATCAAACCATGGAAATTTTGGCACAGGATAACGATATCATCTTGAAGAGAAAAAACTTTTACTAGAAAGATCGGAGACAAAAGTCACGGTCCATGAGGAGTTTACTTAAATCTCTTGATTGTCTTCTATTCCCATGGCGAGTGACCCAAAGAAGCTTCTGTCCGCCATTGATAGCTTCCTTGGTATTCTAGATTTCCATAGGACTTCTCCTCTGATTACATTCCAGAGCTTCCGTAAGCAGCCCATCGCTTCTCAGTTGCTTTGCTTGAAATCTTTCTCTATCAGTCCCAAGTGCATCCCTCATGCTGGCAATGATGCATTCTTGTGACCTCAATTCGTTAATGTTCCAATGGGGAAATCGACTCCATCCAACTTCATAAGCCCTTTTGGGTGCGTAGAAAAGAAAAATGAAATGCATCTACGTTCCCTATGCAGATAATCATGTTCATTATGTTTGAATAATGGTGCCTTTAATGAAGGAAACCTTTTTATTAGTACCTAAAGAGAATTTCCCAAAAAATTGAGCATGCCCGGGCACTTGGTTGAGCTTTGGCCTCTTGAGGAGGAAGTCCAGGGTTCATGTCTCGGGCTGGACATGTATGGTTTTGGCCAATTAAATCAATTGTAATGTTGTTACCTTGTCTAACGCCTACTTTATGAGATCCAAGGGATCCCACGGATACTATGCACATTCGCTTGTACAGTTGCACTTTCAAAATTAAAGCTCGAGGGAGTGGCTTCAGCTAAACCTCCATTAAAAAAAAAAACAAAATTGAGTGTGCCGAAGTATTCCTAATTGACTAAAAAAGAAAATTGAGTGTCCAAAGAAAAAAACATTGGCTTTGTTATTGAGGTGACTAAGGTTCCTTGACATTTTGTCGCAATCTTCTATGTGTAGGTTAGATGCTAGTCATGTGCATGCTTGATTAGTCTAGTCCTAGCGAGGGCATATGGACTTTTTATCTAGTAGTCAGATCGGACTTTTAAGCTCACCGAATGGAGAGTTTAGGGCACATGCACGATAGATTTGGCGAACTCTGGCAACCAGAAATTAGGGGCACATGAGAAGAAAAACAAGCAGATAGACATTTGCATGAGCCATTTTATTTATTTTTAGTTATTGGGTGACCCAATGGAAAAAAAAGGGGTAATAATCCATTCGGATCACCTTGATTTTCACCGTACAACTCAGCATCGTATCTTCACACGTTAACAAAAAAACAGAAGAATGACTGAACTTCAGATGGCCGATCCCCCATGTGCCCCCTATTCGGGGGAGCAAGAGGGTACATAACACAAACAATTAACGGACACAAACTTCTATTTTTGGAGTTGAGGGTAAAGCCTCAAACTTCTATTTTTGGAGTTGAGGGTAGAGCCTTAACGACTATGCTGCCTCGATTGTTGGGCTTTCATTGCTACTCTTGATTTTTGTTCTCTCAAGATCACTTGTGTAGGAGTTTCTATCTCTTAGCGGGAGCACATGTATTTTTCATCCATTCCTCAGATTACACTTTTCGGGTGATCGAACAGAGATTTGATGGCACATGCATAATGGGTATGGCGGATGCTCCGATGACCTGATTTAGGGGCACATATGACGTCAAACTTTCATCCGACGCTTTCTATAGAATAATGTTCAATTCTATTCTTTTTTTTTTTAATCATTAGGTGACCAAACTGAAAAAAACAGAGGG
Organism: Ceratopteris richardii; assembly: GCA_020310875.1. Lineage (NCBI taxonomy): Eukaryota > Viridiplantae > Streptophyta > Polypodiopsida > Polypodiales > Pteridaceae > Ceratopteris > Ceratopteris richardii. The sequence continues at coordinate 83,108,009 of CM035440.1, forward strand.
TGATAGTCCATTCGAGTCACCCCTTCTTTCACCATACAGGTCAACAACGACACTTTCCACCCTGGCAAAAAAGCGGATATATAGCCGAACTTCCGATCACCGACCATCCATGTGCCCTCCCTATGTGATGTAAAAGCCACATACAGATCTGTGAGGATGGAGTTCGTCAAGTACTGCCATGCATCACAAAGACAATCAATGTCCTACGAGAATGAGACACAGCATGAGAGTCATACTCATAGCCCTCAATTGATCAGCGGAACAACAACAGAGAAAGAAAAGAAAAAAAACATTCATCATGATTCATGGGACCCTTCAAAAGGATTTAATGTTCTTTGAATTGCTGATGGTTTATATGGCTCCCTTCATGAACTTCTATAGCAGCACATGGACAAATGGCACATGGTAGCAACACCTACTTTGTGTTGTCGTTTAGTTTTTTTTTTCTAATTTGCTTTTATTTTATTTAATATTAATTTTTTTTTTTTTTTTGAGAGTACAATGAATTGAAAACACATTCGCACATCCAATCTCTTAAGGTAGAGGCACCCATATGTGAGGAACTCATAGATACATGTCCAGCCAAGATTTGAACTGATCAGGACTTTCTCTTTAAAACTCAAGGCTTCAAACCACTTGGCTATGCGAGAGAGTTTGGACAATATTATTATTATTTTGAGAGTACAATGAATTGGAAATACACACACCCGACCTCGTAAGATAGAGGCATTCATCTTAGGGAACTCATGGACATGTCCAGCCAAGACTTGAACTCGGGACTTCCTCCCATAGATTCAAGGCATCGGCCACTAGGCTACAAGAGCTTAAATGATCTGCTATTATTTTTCTATAGGGAGTTTGATCTTTTGACCTACTATGTCTATAGGCTGGAAATTTGAACGAAACAACACACAACCTATTTTCCATTTAGGCTAGAGATTTGAAGAATGACACACACACCCCTAGCAAATCCCTTTATCCGCACACATCAAGGCAATTTGCAAGACTTGAACCTTAGATCTTTGTCCAACCGCTTAAGTGTGTTACCACAAGACCATGCCCATCCACTTTGTTATTTTATTTTCAGATTGTAATTCTGAAATTTTGATAATTTTTATAGTATGACAAGACATATTGTTAGAAAGATTACATCTTAAACTCTGTTTCTCTCGCCACTCACATCCAATATGCACATCTTAGATCCCTTCTGTACCATACCTTAGTCTTATCTCTTTTCACGAGTAATAGTTGATATTATTATTTTGGGTTGGTCGCCGACTTGATTTTCCATTATGCTTGAAATTCGAAAGAACAATATATGCATCTTGGGGACTCCCTATATGGCCACTTTTTAGAGGTTAATGGTAGACCGTTGCATCTCTTGGACCCTGAACATATAGTCCAAAAGACAAAGTATTTCCATTTTCTATCCACTCCCATTAAAAACATATACATTACACCTCCTCTCGTAGAGTTTGATGGTCTTCACTATTGAGAAGTATGTGAAAACAAAATGTATGAGAAGAAATTGGCAATGTTGGAGTTTAAGGTCTACGGAAGCATGAGAAAAAGCACAAGAAAGAAGAAGAAGTTTGGAGCACAATATACAATAATAAATGTATTACCACTAGAATGCATAAAGATAAGTAACCCATTAGGGCAATAGGAGTATATACATGCCGAGGAAAGAAACCTCCTAAAGAGGGAAAAAAGTGCCCTGGCGGTCCTAGTGTGTTCAAACACATTACTACCTAAGTATATCAACAAATTCCCCCTTGGGAGTGATGCGGTGAACAAGGAGCTGCCACTCATGTAAAAGGAAGTGCCAAGCTATGTGGACCACAAAAGGAAGTAAGGCCAAAGCTTTGCGGAAAGCTTCAAACTTCTACCTAACTAGGCAAAACCTTCATGAAAAAGTCTGCAATGTTCTCCTACGTGGGCACATATGCCAAGCTAATCTCTCCAACAGAGAACCTCTCATTGACATAATGATAATGCACCTCAATGTGCTTAGTGCGAGCATGGAACATAGGGTTCCTTCCAGCTGCCAATGCGCTATGACTGTCAGTGAAGATGGTGGTGGCAGAAGACTAACCCACACCCAAATCAGCAATAAGGCATCTCAACCACACACACACAACAGTCGTTGTGAAAGCTACCCTATGCTTAGCCTCACAAGTGGAAGTGGCAAGAGTAGGCTGGTTCTTGCTCAACCAAGATATACATGAGCTACCACGCATGAAGCAAAAGCCACTAGTGGACACATGAGTGTCATAGCAACCAACCCAATCAGAGTTAAAAAAAGCATGCAAATCTGGTAGTAGTGATCCCCCCTTGGGATAAAACAATCCAAGTAGACGAGTACCACTCAAGGAGCAAAAAATGTGCTTAACTATCTGCCAATGCTTGACACCTCGGCATTGCATAAATCTACTCATCTGTGAGACAACAAACTGAATATCTGGTCGATTAATGCATAAGTAAATCAAGCATCCAATAGCCTACTGATAGAGAATAGCATCAAATGCATCTCCAAAATCATGAAGACTCAATCGTAAACCTCTCTCCATAGGAGTGGCAATAGGTTTACAGCCTTCAAGGCCAAAACGCTGCAATAATGTGTCAATATATTTCGTTTGATACAAAGCTATTCTCCCATCAACTTGCATAAACCGAATGCCCAAATAATGATGCAAATGCCTCAAATCTGACATCTCAAATGAGGCATGCAAATCACCCTTAAAATCAACAATATGCTTTTCATGAGGACTAGTGAGCAACATGTCATCAACATAGACAAGAATGATCAGAAGCGCATCATTTGCATGCTTAACATATAAGGTGCTCTCAATTGGACTGTTCTCAAAACCACGTGCAATCATATAGGCATGTATTTTTGCATACCAAGCATGTGGTGCTTGCTTCAAACCATTTAATGCCTTTTTCAACCTGCACACTTGGTTTTCATGCCCTTTCTGCACAAAGCCACGGGGCAGCAAAACATACACTTCTTCATGCAAGTCGCCATTCAAAAATGCAATTTTAATGTCCAATTGATGTACATTCCAACCATGATGCGTTGCAAGTGCACAGATGCTACGAACAGTAGTCATTCGGCAAGTAGGAGCAAAGGTCTCATCAAAATCAATGCCTGTTTCTTGAGCATAACACTTTGCAACAAGCCTAGCCTTATACCTATCAACTGCTCCATCAGGCTTACACTTAAGCTTGTATACCCACTTAGTGCCAATGGCCTTCTTGCCAAGAGGCAAGTCACATAAAAATCAGGTACCATTTTTCATAATAGCGTCATATTCTGATTGCATAGCAGCCATCCAATTCTCAGACATTTGTGCTTCATCAAACAAAACATGCTCATTCTCATCACAAAGACTAGGGGCAGCCATACAATAGCAATTTGATGCAAAAAAAGCACTATGAGAGTCAGAACAAGTACAATATGACATAGGTGCATCTAATTTGCTATCATGCAAAGTCTGCACTAACCATTTTGGCATACTTTTTGCCTCTTCAATATCAGATCTCTCATCAACAAGTGCATCATGTAAATCTGCATAAGAAATGGAATGGTCTACATCATCACATGAAACCTTTAAAGGCTGAGAATTTGCATCATTAGGACCAACACTAGAATATCCACCTATAAAAAGAGGCGACAAAGTATCATACATGTCTTTGGAGCTAGTAGATGTCTCCTTAGTACATGAAACTAATGGTTGACTAGCATCTTCCACAAAAACAACATCACAGCTAACCAAAATGCATTTAGTATGTGGATGATACAATAGAATATCCACCTATAAAAAGAGGCGACAAAGTATCATACATGTCTTTGGAGCTAGTAGATGTCTCCTTAGTACATGAAACTAATGGTTGACTAGCATCTTCCACAAAAACAACATCACAGCTAACCAAAATGCATTTAGTATGCGTCATATTCTGATTGCATAGCAGCCATCCAATTCTCAGACATTTGTGCTTCATCAAACAAAACATGCTCATTCTCATCACAAAGACTAGGGGCAGCCATACAATAGCAATTTGATGCAAAAAAAGCACTATGAGAGTCAGAACAAGTACAATATGACATAGGTGCATCTAATTTGCTATCATGCAAAGTCTGCACTAACCATTTTGGCATACTTTTTGCCTCTTCAATATCAGATCTCTCATCAACAAGTGCATCATGTAAATCTGCATAAGAAATGGAATGATCTACATCATCACATGAAACCTTTAAAGGCTGAGAATTTGCATCATTAGGACCAACACTAGAATATCCACCTATAAAAAGAGGCAACAAAGTATCATACATGTCTTTGGAGCTAGTAGATGTCTCCTTAGTACATGAAACTAATGGTTGACTAGCATCTTCCACAAAAACAACATCACAGCTAACCAAAATGCATTTAGTATGTGGATGATACAAATGATAGCCTCTACTTTCAGAACTGTACCCAACAAAAATACATTTCACTACTTTATCATCCAATTTCCTGCGATGTTGTTCAGGCACTAATGCATAAGCCAGACAACTAGAAACACGGAGGTGAGCAACAGATGGCTTACGACCATGCCAAGCCTTATATGGAGTGATAGACTACAATGCTTTAGTGGGATACCTGTTAAGTACATATGCTGCACACATGACAACCTCAAGCCAAAAACTATGTGGTAAAGCCTAACTCTTGACCATACACCTCGCCATCTCCATGAGTGACATGTTCTTTCGTTTAGAAACACCATTCTGTTGAGATTGTACGACACTATACACTAATGTTTTATACGGTTTCAGCCAAAAATGCATTAAAGTGAGAAGACATATATGCCCCCCTCGATCAAAATGGAGGGTGCCCATTTTACATGCTGGCATATTTTCCGGCAAAACCAAAAATTGTTTGAAGCACATAAACACTTTGGAATTCACTTTGAGTGGATATACCCGTGCATGCCTCCAAAAGAAGGTAAATGATCACGTTGCCATTTGACAGATCATGAATTGTACATCTATCATCAACAAATTTCACAACCAAGCAATGGTACTTGTCAACAGAGAAGAATTTTTGTTCTTGCAAGATATTGAGAAATTGATACTAGATTTTTCTTGATCCTTGGTACAAATAAAGCATCCGACAAAGTGAAAGAACTACAGCAGTAGTCATAATGATCTTACCAACTCCCATGATAGGATAAGAGGAGGTGTTGGTGCATGTGATAGTATTCCATGTAGGGGCAAGCTCAAATGAAGTGAAGAAACTACTGCACACATACATTGCTCATGGGAAAACTGTAAACAGTAGTAAATGCCCATTCTTCATTCTACGCAAGATTTGCAGACTATGTTTTCCATGTAAAGGCCTCTGCAACAACCATTCCAGCCTCTTTTTTCTTTGCCTCTTTTGCAGCCAGTTTTGGACATTTCTTTATGACATGATCGTTTCCTTTACAATACTTACAAAAGTATTTTTTCTTTTGTGATTTCTACTCATCTTTTACTTCCTTCTTTGAATGTGCGGCATTTGCAGATTTCTACTTACTAGTAGATGAGCTTCATTTACCTTTGCCCTTCTGACTAGCCAAGAAAGCTTGATCTACAACATGTATAATGGACCTGTTCTGCCTAGACTGATCTTCTTGCAACAAAACAGACGCTAACTCCTCAAATGATAAGGCATTTCAATTTCCCTTCATCAACAAACGAAGAGTAGAAGCAAAACTCTGATATGAATCAAGAAGACCCTTTAGAATGGTCTACAGAAGTGAGCTATCTGGTATAACTTCATTAGCACAAATCAACTATTCCCTCAAGTCTTTGATCTTTGTTAGAAAACTATCCATAGAATCACCTTCATTCATGTGCTCACTCTCCAACTGTTTTCAAAGGTAAGCAACACGAGCCTCATTCCTTGCGTGGTACAATGTGGTCAGTGTATCCCAAGCACCCTTAACTATTCTACAAGAGCGAATGTATTGAATAATGGAATGTTTGACAGACAAGGCTATCAATGCATGTGCCTGAGCATCTCTACCATCCCAATGAATTTTCTTTGCAGTAGGTGGAATAGAAACCACAACACGAACAGGAATCTGTAGAATATCACCATCTTCGATGCCATTTGCATGAGCTTTAGTACCTTTATTTGCAAGTGTAATAGGATGTTTTTCAACACCCTACACAATATTCCACAATCCTTTTGTGACCAATACATGACACGTCATATAAACCCACAATGGGTAATTTGTACCATCCAACTTATCCTCAATAACCAACATACAAAATACATCACTACTTTCAGCAATGGCCACTCACTAAAATACCCTGATGCAAAAAAATGATCGTATCTCAAAAGGTTGAATATAACTACCATGGCAAATTCCTCTAAACCTATAGCAGACTTTCCCCTTAAGATTCAAGGCGTCAAACCACTTGGTTATGTGAGCTTGGACATTATTATTATTATTTTGACAGTACAATGATTTACAAGTACACACCCGACCTCGTAAGATAGAGGCATTCATCTTGGGGAACTCATGGACATGTCCAGCCAAGATTTGATCTCGGGACTTCCTCCCACAGATTCAAGGCATCGGCCACTAGACTACGGGAGCTTGGATGATTTGCTATTATTTTTCTTTAGGGAGTTTGATCTTTTGACCTACTATGTCTATAGGCTGGAAATTTGAACGAAACAACACACAACCTATTTTCCATTTAGGCTAGAGATTTGAAGAATGACACACACACACACCCCTAGCAAATCCCTTTATCCGCACACATCAAGGCAATTTGCAAGACTTGAACCTTAGATCTTTGTCCAACCGCTTAAGTGTGTTACCACTAGACCATGCCCATCCACTTTGTTATTTTATTTTCAGATTGTAATCTGAAATTTTGATAATTTTTATAGTATGACAAGACATATTGTTAGAAAGAATACACCTTAAACTTTGTTTCTCTCGCCACTCACATCCAATATGCACATCTTAGATCCCTTCTATACCATACCTTAGTCTTATCTTTTTCCACGAGTAATAGTTGATATTATTATTTTGGGTTGGTCGCCGACTTGATTTTCCATTATGCTTGAAATTTCGAAAGAACAATATATGCATCTTGGGGACTCCCTATATGGCCACTTTTCAGAGGTTAATGGTAGACCGTTGCGTGTCTTGGACCCTAAACATATAGTCCAAAAGACAAAGTGTTGCCACTTTCTATCCACTCCCATTAAAAACATATACATTACACCTCCTCTGGTAGAGTTTGATGGTCTTCACTATTGAGAAGTATGTGAAAACAAACTGTATGAGAAGAAATTGGCAATGTTGGAGTTTAAGGTCTGCGGAAGCATGAGAAAAGCACAAGGAAGAAGAAGAAGTTTGGAGCACAATACACAATAATAAACGTATTACCACTAGAATGCATAAAGATAAGTAACCCATTAGGGCAATAGGAGTATATACACGCCGAGTAAAGAAACCTCCTAAAGAGGGAAAAAAGTGCCCTCGGAGTCCTAGTGTGTTCAAACACATTACTACCTAAGTATATCAACAAATTCCCCCTTGGGAGTGATGCGGTGAAAAAGGATCTGCCACTCATGTATAAGGAAGTGCCAAGCTATGTGGACCACAAAAGGAAGTAAGCCCAAAGCTTTGCGGAAAGCTTCAAACTTCTACCTACCTAGGCAAAACCTTCATGAAAAAGTCTGCAATGTTCTCCTACTTGGGCACATATGCGAAGCTAATCTCTCCAATAGAGAACCTCTCCTTGACATAATGATAATGCACCTCAATGTGCTTAGTGCGAGCATGGAACACAGGGTTCCTTGCAACTGCCAATGCGCTATGATTTTCAGTGAAGATGGTGGTGGCAGAAGACTAACCCACACCCAAATCAGCCATAAGGCGTCTCAACCACACACACACAACTGTCGTTCTGAAAGCTGCCCTATGCTTAGCCTCACAACTGGAAGTGGCAAGAGTAGGCTGCTTCATGCTCAACCAACATATACATCAGCTACCAAGCATGAAGCAAAAGCCACTAGTGGACACACGAGTGTCATATCAACCAACCCAATCAGAGTAAAAAAAAAGCATGCAAATCTGGTAGTAGTGATCCCCCTTTGGGATAAAACAATCCAAGTAGACGAGTACTACTCAAGTAGCAAAAACTGTGCTTAACTATCTGCCAATGCTTGACACCTCGGCAATACATAAATCTACTCATCTGTGAGACCGCAAACTGAATATGTGGCCGATTAATGCATAAGTAAATCAAGCATCCATGAGCCTATTGATAGAGAATATCATCAAATGCATCTCCAACATCATGAAGACTCAATTGTAAACCTCTCTCCATAGGAGTGGCAATAGGTTTACAGCCTTCAAGGCCAAAATGCTACAATAACGTGTCAATATATTTCGTTTGATACAAAGCTATTCTCCCATCAACTTGCATAAACTGAATGCCCAAATAATGATGCAAATGCCTCAAATCTGACATCTCTATACCCACTTAGTGCCAACGGCCTTCTTGCCAGGAGGCAAGTCACATAAAAATCACGTACCATTTTTCATAATAGCATCATATTCTGATTGCATAGCAGCCATCAAATTTTCAGACATTTGTGCTTCATCAAACATAACATGCTCATTCTCAGCACAAAGACCAGGGGCAGCCATACAATAGCAATTTGATGCAAAAAAAGCACTATGAGAGTCGGAACAAGTACAATATGACATAGGTGCATTTAATTTGCTATCATGCAAAGTCTGCACTAGCCATTTTGGCATAGTTTTTGCCTCTTCAATATCAGATCTCTCATCAACAAGTGCATCATGTCAATCTACATAAGAAATGGAATGATCTACATCATCACATGAAACCTTTAAAGGCTGAGAAGTTGCCTCATTAGGACCAACACTAGAATATCCACCTATAAAAAGAGGCAGCAAAGTATGATACATGTCTTTGGAGCTAGTAGATGTCTCCTTAGTACATGAAAGTCACATCACAGCTAACCAAAATGCATTTAGTATGTGGATGATACAAATGATAGCCTTTACTTTCAGAACTGTACCTAAACAAAAAACATTTCACTACTTTATCATCCAATTTCCTGCGATGTTGTTCAGGCACTAATGCATATGCCAGACAACCAGAAACACGCAGGTGAGCAACAGATGGCTTACAACCATGCCAAGCCTTATATGGAGTGATAGACTGCAATGCTTTAGTGGGATACCTGTTAAGACATATGCTGCACACATGATAACCTCATGCCAAAAACTATGTGGTAAAGCCTAACTCTTGACCATACACCTCGCCATCTCCATGAGTGACATGTTCTTTCATTTAGAAACTCCATTCTGTTGAGATGTATACGACACTATACACTAATGTTTTATACAGGTTCAGCCAAAAATGCATTAAAGTGAGAAGACATATATTCCCCCCTCGATCAAAATGGAGGGTTCCCATTTTACATGTTGACATATTTTCCGGCAAAACCAAAAATTGTTTGAAGCACATAAACACTTTGGAATTCACTTTGAGTGGATATACCCATGCATGCCTCCAAAAGAAGGTAAATAATCACGTTGCCATTTGATAGATCATGAACTGTACATCTATCATCAATAAATTTCACAACCAAGCCAATCTTGGCTAATGCTGAAACTGATACTAGATTTTTCTTGATCCTTGGTACAAATGAAGCATCCGACAAAGTGAAAGAACTACCATCAGCAGTAGTCATAATGATCTTACCAACTCCCACGATAGGATAAGAGGAGTTGTTGGCGCATGTGATAGTATTCCATGTAGGGGCAAGCTCAAATGAAGTGAAGAAACTATTGCACACATACAGTGCTCATGTGAAAACTGTAAACAATAGTAAATGCCCATTCTTCATTCTACGCAAGATTTGTAGACTATGTTTTCCATGTAAAGGCCTCTGCAACAACCATTCCAGCCTCTTTTTTCTTTGCCTCTTTTGCAGCCAGTTTTGGACAATTCTTTATGACATGATCATTTCCTTTACAACACTTACAAAAGTATTTTTGCTTTTGTGATTTCTACTCATCTTTTTCTTCCTTCTTTGAATGTGCAGCATTTGCAGATTTCTACTTACTAGTAGATGAGCTTCATTTACCTTTGCCCTTCTGACTAGCCAGGAAAGCTTGATCTGCAACATGTATAATGGACCTGTTCTGCCTAGACTAATTTTCTTGCAACAAAACAGAGGCTAACTCCTCAAATGATAAGGCATTTCGATTTCCCTTCATCATCAAACAAAGAGTAGAAGCAAAACTCTGATATGAATCAAGAAGACCCTTTAGAATGGTCTACAGAAGTGAGCTATCTGGTATAACTTCATTAGCACAAATCAACTATTCCCTCAAGTCTTTGATCTTTGTTAGAAAACTATCCATAGAATCACCTTCATTCATGTGCTCACTCTCCAACTGTTTTCAAAGGTAAGCAACACGAGCCTCATTCCTTGCCTGGTACAATGTGGTCAGTGTATCCCAGGCATCCTTAACTATTCTACAAGAGCGAATGTGATGAATAATGGAATGTTTGAGAGATAAGGCTATCAATGCATGTGCCTGAGCATCTTTGCCATCCCAATGAATTTGCTTTGCAGTAGGTGCAACAGAAACTGCAACACGAACATGAATCTATAGAACATCACCATCTTCGACGCCATTTGCATCAGCTTTAGTACCTTTATTTGCAGGTGTAATAGGATGTTTTTCAACACTCTGCACAATATTCCACAATCCTTTTGTGACCAATACATGACACATCATATAAACCCACAATGGGTAATTTGTACCATCCAACTTATCCTCAACAACCAACATACAAAATACATCACTACTTTCAACAATGGCCACTCACTAAAATACCCTGATGCAAAAAAATGATTGTATATGAAAAAGTTGAATATAACTACCATGATGAATTCTTCTAAACCTATAGCAGACTTTGAGATGCTTATACTGGCGAATCAAAACTTGTATATATCTTTGGCACAAAAAGACAAAATAGCTTGCATAAGCACTCTAATAGTGCATTGGGAGGCCAAAACGAGCTCATATTGCAATTTTGGCACTAGAAAGCGAAGCCGTTTTGATTTCCTAATCACCCTATGTATGCTCACCAAAATTCATGGGATTCTAAGAATTTGACTGGAGAGGTGATGATGATGCCCTGCACTGATACCAATTGTTGGATTTTGAGGTATGTGGAAATACGAGAACAACACAAGGAAGAACAAGAAGCTTGGATCACAACACACAATACTAAATGTATTATCACTAGAATGTATAGAGATAAGTAACCCATTAGGGAAATAGGCTTATATACAAGCCTGGTGGAAAAAACCTCCTAAAGAGGGAAAAAAGTGCCCTGGCAGTCCTAATGTGTTCACATACATCACTACCTAAATATCTCAACAGGAAGAAGTTATGGAAGTCTTAGGGTAGTATAAGTATCTAAGCTTAAAGGAAAAAAAGGTCTCTAAATTACTAGAAAGGGATGAGGCAACCCAAGGGATCTTAACTTCTTATCATATAGTGATGGAATCAAACAAGCTTTTGCATATTGTTTTCAAAGACATCTACTTTTGATTTCTTGAAAACTAGATTGCATTTACAATTCCTTGTTATACCTTTACATTCTTGAAGGCTATATTGCTTTAACAATTCCTCATTCTTGCTGGCAAAAAGGTCAAATGTAAGTCTATGATCTAAGGGTCCATCCAGTTCAGATAGATCTGAAATTAGACACCCTTTGATCATCCATGTGTATGATCAAAGATCCCAAGACTAGACTTGCATAGCAGGTCATGTGCTCTTGTAAACAACTAATCCACTTAGTTTAGTGGTTAAGTCTCAAGGACGTGAAGGAAGAGGTCTTAGGTTCATCCCCCATGGGGTACATGGAGAGTATTTTGCCCAAAGAGCTCTAGAGCCTTCTAGAAGCATGCACTTAAGTTCTCCAACTAACTAGGAAACTTGGTGCACATGCAATTACATGGCTGAGTCAAGGATGGTTAGAATCCACCTACCCAAGAAGGCAGTCCCTTGGAGAGGGCTATATATAGAGGCATATGGTTGGGAGGAGAGTCATCTCTCTAGCACTTGGTGGTCATAATTCTCATTCTCTTGCATTACATGGTGGTAATTCTCATTCTCTTGCATTTTGGAATCCACCCATTTCACATGTTCGTTTCCACATCACACCTAGAAAAATAGTGAATTGACCAAGGATGTTTTTAGATCCACCCTTATTATTCATTCACTTCTCTGTTCTTTGATTAGTTTCTCAAATTGTAAAGCTAGATGGTGTTTTGAATCATTTGGGTAGGGATCCCACCACAAAGATGAGACATATTCTTCCAATTTTAGAACATGAACATGTTCTTCCTGTTTTAGAACATGAGGCTCGAGGGTTGCCTATAGTATTTATGTTATGAATTATGGAATGTGTTGAACAAGAAATTGTTCGAGTGTTAATTTATTAATGTATTAATGTGTTTTGGTGTTTTTCATATAACGTCTGAAGGTTAGTGAGGGTGTGAAAGGACGGACATCAATAATCTAATTTATAATTTATATAGTTTATAAATAAACCCATGTAGAGGGTTCTATTTTTAGAAATAGTTAGTAAAGTAGTGGTTAGAATAAGGGTCATTGAAGAGTGTGATTTCTATTACTAAAAGCAAAGGCTCTCTAGAAAAGAGACCAACTTTTACTTTCATGCATGCTTTTTGAAGTCGCTCTCATGTAATCACTATTTCGACATAATAAAACAAATCATATAAACACATGCACTTTGTGGACTGTCAAAACAGAGTGCATGGGAGGAGATTGCACCAAATATTGCATTTTGTCTCGTCTCCTAGCATATCTATTTTTCTGTGTGTTTTCAGCATTCATAACCTCTATGTGCGCATGAATTAAGATCATGATAATAGTGGTACCAGAGCTCTATGTGCGTCACTACGGAGGGGTCTGTTTCTGTTCATTTTGGCATTTTATTTCTATTTCATTATTTGTTGTTCTCGATTCTCTATTTGCAATTCTGATTTTGATTTCATTTCCATCTCCATCTCTGTTTCCATTTTCGTTTTTGTTTTTGTTTTGATTTTGGTTTTTGTTTTTGTTTCAGTTTTGGTTTCGATTCGAGTTCCAAAACCTATGTTTACACCCATGTTTACTCCTTCAGAGTTTCGGTTTCGATTCTAGTTTTAGAACAAGAACCTACGTTTACACCTACATTTACACCTACGTTTACTCCTTCGGCTTACTCCAAGGCATTGACTAAGGCATAGAACTTAGGCATAACAAAGGCATTACTTTGGCACCCATGGCGGCCATTGGGTACACGCAAACCATTTTTAATTTATGAGTGGCAATAACGAGTTTTATATTCACCAAGGATGGAGGATTTGAACCCACAACCTCACTCTCACAAGGAAGTGTTTTACCACTACACTATCTCTTTGTGTTGTCACTCTAGCTCTCTTTTCTTATATTTAACACAACTTGCATCTCTTTCTTACTTTTTCAATTCCCAAGAACAACCCTTCCTTTTACATTTTAATCCAAGCAATCTCAAAATTTTTTTTACATATCTAACAAGAGGGTTTTGTTCTCTACATAACCATGGACCCTATAAACAACATGGAGGATTTCGGTAAGTCACCTCTACCCGAGGTACCACTCGAGCAACAACTAGAGCTCCTACAACATGAACTTTGAGGCACTAAGGACGAGATCTGTCAACATGAAGAAGTGCTTCAGAAGATGCAATCTGATGAAGATAACCTTATGAGGGTGGTAAAAGCTATTGTCTCTGCCCAATCGAATGGTTCCAAGATTGGTGTTAAAAATTACCAGTTTCTACAATTTGATGGCCGTAAGGATAGCCCTTTAGTTCTTTCATGGTTATTGCATTTTGATAATTTTTATACTAACGAGACATATGTTGAAAGTGAAAAAATCAAATTTTCCACTAACTATTTAGTAGGAAAATCTCAGCTATGGTAGAATGTCCTACATCACAATACAGATCGTCCAACAACGTGGAAGGCTTTCCAAGATAAACTAAAGGATTCTTTCCTTCCTCCTCAATATCATTTACATGTTCGACGTGCATGGACAACCTTTACATGCAAGGAGGATGACACTGTCACTACCTACACAGAGTGGTTCTGGCAAAATTTATTATTGGTTTGAATGCTCGAAGATGTACCAGAGGATATCATGCAGCAAAATATGAACATGGTTTGGAGGTGGGAATTCAAGCCAAGCTTCACAACTTATGGTCTACAACCCTCAACGAGGCTATCTCTTTTGCCTATGATGCAAAGAAGGAATTTCAGCTCATAACTAAGTCGATCCATCTACAACAATCGCATCAATGACCACTTTTTGTTAAACCAATGTTTCTTATGAAGTGTAATTTTGATGCCCCATATTACTGTAGTTTTCCTTGTCGTCCACAATCCAACTACTTAGTTGCACCTGTTGCTTCATCTCTCCAACCTACCAAACCACCTACCCTACAAAAATGTCTCCTTCATTGTATAAAGTGAAAGCTACATTTCAAGATAGTCATTGTAATGTAACATGAGAAGTGCAAGACGTTATGGTTAGCATAGGCCCATATGTAGATGCACAAACATTTTTAATTGCACCTTTGCAATCTTATGATGTTATACTCGGTATGCCTTTTCATCATCATTATAACCCATGCCTTGACTACCATACACATACCTTTAACTTTGAATTTAAAGGTCAAATCATTACTTTATCTGTGCGGCATGATTTCCAATCATTTCCATTGATTAGTCATACTCAAGTAAAACATGCATTCAGAAAAGGATACAATTCATGCATTGATTTAAATGATTATACTCATACACTTCCCGATGCACATAAACCTTTCATGACTACTTATAAGGATTGTTTTATGCTTGATTATGCCTCTGAACTACCACCATCGTGAAGACCGTTTGACCATAGCATAGACTTAATTCCTAGTAGTTCTCCTCCTCATAAAGCACCTTATAAACATGTCCCACTACACCAAAAGGAAATAGAAAACCAAGTGAAAGACTTACTCCACAAAGGACTTATAAGGCCTGGTTCTTCCCCATTTGGAGCACCAGTTCTCATAGTAGAAAAGAAGAATAAAACTTATCGAATGTGCATTGATTATAAATCCCTTAACAAGATCACAATGAAGAATAGATACCCTATTCCTCGAATAGATGATCTCCTAGATAAATTATGAGGAGGTCGTGTCTTTAGTAAAACTGATCTTAAATCGGTTACCATCAGATTCGTATGACACAAAGTGATATTTTAAAGAGTGAATTTAGAACTCAAACCGGCTATTATGAATTTATGGTAATGCCCTTTGGACTTAGTAATGCTCCTGCTACATTTGCATGAATGATGAACAACATTTTTCTTGATTACCAAGCTTTTGTTCTTGTATTATTTGATGATATACTTGTTTACAGTAATAACGATAGTGAGCATGAGAAGCATCTTAAAATAGTTTTTCATTTGCTATGAGAGAACACACTTTATGCCAATCCTAAAAAGAGTTACTTCTTTCAATGTAAGATAGAATATATAGGACATATTATTTCAAGTGAAGGCATGCATGTGGATCCAAAAAATATTAAAGGTATAGTAGAATGGCCTACACCACAATCAATCAATGATGTTCGTTGTTTTCTTGAGTTGGCTAGTTTCTATAGGAAGTTTGTTCAAAATTTTTCTTATTTAGCATTGCCTCTTACCTTATTATTGAAAAAGAAAATAAAATTTGCATGGGGACTTGCCCAACAACAATCCTTTGAAAAACTCAAACATGCACTTTCACATGCACCTGTTTTACAGTTACCTAATTTTTCACAACCATTTCATGTCATTATTGATGCTAGTGGTTCAAGAATAGGTGCTATTTTAATGCAAAATGATCATCCCATTGCATTCGAGAGTAGGAAGCTTAAGCCCTTAGAAAAGAATTATAGTACATATTATAAAGAATTGTTAGCAGTTGTGTATGGTTTGCGAATTTGGAAACACTATCTTATGGGATCTGAGGCCTTAATCAAAACCGATCAACAAGCTATTAAGCATTTATTAAATCAGCCCTTAATCTCTGGTCGATATCTTAATGGGCTTCATTCATTCAAAATTTCCAACCCATGATCCAATATCAACCTAGTAAAGCTAATGTCGTAGCCAATGATCTTAGCCATTTTCTTTCACATTCTGTTGTTTTGCATGATATTTTTGCCATCCAAATTCATTCTTTTCAAGAAATGGTTTCCACTTATGCATCTGATTTGTATTCCTCACATGCATGGCATGACTTCAATAATGGTGCACCTTTATCTAATGAACAATATACATTTCATCATGGTTTACTTTATTTTCAACATATATTGTGCATAACCCAAGATTTTAAAGATTTTATCATCAAAGAAATGCATGAACCATCTTATATGGGTCATAGAGGCATATAGATCACCATTTCTTCTTGCAAAGATTTCTTCTTTTGGCCCCACATGGAAAAAGATATTGCACATTATGTTTTTCAATGCATTGTATGTCAACATGTAAAACGTCTTCATGGTAAACCATTTGGATTATTAATTCCACTTCCCATTCTGAACGAACCATGGGAACAAATATCTATGGATTTTATTAGAGGTTTTCCTATCACTTCATCACAAAAAGATATGATTTGGACAATAATTGATAGGTTTAGTAAATATGCATATTTCATTCCTTGTAGAAAAAAGTTTGTCTGCACCTCAGGTTGCAAAATTATTCATTAAATGCATTTTTACACATCATGGATTTCTTAAAGTAATGTTATTTGATCATGATGTTCGTTTCTGCAATCATTTTTGGGTTGCCTTATTTCAACATTTTGCTGCTAAAAGAGATTTTAGCTCTGCATTTCATCCCAAAAGTAATGGACAAAGTGAGGCTACAAACAGTACTATTCTTGATTTATTGTGTTGTTATTCATTAGATAGTCCCACTAATTGGGATGAAAAGTTGCCATTGCTTCAATTTGCTTACAATAACACCACACACACCACTACTGGATGTGCACCTTTTGAATGTTGATATATTTAGGTAGTGATGTGTGTGAACACTTTAGGACCGCCGGGGCACTTTTTTCCCTCTTTAGGAGGTTTTTTTCCCCCGGCTTGTATATATGCCTATTGCCCTAATGGGCTACATATCTTTTGTACATCCTCTAGTAATACATTCAGTATTGTGTGTTGTGCTCCAAGCTTCTTCATCTTCCTTGTGCTCTTCGCATGCTTCCGCAGGCGTCTAACTCCAACAATTGGTATCAGAGCAGGTCGTCGCTTCATCTAGGGCACCATCGACACTCCTACGGTTGCAGTCTCAGAATCACATGAATTTTGGTGAGCATACTCAACATGTTTTCCAGATCAAAACATCTTCGCTTTGTGGTGCCGAAATCGTGATCTGAGCTCGTTTCGGCCTCCTAACGCACTATCGCAGCGCTTGTGCAGGCTATTTCATCTTTTTGTGCCAAAGGTATATACCAACTTCTGTTCGCGAGTATAAGCATCTCAAAGTCTGTTACAGGTCTAGCGGAATTTGTCTTGGTAGTTCTGTTCAACTTTTTGAGATACAATCAATTTTCTACATCAAGGTATTTTAGTCACCGGCCATGGCTGAAAGCAGTGATGTATTCCGTATGTTGGTTGTTGAGGATAAGTTGGATGGTACCAACTACCCGTTATGAGCATATATGATGCGACATGTGTTGATTGCAAAAGGACTATGGAACATTGTGCAGGGTGTCGAAAAACGTCATATCACACCTGCAACTGTTACAACTGCAGGTACTGAAGCTGATGCAAAAGGTGTCGAAGATGATGATATTCTGCATATTCCTGTTCGTGCTGTGGTTTCTACTGCACCTACTGTAGAGCAGATTTGCTGGGATGGCAGAGATGCCCATGCACATGCATTGATAGCTTTGTCTATCAAACATGCCATTATTCCTCACATTCGCTCTTGCAGAACAACTAAGGATGCTTGTGATACACTTACCACATTGTACCAAGCTAGGAATGAGGCTCATGTTGCTTACCTCTGAAAACAGTTGGAGAGTGAGCACATGAATGAAGGTGATTCTATGGACAGTTTCCTAACAAAGATCAAAGACTTGAAGGAACAGTTGATTTCTATTGATGAGGTTATACCAAATAGCTCACTCGTGCAGACCGTTCTGAATGGTCTTCCTGATTCATATCAGAGTTTTGCTTCTACTCTTTGGTTGATGATGAAAGGCAATCCAAATGCCTTATCATTTGAGGAGTTAGTCGCTATTCTGTTGCAAGAAGATAAGTTCAGGCAGAACATGTCCATTATGCGAGTTGCAGATCAAGCTTTCCTGGCTAGTCAGAAGGACAAAGGAAAATGGAGCTCTTCAACTAGTAAGCAGAAATCTGCTAATTCTGCATATTCGAAGAAGGAAGATAAAGATGAGAAGAAATTAGAAAAGCAGAAATTGTTTTGTAAGTACTGTAAAGGGAATGATCATATCATAAAGAATTGTCCAAAACTAGCTGCTAAAGAGGCAAAGAAGAAAGAGGCTGGAATGGTTGTCGCAGAGGCCTCTACACCAAAAACAGAGTCTGATAATCTTGTGCAGGAAGAAGAATGGGTGTTTACTATTGTCTGCAGTTTTGACCCATCTTCTCATGAGCAGTGCATGTCTGCAGTAGACTCAGATTTTTGGTATTTTGACAGTGGGGCAACCAAGCATATTACCTCACAGCGCATTTTCTTCTCTTCACTCGAGACTACCCCTATAGGGAATACTGTTACATGCGCCAATAACTCCTCCTATCTTGTTATGGGAGTTGGTAAGATCATTTTGACTACTGCTGATGGTAGTTCTTTCACTTTGTCAGATGCTTTATTTGTGCCAGGGATCAAGAAGAACCTGTTATTAGTTTTTGCATTAGCCAAGATTGGCTTGGTTGTGAAATTTATTGATGATAGGTGTACAGTTCATGATCTATCAAATGGCGATGTGATTATTGCTTCTGGCATTTTATGTTGTGGGCTGTATAAGCTCATAGACTATGAAAGATCTGTAAATGATTTGGCATGTGCAGTAATGCTTCTCAGGTTATGTCACATGCAAAGCTTTGGCATGCACGCTTTGGTCATCTGAATTTTGCTAGTTTGCTACGCCTGTAGAAATCTGAAATGATGTCCTCTTTGCCCAAACTTGAGGCACCTGGAAAACATGTTTCTGAAGGCTATATTTTGGGCAAAATGCAGCGTTCATCCTTTCCAAAAGATGGTTCGGTTCGGGCTACTCAGAAATTGCAGCTTGTACATAGTGATGTCTGTGGTCCTATGCAGACACCTTCTTTTGGGAATTATCTTTACTTCGTGACTTTCATCGATGATTTTTCCAGGCATGCATGGGTATATCCATTGAAGGAAAAGTCTGAAGTGTTCATGTGCTTCAAACAGTTTTTGGCTTTGGCTGAAAATCTGTCAGCATGTAAAATGGGCACCCTCCATTTTGATCGAGGGGGGGAATATATGTCTTCTGATTTTAATGCATTTCTGGCTGAACATGGGATAAAACACCAGTGTACAATGCCATATACACCTCAATAGAATGGAGTTGCTGAACGAAAGAACATGTCACTCATGGAGATGGCGAGGTGTATGGTCAAGAATCACGCTTTACCACATAGTTTCTGGCTTGAGGCTGTCATGTGTGCAGCATATGTACTGCACAGGTGTCCCACTAAAGCGCTGCAGTCTATCACTCCATATGAGGCTTGGCATGATTGCAAGCCATCTGTTGCTCATCTGCGTGTTTTTGGTTGTTTGGCATATGCATTAGTGCCTGAACAACATCGAAGAAAATTGGATGATAAAGCAGTAAAATGTATTTTTGTTGGGTACAGTTCTAAAAGTAAAGGCTATCATCTTTATCATCCACAGACTAAACACATTTTGGTTAGCCGTGATGTTGTTTTTGTGGAAGATGCTATTCAGCCATTGCTTTCATGTACTAAGGAGACATCTGTTAGCTCCAACGACATGTATGATACTTTGTTGCCTCTTTTTACAGGTGGACAGTCTAGTGCTGGTCCTAATGAGGCAACTTCTTAGCCTTTGTAGGTTTCATGTGATGATGCAGATAATTCCATTTCTGGTGCAGATGTACATGATGCACTTATTGATGAGAGAGCTGATATTGAGCAGGCAAGAACTATGCCAAAATGGCTGGTGCAGACCTTGCGTGACAACAAATTAGATGCGCCTCTGTCATATCGTACTTGATCAGGCTCTCATAGTGCCTCTTTTGCATCAGATTGCTATGCTATGGTTGCATCTAGTCTCTGTGATGAGAATGAGCCTGTTTTGTTTGATGAAGCACAAAATTCAGAAAATTGGATGGTTGCTATGCAATCTGAATATGATGCAATAATGAAGAATGGTACTTGGTCTTTATGTGACTTGCCTCCTGGCAAGAAGGCCATTGGCACTAAGTGGGTATACAAGCTGAAGCGTAAACCTAATGGTATAGTTGACAGTTATAAGGCTAGGCTTGTTGCAAAGGGATATGCGTAGGAAAGAGGCATTGATTTTGATGAGACCTTTGCACCTACATGCCGGATGACTATTGTTCAGAGCATTTGTGCACTTGCAGCCCATCATGGTTGGAATGTATAGCAATTGGACATTAAAACAACATTTCTGAATGGTGACTTGCATGAAGAAGTGTATGTTTTTTAGCCGCGTGGCTTTGTGCAGAAAGGGCATGGTTTTGAGAATAGTCCAACTGAAAGCACCTTATATGTTAAGCGTGCTTATGATGTGCCCATTGTTATCTATGTTGACGACATGCTGCTCACTGGTCCTATTGAGAAGCATATTGCTGACTTTAAGGTTGATTTGCATGCCTCATTTGAGATGTCTAATTTGGGGCATTTGCATCACTATTTGGGCATTCAGTTTATGCAAGTTGATGGTGGATTGGCTTTGTGTCAAACGAAATATATTGACACATTATTGCAGCGTTTCGGCCTTTAAGACTGTAAGCCTATTGCCACTCCTATGGAGATAGGTTTACGATTGAGTCTTCATGATGCTGGAGATGCATTTGATGTTGTCCTCTATCAGCAGGCTGTTGGATGCCTGATCTACTTATGCATTACTAGGCTAGATATTCAGTTTGTTGTCTCATAGATGAGCAGGTTTATGCATTGCCTAGGAGTCAAGCATTGGCAGGCGGTTAAGCGCATCTTTCGCTACTTGAGTGGTAATCGACTACTTGGGTTGTTTTATCCCAAGGGGGGATTACTACCGCCAGATTTGCATGCTTTTTTTGACTTAGACTCGGTTGGTTGCTATGACACTCATGTGTCCACTAGTGGCTTTTGCTTCATGCTTGGTAGCTCATGTATATCTTGGTTGAGCAAGAAGTAGCCTACTGTGGCCACTTCCAGTTGTGAGGCTGAGTATAGGGCAGCTTTCAGAGCTACTGTTGAGTGTGTGTGGCTCAAACGCCTTATGGCTGATTTGGTCTTGGTCAGTCTTCTGCCACCACCATCTTCACTGACAGTCAGAGCGCATTGGCAGTTGCGAGGAACCCTGTGTTCCATGCTCGCACTAAGCACATTGAGGTGCATTATCATTATGTCAGGGAGAGGTTCTCTGCTGGGGAGATCAGCTTGGCATATGTGCTCATGCATGAGAACATTGCAAACCTTTTCACGAAGGCTCTGCCTAGGGAGAAGTTTGAAGCTTTCTGCAAAGCTTTGGGCTTACTTCCTTTTGTGGAGTGATTTCCACATAGCTTGGCACTTCCTTATACATGAATGCCACCTACTTGTTCATCGGATCACTCCCAGGGGGGATTTGTTGATATATTTATGTAGTGATGTGTGTAAACACTCTAGGACCGTCGGGGCACTTTTTTCCCTCTTTAGGAGGTTTTTTCCCCGGCTTGTATATACGCCTATCACCCTAATGGGCTACATATCTTTTGTACATTCTCTAGTTATACATTCAATATTGTGTGTTGTGCTCCAAGCTGCTTCTTCTTCCTTGTGCTATTCGCGTGCTTCCGCAGGCATCTAACTCCAACATTAAAATTGTTTATGGTAAAAAGCTTCCCACTCCCATGTCACTCACTCAAACTGACATTCCAATGGCTGATTCTATTGCCCAAGAGTACTTTTCTGTACTTCGTTATGTTCATGAGCACATTACGAGAAGTCAAGAATGTTATACATGTAATGTGAATACAAAATGATTAGCCAAGGAATTTAAGTAGAATGATATTGTACGGTTACATATTATTAACAGATGTCTAAAAAATATGTTTTAGCATCCTAAAATTAAACTTGCCCCATGCTATTATGGACTATTTTGCATTATACAGAAAATTGATGATAATTTATTCAAATTAGATATACCATCTCATTGGAATATACATAACATTTCCATGCATGTGTCTTTACATGGAACATGCTTATTTTTGTTCAATGATGGAACGTGTAACTGGCCATCCATGTTTATTTTTATTTTATCAATTGAGGTCAGTTGCTTTTTCAACTGAGGGGCATGTTATGAATTATGGAATGTGTTGAACAAGGAATTGTTGGAGTGTTAATTTATTAATGTATTAATGTGTTTTTATGTTTTTGATACATTAGCAGCTGAAGGTTCATCAGAGCACAAAAGGCGTGAAAGGATGGACATCAATAATCCGATTTATATTTTATATAGTTTGTAAATAAAACCACATAGAGGGTTCTATTTTTAGAAACAATTAGTAAAGTAGTGGTTAGAATAAGGGTCGCTGAAGACCACGATTTCTATTATTAAAAGCAAAGGCTCTCTACAAAAGAGACCAACTTTTACTTTCATGCATGCTTTTTGAAGCCGCTCTCATGTAACCACTATTTTCACATAATCAAAAAAATCCTATAAATACGTGCACTCTGTGGACTGTTGAAACAGAGTGCATGGGGGGAGATTGCACCTAATACTGCGTTCTGTCTCATCTCTTGGCATATCTATTTTTATGTGTGTTTTCAGCATTCATAACCTCTGTGTGCGCATGAATTAAGATCCTCATAATAGTAAGTATATTATCCAAGGGTCCAGATAGTTGAGATAGATATAAAATCGAACACCGTTTGGTCATCTGTGTGTATTATCGAAGATCTCGAAACTAGAATTACGTCACACATCATGTGCTCTTGTAAAGAAGAGATCCACTTAGCTTAGTGATTAAGTCTCAAGGGAGGAGGTCTTGGATTCAACCCCCATGGGATAGATGGGGAGTGGTGGATCAATTCAATCGCCTCGCTAACGGCGCACGCGGGGTGCTTGGAGCAAGCTCAAGTATAGTAAAGACTCAAAGAATTATGAGTAAGATGATTAGAAGCGAATAGTCATTTAATGATTAGAGATTAATTTCTAACCAAGAATTCCTAAAAAATGGAACGAAATTTTCTAAGATACTAGCACACCACCTTTTTTTACTTTCGTAATAGCAAACTATTAAAATCAATCGACAATATTAAGCTCATGTGGTTTGTTAATCATGTGGTTTGTTTCTTATATATCATCAATTTTGACTTTCAGATCAACACTACCAATCAAAGGATTTTTGTTACATATGTAGACTAGCAGAATTAAACACGCAATGTGAACTTCACAAAGTCATAGTTGTGTGTAAAATGAATGTGTTCAATTTGTAAGAGTCATCACATCAATCTTTTCAACCTTTTGACTAATGATTCAAAATCGTGTCGCCTAAGATATTCGATCACTTGTGAAGAAACCTTTTTGCACTTAACAGTCAACAGCCTTAACTATTAACTCAAAATTACCCGTCTGGATTAAGAAGTGCAGAGGTCTGACCATAATTAATGAAATAATACGAGAAGAACTTAAAAAAGTTTTATTAAGAAAGTTTAATTAGCATACTTTTTTCTACCCAAAGTACTAACATTAGAAATGTTACCTGGTGTAAATGAAAAAACAAAGTTGAAACGAAAGTTCTGTTCCTACATCAACAATAGATATGGATGTTTTCAGTCACAAGATTTCTTTGCGCAAAGTTAGTCCTAACTTTGGTAATAAGTTATGTTTAGAAATGGAGATCATCAAGGAAGAATGCATTAGTGTTCAGTCATTCTCACAACTTCGCGTATGATCAGAAGTTTGTTTTTGTTTTTTCCTCAAAGAATCATTCAAAAATGGGTTAAATACATGTGTGCAATGTATAAACAATCCAAGTTTTATTTGAAACAACTAAAAATCTATAAGAATTAAAAGTCTTCCAGACCTTTTTGATGAAAATGAATCTTTAAAGAGGGCAGTCTTGGCATATGCATTCACTTCAGAGAAAACAACAGTTCTATCAATCAATAAAGACATATAAAACCATTGTAGTTTTTCAATACTTCGATTTAGATTATTGTCAGACTATTACTAAAGACGCTTTTCTGATGATTGGCAAAACAAAACTTATGCGAAATATATATGAACAGACTCACAAATTCTTGCGCTAATCATTAAGACCCAAACCATTAAATTTCATCTTTTCCTTCACTTACTTGTGCAAAGAGATTCGTCAGGTAAAACATTTATACTAAACATAATCTGAATGACTCAGCAAAGTTGAGCGCATCTTGTGTCTGTTCAAATGTTGTTTAACGTTCATCATTTTGAAACATCCAAGTTGAAACAGATCAGTTCAATGTTCAATGATTTGGTGGCGTATGATCCACATAGATGCAGCACAATCGTTAAAAAAATCATCAACAACGTAGAGTTTATCAGATTTCCTTCAGTATATTCGAAAAGCTTCACAAGCATAGATCTCCGGTGTTCCAGAACACAGTTAAAATAAATTTCATCGTTTACGCTATTTATTTATCTCTCTCATGCTTGATGAGTATATACCAAATTACGAATTAAACATGTGAGCAACTCCGAAATGATGTGCGCAAAGCGACAAAGAACACTATCATAGTTTATATGTCAAATGAAATTCTGTTAGAAGACTGTGTCGTCAGAAAATTACCGTCCATGAATTTCTGAACTTTGTCGGATCATGCCTCCATCTCCAAATTCCACATCAGAAGTAATATATAGCATTAGAAAAACGTTATCTCAGATGCATCGTGCCAGATTATTATCCATAAAGTTGAACTCCACTGAACGTCAGAGTTACAGTAGATCCACAGTCGACCTTTTGATCTTTGCTTGCGCACCCATATAACTTCTATTTCTTGGATCAGAACAACCAAATTTCTCCTGTGTCTTGATGGGCCTTCGTTGATAAATTCCTTTCCGCTAGTAATTTAGTTGACATTCCCTAGAGATGAACGTAGTGCAGCAAAGATCATTCCAGATTGTCGTACATCAAAACACTGTAATAACACATAATAGTTGAGATTGAATTCCCTCAGTAAATTGCCAGGGAATTCGCCTCCTTTCTTCTGCAGCGTGACCTTCACGCGTGATCAGCAACCCATATCCTCCTTCGTCAGATAATCCGTGAAGACCGTAGAGTTTCTTTCCCTATATATCATGAATCACACAGCACAAGCTCTGCATATGTATCAGATAATATGTTGACAGACAAGAGTAGATAGTTCGCCCCCCATAAAATGCATGAAATTGGCCTCTTTTAGATCATGCGTCTTCCCTCTTCAGATCATCTGCGTACCCACCCGTCTTGAGTTTCCGACTATTGTAGATGAAGTAGAACACGCGTCTACCCTCTGTGTCACAAGAGAGCCGCTTGATCCCAAAATGTGTGAGAGAACTGTCCCCTTTTTCAGCATGCGCCACCTTTTTTCTGCTGCGAGCCTCCCCTTTCTTTCCTAGTTGTTCAGCATGTGCTACCTTTTTGCATGATTGCCACCACTTCAAAACCTTTCTAGTGTTATCTTTCGTGTTTTTTGAGAAACATGCATTCGAGCCCTCTTGATGATGGCATTGCCTCCTTTCTGTTAGCCAAAAACTTTCCATGCAAACTCTTGAGTTATCACCAATCACGAAACAATAACTATGAATTAACCCTTGAAGACTTCGTATTTTCTATAGGAGATATCTTCCAAAGAACCAAAACACATAGGAGTAACAAATGAGAAACTCATTTGCACACATACGAAGCATCCATCATTATTTGCCGCCTATATCTTCATACCCACTTATAGCTTCATTGCTTGCTCCATGAGACTCATCATGTTCAGACATTGTTTGTATAAAAGAGCATATCAATCATATGTTTACAAGACTTTTAATTGTACCATCTGAATGTCTTCAATAATACTAATCACTAGTTCGACAATTCTTATGTCAAAATTAAAGGATGGGATATGCCCAAAGAGCCTTCTAGAAGCATCCACTTGAGTTGATTCTAGTTAACTTGGACTTGGCGCACATGGAATTACATGGCCAACACAAGGATGGTTAGAATCCACCTACCCAAGAAGGAAATCCTTGGAGAGAGCTATATATAGAGGCATATGGTTGGGAGGAGAGCCATCTCTCTAACACATGGTGGTCATGATTTTCATTCTCTTGCATTACATGGTGGACATAATTCTCATTCTCTTGCATCCAACATAGTTCTAATTGAGGGAGTGCTTATTGGAATTCAAGGCTTCCAAAATCATGCAAACAACACAAGGAAAAAGAAGAACCTTGGAGCACAATAGAGAGCGTATTACTAAGTGAATATACAAGACAAGATAAGTAGACCATTAGGGTTATATGCATATATACAAATTGGGAAAAAACCCTCCTAAGGAGAGAAAAAATTACCCCCATGTCTTAAGTGTGTTCACACATCGCTACTAGTATATATCAACAAATCCCCCTCAGAGTGGAAAGGTCTACAACATTATCATGTGTGGAAACATAAGCCAAATTTATCTCTCCAAGTAAGATTATCTCTGTTGTGAGAGATCCAAGCTAGAAAATAATGTTCACCAAGTGAGAGTACATATTCACCCATCCAACTCCACCCATATATATATATATATATATATATATATATATATATATATATATATATATATATATATATATATATATATATATATATATATATATATATATATATATATATATATATGTGTGTGTGTGTGTGTGTGTGTGTGTGTGTGTATATACACACACACCAAAGGTCCAAAGGGTGCATGTCATAGGACACTTCCATGTATCCCTCATGTGGAAACTTTCCCAAGGCTAGTCACATGCATTATATTTCAATTGAAGCCTTCCCTTCATGTACGAGTCAAGGTGGCACTTGAAAGAAACTTCTCCCAAGCCGAAGGTTCTCATACCTTAGGATAATTAATCCTAAGGATAAAAACCATTCAATTGAATCTTCAATTAAATAAATAGCCAAGGGTTCCTACAAATGGTTAAACCAAGGATTTATATTCCAACTTCACGATTATAACCCAAGGAAATAAACCAAGGGACCCAAGGATTGAAGCCATTATGCAAGGGTCTAACCCAATGGTTATACAACATTCGTTTCCCTTTAACACTTTTGTTCTAAAAATGTGTGTTTGGTATATTATGTAGAGTATTACCTCATGCACCATGATCCATTTTGTCTATCATGGCCTCACTCTCAAAGATTTTCCTTGTTCTTAACTTCGAGTTGGAAAAGAGAGAAATCTTTTGTTGATGGAACTTACTCATTCCCAATGGCACTTTCTTCTATCCCATCCTTCCATTTCACTAGGCACTCTTTATATAAATGATTTCTAATCTTTTTATCTTGAGTGTGTAGTACTTTCTCTGGTTCATGAGGGACATTTCGAAGGGAAATTGGTTGGACTATTGTATTAGAATATACAAGATTGTCTTGTTCAATCAATTTTCTTTTCAATCTACTTATTTGAAATACTAAGTGAAGTAGGAAATCATCTAGAAGTTCGAACTCATAAGCCAAAGTCCCAATATTTCTAAGAATCTTCAAAGGGCCCCATAATCTTGGAGAAAATTTAGGATAGGTTCCTGTTTTCAAAGTTTAAAATTTCTCCGAAACTTTCAAATATCTTGTCCTTGAGGGCCGCTAAATGCTTTAGTGATCTATCATGGGCTTTCCTCAAGTTTTCCTTAGTTATTTTCAATTTAAAGTTCATATCTTCCAAGATATCTTTCGCTACTTGAATTTTCTCATTTTGTAATCCAATTGCATATGGTGCCCTTGGCTAGAACTTTTACATCAACATGAAAGGACTACATGCACTATTGTAAGTAAACCCAACTAAAGGTAAATAGAGTTCCCAAACAATTTGTTTTGTAGAGAAAGTTTTTGAGTTTTAACTATACTATGAGTAGGTATGAAACGAGCTATTTTGGTCAATCGGTCAACTATGACCCAAATGCATCATGGCGTTTTTGTGTTTGAGGCACTTCCATGATAGAATCCATGGGAATTTTTTCCCATTTTCCATTGGAAATTTCCAAAGGATGGAACAAGCCTCCTAACTTGAAGTTCTTTGCTTTATTTACTTGGCATTTTGTACACTAGGCTAGTAAAATTTTCTTTTGACTAATTCATAAGTTTTGTTGATTCCTGAATGACCCGGACTTAGGACATCATGGCATTTAATTTTTTTTGTTTGAGTTCTTGATCACAAGGTACACATACTTTTCCTTTATATAATAGATATTCATATTGAACATTGTGGTATTTAAACTTATCTTGAGATGATAAGTTTGTACCTTGGTTTGAAGCCTTCTTGGATACTTCCTTAAAACTCATATCTTGTTGATACTTGCATTTCATCAATTTCACTAAGTCATTGGAAATTCAACATAGGAATATGTATTAAAGCATCTGCAACCACATTGAATTTCCCTCTTTGATATCTCATTTCATAGTCAAATTCTTGTAGTATCTTGCCCCATCTAGGGTTTTTACCTGTTAACTCGGATTGGTTTGCAAACCATTTGATACTTACTTGATAAGAAACTATGGTTAATTTGGATCCAAACAAGTAATGTATCCATTTCTTTTAGAGCACGCACAATGGCATAAAGCTCTTTCTCATAGGCAGAATAATTTTGTTGACTTGAGTTTAACTTTTGGATTTCAAAAGCAATTGGTTGATCATCATGATTCAACACATCTGATTGCTAAATCACTAGCATTTGTTTCAATGACAAAGGGTTCATTTGGATTTACAATTTCTCAAGTATGCAGAGAACTTGACTTAGTAGAGGTATGTGAGGGAAAAAATCTTAATGGAGCTCCATTTGGTAGTCAGGTTATCCCATAGGTGATGCAAACTGGCTCTTTGAAGGGGTATAAGAGGTGGAGAAGAGAAAAGAATTCTCTCAGCTCCTAAGAGGAAGAAGGAGAGAGTGCTCAGGATAGCTTTCTTTCACAGGATTAGTGCACATGGGCAACACAAGGGGAGGGCTGGGCACCTCCACTGGCTACCCACGATGGTGGATGAGGGGGAGATGCCTCTGTGGAGGGAGCTCCTATGGACCTGTTGTATAATTACATGGGTCTAAGGGGTAGAACCCTTGGGTTTCTAGGTGTGAAACCCTTTGGATTTATGGTTTATTTACCCCTTTTAGATGGGTCTTGAACCTTAGGGCTAATTCTCTAAGGTTGAGTACCTTAGACTTGATTGGAAGCTTCTCCTAGCCACTTGGTTTGTACGTGAGAGCTTGGAGAGTCTTCTTTTAGAAGTCATGTGATTTCATGTGATTTCCTAAGCTTGGAAACCATGTGAACACCTTAGGGACCCATGTGATGGAAGGTACACATGTCCTCTTGAGAAGGACTTATCCCCTTGGTCTTGGAACTATATATTGGAGGGGTTGGTTGGGTGGAAAGACATCTCTCTTCCTAGTGTGAGTCTATCTAGTTAGTCTTCTTAGTTTGTGTGAAAGCTATGGAACTCTCACACAATAGTGGCATCAGAGCTAGGTTGAATATTTAGCTTCATTTTCTTTTTTCGAATGCCTTCGCGTGGGCAATTGAGTGTTCCTGACGGTCCATGGGAGTGCATCTTCTCTTTTTAAGAAGCAAAATGCACCGTGTGTGACCCCATCTAATGAGAAGTTATGCTCACAAAGACCCATTCAAGCATTGAGTCATACAGGAGCCCCCGTGTCTTACGATAGAACGGCCATGCACACTCAACAGCTCTACAGCAGCCTCGCCACACACTTGAGCTGGTCTGAACACACATGAGCCAACGAGCTCATGGAGAGTTGCTTGTAGCCCTGTCCATCGAATGCCCACGGAAGAGGCTTCTGTCTCCTCTTGAGACAATGAAAAGAAGCTTCTCTTGAAATGAAGTAAGAAGATCCGTTTCCTTCTTGTGCATGCTGTACAATCGCAAGAAGAGCCATTCCCATCTTGTGCATGCTGTACAATCTTCTCTCTGCTATGGAACAACACATGGGCTATGCGATCTTCCAGGTATGAATGGAATGGAGGAGGCGCTCGCACAACTCCTCTCTCATCCATTACATTTATGAACTACATTTATTTCTTTATTTGTAGTTTGCCCATATGTTGGCAGTGGTCAGGGCGGTCAAGGACTTACAAGACAAGGGAGCCAACGAGAAGGGCCAAGCAGGCAAAGCAGTCAAAGAAGATCTGGAAAATAGGCCATCATTTTTCCTGAATTAATATTTCCCAAATAGTGATTTTAGTCACTCCACACCATTGTAAATACCATTCCATCTTTTTGTAACTCCATTTTGTGCAAGCCAAGGAGTCCTTGAGCTTGAGGAGCATTAGAAGTACCTACCTATCAATTTTCATAATTTTCTGAGCTCGTTTGAGCCTCCAAATTAGCCTAGGAACCTGATTTTTAACTAGGCTGGACACTAGGTCTGGACAGGGCCAAAGCTAGTCAAAAACTATAAAAAGAGCTAGAGAGCTCATTTTTGAGGTTAGCTTGTTGTAGAATTGAACTTGTAAGAGCACTTTTGAGTAATCTAAGGAACTCCATTGTCTCTCTCTTTGTTCTTGCCTTGTGTGCGCGTGTGTGTGTGTATGTGTGTGCATGTTAGTGTGCTTCTCACTCACACACTTGTGCCATCACTTGTTCGAGATCTTCATACCATCCTCACGTCTTCCCTGATTGACATTAAAGGAGGTGCTACTCATCACTGAGCTACACCAAATTTTGGTGCCGTTGCCGGGGATCGAGCTTTGAGGACGAGCATGTGATGGTAAGACATAGAGTTGTGACGTTGGCGTGTAGGTAATTTCTTTACTTTTTCTTACTTTTCTCTTTCTTACTTTACCATCATCATCACCATCATCATCCTCACCATATCCAATCTCCATCTCCATCATCGTGAAAATTTCAATTTTTTGATCATATCTCCTTTCCCCTTCCATTTTCCTCATTTCACTTGTGAGAGAGAGCGAGAGAGCGATTTGTGTGCGCTGTTTTTCCATGTTTTTTGAGTGATCTTGCAGGTTGTAGCTGTATCATCATCTCTAGCAGGCTACACAGGTACAAAAAATCTCTGCCCTGTCTCTGTGTCGCAGACCTCTGTCGATCGCGATCGACAAAAAAATTGAGCTTTTGGTAAAACAAAGTGCACCAGTAGAACACTCATGAAGAGCACATTGCAAAACACTAATCAAAATTAAAAAATTCTTTAATCCTTTGTCAATCGCGATCAACAACCACAATTGACAGACTCTGTCAATCACGACCGATTGACTCTGTCAATCGCGACCGATAGACTCTGTCAATCGCGACCGATAGACTCTGTCAATCGCGACCGATAGACTCTGTCAATCGCGACTGAGAGACCCCGATGGACTTCCACGTAGGACTCAGTCAATCACGATTGACACAGTCGATCGCGACCGACTGAAATTTCACGATTGACTCAAAAACTCGCGTTGCCACGTGTCCATCACGACGGACACATCCCCGATTGACTAAAGTTACGACGAAAATTGCGGAAAAAGTGTCGATCGCGATTGACGGAGTTGATAGCGATTGACAGGACTCACGATCGACTCTCTGTCGATTGCGATTGACGACACCGTCAATTGTGACTGACGTGTCGATCGCGACCGACAGGCCTGACGGACACCTCTATCAATCACGATTGACAGGCTTTTTCGGCTAAAATTTTAGGGTTTTATTGTTCCAAGTTTTGGGGTAATTTTGGGCATACTTGTCAATCAATTAGCATTTGGTGAGGTCCCTACACTTGGGTTTTAAGAAAAATCGTGTGAACTGTTAGCCTATTTGAACCCTGTTTTAACCCTAGGACCCTGAATAGTTATAACTTCCTCATACGAAATCCGTTCGGGGTGATCTTAGGCTTGTTGGAAAGCTAGCGGGGAGTACTACCAAAACTTCCACTGGTTACGGTAAAATTAATACCAGAATTATTAGATGTAGTATTTTTTTAAGTGGACCATACCCAGGGGGAACAAAACTAAGGGATCTCTAGAATTGTTCTACATAAAGACACAGTGCAAATTGATATCTGAATTACATGCTTGAAAGTGAATTGTTATGTCTTTTGAATTTAAGTCTTGAGCTAACTTTGGGACTTTTTACAGGACCATTGAGAGCACTAGAGGGCATCCAAAGCAAGGGCATTTTGCAAGCTTGAGAATGGGCGTTCTTGAGCACTAAAGAGTAAGGGATCCACAAGTGAGGTTGGAACATTCTCAACTTCCTCTGTTAATTCCTAGCTTAGGCTAAGTGCGAGTAGTGCTAGAAGTGAGTCAAGGTGACGATAGGCACCTATCAAGTTGAAGACTAACTAAATACTCAAGTTCAAGCTGAAACATAATCTCTCTGGGTGATCGATAACTTTAAAGGAAAAGAACTTAACGTGGTACGAACAACTTAAAGTGCAGAAAATCACTCAAATATTCCTGATGACGTGATATCAGACAAGATCATAAACAC
This sequence comes from Ceratopteris richardii, assembly GCA_020310875.1. Taxonomy (NCBI): domain Eukaryota; kingdom Viridiplantae; phylum Streptophyta; class Polypodiopsida; order Polypodiales; family Pteridaceae; genus Ceratopteris; species Ceratopteris richardii. Next base: position 83,141,068 of record CM035440.1, read on the forward strand.
GATAATCAACTAAAAGGGAACCAAGTAACTGATACAAAAGAACTCAGCAACGAGGTTGTACTTGGGAAAATTGGGGCTACTCAATTAGGCATATGAACCTTAGATTAGGGCGACAACTAGGGAGAGATAGACAGAGTCTTAGGTCTTCAAAGGCTAGCGTCAATCATACTGCTTGGTCTTGGGCCTGTTGAGCTCTAACAGCTTATCATCAACTGAACTTCCTGAAACTGAAAACTTTACAACTATGTTTAATGAAATCCCAAAGATTTACTTTACAAAAACTTTGCTTTTCCTTCCGGCTTCAGTTCTGATCTAGTTTACTTTAACCTTTACAATTCTTTGTTTGCTTACTATTAGATAAAATTTCTGTCACTCAAATATATCAAAAACTGTGTTTTGAACTCACCGAAATATCATCGAAACTTCATCGGACTGTTAACAGATTGTCATCGTAATCTCATCGTAATTGTACCGGAATGTTATCGGAATCAACTGCAATTTTGTTTGTAGTTACTTCAAATAATTGTTGATGAAGTAAGGAAGTAATACCTGAGCTTCCTTACTTCAAATGATTGTTGATGAAGTAAGGAAGTAATACCTGAGCCAGAAGTAACCTTTGCTAACCCAGGGGGCAGAGAAAGAACGAGGATGGAAACAAATAGAGTAGAGCCTGAGGTACATAGAGCCCCCAGAAATCTAAGGAATATGGAAGACTTCCCTCTACCACGACCTAGAGAACACACCAGGATTTTGAGACCAACTTAGTTAGTCAAGTCCATGAAAAATTACTTCGATGGCACAGGAGACCCATACGATCATGTGGCAGAGTTTAGGCAAGTCCTGAGAGCAGAACAAGTGGAGGACCTATTCACACAATATAATGCCTTTGGTCTAACCCTTAGGAACACAGCCCTTACGTGGTTCCAACCATTGAATGAGAGACAGTTCAGGAGCATAGACCAACTCCTGGAGGCTTTCATTATTGAATTCTCTAAAAGTGGCATAAGACATAATACCTCATCATTGATTCACAGCTTCAAGCAAACCCCTCAAGAGACCGTGAGACTTGCTGGAAGAAGATTTAGGCAATACTTGGAGAGATGCCCTGTCCCTGAGCTACCCACACCAGCTAAGCAAGTGGCTTTATTCCTGGATGGATTGCTAAGTACCAAATTGAGGTCATATGTGTATCTAAAGGACCCTAGGACTATAGAAGAGTGTGTACGCATGTGCATTGACATCGAGGATAACCTAGGGGAGGAACTAGAGCTTTCCAAAATCTACAAGGACTCAGATAGTGCCTCTAGCCTCTCTTCCTCGCAATCCACATCAATTGAGGAATTAGCAGAGAAAGTAGCTCAGAAACTAGGTGTCTCTAGCAAACAAATCCCAAGGTTTGCCCCTGTGAAAAGATGCTATACTTGTGGAGGCGACCATATGGCGAATGTCTATCCCATTATGGCTCAACCCCAAGTTAATCCTAGTAGCCAGTACTGCACCATAGAACGAAGGTACACCAATCACACCGCGCAAGATTGTCCCTACAATAAGCAAACCGTTAGACAGACGTACCCACAACCATACCCTCAACAAGGAAGATACCAGAACCAGTACCCACCTCAGCAGTATGTGAGACCTCAACAAACCTACCAACCCTACCAAGACCAACTGAGACCCCAGCCAGTGCTAGCACAGCAACCACCTACTCCTACTAATGTGATCCCAGTAAAATATGCAGCTGCAGAAGAGAAAACTGAATAGAGCTATAGTCCCTGTAACACCATTGCTTTCTGAAAGTGACCCGAGTGACCATAGCTTCGATTCTACACATGTTGATAGTCCCCAGGCTTACTACATGCAATCTCCTGAACATGGTGAGTCCTACTATAGTGAAGAGCCAAATGAACCTAGTTGGGAGTCAGATTACACAAACATCATGTATGCAAACCCCAACCCTAGACCTCAACCTAGACAAGTAAGACCCCCATTCCCTAGAGGACCATGCTACAGATGTCAAGGAGATCATCTCATTCGTGATTGTCCCTTGCCTCCACCTACACAACCCCAGTCACTGAGGATCCAGGGCTTTTGCCAAGAATGTGGAAAGGAGCATCTCTTACGAGATTGTCCAAAGAATCCCAGCAATATGCCAAAAATCACTCCCATTAACGTTATTGGGTTAGTGGTAGATTCCACAGGAAGTGTCACTTCCACTGCACCAGTACAGGTAGTCACTAGAGCTCAAGCATTGCAACAAAACCAAGGGGTAGGTCAGGATAAGAGCCCAGATGTTAGTGAAACGGAGAGCATGACAAAGAAGAGGACTAGAGCTTGGAGAGATAGTCATGAAAGAATGAAAAGGCAATGGGCAAAAAAGATGAGTGAACTCGAGGAAAGCCTCAGAGAAACAAAGGCCAGGATAACTGAGCTCACATCTCAAACTCCCTCTCACACTACCCCACCTCCACCATTCCCAACTCCATCCGACCCGCCACCTTCCAACCCGCCTCACCTAATTCCACCACCCCCTAGAGTAGGATCAGTCCTAGCAGATCCCACTCCCGAAGACCTTAATATGATGCTTAAAGCATATCAGGCCAGAATCCAAGAAGGGCCAAACGTAACTGATCATGAAAAGTGTTACCCTAGAGCAGAACTAGAGCTGGAACGAACCAAAATTTGTGCTAAGATGGTGGAATTGGCTCAGACCATGTTTGAAGCCAGTCGCCTATTTAACATCTCTAGTTCAGCGAAGACACAGTTGCACTTTGATGGACTGTTAGAAAGAATAGAGAAGCTAATTGCACAATCAGAAAAGGAACCAGCCTCTCAACATAAGGACAAGGCAAGTGAAGGAGCAGGTCTTCCTACCCAGGAAGCCTATGTGCCTAACTCTACGGAGCCAGATACATCATCTTCTCTGAATCGATTCACACCAGAATTCTTACGAGAGATTCAAGAAGACAAATGGGCTAAAGAAAGTGAAGTCCTTCCTCCTATTGAACTTGTGGATGATGCACATGACCAATTCCCACAAGACATCCCATCCATTTATGAGGAGCAGGAGAGCACCCAATCTTAGGAAAGATTAGACTTTGAGTCTAACTCTCTACAAGAATTACCCCACTTCACAGGCCCATGGGAAGCTAAGTCTACTTGTATGAGAGCACCCACAGTCATGGTACGGAATGATGACTCACTCATACCTAGGAACACAGAGGTAGTGAAAAACACTAAAGTACAATGCAACCTCACCTTAGAAGAGCTACTCAAACTAAGGCCAGAGCTATGGAAACATGTAGCCAAACAAGTACCAGAGATATCAAAACCTCGTTCCCAGGTAGGATCCCAGAGGACAGTGCCAGAAATACCCTTGGATAAGATAGGAGATATGTGTGAAGGTGAAGAAGGGAACACCTATCTTCCCATTACCTACCAGGAGTACACCACCAAGGCAATTTTGGACTCAGGTGCAGGAGTTGCAATTGCCACCACTTCCCTATGGAAGCGTTGGGGCAAGCCAGCACTCAGGCCAACAAGAATGAAATTGCAGATGGCCGATGGTCATATTGAGAGGCCCTTAGGATTGCTAGAAGGAATAACTCTCACCACCTGTGGTGTCGAGTTTGAGCATACATTTGCTATATGTGATTTTAGTAAGAACCAGGCCTATGAAATGATCTTGGGACGACCTTTTATGTGACAGTTGCAAGTGGTACAGGATTGGGGAACCAACTCCTTGTATTTGCAACACTTAGGTGTCACGACCAAAGTGAATCTCAAAGATTACTCTCATAGAGATGTCCCTCCTATTCAATGGAATCCCATCCATAGAGCCAAAGATGATACAGAATCGGTGCATTCCATAGGGTCAGGATCCTCATGGATGCATGAAGACACCCACCTATGGATGTGCAAAGTAGCAGTAGAAGAAGAGAAGAGAGAAGAAGCCAGAGAGATAGGTGCAAAAGAAACACATAGATCAATTCAAGACCCAGCCTATGCGCCTGTAGTTTTTCCTGACGAAGAATTTGAACCCCACGGCTGGGCAGAAATCCTTGCAACAATGGATGTAGCCATCAATGAAGAACAATGGACACCTCACTGTGATGAAGATGGCTATGACATTTCAGTCTTCTCCATAGAGCCAATCATGGGAGAGGCAGTGTTAGAAGAGTGTGAACCTAGGCCTGATGCATTTGAGGATGCAAGTGACTCCGATCTAGAGTCAATCATTATGGACCCACCTTTTGCATCAGATGAAGAATACTTCTATGAAGTAGAATTTCAACCCCAGAGGCACGGAGAGCTTACAAATGATGTAAGACTAGCCACACATGTGACCCCGAAGGAAGAAGGAAAGAAAAGAAAGAAGACAGAAGTCACACCAAAAGAGGAAGAATCTTTGTTTGAGGTCCCAAAAAATTTTAAGAAGTATGAGATAGATGACAGGAGAGTCATGATCAGAATGCCTAAACGAGAGGCGCAATCAGGGGAGGCCTATGATAACAAAGAAACCACCAAGAAAATAGTGGTAGCCGTGGAAGAAGGAGAAGAGAGATGCACGTACATAGGCCATGACCTGACAGAAGAGGAAGAACAAGAGCTAATAGCCTTGCTGAGAGAATACAGAGATGTATTCGCTTGGAGTTACAAGGATTTGAAGGGTGTTGATCCAGACATATGCTCACACACTATCCCCATGACCACAGATGCCAAACCTTCTAAGCAAAAGCCATACACATATAATGATAATTATGCTGCCAAGATCAAAGAAGAGATAGATAGGCTGGTTGAAGCTGGATTTATCTATGAAATTGAGCATACTGAGTGGGTATCCCCCATCGTAGTGGTGCCCAAGAAGAATGGAAAGCTGCGTGTATGCATTAACTTGAAGAAGGTTAATGCAGCCACAATTCGAGATAACTATCCGCTTCCTATCACAGAGCATCTCTTAGAAAGAGTAGCAGGCAAGGAAGTGTACAGCTTCCTCGATGGATTTTCGGGCTACAATCAAGTAGCCATAGCTCCAGAAGATCAGCATAAGACAACTTTTTCCACAGAGTGGGGTATATTTGCCTTTCGTGTAATGCCATTTGGGCTTACCAATGCTCCTGCAACCTTCCAGAGACTGATGTGCCATGTGTTTAAAGAGTTCCTGAGGAAGAACTTAGAAGTCTATGTTGATGATCTTTGTGCTCATTCCAACATTAGGCAAACCCATGTTCCCGAACTCAGACAAATCTTTGACAAATGTAGAGAATATCAAGTCTGCCTGAACCTAGAGAAGTGCGTCTTTATGGTCAGGCAAGGCAAGATTCTAGGACACATAGTGTCAAAGAATGGCATGTCCACTGATGAAGAGAAAGTGAGAGCCATAGCAGAGCTACCTAGGCCAAGGAATGTCAAGGAAGTACAAGCTTTCATGGGGCATTGTGGTTACTACCGCCGGTTCATTCACATGTATGCTGTCATTGCAAAGCCCATGTACGGACTTCTGACTAACTTTGAGTGGACTAATGAATGTGAGAATTCCTTCCAAGAGCTTAAACGAAGATTATGTTCAGCACCAATCTTGACCACACCAGATTGGAACAAGCCATTCCATGTTCATGTGGATGCATCCAATTACGCTATTGGATGTGTACTCGCACAACCTACTGGTGAAGGTAACATGGATCTCCCAATTGCCTATGCTAGTAGACAATTGAACGTAGCTGAACGAAATTACACCACTACTGAGAGAGAAGGCTTAGGCATGGTATATGCAGTTAAGAAATTTAGACACTATTTGCTTGCAAACAAGTTTAAATTTTTTGCTGACCACCAAGCATTGTTATATCTCGTGAACAAGCCATGCAATACAGGAAGATTAGTAAGATGGTTTCTCTTGCTAATGGAATATGAATTCGAGGTTGTAGTAAGGAAAGGGAAGACTCACTTGAGAGCGGATCATCTCTCTAGGCTCACATCTGGAGAAGCCCCACAAGGAGTGTCAGATGACCTTCCTGACGCTTACTTGTTTAATTTGGAAGTTGTACCGTAGTGGGCTAAGCCATTGGTACCAGTATTGACATACGGGCCTAACCATCCAGTAATAAACACGCAGGATAGAGAGGTAGTAAAAGCCCAAAAGTATCACATCATGGCAGGAAGTATGTACAAGCACACGGATCAAGGGATCTTGGCCTGTTTTGTGGAAGAGGATGAGTACGCTAAATGGTTGCAATTAGCACATGTAGGTGCATTAGAGCAACACCACTCAAAGCAACGAACCCTACGAACACTAAGGAGACTCGGAGTGCATTGGCCTACTATGGAGGCTGATGTCCAAAAGTTGTGCAAGGAATGCCCAATCTGTTGCACTAAACCACCTGTGGAACATGCCACTCTTTATCAAGTGTCCATAGTGCCAGATTGGAGTGAACCACTAGTATCCTTCCTGAGGATGACAACATTCCCTCCAGACATGACTCTGGTTAGGAAAAGAAGTCTAGAACAAGAAGCCCTAGAGTACTCACTCATTGGTGATAATCTCTACAAGCGTGGTAAGGATGGTTACCTGAGACTATGTGTCCATGAAAGTGAATATCTCAAGATCTTGGAAACTGCTCACCAAGGTGTAGCAGGAGGACACTTTGGACCAGATCGGGTGATCAAGGCAATACTATTTGCGGGCTTTTGGTGGCCGACCCTTCACATGGATGCACATACCTATGTGAAACGGTGTGATGTCTGTCAGCGAACTCAGTATCCTATACGCAAAGATGAGATGCCACTGAAACCTATGATGGGTGGACGTGCATTCTCTAAGTGGGGAATAGACTTCGTAGGTCCTATTAATCCCCCAGCTAAGGGCTCCCATGCTGAATATATCATTGTTGCCACGGACTATCTAACCAAGTGGGTAGAGGTAAAAGCTACGACAAAGAACGATGCTCAGACTACTGCTAAGTTCTTATTTGAGAATGTATTCACTAGATACGGGCTACCCATCGAGCTAGTTAGCGATAGAGGCACTCACTTCTTGAATGAAGTTATTGAAAATCTGCTCCAAGGGTTCTTGGTAGTACATAAGAAGTCTGCCCCCTATCACCCTCAAGCAAATGGCCAGGCTGAGAGCACCAATAAGATCTTGTGCAATGTACTGACGAAATTAGTGAACAATAAACGCTCTGATTGGGACAAACAGCTACACCATGCTGTTTGGGCATATCGAGTGGCCTACAAAACGGTACTCCAAGCCACCCCCTTTCAGATGGTATTTGGCCAAAATGCAGTGCTACCGTTGGATTTCTTAATACCTACATTGAAAGTAGCACAGGAGCATGAATGGACGGGTCATGAACTCTCCTCTAGACTTTTTGACCTTGAACGATTAGGAGAAACAAGACTGAGGGCAGATGCTGGGATATATGCAGCTAAGAAACGATAGAAGGCATACTTTGATGCCCACGTTAAGGATAAAGGTTTGAAGGCAGGCGAACTAGTACTAGTCTACACTTTGAAACAACACGCGAGAAAACTAGAGAAAAGAGGCTACGGACCTATGATCATAAATAGGATTTCCACAAGTGGAGCAGTACAACTAGCCACTTTAGAGGGTGATGTTCTCCCAAGCTACATTAGCGGATGCAGAGTCAAGTTATATCAGGAACCTCTCACAGAGGAAATGCTAAGTCGACTCAATATTGCTAAGAAACGCAAAGAAGAAGAAAAGCAAATTCGAGAAGAAGCTCAAGCAGAAGCTTTAGAGCGCATACGGAGAATGAAATTAAGAAGACAAGGCAGAGAGCAACCTAGGCTAGGTGCATATGCAGACCAAGGATATCACGTGGCTATGTGTGAAGTTTCAGGTATCAGCTCTCATAGGATACTTGATCGACGTCCTTTTCTAACCTTAGATATAGGACAAGGAAAGGGTGCAAGGACTGTAAGAGCTTTGATTGACTCAGGTGCATCCACTAGTGCAGTCAAGTTGTCTTACTGTCAAGAGTTGAAATTAACGGTCAATCCTATAGAAGCATATCTCATAGGATTGGGAGGTGTGGAAACCCCTTGCATGGGCGAGGTGGATCTTCCCATCTCCATTCAAGACGAAGCAATGACAGTCAAAGTACTAGTGTGCCAAGATGAGGACCTCACTGAGCCTCTTGTCTTGGGTCAGGACTTGATCTATGATCATGCGGTCAACCTAAACCTAAGAAGTGGACTTCTTCAGGTATGGGTAAATCATAGTCGAATAACAGTTGAATTGGAAAATGAGGCACTCAAGGAACTAGGTAAGGCACGAACTCCTGGTCCTTCCAGGGGTGCACATGAAGTTGACAATGCTATTCTTGTCCAAAAATGTATGATGCAGAAAGAGGATTGTCTCAACAACGGAGTCAAGGAGAAGACGGCACTCCCTTCTTTTCCAAAGGCCAGAGAGATGCAGCATCCAAAGGCAGATCAAATACAGAGGAAGCAGAGCACTACCTACACTGGAGGCCAACAACACGTGCGAAGAAGAATATCTCAGCCGACGAAACAAGTATGGAGGCGAAAAGGCGAACACCCTGTTCCGACCAGGCCAACACCACGGCCAAAACCTCTTATTAGTAATCAACAACACGACACTAATAAGAAGTCCTTCATACATTCTTCTGCGAAAGTGAAGTCTATTTGGGTACCCAAGAAGTCAATGAAGGCCAGCCCACAATCACGACAAATCTGGGTGCCTAAGGCTTGCTTGCGGGCTCAAATAGCTACACCAAGGCCAAACCCTGTACAACATGTTTCACTCACTCGAACATCTGAAGCCCACTCTTACACATCACGCACGAACACGTATTCTTCCATGAGCACAAGTAGAATCACTTGTAAATGGGTCCCTAAAAGCCCCATTTTTCAAGTAAATACCCCTATCACACTCTCCAGAGTCTCCACAAAGTCAAGATCAAAACCTATCCATTGCATTTGGCAACCTAAAACTTGGAATAAACCCCCGGACCCCAGTTGTAAATCCATGTCCACCTACTAACTACGTCACTCTCACACTACATCATTCGGCTTAGTTCTTAGGTCTACCCAATTCCTAACTACACACACAAGCACCGAGCACTTACTAACCCCCTAACCTCTCCCGAGCCTCATGTTAATGTTGTAACAGGGACACGGTGTCATTTTTGTGTCCATTGCAATGTTAACATTTATTCATGTATTCTCACAGAACCAGCTGCGAAGTTTTCAACATGGCTGAGGCGGCAGGAACTAGCTCTCAAACAGAAACGAGCCAGCAAGTGGTGGACTTAGACAGTTTACCCGTTTTGCCTGAAACAAACGAAAGACCAAAAGAATTGCAGGCCATCAAAATCATACCTATAGTAGACCCTCCCAGTGGCCATACCATGCCCGTAGGAAAAGCTTCCCACTGGTTTAGTGAAGTGGCAGGACCCTTGGGAGAGGGAACATACCTATGGGAATCAGAGTTGGACTTCAATGGGAAGCAAGGTAAATACCATTTCTTTACAAGAGAATTCGAGAAGTTACAAAATGCAGAAGGTCTACGTTCGGTATGGGAGAAGGCAGGATTGAATGCATATTTCAGTGCACGGCTCCCAAAGCCTGACTTCATGCGATGTTACTATCTCATCAACACTTTGACCCCAAACAAGAACCCAAAAGGTGCAAGCTCATTTGTGATCCCATCTCTAACAAAAGGAAATGAGCTCAAGAGGTTTAGGTTATCCAACAACTTGGTGAGAGAGGCCCTAGATATGCGCGGAATGCATATTCCTACAGAGAAGGAAACCCTAGTGCCGGATTACATGAAGAATCGAAGCCTCACCAAACTCTAGGACATGGTGTCCATGACGCCTAATGTTGCAATACACCTTCGCATGTGCATGCAACACTTTGCTTTTCCTGCCCAAGATAGATTCACCATGCCGCCTAAAAAGATTTGGTTTAGTTTGTATCTGGCAGAGACACAGAGCCTAACCATCAACTTACCCCACTGGATAATTGATCAGATACACCTAGCTCACAAACGATGACCGCAGAAACAGGTTTTATATGGATGTTGTGCTCTGACGAGAATAATTTATAGGTGTTTGGCTTATGACATCCCTATTCAACGGGCCCTAATGCGGAATCGTGTAGAGCAGTTTAGAGGCAGGACATCCACTGGACCCCCTTCTAAGAAGATGAGAGGCACTGTCCAAGTCCCATGTGCTCAACCACGTGGAGCCACCCTAACACCAGACGTCACCCCTCCACCCCGAAGAGTCCGACCATTCACACTCCGACTTCCAAGACGCAGCACCGATGGTTCTACCTTGATATTCCCTCCCATCCCAACCGATCTTGAATTTCCCAGTGGTGCACCTTTGGAAGAACTCACGAATGAAGATTTCGAACAATTATTACAAGATGTAGAGCTGGAGGCAGAAGAGGCACAACAAGTGGAGAATGTGCAAACGCAAGCAACAACCGCCCAAGTACCTGTCACCACAGTTGAAGTGGATGAAGAGGATGATGAAGATGAAGAACAGGAGGAAGATGAGGAGGATTATGATCAAGAGCATCATGATGAGCAACAAGAAGTGCCAGAAATTGTAGGTGCACCTGCATATACAGCTCAACTACAAAGGTTATACGACACAATCAAAGCAGTGCAAGAAAGGCATCAACTCTCTCTTGTGTCAGGTCAAGCTTTGATGCAAGAAATGCTATCAGATGATGGGGTGGATCAACATTTCATTGACACCCTCAAATTAGTGTCAAAGTCTTTAGGAGTTCCGGAGGCTGTCCACACTGCGGTCCGAGGTAACCATTGAAGCCACAGCTAACCCCACCACCACCATTGACCTCTCTGCCGAAACCTTTGTTCAGACATCACCCATCTCACCCCAGCATCCCCCATCACCACCTTCTCCACCCCCACCACCACCTCCCACCATGAAAGAAACGTCAGTCATCACCTCTACCTTCACTTATAACCCACCCTCAGTCACATCATTTTCCTTTCGAGAACCCACCTCACAAGACACCCTCTTCTCTTTCGTCACCAATCCCTTGTACACTTCAAACCTTCTATCCTCCAAACCCATAATGGGTCATCCCATAATCCCAAGTGTGGTTGGAAACCCGGCACCCACAGAAGGCACCCTGTGTTTCCCAGCCTATCCCCCAATACGGGTACCTCCATTCCATGACCCTCACTTCCCATCGGGCCCCTACACCTCTTTCAACCTGACCTCACCACCCCAATACCCGTCCCTTGTGGAGCAGTTCATCCGCTCTCCAATGTTTCAAAGGCACATTTCCCCGATGTTCGCAACGACATCAATTTACACGAACACCACACTCACTTCACCTACCATACCCACCTACATGGTAGCCCCTGTACACACCACTCTGTCTGACCCAATGGACATTTCACCCACCACAGCACCTCTCCCCACGATTCCACCATCTCCCCCTCCACTACCCCCCACCTCACCACTCACCACATCATTGGCACACACAGCATTCACTACCTCCCTCCCCAATCCCACCTCCCCTGCATTTCAAACTTTTCCCCTTGCATCTCATAATGTAAATAGCATGTTCAACACATTACTTCAGTGTGCACATCAACTACAACAAGAATACCATCAATTGGAAGAACGCACTACGGCCCTCCAGGCAAAATCTCAGTGTCTGCAAGCTAGAGTCACCACTCTTGAAGCTGATTACCAAATGCTCCTAACCGAGCATACCACCTTACAGCAGGATCACTCCGAATTGGAATCAAAGACATTGACAGTAGATGATCAAGCAGTCAAGGAAACTAGAAACAATGCTCCAAGCGCAAATGATATCTAATGCTACACTCAGACGCAACCTTGGGCTATTAAGGAAGCATATGGCAGGAGCACTAGAAGAGAACAAGAGGCTTCAACAACAAAACCAAGACAACTTTGAAGCGGCTATGGAAGGAACTGTAGGAGCAACCATTAGCCCTACCAAGTATAGAGCAGTCCCATCGGAAGACATTCGCATCTTACTTGAGGAGCATGCAAATTTCTTGGAGTCATATGAAAAGTTAGAGACTGAATGTGCAGACCTAAAGAAACAGATAGCCAGTGCCCCCACAGCTCAACAGGAGCCGGTAATCTTGCAACACTCTACAGAAGAAGTAGAGACCCTCCGGAAACAGGTGGCAGAACTCCAAGCACGCCTCGCACCATATGAAAGGCCACCCTCACCCACTGAAGAACCAGAACCTGAAACAGTAGTGGAAATCCCCGTCGATGACAGCTATGAAGAGCCGTACGAGCCAATGCCAACACCCGGTGGTTGGACTAGAGAGGAAGGACAGGACACCTTAGAAATTCAAGTTCCAGATTGGGTAAAAAGGGTCGAGAAAGTGGGTAAGACACATGATGATCGCGTTGCCCTGCAAATGCAATCTCTCACAAATCTGGAAGAAACTGTCCTTCGATCTTCTTACTTTCAGAACCTATCCCATCAACGGTTAATCACAACATCAGAGTCGCAATACATGCCTTATTTTGTCTTGCTACATGATTATAATGCAAAAGTTAAAAGACATACAGGGAAGGAGCCCACATTTGCCACTCAATTTGAGTCAGAGGACTTACCGACAGATGCGCGTGCGGGCTCGATTTTCCAGCCTAATTGGCGTGCACGTCTACTAACCGATTACCCTGAGATGATGAGCACGTGGGCAACCATGCCACTGTATATCAAGTATAATCCATGTTATTGCCCAATGGTACATCGCAGATCATGGCAAGCATTTGCAATCAAGGTACGTAACAATAAAGAATGCTCGGCTTGGGTTAACTATCCATATTTTGCTCCACCTTGAGGGACCCCAACCGTAGCCTACATGGTATCAACAATTCGGCACTGGTCTACACGTCTAAATAATGTACCCGACATAGCAGCAAAAATGTGTATGAAAATATCCGAGCTCATGACCATTGTCTTCAAAACCTTTCGGATGGTACAAGCTCCATACATCTCTGCCCCTGGATTCTCCCAAGGTAACAAGGATTTAGTCTACGACATGAGCCAGACTCCCTCGGTCACTATAATCTTTGCCTGGCATGCACGAATAAAGTACTTACCCGCATGCTTCAAGCAGACATTTGAGGAAATGTTCTCTACGGGATTCTGGGAATATCATTCAGAAATTTTCATTCCCAGACCCACACATTTGCTACATCTATTCGCAGTAGAACAAGCGATCCATGCAGATCAGTTACGTCTGCCACATTCGGACATTCGAGGACCAATTGATTGGGATCGTATGATGACAGACTTGGCCAGAGGACTACGCATACAAGAACATCAGCTTGCCACTCAGGTTGTGGAATATTACATCCAACACTCCCAGCAACAAGGGTCTGTTAGGGACGACAGACGCGAGAGAGGGGGGGGTATTGAGAGCAGTATGGGCACCCAAGGACTGACTAGACAAGGAAGCCAGCGGAGAGAGTCAGAGTGAGGTGAAGGATTAAGTAGACAAAGCAGTCGACGCAAATCTGGCAGATAGGCCCTTCAAATTTTTCCAAATCAACATCTTTATAACAGTGATTCTTATCACTAACAATCATTGTAAATACCATTTCATATTTTTGTAGCTCCATTTTGTGCAAGCCAAGGAGTCCTTGAGCTTGAGGAGCCTTAGAAGTACCTACATATCAATTTTCGTATTTTTTAGACTCCGTTTAAGCCCTCAAATTGGCCCTGGAACCTAATTTTTAACTAGGCCGGACACTAGGTCTGGACAGGGACAAAACCTAGTCAAAAACTATAAATAGAGCTAGAGACCTCATTTTTGAGGGTAGCTTGTAATTGAAATGAACTTGTAAGAACTTTTTGAAAGGAATCTAAGAACTCCATTGCTTCTCACTCTTTGTCTTGCCGTGTGTGCGCGTGTGTGTGTATGTGTGTGCATGTTTGTATGCTTCTCACTCACGCACTTGTGCCTCCACTTGCTCGAGGTCTTCATACCATCCTCATGTCTTCCCGAATTGACATTAAAGGAGGTGCTACTCATCACTGAGCTACAGTCATCCCATTTAAAGCTGTACATGGTAATCTATTTACCAGATATGTAACTGTATTTATAGCCTCAGCCCAAAGATAATTTGGACAGTTCTTCTCCTTTAGCATTGCTCTTGCAAACTCAACTAGAGTTCGGTTTCTTCTTTTTGCTACTCCATTTATTGCGGTGTATACCTGCAAGTTATTTCTCTTTTGATACCTGCATTCCACAGATAATCATTGAACTCTCGAGAAAAATATTCTCCTCCTCCATCAGACCTTTGTCTTTTGAGTTTCTGTCTTGTAAGTCTTTCAGCATATGCATGAAAATGCCTGAAAGCTTCAAATACTTCTGACTTCTCTTTCAAAACATAAAGAGTTATCCATCTTGTTGCATCATCAATAAAAAGAACGTAATACCTTGAGCCACTGATAGATCCTTCTTTTGTTGGTCCCCATACATCTTTATGTATGAGTTCTAACACATCATCGTGTTTGTACCCTTTCTTCTGAAATGGTAACCTGTGGGCTTTTCCCATCTGATAGGCTTCGCACTTGTGAATCATATGTTGATTCTTCATATTTGTTAATCCTCTCATGGATTGTTTCTCCACCATAGTTTTGATTCTTGTTTCATTAAAATGTCCTAACCTCTTATGCCAGAGGTCTAACTCTGTAAATACCTCATCACCATGTGTGATCAAGGCTTGACCAACATTCCCTTGTACTTTAAGAGTAAAAAGTCTACCTTCCTTTTTACCATGGACAATTTGATTATATCCATTCTCTGGATCTTCAACAAATACTCCTTCATTTGTAAACCTGACTTGAAAACCTTTTTCTACTATCTGTCCCACACTAATCAGATTCTTTGGGATTGTTGGAACATACAAAACATTTGTTAGTAGGTTAGCTCCATTCTTACACTTTACTTTTCCAATTGACCTTACATTATGTTTTGTGTTATCACCTGTTTGTACTGTATGATTTGAAATACCTCCTTCAAGTTCTGATAACAATTCTATATTTCCTAACAAATGATTTGAACAACCAGAGTCAATATAGAGTACCTTGAGGTCTTCATTCTCTGACATACTTATCGAGTTCATCATTAATGTTGTATGACTGTCATTCTGCGTATCATTCACATAGTTGTAGTAGGTAGTGTTGTGAGACTGATTCTGTCCCCAACTTCTTGCTCCACCTCTACCATATCCGCCTCTTTGGCTTTGTCTTCCTCTTTGATATCTTCCGCTTCTACCTCTACTGTTATTGTTCTGATTCTGACTTGATCCTTGAGAATTATGCCAGCAATCATAAGCCAAATGATTGCTTAATCCACAGATCCAACAAGTCTTCTTGTTGTTAGTATGATTACCTCTTCCTTTACCTCTACTTTTACTTTTTACGTTACCTCTTCCTCTTGCAAAATTTGCTTGAGTAGACATCTCTTCTTCATCTTTTTCTTTACCTTTATCACCTTTCTTCTTATTCTTTGCATACATAGCCGAACTATGTCCTTTATCTCCGTCTGTCTTCAAATCTTGCTCAAATGTTAACATTAGTCCAAGCAACTGATTTAAATCTGGTACAAAATGATTTAAAGAAAGTTCAGTTGAGAGTATGAAAGGTTTCCACCTTTCATCTCCTCTCAGTCCTGCAAGCACTTGTGCTATCAACCTGTGATCTTCGATATCTTCATCAATAGATCCAAGACTATCTGCCAAGTCTTTCATCTTAGTGACATAAATCACTAATGCTTTGACTTTTGCTTTTTCTTGAATGTTGTAAACTCTGACCATAAGCTAGCCTTCCTAGCTTTCGTTGTATTTTGGAAATGATCTTCCAATGCACTCCATATGTCTTCCGCTTTCTCTAGACCTCTAATGTGGGGTAGTAGATGATCTGTGATGGTATTGTAGATATAAGCTCTTGCCGTTGCATCTTTCCTTTGCCACAGCTTCAAGGCCTTCTAACTCTTCTTTCTTTGGTTGACTGTCGTCTTCAAAAGTCGGCTTCTTTTCTTCTCCTGTCACATATATCATTAAGTCCTTACTCATAAGTAAGGCTTCCATGCGCATTACCCATGCGGGATAATTATCTCTCTCCAATTTGTCAATAGAGATATGATCTGCCATAATCTTCTTGTTTCTGTTACTTTCGGTGAATGTAATGTTAAAAGGTTTTACCTTTTACAAACCTTTACCCTTGAGAATTACTTCGGAATGTTTCTTGACGTCGTTTGTTGTTGATCATCTCAGCTTTCACCTTTCTTGTGAAAGTTCTTCGAATTCTCTTGTATCTTCACTTTTGTGTACTCTTGAGGATCTTTCTATTGTTCAGAATCTTTCTGCTCTGATACCACTTGTTGAGCTCTAACAGCTTATCATCAACTGTTGAGCTCTTGTACTACTTGTTGACGCAGCGAGTGAGCTTAACTAGCTAAAGCTCAACTGCGGAATTCACCACACCACAAGAACTAAGCTAGAGTGATATTAGAACACCTCTATAACCATCAGTAGCTTAGCAAACTTCTTGAAACTGAAAACTTTACAACTGTGTTTAATGAAATCCCAAAGATTTACTTTACAAAAACTTTGCCTTTCCTTCCGGCTTCAATTATGATCTGGTTTACTTTAACCTTTACAATTCTTTGTTTTCTTACTGTTAGATAAACTTTCTGTCACTCAAATATATCAAAACTTGTGTTTTGAACTCACCGAAATATCACTGGAACTTCACCGGACTGTTAACAGACTGTCACCGTAATCTCATCGTAATTGTACCGGAATGTTACCGGAATCAACTGCAATTCTGTTTGTAGTTACTTCAAATGATTGTTGATGAAGTAAGGAAGTAATACCTGAGCTTCCTTCAGTGAATGAACACTATCTAAAGTTTAAGAAAAAACTTCACTAGTTCTGGATGTCTTTACTTTCAGACACAGTACTATGCGTACTTGTCCCGTTTCACAGAAGTCTTTTGATCAACTTATAGTTGAGACTACTGGCTTCAAGACGAGCTATCTCTCATGAAAAACTTTACACTATGTTGCGAGATCTAACTTGTAGATGTACCGGAAAACATTTACTGAGAAAACTGTAACTGTTAACTAACTTTCACAGTAACATGAAATGACTCAGATTTCTTCATATACGAAGAATGCGCTCAAACTTCCACATGAACATGTGTTTTCTATTAGAGAAGATGTGTATAAAAATATCTTGGCCTCACTTTTCTCATAGCTATGGAAAACTCTCCTACTCTGAGTAGTTATTCCTTACCATCTCTCTCAAATGAATACCCAACAGTTCAGGTTCTATTATTCATCTCTACATATGCAATCTCTGGCGTCTTGTATATCACTATCCTCAATTTCTATATGCGCTATTCTATTCCGATTCTATGCACTCTCTCCGCTCCCTTCTTCACTCTTTGCTCATTGTATTATGATCTTCTACCTCATATATATACATTTTGTTCCGAGATTCAAAACTCGTATTTCTGGAAGTTTCTATGAACTATATTACAGTCGTGAATTTGTCCTTTCACTAAGGATTGATTTTTTGAATGCTTTGTTTCTGCTTCTCTTTGTCTTTCTTTGTCTTTATGTATGTCTGTACGTCAAATTTGTGAGTGATTCTTCAACAGGGCCCAACAGTTGAGCCATTATTCACACTACCCTAGCTCTGAAACTAGTGAGTCCGAGATGTCTCATGGTATGGAGAGACCCACAGGAAGTTCAAGTGTGCCATATTTACAAAGGGTAGAAGGCCCCTATAAGATGCAACTGGAATACCTTAGGACCAACCGATTAAGTGCTTGCATCTATGAGGACGGCTTAGGAAGATCTGTGGACCAGATCAAAAACCCAGGTCAACCCATTGGATTAGCACATCCAACAGTCAAGTTTGAAAATGGAGCATACTTGGACAAAGAAGGAACCATATATGTGTGGTCACCAGTCACCCAGATACGACAGACGAATTCGGGAATGTGATTCGAGAGACAGACATAAGCAACCTAGAGCAAGGGAACATAAGTGGAGAACCTAAAACCCCTCGAGGAAAATTAGTCCTCACTAGAATTATCACGCCGGAATGGGTTCCCCAGGATAATAAGAGCATAGATCTGCTCTTGAACCGAGAGACTGATGCAGCCTTTTGGAGGTACAAGCTTGGTCAGTGTAATGAATTCGGAGCACTCACTATCTACGAGCTTAAAGATCCGGATAGTCCAGGCAGAGTGACGTATTTAGACAATACTCCAGAGAGAATCTTTGTAGTCACGGAGCATGGTAGGCACGCCTACACTTGGAAGGGTGAATTTGTTTTCCCCCAACCAAGATCTAATGTCTCTTATGGCCATCAAGGAGTTGGAACATCCCAAGCTCATGGGGCTCAGAGGGAGAGAAGTAGAGATAGACCAGAAGTAAGCTTTGCCAACCCTTTGGGAAGAGAAAGGATGAGAATAGAGATGGATAGAGAAGAAATTGAGAGACCTAGAGCCCCAAGAAACCATTAGATTTTCCGTTGCCAAGGCCTAGAGAACACACTAGAACCTTGAGGCCAACCCAGCTGGTTAAGTCCATGAAGAACTATTTCGATGGCACTGGAGACCCATACGATCATGTGGCCGAGTTTAGGCAAGTCTTGAGAGCTGAACAAGTTGAGGACCTGTTCACGCAATACAATGACTTTGGTCTAACCCTTAGGAACACGCCCTTACATGGTTTCAACCATTGAATGAGAGACAGTTCAGGAGCATAGACCAACTTCTAGAGGCTTTCGTCACTGAATTCTCTAAGAGTGGCATAAGGCATAATACTTCCTCATTGATTCATAGTTTCAAGCATACCTTACATGCCTTTGGTCTAACCCTTAGGAACACGCCCTTACATAATGCCTTTGATTCATAATACAATGCCTTTGGTCTAACCCTTAGGAACACGCCCTTACATGGTTTCAACCATTGAATGAGAGACAGTTCAGGAGCATAGACCAACTTCTAGAGGCTTTCGTCACTGAATTCTCTAAGAGTGGCATAAGGCATAATACTTCCTCATTGATTCATAGTTTCAAGCAGACGCCTCAAGAGACTGTGAGACTTGCAGGAAGAAGATTGAGGCAATATCTAGAGAGGTGTCATGTTCCTGAGTTACCCACAGTAGCCAAACAAGTGGCACTATTCTTAGACGGATTGCTAAGTACCGAATTGAGATCATATGTGTACCTGAAGGACGCTAGAACCATAGAAGAGTGTGTGCGGATGTGCATCGACATCGAGGATAACCTAGGGGAGGAATTAGACCTTTCAAAAATCTACAAAGATTCAGAAAGCTCTACTAGCCTCTCTTCCACGCAATCTACATCTATTGAGGAACTCGTGAGAAAGTAGCTCAGAAGCTAGGAGTCTAAAGTAAACAAATGCCAAGGTTTGCCCCAGTGAAGAGATGCTATACCTGCGGAGGTGACCATATGGCGAATGTATGTCCCATCATGGCTCAACCCCAAGTGAATCCTAGTAGCCAATATTGCATCATAGAACGGAGATACACTAATCACACTACGCAAGATTGCCCCTACAATAAGCAAACAGTTAGGCAAACCTACCCTCAGCCACATCCACAACAGGGAAGATACCAGAACCAGTACCCTCCACAACAATATGGTAGGCCATAGCAACCTTATCAACAACCCTACCAAAACCAACAAAGGCCTCAGCGTGTGTTAGCTCAACAGCCCCCAACCCCATCCAATGTGATTCCAGTGAAGTATGCGGCTGCAGAAGAGAACTTGAATAGAGCCATAGTGCCAGTAACCCCATTGCTTTCAAAAAGTGACCCCAGTGATCATAGCTTTGACTCTACTCATGTTGATAGCCCCCAAGCTTACTACATGCAGTCACCAGAGCATAATGAGTCGTATTACTATGAAGATCCGAGTGACTCTAGTTGGGAGCCGGAGTATGCAAATGTCATGTATGCAAACCCCAATCCTAGACCTCAACTTACGCAAGTTAGACCCCCATTCCCTAGAGGACTGTGCTATGGATGTCAGGGAGATCACCTCATTCATGATTGCCCCATGCCTGCACCTACGCAGCCCCAATCGGTAACCATTCAAGGCTATTGTCAAGATTGCAAAAAAGAGCATCTTTTAAGAGATTGTCCAAAGAACCCCAATAACATGCCCAAAATCACTCCTATCAATGTTATTGGTTAGTAGTGGACTCTATAGGAAGGTGTAGCTTCCACCGCACCAGTGAAAGTGGTCAGCCTGTGTTAGCTCAACAGCCCCCAACCCCATCCAATGTGATTCCAGTGAAGTATGCGGCTGCAGAAGAGAACTTGAATAGAGCCATAGTGCCAGTAACCCCATTGCTTTCAAAAAGTGACCCCAGTGATCATAGCTTTGACTCTACTCATGTTGATAGCCCCCAAGCTTACTACATGCAGTCACCAGAGCATAATGAGTCGTATTACTATGAAGATCCGAGTGACTCTAGTTGGGAGCCGGAGTATGCAAATGTCATGTACGCAAACCCCAATCCTAGACCTCAACTTACGCAAGTTAGACCCCCATTCCCTAGAGGACTGTGCTATCGATGTCAGGGAGATCACCTCATTCATGATTGCCCCATGCCTGCACCTACGCAGCCCCAATCGGTAACCATTCAAGGCTATTGTCAAGTTTGCAAAAAAGAGCATCTTTTAAGAGATTGTCCAAAGAACCCCAATAACATGCCCAAAATCACTCTTATCAATGTTATTGGTTAGTAGTTTCCACCGCACCAGTGAAAGTGGTCAGCAGAGCTCAGGCTTTGCTGCAGAACCCAGGTTTAGGCCAGGAAAAGAGTTCTGAGGCTAGTGAGACTGAGAGCATAACTAAGAAGAGGACTAGAGCTTAGAAGGATAGTTTTGTTATTGTTACAGGAAGGTGTAGCTTCCACCGCACCAGTGAAAGTGGTCAGCAGAGCTCAGGCTTTGCTGCAGAACCCAGGTTTAGGCCAGGAAAAGAGTTCTGAGGCTAGTGAGACTGAGAGCATAACTAAGAAGAGGACTAGAGCTTGGAAGGATAGTCAAGAAAGAATGAAAAGGCAATGGGCAAAGAAGATGATTGAACTCGAGGAAAGCCTAAGAGAAACGAGAGCCAAGATAATTGAACTTACATCTCAACCTCCCTCTCACACTACCCCACCTCCACCATTCCCATCTCCATCCGATCCACCACCTTCCAACCCGCCTCGTGCAACCCCACCACCCCCTAGAGTAGGATCAGTATTAGTAGATCCCACTCCCGAGGACCTAAATATGATGCTTAAGGCATATCAGGCCAGAATCCAAGAAGGGCCAAACGTGATGGATCATGGAAAGTGTTACCCTAGAACCAAAATAGAGCTTGAACGAACTAAAATTTGTGCTAAGATGGTGGAATTGGCTCAAACCATGTTTGAAGCCAGTCGCCTCTTTAACTTCTCTAGTTCAGCGAAGACGCAGTTGCACTTTGATGGACAACGTCTTCGCTGAACTAGAGAACAGTGCATAGAACAGTGCTAGAGATGCCTTTGGACAAGATAGGAGACATGAGCGAAGGAGAACAAGGAAACACCTATCTTCCCATTATCCATCAGGGGTACACCACCAAGGCAATTTTGGACTCAGGTGCAGGAGTTGCAATTGCTACCACTTCCCCATGGAAGCGTTGGGGCAAGCCCGCACTCAGACCAACGAGAATGAAATTGCAAATGGCCGATGGCCACATTGAAAGACCTTTAATACTGCTAGAGGGAATAACTCTCACTACATGTGGTGTTGAGTTTGAGCATACGTTTGCTATATGTGACTTTAGCAAGAATCATGCCTATGAGATGATTTTGGGAAGACCATTTATGCGACAGTTGCAAGTGGTACAGGATTGGGGAACCAATTCCTTGTATTTGCAACACTTAGGTGTCACGATCAAAGTGAATCTCAAAGATTACTCTCATAGGGATTGTACCCCCATTCAATGGAATCCCATCCATAGAGCAAGAGATGACACTGAGTCAATGCATTCCATAGGATCAGGATCCTCATGGATGCATGAAGACACACACTTATGGATGTGCAAGGTGGCAGTAGAGGAAGAGAAGAGAGAAAAAGCCAAAGAGGTAGGTGCTAAGGATACTCATAGATCAATTCAAGACCCAGCCTATGCACCTGTAGTGTTTCCTGACGAAGAATTTGAACCTCACGGCTAGGCAGAAATTCAGCAACAATGGATGTAGCCATCAATGAAGAACAATGGACGCCCCACTGTGATGAGGATGGCTATAATATTTTAGTCTTCTCAATAGAGCCACTCATGGGTGATTCGGTTCTTGAAGAATGCGAGCATAGCGTTGATGCATTTGAGGACGCAAGTGACTCTGATCTAGAGTCAATCATTATGGACCCACCCTTTGCATCAGAGGAAGAGTACTTCTACGAAGTAGAAGCTCATCCTCAGAGATATGGAGAGCCTACAAATGATGTGAGGTTAACCACACAAGTAGCCCCCAAAAGTGAAGGCAAGAAAAGGAAGAAGAGAGAAGTCACACCAGGAGAGGAAGAATCTTTGTTTGAGGTCCCAAAAAACTTCAAAAAGTATGAGATAGATGATAGGAGAGTCATGGTAAGAATGCCTAAACGTGATGCACAAGCAGGAGAGGCCTATGATAACAAAGAAACCACCAAGAAAATAGTTGTAGCCATAGAAGAAGGAGAAGAAAGATGCACATACATAGGACATACCTGACGGAAGTAGAGGAGCATGAACTAATAGCCTTGCTAAGGGAATAGAGAGATGTATTCGCTTGGAGCTATAAGGATTTCAAAAGTGTAGACCCTGACATATGCTCACACACAATCCCCATGACCTCAGATGCCAAACCATCCAAACAGAAGCCATACACTTATAACGATAACTACACTGCTAAGATCAAGGAGGAGATAGATAGACTGGCAGAAGCTGGATTCATCTATGAAATTGAGCACACTGAGTGGGTATCCCCCATTGTAGTGGTGCCCAAGAAGAACGGAAAGCTACGTGTGTGCATTAATTTGAAGAAGGTTAATGCAGCCACCATTCGAGATAACTATCCGCTTCCTATCACCGAGCATCTATTAGAGAGAGTTGCAGGCAAGGAAGTGTACAACTTCCTTGATGGATTTTCTGGCTACAATAAAGTGGCCATAGCTCTAGAAGATAACCATAAGATGGCTTTTGCCACAGATTGGGGCATATTTGCTTTTTGGGTAATGCCATTGGGGCTTACCAATGCCCCTGCAACCTTTAAAAGACTGATGTGCCACGTGTTTAAAGAATTCCTGAGAAAGAATTTGGAAGTCTATGTTGATGACCTCTGTGCACATTCCAACATTAGACAGACACATATACCTGAACTCAAGCGAATCTTTGACAAATGTAGAGAATATCAAGTCTTCTTGAACCCAGAAAAGTGTGTTTTCATGGTCAAGCAAGGCAAGATTCTAGGACACATAGTGTCAAAAAACGGCATATCCACTGACGAAGAGAAAGTGAGAGCCATTGCAGAACTGCCTAGGCCAAAGAACGTCAAGGAAGGACAAGCTTTCATGGGACATTGTGGTTATTACCGACGCTTTATACACATGTACGCCATCATTGCAAAGCCTCTGTATGGACTTTTGACTAACTTTGAGTGGACTAATGAATGTGAAAACTCTTTCAATGAGCTCAAAAGAAGATTGTGTTCATCACCAATCTTGACCACACCAGATTGGAATAAGCCCTTTTATGTTCACGTGGACACATACAATTATGCTATTGGATGTGTACTCACACAACCTACAAGCGAAGGTAATATGGATCTTCCAATTGCCTATGCTAGTAGACAGTTTGAATGCAGCTGAACGAAACTATACCACCACTGAACGAGAAGGATAAGGCATGGTATATGCAATTAAAAAGTTTAGACACTATTTGCTTGCAAATAAGTTTAAATTTTTTTACTGATCATCAGACATTGTTGTACTTGGTAAACAAACCATGCAATACAGGCAGATTAGTAAGATGGTTCCTCTTGCTAATGGAATATGACTTTGAGGTTGTGGTGAGGAAAGGCAAGACTCACTTGAGAGCAGACCATCTCTCGAGGCTCACATCCGGAGAGGCCCCACAAGGAGTATCAGATGATCTTCCTGATGCATACTTGTATAATTCGGAAGTTGTACCTCAGTGGGCTAAGCCATTCGTTTCAGTATTGACATACGGGCCTAACCATCCAGTCATAAACACTCAAGATAGGGAGGTAGTAAAAGCCCAAAAGTACCATATCATGGCAGGAAGTATGTACAAACATACAGATCAAGGGATATTGGCTTGTTGTGTGGAAGAGGACGAGTACACAAAATGGTTGCAATTAGCACATGTAGGTGCATTAGAGCAACACCATTCGAGGCAAAGGACTTTATAGACACTAAGGAGATTCGGAGTGCATTGGCCAACTATGGAAGAAGATGTCCATAATTTGTGTAAGGAATGCCCAGTTTGTCGTATTAGACCACCCGTGGAGCATGGTGCACTGTACCAAGTGTCTCTAATACCAGATTGGAGTGAACCATTAGTAGCCTTCTTGAGGACGAAAGCATTTCCTCAAGATATGACATTGGCCAAACAACGAAGTCTAGGACAAGAAGCCCTAGATTACTCACTCATTGGTGATAATCTATACAAACGTCAAAAAGATTGATACCTAAGGCTATGTTCCCATGAGAGTGAATATCTGAAGATCTTGGAAACTGCTCACCAAGGTGTAGCAAGAGGACACTTTGGACCAGATCGGGTGATCAAGGAAATATTGTTTGCAGGTCTTTGGTGGCCCACGCTTCACATGGATGCACATACCTATGTGAAGAGATGTGATGTTTGCCAGCAGAATCAGTATCCTATATGCAAAGATGAGATGCCTCTGAAACCTATGATGGGTGGACGTGCATTCTCTAAGTGGGGAATATACTTTGTCGGTCCTATTAATCCCCCGGCTAAGAGTTCCCATGCTGAATACATTATTGTAGCCACTGATTATCTAACCAAATGGGTGGAGGTAAAAGCTACGACCAAGAACGATGTCCGAACGACAGCTAAGTTTCTCTTTGAGAATGTGTTCACAAGGTACGGGCTACCTATAGAGCTAGTAAGTGATAGAGGCACTCACTTCTTGAATGAAGTTATTGAAAATCTTCTCCAAGAATTCTTGGTAGTACACAAGAAGTCTACCCCCTATCACTCACAAGCTAATGGGCAAGCCGAAAGCACAAATAAGATTCTATGCAATGTGCCGGCTAAATTGGTGAATAATAAACGCTATGATTGGGACAAACAGCTACACCATGCTGTTTGGGCATACCGAGTTGCCTATAAAATGGTACTCCGGACCACTCCCTTTCAAATGGTATTTGGCCAAAATGTAGTGCTACCATTGGAATTCTTGATACCTACATTGAGAGTAGCACATGAGCATGAGTGGATGGGTCATGAACTCTCTTCGAGAAGCTTTGACCTTGAGCGACTAGGTGAAACAAGATTAAGAGCTGCAGCGGGAATTTATGCAGCTAAGAAAAGACAGAAGGCATATTTTGATGCCCATGTGAAGGACAAAGGCTTGAAAGCAGGAGACCTAGTCTTAGTCTATACTTTAAAGCAACATGCACGGAAATTAGAGAAGAGAGGCTATGGACCTATGATCATAATTAGGATCTCAACCAGTGGAGCAGTTCAATTAGCTACACTAGAGGGTGATGTTCTCTCGAGTTACATTAGCGGATGCAGAGTCAAGTTATATCAAGAACCCCTGACAGAAGAGATGCTAACTCGACTCAATACTGCTAAGAAACACAAGGAAGAAGAAAAGCGAATCCGAGAAGAAGCGTAGGCAGAGAAGCCTTGGAACACATCCGAAGAATGAAAATTGAGAAGACAGGGTAGAGAACAACATAGGACAGATGCCTACGCAGATCCAGGGTATCATATGGTTATGTGTGAAGTTTCAGGTATTAACTCTCATAGAATAATTGATCGACGTCCTTTTCTAACCTTAGAGATAGGACAAGGAAAGAGTGCAAGGACTGTACGGGCCTTGATTGACTCAGGTGCAGCCACTAGTGCTGTTAAACTTTCTTACTGTTGAGAATTGAGCTTAAATGTCAATTCTGTAGAAGCATATCTCATAGGATTGGGAGGTGTGGAAACCCCTTGCATGGGCGAGGTGGAACTTCCTCTCTACATTCAAGATGCTTTTATGACAGTTGAGGTATTAGTGTATCAAGACGAGGACCTCACTGAGCCTCTTGTCTTGGGTCAAGACTGGATCTATGATCACGCAGTAAACCTAAACATAAGAAGTGGACTTCTTGAGGTTTTGGTAAATCAGAGCCGAATTACAATTGAGTTAGAACATGAGGCACTCAAAGAATTAGGAAAGGCACAAACTCCTGGTCCTTCCAGGAGTACACATGAAGATGACGATGCTATTCTTGTCCAAAACTATGTGATGCAAAAGGATGATTGTCTCAACAAAGAAGTCAAGGATACGATGGAACTTCCTTCTTTTCCAAAGGTGGTAGAAGCACGACAATCAAAGGAGTACCAAATGCAGAGGAAGCAGACAACCGATGCTCCAAGCCAAAAGAAAATACGAAGCAAAGTGTCTCAGCCATCGACACAAGTGTGGGTGCAGAGAGGCAAGCATCGTGTTGCGGTTAAGCCACAACCACTGGCTCAACTTCATGTTAGTGATCAATTACAGGACACTAATAAGAAGTGTTTCAAAAATTCTCCTACGAAAGTAAAGTCTATCTCGGTACCCAAGAAGTCGATGAAGGTTGACCTACAATCACGACAAATTTGGGTGCCTAAGGCTTGCTTGCAGGCTCAAATAGCTACACAGAGACCACACCCTGTACAACATGGTTCACTCACTCAAACAGCTGACACCCACTCTTATACATCATGCACGAACACATATTCACCCATGAGCACGAGTAGAATCACTTGTAAATGGGTCCCTAAAAAGCCTCATTTCCAAGCAGACACTCTCACAAAGCCCTCGAGAGTCTCCACAGAACCAAAATCGAAAGCCATCCACAGTGTTTGGCTACCGAAAGCTTGTAATAAAACCCCCTGACCCCCACTTGTAAATTCATCTCCACCTACTAACTGCATCATTGTCACACTGCATCTTTACATTTAGCTCATAGGACAATTCATCCACTAACTACACCCACAATCACGGAGCACTCACTGACTAACTAACTTATCACTAAAAAACTCATGTCAATGTTGTAACGGGGACACATGCCCACTTGGTGTCCATTTGCAATGTTAACATTCATTTGCATATTCCCACAGAATCGGTGACCCGTTCTTTCAAGATGGCCGAGGCTGCAGGAACAAGCTCCCAGGCAGGCACCAGTCCTCAGATTGTAGACATTGAAAGTCTCCCTATTGAGGAGGAGTTGAAGGAAAGACCACAAGCATTGAGAGCATTACATGCCATACCTACTCAGAATCCTCCCCAAGGTCACACATCACCCGTAAGCAAAAGCTCGCATTGGTTCAGTGACGTTGCAGGACCTCTTGGAGAAGGCATTCATTTGTGGGAGGCAGAAATAGAGTTCAACGGATGCTAGGGTCGGTATCACTTCTTTACCAGAGAGTTTGAGAGGCTTCAAAACAATGAAGGGTTGAAACCGATATGGAAGAAGGATGGACTATATGATTACTTCAAAGCCTAGTTACCCAAGCCGGACTTTCTACGGTGTTCATACTTGATTAGCACCCTCACTTCTAGTAAAGAGAAAAAGGGGTATAACACTTTTGTCCTACCATCCCTTACAAGGGGTAATGAACTGAAGCGCTTCAAATTGACGAACAATTTGGTAAGGGAAGCTCTTGATATGAAAGGTATGCACATCCCCACAGAGAAAGAGATAATGATCCCAGACAACATGAAGAACAGGAACTTGACTAAACTAAAGGATATGGTGGCAATGACACCAACTATTGCCATTCACCTCCGAATGTGCATGCAACATTTTGCTTTCCCTGCTCAAGAGAGATTCACGATGCCACCTAAGAAGATTTGGTTTAGTTTGTACTTAGCAGATACCTTCAATCTAACAATCAACATGCCTCATTGGATCATTGACCAAATACACCTGGCACATCAACAATAGTATAAGAAGCAGAAGTCAGTACTTTATGGGTGCTGTGCTCTTACAAGAATTGTTTATCGGTGCTTGGCATATGATGTGCCAATTCAAAGAGCACTTGTTTGGACTAGGGTGCAAGAATTTCAATGAAGACTATCAGCCACAGGGCCCATCCAAGAAAATGAGGGGAGCGGTTCAGATGCCTTGTGCACAGGCCCGAGGTGCTACACTGACACTAGAGACAACTCCACGACTTCCAAGGTGGGTGCAGCCTTTCACCATCAGATTACCAAGGCTCAGTGCAGAAGGATCTAATTTGGTGTTCCCACCCAAACCAACTGATTTAGAATTCCCTCATGGCTTCACACTAGAGGATCTAACTGATGAGGAGATAGCAAGAATAATCAATGCAACAAATTTGGAAGTTGAAGCAGAGCAATTAAGTGGGCAACAGACAGTCACGGACCAACCCCATCCAACCCAACCAGAAGTCGTCGAAGTAGATGAAGATGAAGAGGAGACTGCAGAAGAGGAGCAAGAGGATGAACAAGAAGGACTATTCGACGAGGAAGAGCATGACTATGAGCAAGAAGTTGTACCGGAACTTGAAGGTGCCCCTGCTTATACGAAGCAATTGAAAAGATTGTATGATACCATCAACCGGATTCAAGAACAACACAAACTATCCCTGGCAGCACGAAATGCCCTAATGAACCAGATCCTGGAAGACGAAGGCGTAGATGACCAATACAGGGCAACCCTTGACATGATTGCTGATGCATCGGGGGTATTCCCATGTACATAATCACTCCCACGACCGCATCCACACATGACTTCATGGACATATCACCCACTTCCGCCCCTCTCCCTCCCCCCATATTCCCACAATCTCCCATTCCACCACCACCCACTTCACCCTTCTCGAGCACAACATACACACTTCCTTTCTCTTTCCCTACCCTCCTGCATTCAACACCCTCCTAGCATCCACTCTTGTCAATAATGTATTTAATACTTTGTACCAATGTATGTCTCAATTACAACAGCATTACCAGCATCTTGATGCTCAGCATACGAATCTGTTCAGAACCCACGAAACATTACAAGAGAGATTCATTAACTTAGAGAAGGACAAGAGGCTATTACAATAGCAGTATAATACATTGCAAGCATAACATGATCAGTTAGTAGCCAATCCACCCCAGCCAGATACAGACGAAAAACAACAACTCGATGAAATGTTACATGCCCAGATAACTGACAATCTCAAGCTTCGACATAACCTTGCCTTACTACGAAAACACATGTCCGCAGCACTCGAAGAGAATAAAAGACTGCAGAAACAGAATGAAGAAAACCTAGAAGCAGCAATGGAGGGATCCCCGCAGGACATTGACCCCGATCACTTCAAGGCCATCCCATCAGAGAATATGCGAATCGTATTGGAAACACACGCCGATCTCCTGGAAGCACATGCTGCCTTAGAAAGAGAGCGAGATGACCTACTAAAGCAACTGGCAGCTCAACAAGAGTCACCAAAAGAAGTCACAGCTGTAGCAGACACATATGAAGAGGTCGTAGAACTTAGAGCACAACTGGAAGAACTGCAAAATAGAGTTCTCCAATATGAGCGTCAACCCTCTCCCCTCATGGAACCGGAGCCTGAGGACTTAGTTCCAATTGAAGTTGAGGTGACTTTTGAGGATCCATATGTACCCATGCCTGCACCAGGGGGTAAGCAAACAAAGGAAGGAATGGACACAATTGAGATCGAATCTCATGAATGGATGCAAAAATTAGAAAAGGTTGGCCCAACCCATGCTGAGAGAGTTGTAGTACAGATACAGTCTATGTCCCGATTGGAAGAAGTGGTCATCAAATCAGATTACTTCAGAAACCTCTCCCATCATCAATGGATTGGCACGTCCGATGATTTTTATGTTCCATTCTGTGTATTAATGGCAGATTATAATGCTGAAATAAAGCAACACACAACAAAAGAACCAACTTCGGCAACATAGTTTGCACCAGATGACATTCCTGCAAGTGCCACGCATGGGAATATATTTCAACCTACCTGGAGGACACGCCTACTTGAAACATACCCCGAGATGGTACGCACTTGGAATAACATGCCTTTATACATCAAGTATAACCCATGCTACTGCCCTGTCTTTCGACGAAGGTCATGGCCCGAGTACACTAAAACAGTTTTGACAGTTAAAGGATGTAGCAAATGGCTAAACTATGTGTACTTGGCACCACCTCGTGGCCAACCCAGGGTTGCTTATATGATTTCAACCATTCGACATTGGGCGGTCAGATTCAAAAATGTACCAGACATCATGGCACAGATGTGCCTTAAAATATTTGAACTAATGTTGGTTACATTCAGGACCTTTGGAAATGTCAAAGAACCTCATCTGTCGGCTCTCGGATTCAATGAAGGCAACCAGGATCTTGTTTATGATATGGGCACCACACCATCCATCAATGTCGTCTATGTGTGGCATGCTCGTATTAAGTATCTACCAGCTTGCTTCAAGCAAACATTTGAGGAAATGTTTATCACGGGGTTCTGGGAATATCATTCAGAGATATTCATACCCAGACCATCTCATCTATTACAGTTATTTGCGGTAGAACAAGCTGTCCACTCAAACAAGCTACGTGGTCTGAGATTAACAGAACACCACCTAGCGATAGATGTGGTGGAATACTACATCCAACGGACCACTCAACAAGGGTCTGTCAGAGACGACAAACGCGAGAGAGGGGGGAGTGTTGCCAGTGGTTAGGGCGGTCAAGGACTTACAAGACAAGGGAGCCAACGAGAAGGGCCAAGCAGGCAAAGCAGTCAAAGAAGATCTGCCCTCCTCACCGAATTGGCCAAAGGTCTGAGATTAACAGAACACCACCTAGCGATAGATGTGGTGGAATACTACATCCAACGGACCACTCAACAAGGGTCTGTCAGAGACGACAAACGCGAGAGAGGGGGGAGTGTTGCCAGTGGTCAGGGCGGTCAAGGACTTACAAGACAAGGGAGCCAACGAGAAGGGCCAAGCAGGCAAAGCAGTCAAAGAAGATCTGGCAAATAGGCCATCATTTTTCATGAATTAATATTTCCCAAACTGATATTAGTCACTCCATACCATTGTAAATACCATTCCATCTTTTTGTAACTCCATTTTTTGCAAGCCAAGGAGTCCTTGAGCTTGAGGAGCATTAGAAGTACCTACCTATCAATTTTCATAATTTTCTGAGCTCGTTTGAGCCTCCAAATTAGCCTAGGAACCTGATTTTTAACTAGGCCGGACACTAGGTTTGGACAGGGCCAAAGCTAGTCAAAAACTATAAAAAGAGCTAGAGAGCTCATTTTTGAGGTTAGCTTGTTGTAGAATTGAACTTGTAAGAGCACTTTTGAGTAATCTAAAGAACTCCATTGTCTCTCTCTTTGTTCTTTCCTTGTGTGTGCGTGTGTGTGTATGTGTGCATGTTAGTGTGCTTCTCACTCACTCACTTGTGCCATCACTTGTTCGAGGTCTTCATACCATCCTCACGTCTTCCCAGATTGACATTAAAAGAGGTGCTACTCGTCACTGAGCTACACCATATTTTGTATATAATATACATATGAATGATACAATCTCTCGCGTGAAGGATAAAGAAGTTGGAATGTAAAAAATATTTGTATATTTTGCTTTCAAATAGAACCTGCATGAAAACAAACAAAATGGCTACTAGGAGAGCCACACGTTTCATTATGTATCCTCTTTGAAGGATAAAATCGCATGCTTCTTTATATGAAGATCTTTCACACCTATATATAATCCATAGGACGTGAAGATGCCCAAGACTTATTCATGAGGCTCCATGTTTAATCTATTGAAAACCTATGGGTTATAGATTCACGATTTCATTTTAATTGAAAAGAAGAGTTATGTGATAGAGTGCTCTTAGGCCTCTTCTTTCTCTTTCCTTTTTAAGTAAAGAGAATTATATCTTTTAAATGCATAGAGGTGTGTTAGGACCAAATACTTATAGTTTCTTCATCATGGAGTCTAAGGAAGTACTCCATTTCTTGCTTGCATAATTTTTGCATTAAAGTGAATAAGCCTCATGGTAATTGTTTTGTCATGATTGGATTAATTGCTTATACACTGTGGGCCT
Organism: Ceratopteris richardii; assembly: GCA_020310875.1. Taxonomy (NCBI): domain Eukaryota; kingdom Viridiplantae; phylum Streptophyta; class Polypodiopsida; order Polypodiales; family Pteridaceae; genus Ceratopteris; species Ceratopteris richardii. The sequence continues at coordinate 83,173,496 of CM035440.1, forward strand.
AGATTATTCATGCACAAAGGATATGCTTATGCATTAAAAAGAGATTGATTCTTCCTTTCTTTTCCAAGACATGCAAATAGATTAAGGAGTGTCTGCCATGCAAGGGGCACACTTTGTAAGATATATGAGGAAAAGAAGACATGCATTACTTAAGCCTTCGAACATTATAGATAAAAGATGAGAGCATGAGGTTATTTTCTAGAAGTAAAGCAAGCATGTTTTTGGATTAAAATTGTATGCATGAATAGAATGATTGCATGAATTCTAAAGTTATGATACATATTGGGCACACAAGTAAGTATGTAGTGCCAAGATGGAAGGGAAGGAGCACAATAGCCCAAGCGGACTTCATCATCGTGAGAATACTCAAATGAAATCGAGGGATGGACAAAGGTTAATTTCCAGATAAGTATTTACCCTCTTTTCTTTTCCTTTCAAACTATGAAGCATGCATTGCATGTTGTAATAGAAATGAACTAAGTAGTGGATGCATAGATTTAGGTGGTCAGGTTTCTTTGACCACATAGACAATTATCATGGAAATAAGTTGCACTATGCATCCACTTCATTGATTTGAAAAGAAAGTTGGTTGTGCATTTTCATGGAAAATGATCTATGAAGTTGCATTCTGGAAACTCATATGCACAGAAAGAAAGAAGCATGGAAATTTTGCACCATCCTTTGAACAAACAAAGTTCCAATTTGGAACTTTTGCATGCTTTAAGGAGGGGTTCAACTTCTGAACCTTATGCATGCTACACCTTTTCCAATAAAGGTGTAAACGTTTGGCAAGCACTATGCACATGGAACATATTACATATGTTTTTGAGTTCAGAGGGAGATTAAGTTCTTGAAGTTAAGTATAAATAGGATTTGATTTCATTGGTTTCTAGGAAGAATGGTGATAGAGGCCAATTGGCCACTATAAACCATTCAAATTCTTTATGTTTGGCTTAGTAATTAAAAGCCAAATAATCCTAACTTCTTGAAAATACTTTACGCTTAAAATCCCTCTTATGGAATTATAAATTCCATAAAAGCCCATGGCATGCTTGATCAGCAAGGCCGTAGACTTAAGGTATTAATACAAAAATTTTCTCTCTTAAAACCACGATACAATGGTGGTAACTTAGAGCACTATCTTCTCAAAGCTCTAAGGAAGAGAAAATATGGTATAATAGAATCTTAGTTTTGGAAGATGAAAGTATTAGTGCTTATGTTCAAGAAAGTTCTTTGTTTGAAAGAACTACATAACTATTTGGAGCTTTGCATTATTCTTCCAAGCAAATGTAAGGCATGAAGAGAAGGTAAAACTCAAGGGTTGTAATAAACCCTAAGTACCATTTTCTAATCCTAGAAATAAAGGACTATATAGTAAATGGAATTACCATATACTTCAACATAGATATTTTATTGGCAAGTCAATTATTCTTTCTCATATTACTCATTATGTCGTAAGAGATAATATCTAGTTGAGTATAAACTAGTTCTATTATTAGGTGACATAAAATGATCTTTTAGAGTACATATGAACAAAGGAATCATTGAAAAACCAGTCTTTGACATTAAGTCTTGTCAAGTTGCAATTACAATTGAGACTTGGTAAGTTGAAAGTCCATTGTAGCATAGGCAATACAGTGGAAATAATACTTACAAGTCCAAAGTAATAGATCTTACTTGATTAGAAGAAGGTTTGATCCCAAAATTCAAGCTAAAGTTACCTTTACTTAAGTGGAAGTGTAAGTCGGATGGTATGGTACATCTAGGCTTACATTACCACTGAAGTTGATTTGGTGGTATTTGAGGACGAAAAATCTTAAGGAGGGGAGAAAGTCCCCAAGAACTTGTATCTTATGCCTTGAAAAGACCAAATAGGGTATTGCAAGGTAAAAGATATGCAAGAAATAGATAAAGTTGAAGTACTTCCTCGTATTCTAGTACTTTATATATCTTTCATTACATCTTCCAACTAAATGAAGTTTTCAAAGATTGGGAATTTTCAAAGAACCCCAATGCAAGAGAAGACTTGCATACACCATAAGGATTGTATAAATCCTAAATGGGATAGGAAAAGAAGTTGGATAAGCTATAAAGAATAATCCTAAAAGTATATTGATGCTTCCTGGAGATAACATAACATACGTTATGGATTGCAATAATATAGACCTAAGGAATATGGCTTCTTGTATGAATCATAATAGCTAGATCCTCAAGTAAAACCCATGGGTAAAGCATTGAACATGAAGGGATCTATTGGGGAAAGACCTAGTCTTATCTCTTATTTTGGCAAAAGAAGAGAAGAAAGCCAAAAGACACAAGTAGGGTAAAGATCAAATCAAACTTAAAGTTTGACAAGATAAGTCACACCACATTAAATGGTTAGCCAAATATTTAAGTAAGATTAGTAGTGGTATATCTAAGCACCTTAGTCCTTGATCTTATAATTTGGTACCATAGTATGAAGGGCATTTAAAAGAATAGAGAAGGTGAAAAGATATAGATACATAGTTATGTGGATTGGATGAAGAACCCACTGGTATGGGACAATGGGTACTGATTCCCATTGAGTACTTTTTCTTGATGACCAAAAGAAAAAGGGACTCATGATCCAATGGAATACATCAAGAAGATAATGTCTAGGAATGAGTATCTTCTTCAATTATCCTCTTAAAGGGAAGAAGAATTCTTCCAACAAAATATGAAAGGATCTATCTCTCATAAAGAGTTAGAAATAAGGAGAGGATCAACTTTTTTGAGTTTGAAGGTAAACTCCAAAGAATGAAGCTCTAAAAGCTTCATCCCAAAGAATGATTTAAAATTCAAGGAACATAAAAATGATCTTAGACCTAGCTTGAAAGAAAGCTCAGAAAGATCATCTTTTTGATACTTGATAATTCAAGTTAATTGAAGAATAGGAAAGATCTAATTATGATGTCAACATAGGACATCTTTAACAAATCTAGAATATAAGAGAGAGAACTCTGAACGGATCAAGAAGACCTTTAAGGTTTGAAATCCAACTAAAGATCCGTAAGGATTAAGTAGTGAAGAAATGATTGGAATAATCTATTTCTACTTAGGACCTTAAAGATAACAAAATCTTTTACACTATGAGTTCCCATCTTGGGATGTAGTTACAAAGATCTTAATCTTTTTGGAAGAACAAGTAAAATAGGTTTCAATCAATTGGAGTCTACAATAGTTAGATTAATCCCTATGGATTGTAGTCCCTTAAAGTGGATTCTCAAAACTACGTAAAGTTTTGAAAGAACATTGAATCCACTTTTGGTAAGCTATTCAAATTCTCTGAAGATAAAGAGGATGTTATATCCTTGTAAAAACTAGATAATCCACCTTTATCATTCTATTGGTTAGGTAGGGATTATATAATGAAATCCCCCTCTATTTAGATTTATTGGAGGCGAATTGCAAACAAGAAAATCCACCCATTTCCCTAAAAGAGAGTGATTTGGGCAGGGATTATGTAAGATTCATCTTCCTTTTAGAACAAGTTGGATTCTAACTTGAGAGATGAATCTAATAAGGAAACCTTAAGTACCATTCATCTATTTTGCTAGGTCCATGCACAAGTGGTGCAAAGCAATGGAACAAGGTAGTAATTTAGTTGAAGTCACTTTGTATCCACCTAATTCACATGTTTGAGCTATGGAGAGCCAGATGGCACATGGCTTAAATAAGGAAATAGGCAAGGATGTTCTCTTTCACCCTTTTCATTCTTTCCATACTTTGCATTCAACTCAATTCTTTTTCGTATGCAAACTAAATGGAACTTTGAATGATTGGGGCAAGGAATTAGACTACACATGGATTCTCCTCTTTTAAGATTCAGTCGGGGTAGAACTCCCCTTTTGAATTAAGAGGTGAACTTAAAGAGATGAAAGCCATGATGCTTGAGATTGATCATGGAGCACGGGGGAATACCCCAAGGTATATATCTCCAATCATTTTCAAGGACATAAATGCTTATAAGGGGGGAAGAATGTTGTATAATTAGATGGGTCTAAGAGGTAGAACCCTTGGGTTTCTAGGTGTGAAAACCTTTGGGTTTATGGTTTATTTACCCCTTTTAGATGGGTCTTGAACCTTAGGGCTAATTATCTAAGGTTGAGTACCTTAGGCTTGATTGGAAGCTTCTCCTAGCCACTTGGTTTGTAAGTGAGAGCTTGGAGAGTCTTCTTCTAGAAGTCATGTTATTTCATGTGATTTCCTAAGTTTGGAAACCATGTGAACACCTTAGGGACCCATGTGATGGAAGGTACACATGTCCTCTTGAGAAGGACTTACCCCCTTGGTCTTGGGGCTATATATTGGAGGGGTTGGTTGGGTGGAAACACATATCTCTTCCTAGTGTGAGTCTATCTAGTTAGTCTTCTTAGTTTGTGTGGAAGCTATGGAACTCTCACACAACATGACCCTTGTTAAAAACCTCCTTGTTTGATCTTCAAGTGGTGTTAGCTTATTTTTGTAGAGGTAGATGGAGATTAAATCTCCCACGCATGCACTAACTCCAAAGCAAACGGAAATCAAAACAGAGATACTCATGTGGGCACAATAATTGAGAGAAATTTGAAGAACATGGAGAAAGTATCCTGCACAAAATTAAAGAAGAACAAGTAGTAGCATAAGCTTGATTGAAACCATGACTCTGATTACCACTATTATGAGAGCTCAAAGCTAGAAGATAATGTCCACCAAGTGAGAGTGAGAGTACATATCCACCCATATATATATATATATATATATATATATATATATATATATATATATATATATATATATATATATATATATATATATATATATATATATATATATATATATATATATATATATATATATATACCAAAGGTCCAAGGGGTGCATGTCATAGTACACTTCCATGCATCCCTCCAAGTGTCCCTCATGCGGCACTTTCCCAAGGCTAGTCACATGACTTCTATTTCAATTTAATCCTTCCCTTAACATATGAGTCAAGGTGGCACTTCGAAGAAGCTTCTCCCAAGTCTAAGGTTTTTCATACCTTAGGAAAATTATTCCAAAGGGTAAAAAACATTTAATTGAGACTTCAACTAAATAAATAGCCAAGGGTCCTACAAGGTTCAAAACCAAGAATTGATATTTCAACTTCAAGGGTCTAACCCGAGTAAATAAACCAAGGGTTCCGAAGGATTGAAGCCATTATCCAAGGGTCTAACCCAAGTGCTATAAAACATTCTCCCTAACATAATGATAATTCATCTCAATGTGCTTTCTGCAATCATGGGACACAGCGTTCCTTGCAACTTCCAATCTCATTTGATTGCGAGCAAAGAGGGTGGTGGTAGAAGACTAAACAAATACCCAAATCATGCAAAATGCATCTTAACCACACACAGTCAATAGTACCTATGAATGCTTCCCTATACTCAGCCTCATAACTAGAAGTGACCATAGTAGGCTACTTCTTGCTCAACCAAAATATGCATAAACTATCAAGCTTGAAGCAAAAAGCTCTAGTGGACACACATGACTCATACAAACGATCCCAATTAGAGTCAAAAAAACATGTAAATTTGGCAATACAGATCCCCCTTTGGTATAAAACAACCCAATTATCCAGGTATCGATCACATAGCAAAAGATGCATTTAACTGCCTACCAATGCTTGGCATGTAGGCTATGTGATAAACCTGCTTACCTAAGAGATAGAAAATTGAATATCAAGCCAGGTTATGCCTAAATAAATTAAGCATGTCACAACCTACTGATAGAGAACAACATCTTATCCATCTCGAGCATCATGAAGATGAGTTGCAATAGGTTTGCAATCTTCAAGGCAAAAACACTACAATAATGTGTCAATCTATTTTTTTTAACACAATGCTCTTCCCGCATCAAGTTTCATAATCGCATACCCAAATAATGATGCAAAATCCCAAAATTTAACATCTCAAGAGAGGCATGAAAACCAAATTTGAATTAAAAAATATGCTTCTCATTAGGACCAGTGAGGATCACATCATCAACATATATAAAAATGATTAGCAGTACATGATCTACATGGTTGACGTATAAGGTGCTTTCTGTTGGACTATTCTCAAATCCATATGCTAGCAAGTAGGCATGTAACTTTTCATACAAAGTACACGGTGCTTCCTTCAATCCATACGATGCATTTTTCGACCTATATACTTTTGTTTCATGCCCTTTCTAAACAAAAACATTGGGCTGAAGTACTTACACTTCTTCATTTGAATCACCATTAAAAAATGTAGTTTTAATGTGCCAACTCATATACATCGCAACCGTGATGAGTTGTAAGTGCGGAAATGCTATGAAAAATTGTCATCCTACATGTGGGAGAAAATGTCTTGCTAATTGTATCTATGGTTGATTGCAAGCATTTGGAAGAGGGAGAAATGGGATATCAACCAATCTTTATGCAGGATTAATTGATCTTTTGGGTGATGCTCGATGGATACCACATTTTTGGAAGGGTGCTTGCGTCATAAAAATGATATGTTGATTTTGGAGGTAGCACGTGCCATCACAGAGTTGAGTGGTGTGACCATTAGGGAGTTGGCCCTGCAATTACTGTTCTTCAACTATTTTTGAGTTCCTCAAAGCCAATTTTGCACTTTGTAGCTGTCAAAACTCTAAATAAGGTTGCCATGACTCATCCTTTAGCTGTGACTAATTGCAACATTGATATGGAAAGCTTGATTTCTGATCAAAATCAAAGCATTGCCACACTTGCCATTACCAATCTTCTGAAGACAAGCAATGAATCCAGTGTTGATAGACTTATGAAGCAAATTAAGAATTTCATGTCTAATATAGCAGATGAATTCAAGATTGTTGTGGTAGAAGCAATCAGATCACTATGGTTAAAGTTTCCCCTAAAATACTGCACCTTGATGAATTTTCTGAACAATATTCTCTGGGAAGAGGGAGGATTTGAGTACAAGACTGCCATTGTGGATCCTATATTAGTTCTTATCCGGGATACTCTTGATGTGAAAGAAAGTGGCTTATCTCATCTCTGTGAATTTATTGAAGATTGTGAATTCTCATACCTTTCTCGTCAGATCTTACATTTTCTCAGTAATGAGGGACCCAAAACATTAGATCCCATTAAATACATTCATTATTTACATAATCATGTTATACTGGAGAATGCAACTGTGAGAGCAAGTGCTGTAAGTGCCTTGGCAAAGTTTGGAGCACTAGTTGAACCGTTGAAGCCCGTATTTTAGTGTTGTTAAGGCGATGCCTTTATGACAACAATGATGAGCTCAAGGATAGGGCAACTCTTTACTTGAATGCTTTAGAGAGTGGAAGCCAACTAGAAGATGGTGGTTTGAGAGCTGATAAGTTTGTATTCGGGACTTTGGATGTTCCTTTAGCCAATCTCGAGGCTAGTTTACAGGCTTATGAACCTAGTGAAACACCCTTTGATATTTGAAGTGTTCCTAAGGATGTGAAGTCTCAACCTTATTGAGAGAAGAAGGCATCCAATGGCTCTTCGTTCTAAGGGCAGTCGCTTGCTTCCTTCTGGTATGAGCAACAAAGAGCTGTATATGCAGAGAGAAAGATTGGTAGCTTGCGCTCTATGTATGCCATCTATCTATAAAGGTGGTTTTCATGAAAGGAATCGTCCCAAGCTCAGATGAGATAAGGATAGACACGAAAGTTTTGTGATATACTAGTGGAAGAAACCATCTCTATAGGTTTCCATGAAATGGAAATTGAAATCTTGGACAGACATGCTCGTTTGTTCTAGTACTTGATCAGTGACTGGCGATTGCAGGGAAGTTTTTTATGGGCTCTCTCATGTGTGTAGGTTTCTGGGAGCGAGAGTCCCTCTCGTGGTCTTCAATTTTTTTTATCAACGACTATTGGTTTGGTGGTGTGGCTAACAGAACACATCGAGGTCGAGCAGCTATGCAAGGGAGGTCACCTTTCTTTCGGCTAAAGTCTTGCTTTTATTTTTTATTATTTTTTTATTTTTTTGAGAGTACAATGAATTGGAAAGACACACACACCCGACCTCGTAAGGTAGAGGCACCCATCTTGAGGAACTCTGAGGCATCCATCTCTAGGCAGGACTTGAACCCAGGCCATCTGCCTAGGAGTACAAGGCACATCCGCTAAACCACACCCGTCGGATTTGAGTGCTCAGTGTGTCTTGCTTTGAGTGCTCAGTGTGTCTTGCTTTGAGTGCTCAGTGTGTCTTAGGAGGAGGAGTATAGAGGGCTGGAGGGAGGCACATCTATCTTGCATGAGACTATTATAGATGAATGGATGGATGGTGCTGTTGTGGACTTGTGAACTTGCTTGAATCCGAGGTGCTCATGTGAACATGTGAGGTGAATAAAAGGAAGGCCTAGTTCCATTTAAAAATTATATGATTTTGTGAGCAAGGAAAGTGAGTTCGAACTCTTAATTTACATGACCAATGTGCTTAATGATGTATGGAATGCATGCTGTGAACATTTCTTAGCTTGACGAATATTTTACCGAGAAATATGATTTCAATCGTTACAATTACTTGCTAAAACCTCTACTGCATTAGGTTAGACTTATCATTCCTACTCTTGAACGTGTGCACATGGAAAGGTTTCATCCAGTAGTCATGATCAGAGGGGAAGTGTGAGAGGGCGAGCGAGAAAGTGAGAGATGCATGAGTGTATGTGTGTGGAGAGTGCATGAGTGTATGTGTGTGGAGAGTGCATGAGAAAGAGAGCATGTACATGAGAAAGAGAGCATGTAGGTGTGTGTAAGAGTACGTGTGAGGGTAAGAGGAAAAATCATGAGCCTGTGAAAGTGTGGGGGAGAAATTGAGTGTGGGATGCATGTGAATGTGTGTGGGCAAAAGTGTGTGTGAGAAAGAGTGAGTGAACTGTGAGAAGAGCAAAGAGGAAAGTTCTAGAGAGTGGATGTGCATGAGGAGCATGTATGAGTATGGAGAGAGTGTGGTCGCGAGGACCAACCACCCAAGTTCGGCTTCGGTAAGTTTATAGCCTTGGATCCCATCTCTCTCCACCTATTCCAAAACACTTTGAAATATAATTGTGGACTTAGACCAACAGAAGCTGACTTAACATCAGGAGTTCGAGTAAAAGATCATTGTATGGTGACAATCTTTCCTTGGGCTTAGGACTAAACAATTTGTCAATCCTCCCGGGGATCCCATAGGAGAATACCTTTGAGAGCAATTGCGGATTTAGAATAAAAGAAAATGGCATAATACAAGTAAATTGAGCCAAACATAAGTGAGCGTGTAAGGCATTTTCCCTTGGGTTTAGGACTAAACATTTTGGTGCGTTTGCTGGGAAAATCTTGGCATGTCTCTATAAGAGAGTACCATAGGTTTGTCTAGCACCACAGGTTGGTCGAGCTTGCAGACCTAGGATCTGGTACATGAGCGAGGGGAGTTCATGCTCACGAGGAACTCCAACACAAAGAGAAGAGCAAGCTGCTCATAGGGCAGAGGCTAGAGAGAGGCAAAGACAAAAAATGTACGAGGAGTTTTGGAACACTCATAAACAATCCGAGAAAAAGGTAGTATTATCAGAGAAGAGCTGCTTCTCAAGTTTGGAGGCTCAAGGGAATCTTGAAACTGAGAGCATTATATTTTTGGGAGCGGAGTGACATCGACATCACACCCTTGTTTGAAATGGCCACCCAGCGAGTTCCGGTTCATTTGGGAGATTTCCCTAAATTCTCAGGTGCTTAGGATGAGGACCCGGACAACTTCATTTAGCTCTTTGAAGTTACTTATGAAGCTAACGTAGTGGACCAACACCAGAGGATGAGGATTTTTCCGGCTACTCTCTGTGACAAGGCAGCCAATTGGTATGGAAATGTGACACCACGAGAGCAAGGAACCTATCAAATCTTAAGGATGCCTTCTTGGCAAAATTTATAAGACAAGGATTTCAGGATCGACTTTCTCAAAAAATGGACTATCTACGGTAAGGCATATTGATCACTTTATCCAGAGGATGGAAACATTGGTGAGGAAGATGGGCACAAATGCCCCGAATGATAAGACCTTGAAGAGGAGATTTATTGTCGGGCTTAGGGATCCCACAGCGCAGCAGCATATTAGCACATGACCTGCCAATTTGATGGCTACTAAGGAACAAGCGAGGTTATGGGAAGAAGTGTAGTTAGGTCAGCCAAGGAGGATTGAGCTCCTCTACTCGGTAGAAAACCGAGTTCCTAAGGCCGCACACGATACTCCGCACAAAGACTGCAAAATATGCAGAAAACACAGTACACATGGAGCACGAAGACAAACTTCTTAGGTCTTACAATTGCGATCGAACTTATAGTCTGTGACTGACCAGGCCACTATATGTTTTATTAAAGAGCATATACAAAGAAGTGTCGAGTGGCCATTTGGCCTTTCACATGGACACTAATGGTAACATTGAGGTGTCTCCAAATTCAACCGACAAGAAGAAGACGATAATAGTCGATGAAATGGAAAATAAAGCAAAGGAGAAAATAAGGCAAGAAATGGCATGAGTTAGGTTTTCTTTGAACACGGATAACTACAAGATTCTTCTTCAAGACGGGTTTAACCTACAGCTCTCCAAAACCCAAGACATGAAAATGAGAGGGTATTAGAATCTGTTGTTCTATAAGGATGATTCCGATCAGGAACTGTTAGGATGATTGGTAGGTACAAGTGAAGGTGAGTGCTACACGATGCACATAGACCCAACAAAAGCCAATACCAATGATCATATGGAAGAAGAATCCTCGAAAAGGGATCAGACCTTGAATTGATGACTATGGTGGGAGCACAACACATGAACCTTATAGCAATGGTCAGCAAACCCTACAATTCTAATGGCACACCTAGTGCTCCAAGGAGATGATGGGGTGCTCTTTCCGCTCTTGTATCAAATATGTAGAGGTTGCTCAGCTTCATGGTGGTGTGGAATCCTACACAACAACTCTAAAACATGCAAAATCGACACTCGATCTCCCACAAACAAATGAGGGAAATGAGGTGAATGAAGTTGGATATGGAGAAAACTCATAAATTTTGATGAAGATGATGATGCATGGCTATGGAGGGTGGTGGTATGGAAGTGATTATGAGATACAAAACACTAAAACGAGTGAAAAAACTTTCAAAAAACTCTAACTACTTACCTTCCAACATCTATCTCCTAACACTCTTACCATCACACAATTTGTCTTGGAGCGTGTCCCCAACAATGACGCCAAATTTATTGTTGCTCTATACAAGGATGAGTATCAGTTCTTGGAGCTCCACCTCCTTAATTTTCAATCTGTGGAGATGTAAGGATGATATGACGATTGGGAATGAATGATGTGCATGAAGGTGGTGGTGAGAAACACACTAATGCACACACATAGACACACACACAAGGAAGAGGCAATAGGAGAGACAATGGAAGGAGAACTAATTATATTCATTGCTAAAAATAGAAAATATCTCTTACAATGCTTACATCTCAAACTATCTAACCTAAAAAATGAGGTCTTTAGCTCTTTTTATAGTTTTTGAGGTGATTTGACTAGTTTCACATCTAATAGCCGGCCTAGTAAAAAATCATGTCCTAAATTACTTTTGAGGTATCAAACAATGCCCAAAAGATATGAAATTTGATAAGTACATTCTACCTAATCTGCTTAAGCTTGAGGACTCCTTGGCTTACAGAAAATGGATCATTACAATGCAAAAATGGGGTTTTTATGTTACAATCAATATTGATTAGAATCACTATTGTCCCTCGTGGTGATTTTTGATAATTGAAGATCCATACTGATACAAAAAATTTGATGGTGGCTCCTTGGTCTCATTCTATGTCTATACTAGACTTAGATGTTTGGTACTTTAATAGTGGGGCAACCAAACATATTACCTCACAACCTAGTTTCTTCAGTTCACTTGAGCTTGCCCTATAGGGAATACTATCACATGTTCTAACAACTCCTCTTATCCTATGATGGGAGTTCATAAGAACATTTTGACTACTTTGATGGTGGTTCTTGCACATTGGCAAATGCTTTGTATATGCCATGGATCAAGAAATTTTTTTTGTCAGTTTCAGCATTAGCCAAGATTGTCTTGGTTGTCAAATTTTTTGGTAATAGATGTCTAGTTCATGATCTCTCAAATGGCAATTTTATTATTGCTTCTAGAATTTTATGCCATGGACTCTATAAGCTTATAGACTATGCAAAATCTATGAATGATTCGGCATGTGAAGTTCAAGATTCTCATACTATCTCAAATGCAAAGCTCTGGCATCCATGCTTTTGTCATCTCAATTTTGCTACTTTGCTACACCTGTAAAAATTTGAAACAGTTTCCTCTCTGCCCAAACTTGAAACAAAACGTGTCTGTGAAGGCTGCATTTTTGGCAATTCATTTCTCCTTCCCAAAAGATGGTACAATTCCAACCACTCATAAATTACATCTTGTTCATAGTGATGTTCGTGCTCCTATGAAGACAACTTCTTTTGGGAAATACCTTTACTTTGTGACTTTTATTGATGATTTCTGTAGGCATGCATAGATGTATCCATTGGAAGAAAATTTCTGAAGTGTTTATGTTCTTCAAACATTGTCTATTTTTGGATGAAAATCTATCAGTATGTGAATTGGGCACCCTCCACTCTGATCAAGGGGGGAATACATCTTCTAATTTTAATGCATTTCTAGATGAGTGTGGGATAAAACAGTAGTGCACAATGTTGTATAGTCAGGCTCTACCACATGGCTTTTGGCATGAGGTTGTTATGTGTGCACCATTTATACTTAGCACGTGTGCCACCAAAGCACTGTAATCTATCACTCCATATGAATCTTTGCATGGCAACAAGATATATGTTGCCTATGTGTCTTTGGTGGTCTAACATTTGCTTTAGTGATTGAAATGGCAGAAATCAAATGATAAAGCACGAAAGCATATTTTTATTGGAAATAGTTCACAAAGCAAAGGCTCTCATCTTTATCATCCATATACTAAACTCATTTTGGTTAGTCATGATGTTGTTTTTCTGGAAGATGCAAGCCATTACTTTCATGTACCAAGGAGACATCAGTTAGCTCTAAAGATGTATACAGTATTTTGTTTCCTCTTTTTATAGGTGGACAATCAAGTGTTGGTCCAAATGAGACAATTTCTCAACCTTTACAGGTTCCACATGATGAGGTAGATCATTCCATTTCTAAGGTAGATTTACATGACACACTTGTTGCTGAGAGAACTAACATAGAAGAGGCTAAAATAATGCCTAAATTTTTGGTTGAGACTTTTAGGGATAGAAAACTAGATGCAACTTTATCCTATCATACCCGTTCACGCTCTCATAGTGCTTCCTTTGCATCATGTTGCTATGCAATAGTTGCCTCTAGTATTTGTAATGAGAATGAGCTTGTTTCTTTCAATAAAGCACAAGATTCAAAAAATTGGATGGTTGTTATACAATCACAATATGATGCTATTATGAAGAATGGTACTTGGTATTTATGTGATTTGCATCCAAGAAAAATAGCCATTGGCAAGCTCAAATATAAGCCTGGTGGAACAATCAATAGCAATAAAGCTAGGCTTGTTGCTAAAGGTTATGCTCAAGAAAGATGCATTGATTTTGATGAGACTTTTGCTCCCACATGACAAATGACCAACACTCATAGCACTTGTGCATTTGCAGCTCATCATGGTTGGAATGTACATCAGTTGGACATTAAAACTACATTTTTGAATGGCGACTTACATGAGGAAGTGTATGTTGGGTGTGTGTAGAAGTGCGAGACACACACGAGAAGCACACACAAAGAGCACAAACACAGCAAGACACACAGAGAAGATGATGGCTAGAATAGCTCTCTCTATTGATCGATGAACTGAATTGAAGTAAGAGCTGAATAATATCCCTAAGTACAAAGTACCACCACATATGAGAGTATCAAGTATGTGGTAACATGGGGAAAAAACATCTGGCCAGCACTAGAGTAAAAAGTGCCCATGTATAGGGAAAAGGTTCACATCAAAGCTACTCGAGGAACACATAAGTGTAACAAACCCCCCTGGAGCGAATGATGTGAACACATACAGGGAGTGACAGATCAGCCCCCACAAGGTAATAAGCCTAAAGCTTTGCAAAAAGCTTCAAACTTTTCCCGTGGAAGAGCTTTGGTGAATATGTCTGCCACATTATCTTGTGTAGGCACATATACCAAATCAATATCTCCTGCATGAAGGCGCTCTCTCACATAGTGATAATGCACCTCTATATGTTTGGCCCGTGCATGAAACACTGGGTTTCGTGCAACAGCCAGAGCACTTTGACTATCTGTGAGAATATGTGTAGCAGCATCAATCTCCATGCAAAGATCCATCAATAGGTGTCTCAGCCATATACACTCCACTGTCGCTGTGAAAACTGCCCTGTACTCAGCTTCACAACTCGATGTTTCCACTGTAGGTTGCTTCTTACTCAACCAAGATATGCATGAGTCTCCAAGGAAAAAGCAATTACCACTAGTGGACACGTGAGTATCATAACAACCAGCCCAATCACTATCTGTAAAAGCATGCAAGCATGGCTGAACATCTCTCCCATAAAAGAGACCTAAGCTCAAAGTGCCTTGGAGATATCTAAACACACGTTTCACCACTTGCCAATGCTTAGTGCCAGGGCTATGCATGAATCGACTCAACTGGGAAACTGCATACTGTATATCCGGCCTTGTGTTGCATGCATATATAAGACATCCCACAGCTTGCTGATAAAGAGAAGTGTCAAATGCATCACTAGAATCCTCAACTGAGAACCTGAATCCTGTCTCAACTGGTGTGGAAACTGGCTTACAATCCTCAAAATCAAAATGCTGAAGTAGTTTTTCAACATACTTTGCTTGATGCATAACATTTCCCCCCTCAACGGATACAAACTGGATGCCAAGATAGTAGCTCAAAAGACCAAGATAAGTGACATCAAAAGTATGCTGCAAATCAGCCATAAGAATGTCAAGTTTTGAATGACATGACCCAGTCAAGAATATGCCATCGACATAAAGAACAAACACTATAAGATCAGCCCCATTTTTGCATACATAGAGTGTGCTTTCAATCGGACTACATGTGAAGCCAAGAGCAATCAAGTGCTTATGTATTTTGTCATACCATGCACGTGGAGCTTGCTTGAGACCATACAAGGCTTTATGCAAGTGACAAACCATATGCTCTTTCCCTTTCATAGCAAATCCAAGAGGTCGCTTCACATAAACCTCTTCTTGCAAATCACCATTCAAGAAGGCTGTTTTTATGTCGAACTAATGCACTTTCCAACCTCGATGGGCAGCCAATGCAACCACGGTACGAATGGTAGTCATGCGTGAAGTAGGTGCAAAAGTTTCCTCATAGTCAATGCCATATTGTTGCGCATATCCTTTGGCAACCAATCGAGCTTTGTAGCGATCAATGCTACCATCAGATTTTCTCTTAATCTTGTAAACCCACTTTGTACCAATGACATTCTTTCCTTTTGGCAATTCACATAACTCCCAAGTACCATTCCTATGTATGGAATCCATTTCTGATTGCATAGCACTCATCCATTGTGGATCGTTACATGTATCTTCAAAAGAAAGTGGCTCTTCATTACATGCTGTAGCAATAAGAGAATAATCCACAAAATTATTTGATGCATGGTGAGAGCTTGATCTTGTTCTACTAAGTAAAGGTGCACTCAATTTGCTATCCTGCAAAGTTTGTTTCAGCCACTTTGGCATAGATTGTGCACTCTTGATAGACATGCGTTCATTATGTAAAACATCTTCAATATGTACATCATGCGTGGGCTGAATTTCATGCTCAGTTTCAGCCATATTTTGACGCAAATGTTCAGCCATGTGTGGCTGGAAATTTCCAACAGTTTTGACAATTTTTTGCTGAATTTTTTTAGCCATGTTTGGCTAGAAATTCTCTGCATTTTCAGCCCGATTTGGCTGGAATTTTTCAGCCCTTGAACCTCAGTTGGCTGGTCTACATGGCCATAGTCAAGCGCACCATTTTGGAACAAAGGCATGAGTGTATCGAACACATCTTGTGAGCTAACTATTGGCAGTTTTTTGTCAAGTAGAGTTCTATTTTTACGCTCGGCAACACCATTTTGTTGAGGTGTATATGGCACCGTACATTGGTGTGAAATACCTCTTTCACAAAGAAAAGCATTAAACTCATGTGACATGTACTCACCACCACGATCCGTGCGTAGAATCAAAAGCTATTGTGAAGAAAAATCTTCAGCCATAGCTAAAAATGCTTTGAAGCAAGAAAATACCTCATTCTTTGCTTTCATAGGATACACCTATGTATGGCGAGTAGCATCATCAATGAAGGTAACAAAATATACATGCTTCCCAAAAGATGCAGTCTTGACGGGACCACATACATCACTATGAACAAGTTGCAATTTTTTTGTAGTGTGTGTATGACTATCTTTTGGAAAAGAAGCACGATGCATTTTTCCAAGAATGCAACCTTCACATGCATGCTTTTCAATAGACTCAAGTGTAGGCAAGCCAATGACCATATCTTTATTTTGCAAATAGAGCAAACTATTGAAGTTCAAGTGACCAAAACGAGCATGCCAAAGCTCCATTTCAGCCATGAAGAAGTATGAGCAACTAAAGCATTCGAGGCAGCCCTCTTGTATGTATCCATGCGATACAAACCATTACATAATGTACCGGACATCACGATAACATCGCCATTGCTGAAATCATGAACCATACACTTATCATCAACAAAGTGTACATGAAGTCCAGCTTTGGCAATCAACGGAACTGAAATTAATTCTTCTTGATACCGGGCACATACAATGCATTTTTCAAGAGAATCACACCTCCATTTGCAGTCGTAAGCTCAATTTCTCCTACTCCAATGATAGGATAAGAGGCATTGTTTGCACACACCACATGTCCTCCTTTAGGTGCATCTTTCAAAGAGGCAAAAAATCTTTTGCATGATGTTATGTGCTTTGAAGCACCACTATCAAAGAACCAATCCGAATCAGCCTCACTCACAACCATACATTTAGAATGTAAAGAAGCATCATAATGACATGTAACAACACATGCCCAAAAATCTTGAGCCATGTTAGCTTCATCATTCTTTGCATTTGCTGAATTTTCAGCAATAGACATGCCGGATTCCTTCTTCTTTTCATTGTGTTTAGCAAGCTTTCTACACTCATCAATAGTATGACCAGCCTTCTGGCAATATTTGCATCTCTTCTTCTTTTGCAAATCACCATCATTAGAGGAATGAGTGGAAGAGGAAGCTAAAGGCTTTGGTTTTGATGAACCAAAAGCTGAACCATACTTGCTTTTCCCCTTTGTGAGATAGCAAGTGCTTGCGTTCCCTCAATCAAACCACTCCTATTCACTCTAGATTGCTCTTCTTCCAAAAGAAGAGACACAACCTCATCAAATGCATACATATTAGGATTTCCTTTTGAAACCAAACGGAGTGTAGTAGCAAAGCTTTGAAAAGATTCCGGTAATCCTTTCAATAATGTAGAAATGAGTGATGCATCCGGAATGATCTCATCTATGTTTGCCAATTGCTCTTTCAAGTCCTTGATGCGTGTCACATACACATCCACTGACTCATTTTCAGCCATACATACATCCTCAAGTTGCTTCCTTAAGTATGCAACACGTGCTTCATTACGCACGGCATACAAAGAAGCAAGAGTGTCCCATGCCTGTCTCGATGTAGAACATGACCGAATGTGTGGAACTATATGACGCTTCACTGAAAGCGCAATCAAAGCATGAGCTTGAGCATCTTTTCCATCCCATCTAAGCTGCTCCTGTGTAGGTGGAGAAGGAGAAACCACTGTACTCGAAGAAGAAGCTCCATCTGTGACAGTAGACTGTGAAGTAGAAGCACCTGCCAGTCTTTGATCTACATCTACCACTATGTTCCAAAGTTGTTTTGCAACAAGAACATGCTTCATCATGTAAGACCACATCGGATAGTTGGTCCCATCAAGCTTGTCTTCAACTTGAAGCATGCCAAACAAGTCATTGCTGCCCGCCATTTCACTAAGGAACAAGAATGTGACAAAATCTTCACTTCGATGAAAGCTGAAATGAGTGCTGAAATTTCAGCTCACAAGCCGTCACTCTGATGAAAATTCTGACTGCACGAATGGCTTCGAAATTGGGGTAAAACCCCAACATACCTGGTGGAAATGTTTCTGGGCTGCTGAAATTCACACTTCTATGCTCCGAAGTCGATTTGCACCGTTAAAGTGCACGTGCGCCGCGACGTGAAAAACTGAAACTTGAGAAGAAGCTGAACCTGCTCTGATACCACTGTTGGGTGTGTGTAGAAGTGCGAGAGACACATGAGAAGCACACACAAAGAGCACAAATGCAGTAAGACACACGGAGAAGACGATGGCTGGAATAGCTCTCTCTATTGATCGATGAACTGAACTGAAGTAAGAGCTGAATAATATCCCTAAGTACAAAGTACCACCACATATGAGAGTATCAAGTATGTGGTAACATGGGGAAAAAACATCTGGCCAGCACTAGAGTAAAAAGTGCCCATGTATAGGGAAAAGGTTCACATCAAAGCTACTCGAGGAACACATAAGTGTAACAGTGTACATATTTCAGCCACATGGTTTTATGAAAAAAAGGCATGAAAACAAAGTGTGCAAGTTGAAAAAGGCATTATAAGGTTTGAAGCAAGCACCACATGCTCGGTATGAAAAGATACATGCCTACTTGATTGCACATGGTTTTGAAAATAGTCCAACTAAGAGCACCTTATATGTTAAGCAAGGAGATTATGTACTTCTGATCATTGTCTTATATGTTGATGCCATGCGATTCAATGGTCCCAATGGGAAGCATATTGGTGAATTTAGGGTTGATTTGCATGCCTCTTTTGAGATGTTAGATTTGGGGCATTTGCATCATTATTTGGGCATTCATTCTATGCAAGTTGATGGGGGAATAATTTTGTGGCAAGCAAAATATATTAACAAATTATTGCAATGTTTTTTCCTTGAAGATTGCAAACCTATTGCCATTCCTATGGAAACAAGTTTATAGTTGAGCCTTCATGATGTTGGAGATGCACTTGATGTTGTTCTCTATTAGAAAGTTGTTGGATGCTTGATTTACTTATGCATACCTCGGCTTTCTATTCAATTTTTGGTCTCTCAAATGAGCAAGTTCACACATTTCCCAGGTATCAAGCATTGGTAGGTGGTTAAGCGAATCTTTTGCTACTTGAGTGGTATTGAGCTACTTGGATTGTTTTATCCCAAGGGGGGATCATTACCACTAGATTTACATGCTTTTTCTAACTCAGATTTGGTTGGTTGCTATGACACTCGTGTGTCCACTAGTGGTTTTTTCTTCATGCTTGATAGCTCATACATATCTTGTTTGGGAAGAAGCAACCTAATATGGTCACTTCTAGTTGTGAGGCTAAGTATAGGGAATCTTTCATAGCAATTATTTAGTGTGTGTGGCTCAGATATCTTTTGGCTGATTTGGGTGTTGTTTAGTCTTTTGCCACCACCAATCTTCACTAATAGTATGAGCACATGGGTGATTGCGAGGAACCATTTGTTCCATGCTCGCACTAAGCACATTGAGGTGTAATATCATTATTTCACAAAGAGTTTCGTTGCTCGAGAGATTAGTTTTGGAATGATTCCATACATCATGATGATAATCATTTGGTATCAAGAAGAATTTGATTTCAATTCCTACTATTGCTAGTGTCCGACTTATGTACATTTTGTTTATAACAAATGTATGCTTCATGATTTCAACAATGGCAATATTATTTTGATGTCAAGGACTCTATTCAATGGGTTGTATTGTTTGGATACATATAAGAGATTCGCCTCAATTATTTTCTTAAACATACTTCTTCTATGGCAAAAATGGAGTTATGGCATGCTCGTTTTGGTCATTGAACTTCAATAGTCTACTTTACTTGAAAAAGAAGGATATGGTCATTGGTTTGACCACACTTGATCCCATTGAAAATCATGTATGTGAAGGTTGTATACTTGAAAAAATGCATCGTGCTCCTTTTCCCAAAGATGGTTTTATGCATGCTGCACGAAAATTGCAACTTGTTAAGTGTGATGTATGTGGTCCAACTTGTTAAGTGTGATGTATGTGGTCCAACTTGTTAAGTGTGATGTATGTGGTCCAACTTGTTAAGTGTGATGTATGTGGTCCCATCAAGACTTCATCTTTTGGCAAGCATGTATACTTTGTTACCTTCATCGATGATGCAACATGCCATGATTTGGTGTATCATATGAAAAAAAAAGAAAGAGGTATTCTCTTGCTTCAGAATGTTTTTAACTATGGTTGAAATTTTTATGAAAATAAGCTTTTGATTCTTTGCACGCATCGTGGCAATGAATACATGTCACATGAGTTTAATGCTTTTCCTTATGAGAGAGGTATTCTTTATGTTGATGACAATCTCTTGGCTAGTTCATGTGATGAGAAAATTGGCATGCTTATGGATGATTGGTAGCATACTTTTGATGTCACATATCTTGGTCTTTTGGAGTATTATCTTGGGATCCAGTTTATATTCGTTGATGAAAGAATTGTTGTGCATCAATTAATTAAAGTATATTGAGAAGCTACTTCAACATTTTGGTTTCGAGGATAATAAGCCTATCTCAAGATGAGTGGAAACAGAATTTTGGTTCTCAAGTGAGGATGGAGGTGCTGCATTTGATACTTATCTTTATCAACAAGCTATGGGATGTTTAACATATGCATGTAACACAAGGTCATACATACAATATATAGTTTCCTAGCTGAGTTGATTTATGTATAGCCCTCGAACAAAGCATTGGCAAGTGGTAAAAAGTGTGTTTAGATATCTTAAAGTCACTTTAAATTTGGGTCTCTTTTATGGTAGAGATGCTAATCCATGCCTGCATGCTTTTATAGATAGTGAGTGAGTTGATTGTTATGATACATAGCTGTCCACTAGTGGTAATTGCTTTTTCCTTGGAGGATCATGCATATCTTGGTTGAGTAAGAAGCAACCTATTGTGGTCACATCAAGTTGTGATGCTAAGTACAAGGCAGTATTCATAGCTACAGTAGATTGTATATGACTGAGATGCTTATTGATGGATCTATGCATGGAGATGGATGCAGCTATGCATATTCTCATTGATAGTTAGAGTGCATTGGTGGTTGCAAGAAATCTTGTGTTTCATGTGTGCACAAATCACATTGAGGTTCATTATCATTATGTTAGAGAATGCCTTCATGCTAGATATATTGATTTGGTATATGTGCCTACACAAGATAATATTTCAAACATATTCACCTAAGCTCTTGCATGGGAAAATTTTGAAGTTTTCCACAAAGCTTTAGGCTTATTACCTTATGGGGGATGATCTATGTGTGGTCACATCGTTCGTTCCAGGGGGGTTTCTTACACTTATGTGTCCCTCAAGTAATTTTGATGTGAACCATTTCCCTATACATGGGTGCATTTAACTCTAGTGTTGGCTAGAAGTTTTTTCCCCATGTAACCACATATACATGATATACTCAATAATTCACTTCATTCAATCTCAATCACTTAATAATTCACTTATAGCTCTCACTTCATTCAATCTCATATCATTGATCATCTATTTTTAAAGAACTCTTCTAACCATCACATGTCTCTGTGCTTCGATCTTCTTCTTTGATCTTGTGTGTACTTTGATTTGTGCTTCCTTAGTTAATCACAAACCCAACGGGATATGCTAATTAGCATCCGAGACTTGTTGAAGAAATCCCTTGGAAAATGCCTCAAAAAACCACTAAAAAACATGGGGGATGTAAGGGTCATCTAACCTTACCTCTATGTTCATATACATATATCTTTTATAGATCATTGCCTCAAGAAGACCATTATGTGGGTTTCAAGGCTCCCACACAAGTGTGCCTGACTCTCTTCTCCTCTCTCTTCCTCCATCTCCTCATTACTTCTCTTGTTGAACCCACAAGGGGCTTTCATTGATATAGAGCATGTTGAAGGTTGGTGTGCAAAGAGCTTTAATGGGAGTTTTGTTGATATATTTAGGTAGTGATGTGTGTGAACACACTAGGACTTTCGGGGAAAATTTTTCCCTCTTTAGGAGGTTTTTTCCCCTTGGCTTGCATATAAGCCTATAATCTAATGGATAACTTATCTTTGCATATTTTTTGGTAATACATTCAATATTATGTGTTATGCTCCAAGCTTCTTCTTCTTCCTTGTGATATTTGTGTGCTTCCACAGACCTCAAACTCAAACAATTCGTATTAGAGCAGGTCATTGTTTCATCTAGCACATCATCAACACCCCTCTAGTCACAGACTCATAATCGCATGAAATTTGGTGAGCATAATCAAAGTGATTAGGAGTTCGAAATAGCTTTGTTGTGTGGTGTCAAAATCGTGATCTAAGCTTGTTTTGGCCTCCAAATGCACTATCATAGTGCTTGTGTAGGCAATTTTGTCTTTTTGTGCCAAAGATATATACAAGTTTCATTTTGCCAATATAAGCATCTCGAAGTTTGCTACAAGTTTAGCAGAACTTGACAAGGTAGTTCTGTTCAACTTTTTGAGATACAAACATTTTTCTACATCAGGGTATTTTAGTCAGTGACCATGGCTAAAAGTAGTGATGTATTTCATATGTTGGTTGTTGAAGATAAGTTGGATGGTACCAATACCCATTATGGGCTTATATGATGCATCATGTATTGATTGCAAAAGGACTGTGGAAAATTGTGCAAGTTGTTGAAAATGTCCTATTACACCTGCACATATAGTTACTAAAGGTGATGTAAATGACATTGAAGATGGTGATATTCTTCATGTTCATGTTCATGTTGCAATTCCTACTGCATCTACTACAAAGCAGATTTGTTGGGATGACATAGATGCTTACGCACATGCATTGATAGCCTTGTCTATCAAACATGCCATTATTCCTCACATTCACTCTTGTAGAATAACAAAGGATGTTTGAGATACACTTACCACTTTATACCAGGCGAGGAATGATGCTCGTGTTGCTTACCTCCGAAAACAAATGGAGAGTGAGCATGTGAATGAAAGAGATTCCATGGATAGTTTTTTGACAAAGATCAAAGACTTGAAGGATCACTTGATTTCTGTTGATGAAGTCTTACCTGATGGTTAACTTGTGTAGACTGTTCTGAATGGTCTTCCAAATTCATATCAGAGTTTTGCTTCTACTCTTTGATTGATGGTGAAAGGCAAAACAAATGCCTTAATATTTGAGAAGTTATTCTCTGTTCTGTTGTAGGAAGATCAATCTAGGTAGAACACATCCATTATGCATGTTGCAGATCAAGCTTTCTTGGCTAGTCCGAAAGGCAAAGGTAAATGGAGCTCTTCTACTAGTAAGAAAAGATCTACTAATTCGGCACAATCAAAGAAGGATTACAAAGGCGAGAAGAAAATAGAAAAGTAGAATTTTTTTTTGCAAATACTGTAAAGGAAATGATCATGTCATAAAGAGTCACCCAAAATTGGTTGCAAAAGAGACAAAGAAGAAAGAGGCTAGAATGGTTGTTGCAGAGGCCTCTATACCCAAAACAAAGTGTGTTAATCTTTTTCAGAATGAAGAATGGGCATTTACTACTACTGTTTGTAGTTATGACCCATCTTCACATGAATAGTGTATGTCTACAGTAGACTCATATGTTTGGTACTTTGATAGTTTGGCAACAAAACATATTACCTCATAGCTCAGTTTCTTCACTTTATTTGAGTGTGCCCCTACATAGAATATTATCACATGCATCAACAACTCTTATCCTGTCATGGAAGTTGGTAAGATCGTTCTGACTACTGCCAATGGTAGTTCTTTTACATTCTCAGATGCTTTATTTGTGCCAAGGATCAAGAAAAATCTGTTATCAATTTCAACATTACCCGAGATTGGCTTGGTCGTGAAATTTGTTGATGACAGTTGCACACTTCATGAGCTGTCAAATGGCAACAACATTATTGCTTCTGGCATTTTATAGCATGGGCTATATAAGCTCATAGATTATGCAGAATCTATGAATGATTTAGCATCTGTGGTTCAAGATTCTTAGGCTATGTCAATTGCAAAGCTTTGGCATGCATGCTTTCATCATCTGAATTTTGCTATATTGCTACACCTACAGAAATCTGAAATGGTGTCCTCTTTGCCCAAAATTGAGCCACTTGATAAACATGTATGTGAAGGCTATATTTTGGGAAAAATGCAATGTTCCTCCTTTTCAAAAGATGGTTTAGTTTGAGCTACTAAAAAATTACAGCTTGTTCATAGTGATGTATGTGGTCCTATGCAACCACCTTCTTTTGGGAACTATCTTTACTTTGTGACTTTCATCAATGATTTTTCTAGGCATGCATGGGCATATTCATTGAAAGCAAAGTTTGAAGTGTTTATGGCTTCAAACAATTTTTGGTTTTGGCACCCTCCATAAAATAGGCACCCTCCATTCTGATCAAGGGGGGGAATATATGTCTTCTGATTTTAATGCGTTTTTTGTTGAACATGGGATAAAACATCATTGTACAGTGCCATATACACCTCAACAGAATGGAGTTGCTGAAAGGAAGAACAGGTCACTCATGGAGATGGTAAGGTGTATGGTCAAGAGTCAGGCTTTACCACATAGTTTCTAGCTTGAGGTTGTTGTGCAGCATATGTACTTAACAGGTATCCCACTAAAGCATTACCGTCTATCACTCCATATGAGGTTTGGCATGGTCGTAAGTAATCTCTTGTTCACTACGTGTTTTTCGTTGTCTGGTTTTCTCATTATGGGTTTTTTGGGTCCAAGGGTAAGAATAGGCACCATAGTTGTAGCCCAATTAGGTACTACCTCCAAGTTGAACAAGTAAGCATCACGAAGTTCATATGATACTCCTTGTGGTGTTTCTCCTGAATTAAGTCTAAAAAGGTGATCTACATGATGGTGAGTCTTGCCTTTCCTTACTACCACTTCAAAAACATATTCCATTCCTAATAGGAACCATCTTACTAATCTTCCTATATTGAAGGGTTTGCTCACAAGGTAGAGTAGGACCCGATGATCTATAAAGAATTTGAAATGATTTGCAAGAAAATAATGTCTAAACTTCTTAGCTGCATATACCATGCCTACTCCTTCTCTTTCTGTAGTTGTGTAGTTTCTTTATGCTGCATTTAATTTCCTACTTGCAAAAGTGATGGGAAGATCAATGTTTCCTTCACTCGTGGGTTGTGCTAGCACACATCCAATAGCAAAATTGGAGGCATCCACATGAAGATGTAATGGTATAGTCCAATCTAGTGTTGTCAAAATTGGTGTTGAACACAATCATAGTTTAAGCTTGTTGAAAGAGTTTTCGCACTCTTCATTCCATTGAAAGTAAGTTAGAAGTTGTATAGAGGTTTTGTTGTTATAGAATACATGTGAATAAAACCTCTATATATCCACAATGTCCCATAATAACTTGTAATTCCCTGGCATTCTTCGGTCTACGTAGCTTTGCAATATCTCTAACCTTATCTTCATCCATTGAGATCCTGTTCTTGGACACTATATGTCCTGAAACGTTTCCTTGTTTGACAATGCAAACACATTTTTTTGGGTTCAAGAAGGCCTAATATTCTCCAAATTTGTCAAAGATATATTTGAGAGCTGGGATATGTGTGTGTCTCATGTTGGAATGAGTCCATAGGTCATCACCATAGACCTATAAGTTCTTCTGCAAGAATTCCTTAAACACATGACACATCAACCTTTGAAATGTGGCGGTAGCATGGGTAAGCATCACACAAAATGTAAAGATTCTCCATTCTATGGAAAAATATGTTTTATGTTGGTCTTCAAGGGTGATGGCTACTTGATTGTAACTTGATAATCCATCAAGGAAACTATATACTTCTTTGCTTGCTACATATTCTAATATGTGTTCGATGATAGGAAGCAAATAGCTATCTCATATGGTGGTTGCATTAACTTTTCACAAGTTAATGCACACATGTAGCTTCCCATTCTTTTTGGGCACTACCACAATGAGGGATATTCATTCGATATGCTCAATTTCATAGATAAATATTGCTTCTAATTGGCGATCAATTTCCTCTTTGATTTCGGTTGCATAATTATCATTATATGTGTAAAGTTTTTCCTTAGTAGGTTTGGCTTCCAATGACATCAAGATTTCATGAGAAAAAAATACTTGGGTCCACTCCTTTAAAATCCATATAATTCCATGCAAGCACGTCTCTGTATTCTCTCAATAGATTTATCAACTCTCGTTCTTCTTCTTCACTTAAGTCGTGCCCTATGTACGTACATCTATCTTCTCCATCTTCTATGTTTAACACAAATTTTTTGGACTTTTCTTTGTTTTCATAGGCTTCTCTTATCAAGGACTCTCATTTCGGCATTTTTATCATGATCTTTGTATCCTCTACCTCATATTTCTTGAAATTTTTGGGCACTTCGAACAAGGATTCTTCTTCTTCTCGGGTGCTTACTTTGTTCTTACCTTTCTTTTTCTCACTCTTGTCATCTTCTATCATAGTCAACTTCTTCTTTGACTCTCCTCTTTCAAATTCTTGAGTCCTAGCCTCTATCTTATAAAGATATTCTTCCTCTGAGGCACAATATGATTCCATGATGATGGATTCCTCATCACTAACTTCCCTAAGTGTAAGTGTGCTAGCTCACATTTTTCTAGAGCAATTTCAAACATGAGTGGTGCTATGGTGAAAATTGAAATTTCATAGTTGTCTTCATCAGAATGGGGGGTACACTACTCCTCATTGATAGTTATGTCCATCATGGCTAAGATTTTTGCCCAACCATGCAGTTCAAACTCTTCATTAGTGAATGCCATAGGTGCATAGGATGGGTCTTGAATAGTTCTAGGATTCTCATTAGCACTCATGCTTCTAAAGGTTAACCTTTTCTCCCCTCCACTACAACTTTACACATCCATAGGTGAGTATCCTCATGCATACAAGAAGATCCTCATGCATCCACGAAGATCCTCATCCTATGGAATGGACTGACTCAATCTCATCCAATGTTCTATGGATTGGGTTCCATTGCAAGGGTACATCTTTGTGGGAATAGTCTTTGATAGTGACTTTAGTGGTCACACCTAGGTGTTGTAAGTACAAGGAATTGGTTCCCTAGTCTTGAACTATCTGCAACTATCTCATGAAGGGCCTATCTAAAATCATCTCATAGACATGGTTTTTATTGAAATCACATATTTCAAAATTGAGTTCAAACTCCACAACACAAGTAATGAGAGTTATCCCTTTTAGCAACCCTAAATGTTTCTAAATATGTTTGTCTTCCATTTGCAACTTCATTCTAATTGGCTTGAGTGTTGGCCCACGTATCTTCCATAGGGAAATGGTAGCAATAATGAATCCTACTCTCGAGTCTAGAATAGGTTTTGTTGTGTAGCCTTGATAAGTGATATCTAGAATGGTGTTCCCTTTTTCTCCTTCGCTAATATCACCTATCCTATCTAATGGTATCTCTTGTTGGAGTTAGAAGTCTGCGGAAGCACGCAAACAGCAGAAGGAAGAAGAAGAAGCTTGGAGCCCAAACACACATTATTGAATGTATTACTAGAGAATGTACAAAGATAAGTAGCCCATTAGGGCAATAGGCATATATACAAGCCGGGGGAAAAAAAACTCCTAAAGAGGGAAAAAAGTGCCCCGGCGGTCCTAGTGTGTTCACACACATCACTACCTAAATATATCAACAAATCCCCCTTACGGTGAACAAGGAGCTGGCACTCATGTCTAAGGAAGTGCCAATCTATGTGGAAATCACTCCACAAAGGAAGTAAGCCCAAAGCTTTGCGGAAAGCTTCAAACTTCTCCCTAGGCAGAGCCTTCATGAAAAGGTCTGCAATGTTCTCCTGCGTGGGCACATATGCCAAGCTGATCTCCCCAGCAGAGAACCTCTCCCTGACATAGTGATAATGCACCTCAATGTGCTTAGTGCGAGCATGGAACACAGGGTTCCTCGCAACTGCCAATGCGCTCTGACTGTCAATGAAGATGAGTGGTTGCAGAAGACTGGCCAACACCCAAATCAGCCATAAGGCGTCTGAGCCACACACAAACAGTCGCTATGAAAGCTGCCCTATACTCAACCTCACAACTAGAAGTGGCCACAGTAGCCTGCTTCTTGCTCAACCAAGATATACATGAGCTACCAAGCATGAAGCAAAAACCAGCCCAATCTGAGTCAGAAAAAGCATGCAAATCTGGCGGTAGTGATCCTCCCTTGGGATAAAACAACCAAAGTAGCCGAGTACCACTCAAGTAACGAAAGATGCGCTTAACCGCCTTCCAATGCGTGACTCCTGGGCAATGCATAAACTTGCTCATCTGTGAGACAGCAAAGTGAATATCTGGCCGAGTAATGCATAAGTAAATCAAGCATCCAACAGCCTGCTGATAGAGAACAGCATCAAATGCATCTCTAGCATCATGAAGACTCAATCGTAAACCTGTCTCCATAAGAGTGGCAATAGGCTTACAGTCTTCAAGGCCAAAACGTTGCAATAATGTGTCAATATATTTTTTTTGACACAAAGCCATTCCACCATCAACTTGCATAAACTGAATGCCCAAATAGTGATGCAAATACCCCAAATCAGACATCTCAAATGAGGCATGCAAATCAGCCTTCAAATCAGCAATATGCTTCTCAATAGGACCAGTGAGCAGCATGTCATCAACATAGACAACAATGATCAGAAGCACATCATTAGCATGCTTAACATATAAGGTGCTTTCAGTTGGACTGTTCT
The DNA here is from genome assembly GCA_020310875.1 of Ceratopteris richardii. Taxonomy (NCBI): domain Eukaryota; kingdom Viridiplantae; phylum Streptophyta; class Polypodiopsida; order Polypodiales; family Pteridaceae; genus Ceratopteris; species Ceratopteris richardii. The sequence goes on from CM035440.1 coordinate 83,202,417, forward strand.
CAAAACCATGTGCAACCAGATAGGCATGTATCTTCTCATACCAAGCACATGGTGCTTGCTTTAAACCATATAACGCCTTCTTTAACCTGCACACCTGGTTTTCATGCCCTTTCTGCACAAAGCCACGGGGCTGAAAAACATACACTTCTTCATGCAAGTCACCATTCAAAAATGATGTTTTAATGTCCAACTGATGTACATTCCAACCATGATGGGCTGCAAGTGCACAAATGCTCCGAACAGTAGTCATACGGCATGTAGGTGCAAAGGTCTCATCAAAATGAATGCCTCTTTCTTGTGCATAACCCTTTGCAACAAGCCTAGCCTTATACCTATCAACTGTACCATCAGGTTTACGCTTCAGCTTGTATACCCACTTAGTGCCAATGGCCTTCTTGCCAGGAGGCAAGTCACATAAAGACCATGTACCATTCTTCATTATAGCATCATATTCAGATTACATAGCAGCCATCCAATTTTCAGAATTATGTGCTTCATCAAAAGAAACATGCTCATTCTCATCATAGAGACTAGACGCAGCCATAGCATAGCAATCTGATGCAAAGGAGGCACTATGAGAGCCTGAACGAGTACGATATGACAAAGGTGCATCTAATTTGTTGTCACGCAAAGTGTGCACCAGCCATTTTGGCATAGTTTTTGCCTGCTCAATATCGGCTCTCTCATCAACATCATGTAAATCTACATCAGAAATGGAATGATCTGCATCACCATATGAAAGCTACAAAGGCTGAGAAGTTGCCTCATTAGGACCAACACTAGACTGTCCACCTGTAAAAAGAGGCATCAAAGTATCATACATGTCTTTAGAGCTAACAGATGTCTCCTTAGTACATGAAAGCAATGGCTGAATAGCATCTTCCACAAAGACAACATCACGGCTAACCAGAATGCGTTTAGTTTGTGGATGATATAGACGATAGCCTTTACTTTCAGAACTGTACCCAACAAAAATACATTTTAGTGCCTTATCATCCAATTTTCTGCGATGTTGTTCAGGCACTAGTGCATATGCCAAACAACCAAAAACATGCAGATGAGCAACAGATGGCTTGCGGTCATGCCTAGCCTCATATGGCATGATAGAGTGCAGTGCTTTAGTGGGACACCTATTCAGTACATATGTTGCACACATGACAGCCTCAAGCCAGAAACTATGAGCTAAAGCCTGACTCTTGATCATACACCTCGCCATCTCCATGAGAGACCTGTTCTTCCATTCAGCAACTCCATTCTATTGAGGTGTATACGGCACTGTACACTGGTGTTTTATCCCACGTTCAACCAGAAATGCATTAAAATCAGAAGACATATATTCCCCCCCTCGATCAAAACGGAGGGTGCCCATTTTTACATGCTCATAGATTTTCAACCAAAACCAAAAACTGTTTAAAGAACATGAACACTTCGGACTTTGCTTTGAGTGGATATACCCATGCATGCCTGGAAAAATCATCAATGAAAGTCACGAAGTAAAGGTAATTTCCAAAAGAGGGTGTCTGCATAGGACCACAGACATCACTATGTACAAGTTGCAATTTCTATGTAGCCCAAATTGAACCATCTTTTGGAAAGGAGGAATGCTGCATTTTGCCCAAAATACAGCCTTCACAAACATGTTTTCCAGGTGCCTCAAGTTTGGGCAAAGAGGACACCATTTCAGATTTCTGCAAGCGTAGCAAACTAGCAATATTCAGATGACCAAAGCGTGCATGCCAAAGCGTGCATGCCAAAGCTTTGCATCTGACATAGCCTGAGAATCATTTACTGCACATGCCAAATCATTTTCAGATCTTTCATAGTCTATGAGCTTATACAGCCCACGACATAAAATGCGAGAAGCAATAATCACATCGCCATTTGACAGATCATGAACTGTACACCTGTCATCAACAAATTTCACAACCAAGCCAATCTTGGCTAATGCAGAAACTGATAACAGACAAAGTGAAAGAACTACCATTAGCAGTAGTCAAAATGATCTTACCAACTCCCATAACAGGATAAGAGGAGTTGTTGGTGCATGTAACAGTATTCCCTATAGGGGCAGGCTGGAGTGAAGAGAAGAAACCGCGCTGCGAGGTAATATGTTTGGTCGCCCCACTGTCAAAATACCAAACATCTGAGTCTACTGCAGACATGCACTGCTCATGAGAAGATGGGTCAAAACTGCAGATAGTAGTAAATGCCCATTCTTCTTCCTGCACAAGATTTGCAGACTCTGTTTTTGGTGTAGAGGCCTCTACAACAACCACTCCAGCCTCTTTCTACTTTGCCTCTTTAGCAGCCAGTTTTGGACAGTTCTTTATGATATGATCATTCCCTTTACAATACTTACAAAACAATTTCTGCTTTTCTGATTTCTTCTCATCTTTATCTTCCTTCTTTGAATATGCAGAATTAGCAGATTTCTGCTTACTAGTTGAAGAGCTCCATTTTCCTTTGCCCTTCTGACTAGCCAAGAAAGCTTGATCTGCAACTCGCATAATGGACCTGTTTTGCCTGGACTGATCTTCCTGCAACAGAACAGAGACTAACTCCTCAAATGATAAGGCGCTCGGATTGCCTTTCATCATCAACCGAAGAGTAGAAGCAAAACTCTGATATGAGTCAGGAAGACCATTCAGAACGGTCTGCACAAGTGAGCTATCTGGTATAACCTCATCAGCAGAAATCAACTGTTCCTTCAAGTCTCTGATCTTTGTTAGGAAACTGTCCATAGAATCACCTTCATTCATGTGCTCACTCTCCAATTGTTTTCGGAGGTAAGCAACACGAGCCTCATTCCTAGCTTGGTACAATGTGGTAAGTGTATCCCAAGCATCCTTATGTTCTGCAAGAGCGAATGTGAGGAATAATGGCACGTTTGACAGACAAAGCTATCAATGCATGTGCCTGGGCATCTCTGCCATCCCAGGGAATCTGCTCTATAGTAGGTGCAGCAGAAAAAATAGCATGAACAGGAATCTGCGGAATATCATCTTTGACACCATCTTCATTAGCTCCAACACCTGTATTTGCAGTACCTGTCATTACAGGTGTAATAGAACGTCTTTCAACACCCTGCACAATGTTCCACAATCCTTTTGCAACCAATACATGTCGCATCATATAAGCCCATAATGGGTAGTTGGTACCATCCAACTTATCCTCAACAGCCAACATACGGAATACATCACTGCTTTCAGCCATGGCCGATGACTAAAATACCTTGATGCAGAAAAATTGATTGTATCTCAAAAAGTTGAATGAAACTGCCGAGACCAATTCTGCTAGACCTGTAGCAGACTTTGAGACACTTAAACTGACGAACAGAAACTGGTATATACCTTTGGCACAAAAAGATGAAATAGCCTACACAAGCACTGCGATAGTGCATTTGGAGGCCGAAACGAGCTCAGATCGCGATTTCGGCACCACAAAGCGAAGTTGTTTTGATCTCAAAAACACGCTGAGCATGCTCACCAAAATTCGTGCGATTCTGAGACCGCAAACGGAGGAGTGTCAACGGCACCCTAGATGAAGCGATGACCTGCTCTGATACCAATTGTTGGAGTTAGACGTATGCGGAAGCACGCGAACATCACAAGGAAGAAGAAGAAGCTTGGAGCCCAAACACACAATACTGAATGTATTACTAGAGAATGTACAAAGATAAGTAGCCCATTAGTGCAATAGGCGTATATACAAGCCGGGGGAAAAAAACCTCCTAAAGAGGGAAAAAAGTGCCCCAGCGGTCCTAGTGTGTTCACACACATCACTACCAAATATATCAACATCTCTAGTACCGTCTTATGTGATCCTACTTGAGATTGGGGCTTAGCTATCTCTTGCACTTGGTTAGCTATGTGCTTCCACAAGCTAGGTTTAATTTTAAGTAGCTTCTCTAAAGTGATGTTACACTGCACTTTAGTGTTATTCATTGTTTTTGTGTTCCTTGGTAGAATTGATTCCTTGTTTCTTAGCCTAAATGTAGGGGCTCTCATATGAATGGACCTTGACTCCCATGGGCATGTGAAGTGAGGCAATTCCTACAAGGAATTGGATTTGACAGGTACTTGTCACTTTAATGCATGTTTTCTTACTCCCCATAGATAAACGGAATGTCCTAAGGGAATCAATCCTCACAATCATCCACTATCTTAGTAGGAGGAGGGTTCTTGGTCACCTTGGCCCATTTCTTCTCTTGGATTTCTCTTAAGAACTTCTAGGAGTAATGATTTGAAGGAACTTCGTCATCTGTAGAATTAGGAACATAGGCTTTATTAGAAGGTAAGCTTATCCTTTCACTTCCACTACTTTGAGATTCAGGTGTAACGAAAGTCTTAGGTTTAGCTACCAATCCCTCTAATATCTCCAATAGTTCTTCAAACTATAGGTGTGGCTTCACTGAGTTTGTTCGATTGAAAAGATAGCTTACATCGAACATAGTCTAAGCTAATTCTACTATTTTTGCACAAAGCTTGGTCCTTTCTATCTCTAATTCTGCTCTAGGATAGCACTTATATAACGCAACCACATACGACCCTTCTTGAATTCAAACCTGATAAGCCTTGCTCTAGGTGGTGGTGGTGGTATGGATGAAGGGTTTTGATGAGATGAGAGAGATGGTGGTAATGTTTGAGAGTGCATTTGGGATGCTATCTCATAGGCTTTATCAAAGTCGATCTTGAGGAAGACCACATCTTGTCTTGACTCATTTGCAAAGCCGAGACCTTCACAGATATCTATAATGGTTTCCAAAATTGACCTGCCTTTGATGAAACCTTTTTGGTCCTCGCTTAAACATGCTCTCAAATGGTTGGAAATTCTATTGGCTATGACTTTGGCAATGATCTTATATCCTGTTTGGAGCATTGTAATAGGAAACCAGTTCTCTATTCTATTCTTTTCCCCTTTTTTGTGTATTAACTTGATAATGCCATTATTGAGGCAACTCGAAAGCGCACCAAACTCCAGTGCCTCTTGCCAAACCAGACGAAGCGGGGTGGTGACCACCAACTTAAAGGATTTAAAGAACTCATTAGTGAGCCCGTCTGGGCCCGGGCTTTTACCACAAGGGAGGGTATCAATGACTTCAATGATTTCTGCTTTTGAGATTGGGGCATCAAGCAGGGAACGAAGGTTGAGTGGTATCCTATGGGGGGGACCCAAGATATGGCTGCCATGCAGTCCCGTCTATGGGAGGGGGGGTCGAGGTTCCCAGGAGTCTCATGAAGTGCCCTTCAATGATCCCGAAATTATCTTCTTCTGTATTGCATACATTGCCATTTGATTCTAGCAATAGGGGGATCAATTCTCTTTTTTGTTTCCTTTTAAGGATGCACCACATCTCTTTGGTGGGTTTGTCAGCTTTGCCAACCCACCACTCCTTGAAGAAAATTTGCAAATTTTTCCTTTGTATTTCTTCCTCGTATCTCAGCAGCGCTCTAATTTTTTGTAGACCTTTCTGGGATTGAACTTTTCCTTTGTTCACTTCCTCTTCGAGTTTTTAGAGTCTATGATATAGAGCTTCTCTACAAGCCCGCCGCACAGTCTCGAGCATCTTCTTGGATCTAATCATGATCTGTCGTGACTTATCAACTACACGTCTCCAACACTTGGCTGGGGATGAGCCGGAGGCGAACACCTCCTTCCACACATCAGTAATTTCTTGATGGACGGAGGGAAGAGAGAGGGACATCGTGTAGGCGTGGAACCAAGGAGCCTTACAGATTTTGGTGAAAGGTTGGAAAGCAATAATGATCGGGTAGTGATCAGATATGGTGAGGTCAATACGTTGTGAGAGGGAGGGGTGGCCCCACTGATGAGTAAAGCTCTGAGAAATGTAGCATCTACCGAGTCTGGATTTCCTTAGATCCTCGCTCACTTGGATATTTGACCACGAAAAGCCATTTGAATCTTTGAATTCAACCAAATCCAAGTGCAGTTTGGTTTTGTCCCACGTTTCTTTCTCCTGATTGTCGATGACCCTTCCCTTGCCATTCCATCTGTCCATAGGGTCCTCCACCATGTTGAAGTCACCACAAATAAGCACGTTGTGGGGGAGCAAGTCCAAGGAGGCTCAAGTGTTCAGTCTCTCCAACTCCCCATTAGGGGCATACATAGAAACTAAGGTGAAACGAAAGGGAGCACCAAAGGAAACAACAATCCATCGATGGCACTCATCTTCAATGGAGTTCTCAAGCTTTTCAAACCAGAACTGATTAATACCGATTACCATCCCACCGTACCCCCGCCGGTGCGACATTGAAATCCAAACATGGGTCAAGGAGACATGTTTGAGCGGTTTCTGGAGGTCTGCTCCATCAATTTTAGTCTCTTGTATACAGATAAATTCTCATTTTAGGCTAATGTCGCGAAGCCATTGACCAATAATGGTCGCTCTTGAGGGGTCGGTTAGCCCTCTAACATTTAATGAGATGATGATCATTGTCGATTTTACCCTCTTTGCAGGAGGGAGCCTTATCCTTTCTCTTCTTGGATTCATCTTTCTTTTTCGTTGGGAGGGGGTCCCGACTTAGCAGTAAGCTCTTGTGGGGGCCTTTCCAAGGTAGCTCCATAGGTTGTTTTCCTTTGCGGGATGCCTCCTGTTGGGAAGAACTCGAAATCGTTTCCAGAATAGTTGATTCGATGATGGAACTTTCACTATCCATGTTATCTTCGTTACTAGTAGTCAAGCCGTCTTCTTTGCTTGTAGTGAAACCCTCGTGGAAGGTTTCTTTGTTGCTAAGGATCTCTAGGGCTTTGTCGTTGGTGTCCACCTCAACTTGGTTCGTGTCTAGGTAGTCAAAATCATTGATCTCCTTTTCCAGATTGCAATACAAGTTGCTGGAGGGGGTAACTGGCATGTTGTTTCGCTTAGAAGTTGCCCTAGGGCTTCTTTTCCTTCTTCTTCTGACTTCTACAAACCCGTCTGCATCAACTTCTGAATTAAGGGGGCCCTTAACTTCCTCTTCGTTTGTGGAGCTATTCAATGCCCCTTTGTATTCTTGAGCATTTTTGGGTGCTTCTTGATTTTGCTTGCTTTTTTGTCTTAATGGGCAATCTTTAATCATGTGACCTTGTTGGCCACAACAAAAGCACGCGTTGGGAAGGTTTTTGTAATTGATGTCTTGCTCCCATACATCCCCTTCGCCCAAGTCCACTTTGATCTTTGATGGAACTTGCGTGTTGAGGTCAGCTTCGACACAGATTTGAGGGTGCCTGCGAGCATTGAACGAGTGTCTTGCACCTTCATAAATGAGACCACCAACATCCTCGCGTGAAGCCAACGGCTTTCCGATAGGAGAAACAATGTCCCACACAAAGTTGTACAAGAAGTACGACAGGTTAGGGAGCTCAGCCCAAAGAGGGTACCGGAGAGATTTCGATTTGTCAGAAGTAAAATCGGGGGACCATCTGAATAGGCACAAGGTCGCCCACCCGAGTTGCCAAGTTTGGACACTGAGGGCTAAAAATGCAATATCTTCATTCTCAAAGACTAGCAACATGTGCCTAGCTGGTAGGAACTGACACTTACAAACAATCAACCCACGGGGGAACCACTCGTTGAAAAGCCACTGGTGCACCATTTCGAGCGGGGGCCTAGGGCCAAACATTTGATCGACGAGAAAAACTTTCTTGAGCTCCTCCTGTGTCGACAAAATTGCGGATCTATTGAGGGAGACCAAGGGAGGCTTAGCACCCTCGGAGGCCCCATGGGCGACATAGGATCCCCCCTCCAACATAGGGGCCAGGTTATCGATCTCCCCTAGGGGCGGGGCCAAGATACTTCTGACAGGGGAGGGGGTCGCCAGAGCCATGACAAGGACCCCGACTTGCACGAAGGAGAGAAAAATCCAGGAAGACCAAGGACCAAACAGAACCTTTAGACTAACGGCTGCCCCCTTGAGAGCAAAGAAAGAGGCAACAAGGAAAAGTCCCACCGCACGGACAAGTCACGAGTCACTTGACCATGAAGAACCCTCGAAGATCCACAAAGTCACAAAGGATCACCTCTGACCCCCTCTTTTACTTTGTTTTGAGAATTTACTTTTGCCAAGATTTGAAGAGCAACTCACGAACTCATGATGGAGGAAGCTCGTCATGCAAAGTCCTTGCTCCTAACATTGAAGGATACATTTAATGCCCGCTATGAAGGATGAGGCGAAGGAGTGGTCCCGAAAGAAATAACGCGATGGACACATATTGCAATGGCAACGATGGACACATATTGCAATGGCAACGATGGACACATATCGCGATGGACAGAGATAGTATCAATCGGGGCCCGGGGGATTCAGATATTGCGACAGAGCAAAATCCTCAACGTGGAACTATTGGAAGGACTCTTTTGAATTTTTTTAAAGGAAATGGAATTAATCCTCTCTATCAATCGCGCAAGAACCGTGCTTGTGAGTGCTCCTAGTTCCCCCCATTCACCGACGATCGCGCCAATTAGTTTGGTTCTGCGCCAGTCACTAGTCTGCTTGGTTCCGTGTCGGTCACGATGGAAGGGGAGCCCGATTGACCAGCCATCAGTCGCAATGGACACGAGGCGCGACTGACCAACTGTCAATCATTCTTTCCATGCATTGTTGAACCGCTACCTTCCATTCCTTGTTGAACCGCTATCTCACCCCTTGTTGATTAGCGCATCAGAGTTAACAGTGGCTCGATGAAGAGAGATGCCAGGCCCACCATTGTGTCTTTCGCGATCTCAAAACCTCCATCATGAAAGAGTTGAAATGGCGTGAGAGTGACAAGGAAAATGTCGCAGCATGAAGATGTCGGAGGTTGGAGCTGCATCAGAACTTCATGTTGGAGCTGCGTCAGATCCTCATCATGGCGATGTCGGAGGTTGGAGCTTTTCCTTTCTTACAGCGTCTCCGCGTCGGTCGCGATCAAGAGCAAGAGGCTTTGGAAGAGGAAGAGGTAATCAGAATAAAAATAAGAAGGCTTGCTAGATATGTGCATTGAGTAATCATTTGGCCCATGACTGTTGGCATAATCAGCAAGGATCAAATCAAAATCAAAATAACAATAGCAGACATAGAGCTGGAAGATATCAAAGTTATTCTTAGAGAAATAGACAAAATCAAAGAGGAGGCTATGGTAGAGGTGGAGGAAAAAGTTGGGGATAGAATCAATCCTACAACACTACCTACTACAATTATGCAAATGAATGAAAGTCATGCATCATTGATTATGAATTCAATCAGCACGTCAAATAAAGAAGATCTAAAGGTAATTTACATTGACTCTGGATGTTCTAATCATTTGTCAAGAAACACAAAATTGATGTCAGAATTGGAAAAAGGAATTTCTAGTCATACATTCAAACAGGTGATAATACAAAACATAGTGTACATTCAATTCAAAAAGTGAAATGCAAGAGTGGAGCAGATTTGCTAACCAATGTTTTGTATGTTCCCACAATACCTAAAAACTTGATTAGTGTGGGACAGATAGATGAAAAAGGTTTTCAAGTTAGGTTTACAAATGAAGGAGTATTTGTTGAAGATCCAGAGAATGGATATAATCAGATTGTTTGTGGTAAGAAAGAAGGTAGACTCTTTACTTTAAGAGTGCAAGGGAACATTGTTCAAGCTTTGCTCATACATGTTGAAGGAGTGATTACAAAACTTGATCTCTAGCATAAGAGATTAGGCCATTTCAATGAAAGAGGAATAAAGTCTATGGTTGTAGATCAGTCTGTACTAGGATTACAAGTTGGGTTACAAGTTGCGGAATCCTCTAACCAAACAATTTCTTGTTTCTAGAGATGTTACATTTGATGAACAGAAAAGTTGGTATGCAGATCAAAGTCATACAATTGAAGAATTTGAAGAAGAGGTAAGAAGATGTGAGAAAGAAAAATCAAGTGTGCGAGTGAATGGAGATGAAGAGTATATGCAAGCAAGTACATCTAGAAGTGGATTAACAAGAAGAAATGAAGAAGCTCCTATATTTGATGAAGAGGTGTATCCAAACACATATGAAGAACGTGAACCAAGGACGTCAAATAGGACAAGAAGGCAACCAGAAAGGTATTCTTATGATACTTCTTACATAACCTAGGAGAATTATGCATATATGATCAAAGATGGTGAAGAACCTCAGAACTATGATGAAGCAAAAGGTAAGAAGCAATGGGAAGAAGCAATGAAGGAAGACTTCAATGCACTAGAGGAGAAAAAGACTTGGGAACTTATTTCTAAACCAAATGGTAAAAAGGTAATTGGAAATAAATGGGTTTATAAAGTGAAGAAGCTTGCAGACTGGTGGTGAAAGGCTATGCCCAAACTTATGGCATAGATTATGATGAAACATTCAATCATGTAGCTAAGATGTCAACTATAAGGACAATCATTACTATTGTAGCTTCAAAAGGATGGACTCTGAGTCAACTGGATATAAAGAATACATTCTTGAATGGATACATATCAGATGAGGTATACATTGAACAACCTCAAGGGTTTATAGATTCCAAGTATCCAAATTTTGTTTGTAGATTGAGAAAAGCACTCTATGGATTGAAGCAAGCTCCAAGAGCATGGAACTATAGATTGGTGAAGTATCTCAATGATCTTGGATATCAAATTTCACAAGCAGACCCAAGTCTACTCATCAAAAAAATAAATAAAGGTACAATCTACATTTGTATTTATCTAGATGACAGTATGATCACAGGTACTTCAGACGAAGGAATCAAGAGCTAAAGAGATTACTTGAGAAAGATTTCAAGAATAGTGATCTAGGAAAGTTATCATACTTTCTTGGTATGGAAGTCGTTTATACAAATCATGGCTTATATGTATCACAAGAAAGGTATCTTTTGAACCTATTGAAGAAGTATGGTAGGGAAATTTGTAGAGAAGCTTCAACACCACTTGAAGTTAATCACAAGCTCAGTAAATATGATGGTGAAGAATACAAAGATATGAGTAAGTATCAATCTCTTGTGGGTAGTTTGATTTATGCTACGCTAACAAGATCTAATCTTAGTTATACAATGGGAGTTCTATCACAATTCATGCATTGTCCAAAGGATCCACATTGGATTGTAGATCAAAGAGTTCTCATATATATCAAAGGAACTATAAAGGAAGGATTATATTATCATTTACTTCATATTTGAAGTTGAGAGCATATAATGACTCAGATTGGGCAGGTAATCAAGATGACAGAAGATCAACTCATGGCTACATGATATACATTGGTGATAAGCTTGTAAGTTGGTGTTCAAAGAAACAACATACAATAGCATTATCATCAACTGAAGTTGAGTACAAAGGACTTGTCGAAGCAGCTAAGGAGGTCATATGGATGCAGACATTATTCAAAAGATTGGGCATTAATCAAGGTATACTTACAATACATGGAGATAACATGAGTTCACTTTATCTTGTAGCAAATCCAGTATTTCATGCAAGAACAAAACGTATAGATATACAATATCATTTCCTGAGAGAAAAGGTAATGGAGAAAGAAATTGAAGTGGAGTACATTTCTACAAAGGATCAGATAGTAGATATAATGACAGAGAGCTTGGATGGTGTGAAGACCAGCATATTCAAAAGTATGGAAAGAGTAAAAGAAAAGAAGAAGATATGAAGAAATAGAGAATGTCAATTAGTGATTGAGAGGGAGCTATAATTGGACATAAATTTGAAGGTCAAAGTCTAAGAAGAAAAGCACATGCCTATGTGAATGAACAATTTCACACATGTACTATATTTGTAAAGTTAGACTTAACTTTAGTTCTAGAATTTTCAAAAGTCATGAGTTTAAGAAAATCTATATAAGTTAGTTTGTATCAACACATGCAGAGAGAGAGAGAGAGAAAGTGAGAGAAAGAGAAAAAGAAAGATTTTGTACGATTGGGAAATAGTCAGGCTTCTCTGAGTGAGAAAGCATCCATAAACTTCTGAGTTTTTCATAGCTATGAGAAGAACTAATTAAAGTTATGTGTATGAGACTCTCTCCTCCATCTTCATGCTTTGTTTATTGTGGTGATGACTTCAAAAGTTCAAGTTTTCCAAGCAACTCGATGCCTAGCATCGAGAGTTTGGAGAAGCATTGAGTTAATGGTGACCCTAGAGGTTGTCTAGTGTCACATTAATTCATTTCTTGTGATGTTTCATATATCAACAATATGGATGTAGGGGAGGAATAGGGATGGTAGGGATGATGATGAAGTTAAAAACTGAAGAAAAAGAGATTTACCTATGATTCCAACATCAAAACTCTACATCTTACCATCACATGCTCATCCTCAAAGCTTTCTCCCTGACAATAACACCAATTTGGTGTCACTCTTGCACGATGTTAAACACCAATATGAGAAGGTATACCTCATAATAGTCAATCCATGAAGATGTGAGGGTGTTATGACAACCATGAGCAAGTGAAATGCACAAGTGCATGAGTGAGAAGCACATTAACATGCATACATATACACGCATGCGCACATACAAGGCAAGACAAGGAAAGGGAACAATAGAATCTGCTATTATCAAGCTCAAAACAAGTATACAATGCTAAAAAATAAGCTCACTTTCCAACCTCAAAAATGAGTTTTCTAGCTCTTTCTATAGTTTTTTGACTAGCTTTCGCCGTGTTCAAACCAAATGTCCAGCTTAGTTAAAATTTAGGTTCCTAAGCTCATTTGAAGGCTCAAATGAGCTCAAAAAATTATGAAAATTGATATGTAATTTGTTTTACCAATCCTCAAGCTTGAGGACTAGTTGTCTTGAATAAGATGTAGTTTATTCTACCAAAAATGGAATTTACAATGAAGTGTAGTGATAAAAATCATTGTTTGTTGTATTCATGCTCTAGAAAAATGATTAGCCTTCTTTCAAGGTCTTCATTGACTTCCTTGTCTGCTTGGTCCTCCTTGACCTTCTCTCTGTGACTACTATCTTTGACTTCCTTGCCTCATGCTCCCCTGACATGTTAATCTGCCTTAACCACTAACAATGTGCAAGCTCTTAGTTTGAGATCTTGAAGGCATTCACTATGTTCAATGTAGGTGGATGCTCCTCCATAAGAAAACATGATGATACTTGTCTCCTTCACAATACCAACATGATACTTGCATTGTTTAGAGAGTTAGTGAGTGAAGTGTTTGTAGTATTTGAGAGTGTGGGTTAGCAGGTTAGTGATTTCCCCAGATGCATACTTTGGATGTGCAAGCTACTCAACATGCATCTACTTTGGTGCGGATGGATTTACAAAATTGGGTCAAGGGTTTTGATATAGGTTTTAATTCTCCAAACTTTTATCATGGGATTATGGCTTTTGGTAGTGATGACATGTAAAGGTCTCTAGATTAGATTGTCTTGGATTTGGGACTTTTTGGGTACCCATTTCTAGATAATCCTAGGTGTGATCGGAGATGTGAGGGTGTTGAGTGCAAAGGTTTGCCCTAAGATTTGTGCTATGAGGGTCTGTGAGTGGCTATTCAAGCTTGTGAGCTTATGTAAAGCCATTTGAGCTTTTTAAGCAGTCTTGGGCATCCAGATTTGTCTAGCATTGGGATTTTCCTTCATTGATCGTTTTGGGACCCCAATAGAAAGGATCTGGCTTGATTTACTTCTCGAAGACTACTTCACTATAGGCTTGGACTGCATAGTTTGTTTAATCTGTCATTGGGATTTTGTGTCCTAAGTAGAGGGTGGTTCACCCCTGTAGATCCAGATCTGATTCACTCCATGAGGTACTCTATTTTGAATTGATCATCAAGCTTATGACTTGGTTTTCTAGGTTCTTTGCTTCATGGGTTGTCGTGGTTGCTTTCTTGGGCATGACTTTGGAAAAGAAGGGAGTTCCATATTGTCTTTTGAGACTCCTTCATAGGTGGCCTTTGTCTACATCATAGAACTTGGGACAAGAATAGTATTGTTATCTCCAGGTGTGTTCCTAGAAGGACCAAGAGTGGGTGCCTTTCCTAGCTCCTTGAATGCTTGATTTTCTAACTCAATGTTGATGTGATTCTAATCTACCCAGACCTGAAGAAGTTCACTTCTTAGGTTCAGGTTGCCTACATGGTCATAAATCCAATCCTGACCCAAGACCAGAGGCTCGGTGAGATCCTCGTCTTGATACACTATCACCTTGATTGTCATGAGAACATCTTAACTGTAGGTGGGAAGCTCCACCTCTCCCATGAAAGGGGTTTCCACACCTCCCAATCCTATGAGATATGCTTCTATAGGATTGATACTTAATTGTGATGCTTGGCAGTAAGAAAGGTGAACTACACTAGTGGTTGCACTTGAGTCAATTAAAGCCCTTACAATCCTTGCACTCTCTCCTTGTCCTACCTCTAAGGTCACAAAGGGTCATCGATCAACTGTTCTATGGCAGCATACACATGATGCTTCACACATGGTCATGTGATATCTTGGAGCTTCTTGAATGTCTAACCTAGACTAATCTCTACATCTTCACAATTTCATTCATCGGATGCATTCTAGGGCTTTTGCATATGCTTCTTCTTAGACTCATTTGTCCTCTTCCTTACATTTCTTCGCAGTGTTGAGTCAAATTAGCATCTCCTCTGTGAGGGGTTCTTGATACAATTTGACTCTACATCCACTGATGTAACTAGGTAGGAGATCACCTTCTAGAGTGGATAATTGGACCGCTCCACTTATTGATATTCTATTAATTATCATGGGTCCATAGCCTCGCTTCTCTAGTTTTCTTGCATGTTGTTTCAAGGTGTACACTAGGACCAAATCTCCCATTTTTAGGCCTTTATCCTTCACATGGGCATCAAAATATGTTTTTTGTCTTTTCTTGGCCACATAAATCCCTGCTACTGCTCTCAATCTTGTTTCACCTAAGCATTCCAAATCAAAGATTCTAGATGAGAGCTCATGGCCGGTCCATTGATGCTCTTGTGCTACTTTCAATGTAGGTATCAAGAAATCTAATGGTAGCACTACATTTTGGCCGAATACCATGTGAAAGGATGTGGCTTGGAGCATCATTTTATAGGCCACCCGATATGCTCAAACAAAATGGTGTAGTTATTTGTCCCAATCAGAGCATTTATTATTCACCAATTTTGCCAATACATTACATAGTATCTTGTTTGTACTCCCGACTTGTCCATTAGCTTGTGGATGATAGGGGGTAGACTTCTTATGTATCACCAAGAATTCTTAGAGAAGGTTTTCAATGACTTCATTCAAGAAGTGTGTGCCTCTATCACTTACTAACTCAATTGGTAACCCGTATCAGGTGAACACATTCTCGAACAAGAACTTAGCCTTTATATGAGCATCGTTCTTCATTGTGGCCTTTACTTCTACCCATTTGGTTAGATAGTTTGTGGCAACAATAATGTACTCAGCATGTGAACTCTTAGCTAGGGGATTAATAGGGCCTACAAAGTCTATTCCTCACTTAGAGAATACCCGCCCTCCCATCATGGGTTTCAATGGCATCTCATCTTTGCATATCGGATATTGAGTTGGTTGATAAATATCACATCTCTTCACATAGGTATGTGCATCCATGTGAAGTGTTGGCCACCAAAGACCTACAAATAGTATAGCCTTGATCACCCTATCTAGTCCAAAGTGTCCTCCTACTACACCTTGGGTGAGCAGTTTCCAAGATCTTGAGATATTCACTCTCGTGGACACATAATCGAAGATAGCCGTCTCTTCCTTGTTTGTATAGATTATCAGCTATGAGCGTGTAATCTAGTGCTTCTTGCTCTAAGCTCCATTGTCTAGCCAATGTCATTTCTCGAGGGAATGTTTTCATCCTCAAGAATTTTACCAATGGTTCACTCCAATCTGGTATTAGAGACACTTGACATAGTGTAGCATGCTCCATAGGTGGTCTAATATTGCAGATTGGTCATTCCTTGCATAACTTGTGGACATCTACTTTCATTGTTGACGAATATACCCCTAACCTTTGCAACATTTGTAGGGATCGATGTTTGGAGTGATGTTGCTTTGGTGCACCTTCATGTGCTAATTGCAATCATTTTGTGTGTACCTAAGAACCAACTTAGGGACTTGTGGAGAAAGAGACTATACCTCAATCCCCCTCAAGTGCATATAGTGGGGATTCACGCTTTAATTATCAATCCGATGAGTATCAAAACCTAGCCGAGTGTATGAAGACATGCATTCAAATGATGATCAATGCAAATGAGTTACTCAAAGAGTGCAAACAAGGCAAAGTCTAATCCAAACAAGCTTCAACTGTCAGTCATGGTGTCACGATACTTGGAACAGTAGCCAACAGTAAATTGAGCTTTTCTCTCAGCTCCGAACTCCAAATATAGGAATAGTATATGCGTTTTGAATCTCTCAAGAAGACGCATCCAATGGCAGTATTTTCACTCAATTTTGACACTCCTACTTAAAGTTATGAGCAAAATACTAAGTCGTGGGAATAACCTTCCTACACTTCAGCACTTCCTACACTTCGCACACACCTTAACAACAGTAAACAAACACTTTCATGGATAGACAACACTTCCTAACACTCTTTCCAAGCAACACACATGCATACAATCTCACAAAGAAGAATATACAGAGAGGAGAAGACACAAATTCGAAATTCTGTGCTCTTGATTCTCACAATGGCAAAAAGTCTTTACAAAGAGTCACAAATTGACTTATATACTTGTGCCCTAAAAATGGTCCTTTCACACAAGAGACCGGCACTTTATTCACTAAAAGTTTAATTTCCTACTAATTTACATGGGTAAGCTACTAATCTTGAGTGGGGATGCATCTAGAGGACTCCTCTAGTGCCTTTACAATGGAAAATATATTACAAGAATGGTTATAATACAAAAATAAGATGTCCAAATCGGAAAAATTTTGGGGCCCTTCTTTTTCTCTGCCTTGTGCTCTCTTTGCTCTGCAACACTCTCCCCCTCTTTGTCTCTGTCGTCCCTTGACAGGCTTTACTTCTTGTCTTCAGTTTGTTTAAGAGGCCTGAATACACGCACCCAGTGGTCGAAGCGGCAACAAGGACTGTCAGACAATTGGTTATCTTATCTGAGGTATGTCCTTTGCTTTTGTTTTGCCCCTTGGTATTCCGTATATCACATATCTGGGTTGCTGTATTTAGTTGGGTTGCCACGCACGCCACCAGTGACCTTTGTCTTGCTTGTGGTCCTCTGATTTGTCCTAGTTGCACACATGTGACCCTGTGGTATTGTTTTGAGCCTATTTACTTTCTTTTCACCGCACGCTGTCAGCGGAAGGATTAGTACCTACCAATTATCTTCTTGCACATCTTCATGGATACTTTCCTGGCCCTGGTTCCTCCTTCCACCTACATGCTTTTTCCTTGATATGTGCCCCTGCGGGGCTCTGTGCAGAGATGGGTGTTGCGCCCCTGCGGGGCTTCTTGCAGAGATGTATCTTCAGATATGATCTTTTCAGTGAAGCTTCTTTCGTTGTCTTCTTCTTTTCTTCTTTTTGCTTGATTCTCCCTCAACACTGCCCCCCTCCTGAACTCTGTCGTCCCCGACAGGCTTTGAGAGTCGACGGGAGTATGTTCTATACACTTTTTGCTCTGTTTCATTAAGCAAATTGGCTTCATGTATCATTAGCTGTTTCCACTGTTCAGCTTTTACGCCATCATTAGGTGGCTCTCTGTGGTCGACGAAGAAGCTCAGTTCATATGCCACTAATCTGGCATTCAAGTTGGATGACATCTTTAAAAAGATTTCTGAATCGATTTCAAAAAATCCCGTGAAGAAGGCTTCTTCGAAGGTCTACATATATGTACTTGGCAAAAACATGAGTCTTGAATAATAAGCCATTATGGTAGGGCGGCTAGGCATAATAGACAAATAAAAAACAAGAATGTTTGTTCCCTAATTAATACCAATGAAGTTCAAAAATGTATATGCCGCATGTTTGAAGACCTTCAATACTGTAAGTATCGTACTGAGTATTTTATTTGTCATTTTGATAGTTAAATCTGGTATTGTTGCATAACTCTGCAGCCAAAATTCGATGGTCTTTACCATATAATCCTCCGTTGGTAGATAGTTATGCTGTGGACTTGGAAGTAGTGGATAGTTTAACCACTGTTTATTGATTACACTGGTCTTTTGCATATCCAAAAATTCTCCGGTTTCTCTTCGACGACGTGTTGGACAAAAAGATGGATTTACCTGTAATAAATATGGTGCCGCTTGCCAGTGCACCCGTAATGTAGGATGTTTCTCCAAAAATTTCCTTCTCCAAACAGGTTGTGCAGCTTCAAATTCTTCTTGAGTGTAAGCAAATGTGTCATGTTTGAAGTTTAGCTGCTCGTCTGGACTTTTCTGTGTAATCTTTTTTATATATTGTCTTGTTTTCTCTTTCATCAGTCCGTAGGGAATGTTGAAAGACTTCATAGTCGTATCTAAGTCTTTACCCTTGATCTTTGCTTCCTTCATGACTTTGATGACCTCATTTTCAAAATTTTCTGTCAACCGGGACACCAATAGTGCCCGTTCCTTCTGACTTATTTCTGTAGTATATGGCATTGGATGATCATCATGTGGTTCCGCCATCTGCTCTTTTATTGGAGAATTATAAATCGGGGGAGATAGAGGACGTACCTCTACCTCGTCAGTAGGATTTTCTTTTGTCGGCTCTACTAGTGTCCCGATTAGTGCTTTCTCTTTTGCTTGGGTCTCTAATTGTGCTATACGTTCAGTCTTCTCTTTATTTTCTTGCATGGCTGCTCTGAGTGCTTCTTTTGCTGCAAGCAGTTCATTGCCAATTTCTGCTACGTGATCCATATTTTCACTGTAGCTTGCTGCCAGTCTGGCGTTAGCCGTGTTCAACTGTTTCCTAAGCTCCCTTGTTTCTGAGGCATACTTTAGAGTCCATTCTTCTCTTAATGCTTTCTCTTGTTTCAGCATATCTGCATATTTTGCAATCTGGTCTCTTAACTCTTTCTGATCAATATCTGTTGTTTCTTGTTTTTCGATGGGTTGATCATATAGCAATGACTTCATTAATTCTTTGTTTCTATTTCGTAAATTTTCATTTTCCTCCATATACACTTTTGATTGTATTTCGAGCAAGTTGCTTCTAGCTTTCATTCTCTCTTTGTCGGCTTCACTGGCTTCATGTACTCTTTGTAAGTCCATTAGTTGTGCCTGGAGTTGACGATGTTGGGTCATCAATGTGTCACATTGTGTTTTTACCTCGAGTAACTCCGTTCCTTTATAGCAATCTCTTTTTGTGCCTGGATTAATTGTGCAGATAGTTGTTCACTCATAATTTGGAACTGATTCTTTTCCCTCATGGCTTTGTCGTAGTCTGCATCTATATCCATCATCTGTTGTTGTGTATCCATGGCCGTTTGTATCATCTACTTGACCACAGGTTTTAATTGTGTAACATCCATATATAACCATGTTTTAGGAATACTCGGTTCTGCTCCTATTGTCACATCTTTTCCTTGTGCTACGTGTAATGTAGTGTCATGGGGCTGCCTAATGTGGAGTTGTATCCTTGGCTCAACCTCCATGTGGTCCATCTTGCCTTGAGGTGTATCATCCGGTACCTCAATCACAACGGGCTCCTTACTTGGTTGTCGGCCTGATTCCTGGTCTATTGGAGTTTGTATTTCTTGTTTGATAGGTGGCACGACCTCTTTATTAGTTATTGGAGCTTCCTTGATACTGACCTTTGACATATCATTCAATTGAATGACGTGCTCTGGTTCATTTGGTTCTTCTATGTTCTTTGCTTGTTTCTGTTTGTTGTCTGGCGTGACTTCAACTTGATTGATCTCTATCCAATCTTCATTGTGTATTTTTGTTTGCATATCTGTATCCAGGGTGTCCTTCTCATAGCTTGATTCTTCATTAGAGCTTGATTCCTCCAATCCTATTTCTTTGTATCTGGAAGGTACTTGACGAGTTGCTTTTTCCTTCTGTTTCTTTTCCTGGCTCGCCTGTCTGTAATGGTGACCTTGAATATTCAAATTTATCTACCCCTGCATATACTGATGTGTTTCTTCTAGGGCAGCAGAGAGGTCTCTTTTCGTAATTGGTTGTTGATTTCCAAGAATCTTTGGTAAGATGTGTGTCCTCTTCGAAGTGGGTGTCTCCTGAGCTTCTTCCTCTCTTAAACGTTTAGTTCCTTTCATAGGTGTCCTTGAACTCGTTCCTACTTCTTCAACAGCAATGACTGTTTTCTTTTTCTTTGGGACTGTAGCTGACTTGGCATATTTGGCTAGCCCTTCTGAGGTTGGCATCTCACGCAAGCAGTTTTTCATATCAAGTGCCTCATAGATAAGTAAGGTCAAAGCTGAACTGCCATTGAGAAACTTTTTCTGACCCCACTTCTTCTTGGCTTCAAATAGACGTTCTTGAACATATGGAGTCATATTTACTTTATTACCGACTTGCCTCATAGCATGTGAAAGCAGTTGCACCATGATCTTCTGGGGTGCTGTATATCTATGCATGCTTGGGAAACAAAAGTGCTGGTGCACTAAGCGAACAGCCTCTTCAATATCAGTTCTATTGATGTCCAAAAAGGATCTCTTTTTTGGATCATGACATTCCTCCTTGACATAAGTGAGCCCTTCTTGATTCCATCCAAAAGCTTTGTTGATCAATTCATGAGTGAATTGAATTGTTTCCCAGTACTCTTGCTTCAGGAACTGATATGTTATTTGATACAGGCTGGAGTGTATTCATAACTTGCGTACACCTCTGGAAATCTGGCAGATAAATAGGTAGTCTGAGAAATGCATCTATTCCTGCTTGTGTCCAAACATCCATCATGTGTGGTAATCCTTGTATGATGGTCTTAAAGTCTTGGGACATAATAGGGAAGTAGTGATCCCTGTCCATAATCTTGATGGTAGCCATGAAAATGAGGTCCGACACCGGTTGGTCATCCAGAAACCAATGGCCTCTTGCTTTTGTTATGGATTCCAAGGGAAGAAGTTGGACCTCTTCCACTTGCATCTCTTCGGAGTTAGTAGATGCCATCTGCACTCAATATAGAGTATGAATTAGTGGCCAGATAGTATCAGAAATCCTCCTTCATTTGTCCTACATAAGATTGACATTGCTCCGAGTGAATGGTGTCGTCCCTTCCCCGTGGGTGTGAGAAAGGTAATACCTGGGATTTTTCATACTTTTAGATATTTATATGTTTTTGTGTTGGAAGCAGCCAGAAGCATACAAGACGCGGAAGCATGTAACGACGGAGCAGGAAGCTAGTGGAATCTTTTTTCAAAGAATCATGTTTTAGAAATACTTTTCAAAAACCTCCAACAGTGAATTTTATCACTATTGTAACATATGTAACATAGAAAAACCCTTTTCTTAATTTCTAGCTCCATTTTGTGCAAGCCGAGGAGTCCTCGAGCTTGAGGAGCTTAGGTAGAACAAGCGTATCAATTTTGGTTATTTTTAGACACCGTTTACCCTTTCAAATAGCATCTAGGACCTATTTTTTAACTATGCCGATCACTAGATGTGAAACCGGTCAAAACTAGTCTAGAAACTATAAAAAGAGCTAGAGAGCTCATTTTTAAGGTTAGCTTGTTGGAGTAGAGAAGAGCTTAGAGCTATTTTGAGCTTGTAAGAGTGTTCTTGAGTAATAGAGTTAATTTCTCACCTTCCGTTGTGTCTTGCTTGTCTCTTCGTAGTGTGTGTGTATGTGTGTGTGCATCTTTGTGCTTCTCACCTTCACTCTCACTTCATCTCACATTCACGATCTTCATATCACTCCTATCTCTTCCGCGGATTGACAATTAAGGAGGTGAAGCTTCTTAACGTGGTACTTACCATTGTGCTAGAGCAACACCAAATTTGGCGCCGTTGCCGGGGATCGAGTCTAGGACGAATGCGTGATGGTAAAAGTATAGCAAGAAGTAGAGTTGGAAGGTAAAAATTTCAGTTTTTGTTGTTGTTTTTACTTAGTTTTTAGTGTTTTTCACCTCCCCCGCACTCCATCTTCATCACCGCATCATCATCTTCATCTCCCAAAAAATCAGAAAATTCACCATATCCACCCATTCTCCTCATTTCCCCTCATTTGTGCATGCAAGAGAGTGAAAGAGAGCTTTTGTGCTTGCATGTGCTTTTGTTTTCTTGAGTTTTCTTGCAGGTATAGAGCTCCAGTGCATCAGGAAAGCTTGGAAAAGGTAAAATTTTCAGTTTCTATCAGAAATTTCCGACTGTGTCAGACCATCGCGATGGTCTGCAAAGTTCGGATTTTGAGGAAGGCGAGTTCACCACCATGTAGGCGACCCCTGCGTGTATAAGAATCCATAGCTGCATCTCAAAAAATTGCATTTTGGTGGACCATCGCGACGGTCTCAGACCATCGCGATTGTGTCACACCATCGCGATTGGCTCACGCCATCGCACCCTGACCATCGCGATTGGCTCATGCCATCGCATATGTGACCATCGCGACGGTTCACTTTGGACCATCACGATTGTCCGCCTGATCGAGCCATCGCGACGGTTCACACTCACGCCATCGCGATTGTCCACTTTCACGCCATCGTGACGGTGCACTTCAGACCATCGCGATTGTTCACCTTCACGCCATCGCGACGGTCCCAGACCATCGCGATTGTCTCACGCCATCGCGATTGTGCACCCCCATCGCAAATTTTAGGGTTTCATTTTCTGGCCTATTTTGGGGCTATTTTTGGGAAATTTTTGGGTGATTAGACTCATAGGAGACCCCTTAGCTCATATTTGGAGAAAAAAACCTGTTTGTTAGTTTTTACCCCCTAGGGCCTGAACGGTCATAACTTTTTCATCCGAAGTCCGTTTTTTAAGCTTAATAGCTCGTTAGAAAGCTCTCTATTTTGAGGTTGACCTAGTTTGGGACTAGAAAGCCAGGGGGCAAGCATTAAAAAGTTGGGCAAAAGGGAAGGGACTTAAAAGGTGTATATACTCAAGTGCTTGATCATCCAACTGTGAATTGGTCTAATATTGAATTTTTCCAGGTCTAGCAAGGGCAATCAAAGACAACCAAAGCAAGGCAGTGAAGGGCATAAAGCTTGGGAAGCGCGGCTTCTTGGGCATCAGAGCAACCAGAAAAGCTGACTCGAGGTTGGAAGATTACTCAACCCCCTTAGTCAATTCTTAGCTTAGGATAAACGGTAGCATTGTGGATTTAAGACGATAGGAACGCCTCAAGTTCAAGAGAATTAAATTTATCAAGTCCAAGACTAAAGATAAAGGTGTGTGACACGAAAACCTAAAGGAAAAAAACATAAGTCTGACGGAACGAGAACTCAAAGTACCACGGGAAGTCGAATTCCTGACGCATACATTCAGAAAAGAATCTAAAGAAATTTAAAAAGAATCAAGAAAGTAATAACAAAGAATCATTGACGATCTGAGTGTGTACTGAGTGTGCAAGGAAGAAAATTAATGAACCTTAGATCGGGCAAACATATAGGTAAGTCAGACCGACGAAGCCTTAGATCATCAGAGGCAAGTGTAAGAACTACTGCACGATCGTGGGCTCAACAATTGAACACTAGTTATCCCTACGAGAGCTCAGATACTAGCGAATCAGAAATGGCATTTAGCACAGACAGACCAGAAGGAGGGTCGAATGTAGCCTATTTAGAAAAACAAGAAGGACCCTATAGAACGCAACTAGAGTTTCTCCGAACCAACCGATTAGGTGCTCGCATCTATGAGGATGGTTTGCGAAGGCAAGTGGTGCAAATGCACAACCCCGATCAACCCATTGGATTGGAACGTCCAGTGGTGAAATTTGAGAGAGACGCGTACATAGACAAAGAAGGAACAATGTACATCTTAAGTACGCAGCCAAACAATACCAATGAGTTTGGCGTGATTCAGCTAGAGACGGAAACTAAATCTCAAGGAAAGGAACCATTAGAAGAACTTAGAACACCTAGAGGGAAATCTGTACTGACACGAGTACTAATCCCAGAATGGATCCCTCAGGACAACAGAAGCATAGAGGTGTTTGTAAATAAAGAAACTGATGAAGCCTTTTGGAGATACAAGACAGAACTACTTAGCGAGGTAGGTATCATCACTATATACAAGTTCAAGGACCCGGATACACTTGGAAAGGTTGTATACCTGGATGAGACTTCAGAAAGAGTCTTTGTGGTGCCTGACCACGCTAAAAACACATACACATGGAGAGGTGAATTGGTATTCCCTCCATCTAGAACGAACATGAATACAAGTCAACAAGGGGCAGGAACATCATCAGCCCATGGAAATCAAAGAGAGAGAAATAAAGAGAGACCGGAAGTAAGCTTTAATCACCCCATGGGAAGAGATAGAACAACCACGGACACTAATAGAGCGGATAGACAAAGAGATATGGAATACCAGGTGGTAGAGATGATTTTCCTCTACCTAGACCACGTGAACACGCACGAATATTGAGACCCACTCAATTAGTGAAATCCATGAAAAATTACTTTGATGGGACAGGAGATCCCTATGACCATGTTGCAGAATTCAAGCAAGTACTAAGAGCAGAACAAGTTGAAGACATGTTCACGCAATATAATGCATTTGGACTAATGTTAAAGAATACAGCTTTAACTTGGTTCCAACCATTGCAACAAAGGCAATTTAGAGACATCCATCACTTTTTAGAGTCATTCATCACTGAATTCTCTAAAAGTGGGATTAGACATGACACGTCTTCGCTGATTCATAGCTTTAAACAGACCCCTCAGAAAACAGTTAGACTGGCAGGACGTAGGTTTAGACAATATGTTGAACGATGTCCAATGCAAGAGCTACCTTCACAGGCCAAGCAAGTGTCATTGTTTCTAGATGGCTTGTTGAGTTCTAAACTACGCTCCTATGTGTACCTAAAAGAACCCAGAACGCTAGAGCAATGTGTAAGAATTTGTATAGACATTGAGGACAACTTAGGAGATGAGTTGGAACTCTCAAAGGTCTATAAGGACTCAGACTGTTCATCTCTAGCATCCACAAAATTGTCTAACTCGATAGAAGACCTAACAGAAAAAGTGGCCCAGAAACTAGGAGTTTCTAGTAAACCTAGGGTACTAATGAACAAGCGTTGTTACACCTGTGGTGGTGATCATATGGCAAATGTGTGTCCCAATGCACCACAACCACAAGCCAACCCTAGTGGCCAATACTGTACAATTGAGAGAAGATACACGAATCATACGGCTCAGGACTGCCCATACAACAAACAGACCGTGAGACAGAACTACCCGCAAGCATACCCGCAGCCAGGTAGGTATCAAGGCCAATACAATGTTCAGCCTTATTACTATAGGCCTCCTCATAACTACCCATACCAGGCTCAACAGAGACCTCAACCCGTCTTAGCTCAGCAGCCACCCCCACCAGCGAATGTCATCTCAGTCAAATACGCTGCTGCAGAAGAGAACCTAAGTAGGGCCTTAGTGCCTTCTTCACCTTTGATCATAGAGAGTGACCTGAACTCAAACAGTTTTGACTCTACGCATGTAGATAGTCCACCCGCATATTACACAGAGTCACCAGAACACGTGGAGACATATCATTACGATAGTCCACCAGTGGAACCTAGTTGGGAGCCGGATTATGACAATGTGATGTACACAAACCCAAATCCAGGGCCCCAAGTAAGACAACAGAGACCACAGGGCCCTAGAGGACCATGCTTTAGGTGCCAAGGAGATCACTTCATAAAGGATTGTCCACATCCTCCGATAACAGGACAATCACAGTACTATAACATCCAAGGCTTTTGTGCCGATTGTGGCAAAGAGCACATAATCAAAGATTGTCCTAAGAACCCTGTTAATGCTTCGAATGTGACACCGATCAACGTGATAGGTATTGTAAATAAGGCAGATGGATCCAACCCTACATACGTGCCTATTCAAGCTATCACAAGAGCCCAGGCACTCTTACAGAACCAACAGCTTAATCAAGGGAAAGTAGCTGGAAGTAGTGAAGTTGCAGAATCTAGCAGTAAAAAGACAAAATCTTGGAAAGATTCTAGAGAAAGAATTAAGAGAAAATGGAGTAAAAAGATAACTGAGTTGGAAGGAAGTTTAAAGGAATCTAGAGCCAAAATCCTAGAATTGACTTCACAGGACTTGAATCAAGAGAATCCAGCTCCGAAATCAGGATCAGTTTTAGCGGAACCCATACCAGAAAATCTAGACATGATGTTTCGTGCATATCAGGCTAGATTAAAGGAGGGACCTCAAGTAGCTAAAATGAGTAAAAACTACCCTCGAGCTGATCTAGAAATTGAGAGAACTAAATTTTGCATGAAGATGGTAGAATTAGCACAAGCTTTGTTCGAAGCCTCTAGATATCTTATTTGGAATAACATGGCAAAACCGGAATTACAGTTTCAAGGACTAATGGAGAGGCTAGAATACTTGATAGAGAGCAAAGAGAAAAAGGATCAGCATAGGAACCCTATTGTCCCAGAGACACAGGAAAGGAATGCACCATCCCTGTCTCAAGTACCCAATACAGAAAGTCAAGACAACCTGTCTTCCATACATAGGTACTCACATGAATTTTTGAGAGAAATCCAAGAAGAGAAATGGAGAAAAGAACAAGGAACTCATCCTCCTATTCAAGAAATAGACGACTTGCAGGAACAATTTCCCCAAGATATTCCCTCTATTTACGATGATGTAGAGGAGGAACAACTGAGTGAACACACGGGATTTGAATCCAATTCTTTACAAGAATTACCTCAGTTCACAGGACCTTGGGAAGCAAAGTCTATCAGTATGAGAGCACCCACGATAATAGTGAGGAATGAAGAATCAGTAATCCCTAGAAACACGGAAGTGATCAAGAATACCAAAGTACAGTGTAATCTCACTCTAGAGGAGCTGCTGAAGATAAAACCAGAATTGTGGAAACATGTAGAAAATCAATTCCCTGAGCTTGCTACTACTCCCTCACAAATAGGATCACAAAATAAGGTACCAGAGATACCCGTAGAAAAGATTGGAGATGTAAGCGAGGGAGAGGAAGGTAACACTTATCTTCCGATAACCCATCAGGGCTACACCACAAAAGCCATCTTAGATTCAGGAGCTGGAGTAGCCATAGCTACCACCGCTTTATGGAAACGTTGGGGTAAGCCAGCATTGAGACCCACCAGGATGAAGCTACAAATGGCTGACGGACACATAGAAAAACCATTAGGCTTACTAGAAGGAATATCACTCACCACTTGTGGTGTAGAATTTGAGCATACCTTTGCCATTTGTGACTTTGCAAAAAATCATGCATATGAGATGATATTGGGACGACCATTCATGCGTCAGTTGCAAATTGTACAAGATTGGGGAACCAATTCTTTGTACTTGCAACATTTAGGAGTGACTACCAAAGTCAATCTTAAAGACTATTCACATCGAGATGTACCCCCAATACAATGGAATACCATCCATAAGACACCAGTAGAGACGGAATCTGTGCACTCATTAGAATCAGATCCTTCTTGGTTGCATGAGAATACTCATTTATGGATGTGTAAGGTATCCAAACAAGAGGAAGAAAGATTAGAAGCAAGGACCTTAGGTGCAGAACAACATCCACGAACTCTTCAAGACCCAGCTTACGCGCCTGTAGTATTCCCTGACGAAGAGTTTGAACCCCATGGTTGGGCAGAAATCCTAGCAACCATGGACGTAGCCATCAATGAAGAACAATGGACACCCCACTGTGACGAGGATGGCTATGACATTTCAGTTTTCACGATAGAGCCAATCATGTGCGATGCAATTTTAGAAGAGTGTGAACCTAACACTGATGCATTTGAGGATGCAAGCGATTTTGATTTAGAATCAATTATCATGGACTCTCCATTTGCATCAGAGGAAGAATATTTCTACGAAGTAGAGACTCACCCTTAGAGACACGAGGAAATTACGAATGAGGTGAGATTAGCCACAGAAGTGACTACTAAGAGTGAAGGCAAGAAAAGAAAGAAGAAAGAAACCATGACAGAAAAAGAAGAATCTTTATTTGAAGTACCCGAGAATTTCAAGAAATATGAAATCGAAGATAGAAGAATCATGGTACAAATGCCTAATAGAAAGGCGAATGACGGACAAGTATATGATAACCGAGAGAAAACCAAGAAAGTAATAGTTGCCATAGAAGGAGAAGAAGAAAAATGTACATACATAGGGCATGATTTGACGAAGGAAGAAGAAGAAGAATTAGTTGCCCTATTGCGTGAATATAGAGATGTTTTTGCTTGGAGTTACAAAGATTTGAAAGGAGTAGATCCAGATATATGTTCTCATAGAATCCCTATGACTCCAGATGCAAAACCTACGAAACAGAAACCTTACACGTACAATGATAACTACGCTGCGAAAATTAAAGAGGAGATAGATCGCTTGATAGAAGCAGGATTCATCTATGAAATTGAGCATACCGAATGGGTATCTCCCATTGTGGTAGTGCCCAAGAAGAATGGAAAATTGTGTGTGTGTATTAACCTTAAAAAAGTTAATGCCGCAACGATTAGAGATAGCTATCCTCTTCCTATCACAGAACATCTATTGGAAAGAGTTGCGGGCAAGGAAGTTTACAGCTTCCTTGATGGTTTTTCAGGCTATAATCAAGTAGCCATTGCTCCAGAGGACCAACACAAGACGGCATTTGCCACTGAATGGGGCATATTTTCATTTCAGGTAATGCCATTTGGCTTAACAAATGCACCCGCCACTTTCCAGCGACTCATGTGTCATGTTTTCAAGGAATTCTTACGCAAGAGTTTGGAAGTTTATGTCGATGACTTATGTGCACATTCAAATGTAAGACAGACACATATCCCAGAGTTAAGACAAATATTTGACAAATGTCAAGAATATCAGGTTTGTTTGAACCCAGAAAAATGCGTTTTCATGGTCAGACAAGGCAAAATTCTAGGACACATTGTGTCAAAAAATGGAATCTCTACGGATGAGGAAAGTAAAAGTAATTGCAGATCTACCTAGGCCGACGAACATCAAAGAGGTACAAGCATTTATGGGTCATTGTGGATATTATAGGAGATTCATACACATGTATGCGATAATAGCCAAGCCTTTGTACTCTCTTTTAACCAATTTCGAATGGACAAATGAATGTGAAAATTCATTCAATGAACTTCAACGACGCTTGTGCTCAGCACCTATATTGACAACCCCGGATTGGAGTAAGCCATTCCATGTACATGTGGATGCATCCAATTACGCCATAGGATGTGTGTTAGCACAACCCACAAATGAAGGTAGCATAGATCTCCCCATAGCTTACGCGAGCAGACAATTGAACGCAGCAGAAAGAAATTACACCACGACGGAACGAGAAGGATTAGGGATGATCTACGTAGTAAAGAAGTTTAGGCACTACTTGTTGGCCAACAAATTCAAGTTCTTTACCGATCATCAAGCCCTATTGTACTTAGTCAACAAGCCATGTAACACAGGACGACTAATACGTTGGCTTCTATTACTCATGGAGTATGATTTTGAAGTAGTAGTCAGGAAAGGAAAGACACATCTTAGAGCTGACCACCTTTCAAGATTAACCTCAGGAGAAGCTCCTCAAGGAGTAGCGGATGATCTACCAGATGCATACTTGTTTAATCTTGAGATAGCACCAGAATGGGCTAAGCCTATAGTCCCTATTCTGACATATGGACCCAAGAATCCTAGGATAAAGATCAAAGAAGGAGAGATTACCAAGTCTCAGAGATACCAAATCATAGCAGGAAGCATATATAAACAGGATAATCAAAAGATTCTTGCTTGTTGTGTAGATGAATCAGAACATGCGAATTGGTTGCAATTAGCACACATAGGTGCACTACAGCAACATCATTCAAAACATCGAACATTGCAGACTCTGCATAGATTAGGAGTATATTGGCCTTCGATGGAGGCAGAGGTCTACAAGTTGTGTAAAGAATGCCATGCTTGTTGTGAAAGACCACCAGTAGAGCATGCTACACTATATCACGTGTCTCTCACACCAGACTGGAGTGAACAATTAGTGACATACTTGAGGACGAAGACATTCCCTCAAGGAATGACTTTAGCACGACAACGCAGTCTAGAGCAGGAAGCTCAAGATTATTCACTTATTGGCGATAACCTATACAAAAGAGGACGAGATGGATATCTAAGACAATGTATTCATGAGAGCGATTATCTGAGCATACTAGAGACTGCACACCAAGGTGTTGCAGGAGGTCATTTTGGACCCGATAGGATAATCAAAGCCATCCTCTTTGCAGGATTATGGTGGCCCACTCTTCACATGGATGCTCATACCTATGTAAAGAGATGTGATGTGTGCCAAAGAACTCAGTTTCCTACTCGCAGAGATGAAATGCCATTGAAACCCATGATGGGCGGACGTGCATTTTCAAAGTGGGGTATAGACTTTGTAGGACCCATTAACCCCCCTGCAAAAGGTACACATGCTGAATACATTATTGTCGCGACGGATTATCTTACCAAATGGGTAGAGGCAAAAGCCACAAAAAAGAATGATGCACACACAACTGCAAAATTCTTATTTGAAAATGTCTTTACAAGATATGGATTGCCTATAGAGTTAGTGAGCGATCGAGGAACTCACTTTCTAAACCAAGTCATTGAATATTTGTTACAGGATTTTATGGTGATTCACAAGAAATCTGCACCATATCATCCTCAGGCCAATGGTCAGGCTGAAAGCACTAATAAGATCCTTTGTAACGTACTGACGAAACTCGTGAACAACAAACGTTCAGATTGGGACAAACAGTTACACCACGCTGTTTGGGCATATCGAGTGGCCTACAAGACCGTACTCAATGCAACTCCCTTTCACATGGTTTTTGGTCAGAATGTAGTGCTTCCTTTGGACTTCTTGATACCGACCCTTAAGGTTGCACAAGAACATCAGTGGACCGGCCATGAATTATCAGCAAGAATAGTGGACTTGGAACGATTAGGAGAAACCAGGCTAAAGGCAGCAGCAGGAATATACGCAGCAAAGAAACGATAGAAAGCATATTTTGATGCACATGTGAAAGATAAAGGCTTAAAAGAAGGAGATTTAGTTCTAGTATATACGCTAAAGCAACACGCACGGAAGTTAGAAAAGCGAGGTTATGGACCTATGATCATTAACAGACTCTCAAAAAGTGGAGCAGTACAGTTAGCCACCTTAGAAGGAGACATAATGCCTAATTATATTAGTGGCTGTAGAGTCAAGTTATATCAGGAACCTCTTACTGAGGATATGCTTAGACGACTCACGTTGGCAAAGAAGCGTAAGGAGGAAGAAAATAGAATACAAGCGGAAGCTCAGGCAGAAGCAATAGAACGCATTAAACGCATGAAGTTAAGAAGACAAGGACTAGGGAGAGAACATTATAACCATCTGGAAACTACACCCAGATATCCCATGGCCATGTGTCAAGTAAAGTCAACCACTCATCCTAGTATAGTGGACAGGAGACCATTCATTACAGTTAGGCTAGAGCACGGCAACCCTTGCCAAGAGCTCAGGGCTTTAATTGACTCAGGTGTTGCGACTAGTGCGATTAGATGGTCCCACTATAAGGACTCAGGAATAGAAATGCGGCCAATTGAGGCATACCTCATAGGCTTAGGAGGCATGGAAACCCCTTGCATGGGTGAGGTGGACCTTCCTATCCTCATTAAGGAAGTGACCATGACAGCGAAGCTACTAGTGTGCCATGATGACGACCTGATAGAACCCCTAATCCTTGGCCAAGATTGGCTATACGATCACTCAGTGGACCTAAATCTTAGAAAAGGCTCCTTACAGATTGGAACCTTAGAACAAAAGCGAGTGATACCGCTTGACTTCCCTAACGGCATTCCAACTGAGGTTTGTAACCCTAGACCCTATGAAATGCATGCGATGGAAGACCGGGAGATCTTGGGTCAGATCAGTCACGTTACGTCTACACCAACCCACTCGGGCTTGGCTATGGACAGTTGTCAATCAGAAGGACGACAGGAGATCTTCCCTGGGGCTTCCTGCAAACTAGAAGGGAAACCTACCCAACCGCTAGGGCAGATGGACACAATCAGCGGTCAGGTGGGTTGCATCAGCGGCCAAATGAGCACAATACCCTGCGGTGCTCATCCTTCCAAACTTGTTGCGGACTGGCCTAGATTAAAGATAAATAACGAATCACTTCCTAATGGGCAGGTCACGCAAGTGTTGGATCTCCCTTCTTTTCCAAAGCAGAGCGTCCATTGGACCTCTCAAACCCAACCACGAAGGAGTCAACCACAACAGAGGGACCAAGACCGACGACACCACCAGACAAGGCAAAGAAGGCAGCAGTATCAACATCACAGAATAAGTGGCACGAGACAAATATGGGTGCCAAAAGGACAGCAACCACAGGCTATTGGCAACACTGCAGACAAGAACAGGACAAAGTTTCAAAAGAAGCAGAGTCAGTATCCAAAGTCCCCTCGATCTTCTTCTACAAGTACCAATACTCGACAGATTTGGATCGCCAAGAAGTATCTTATCAATCGACCCACACCCACGCAGATTTGGGTACCCAAACAATGTATTATAGCCCAACCCTCAAGCCATGTAATATATACCCCTCAAAAATCTTTCCATCCTTCAATACCACCAAACCCGATACCACTTTTCGTCCCTCAGCAGAAACACACCACCCACTCAAAGACTCTTAGGAAATGGATAACGAAACGTATCCAGACGTCTTCTTGTACCCCCTTATCTAACAATTCTCCCACCCCGTTTAAACTCCACCCTTGTAATAATTCACCCTCAACCAAACCTTGTATGAATTCATACACCAAAACCCCACATCAAGCATAATAAAAGCTCATCAAGAAATGTATGCATAACCTGACTAGGTAGGCGTCTAGAGACATGCATTAGCTCTGCAAAAAATCATTGCATCAATCACTTCACGACACTTGGCTACACGGGTTACACATCGGTTATGGAAAGGGATTGCGGTCTCACCTTAATGGGATCATAGTTAATTTCCATACTAATGTGCTAATCTTTTGTAGAAGATCTTTTCCATTAGCTCGTCAGTCATCATGCAAACCAAAGAAGGACCATCAGAAGCTGGCCCAAGCACACCAATGGCCAATATTGGAGAATTACTCGCGGAATCTTATCCTACGATGCAACCACCAGAGTTTCAAGGTTTTCCAGGACCCATGCCAATCGATGATCCTCCTAGAGGATATACCGAGAAGATTCATCGTAATTCTCACTGGTTTCAAGGCCTAGCAGGACCCTTAGCAGACGCTGATTTCATATTTGAGGCCAATTTGGCATTTGATCTTCGCACATGGACCAAGTACCAGTTCTTTTCAAGAGAATTTGAAGGACTGCAGAATACACAAGATTTTACTCACGTTTGGGCACGAGCGGGCTTTACAGAATATTTTAGTGACCCTCTGCCTAAACCTGATTTTTACAGATGCTTTTACCTAGTAACCACCTTAACAGCTTCAGAGAACAAGGATCTACCCGGCACATTCATGTTACCATCCTTGGTAAATGACCCTCCATTCAGAAGGTTTTATTTGTCTAAAGATTTAATTCGCGCAGCTCTCAAAATACATGGAACGCATACTCCGACGGAGCGAGAACGGCTAGTCCCAGAGCAAATGAAACGTGGTGATGTAACTAAGTGGGAGGACATTTTAGCTATAACCCCTGAGCTCTCCAAGCCATTGAGGATATGCATGCAGCATTTTGCTTTCCCAGCTCAGGATTGTTTTACCATGCCCCACAAAAGAATCTGGTTTGGTTTATACTTAGCATGTATTGGACCTCAAACGGTTGATCTAGCTAGCTGGATAATTGATCAGCTCTATTTGGCACAACATAGATGGGAACGAAAGAAAGTCATCAATGGATGTTGTGCACTTACAAGGATTATATATATGTGTTTGGCATATGATTTACCCATAGAGCGCGCCATGACCAGTGAGGAGCTGAAGGCATTTAAAGGAACCACAAGGAAAGCTAGAAAGTCTAGCAAAGGCAGAGCCGGAAAGCGGATGAGAGGCACTATCCCGTGCTTACAAGTCCCGGAATCACCCTCACCACAACCATCTCCAGAGCAGTCACCGACAGCAGCCACTCCCATGGTACAACCTATTCGCATCATATTATCAAGACCAGTTGTAACGGAGGGCACCACCAGTACTGTTGCACCTCAAGCAGCCACAACCACAGAACCTATCACCACGGCAGCGGAACTTCCCACCACTATTGGTGCGGAAGCGTTCTCTTTTCCAATACCCCATTTAGAAGCAGAACAAACAGCACCACTGGATCCAACTTTTGATTTTGAGATGCCCGATGCATTCTCCAATGAGTTCCAGTTTTCAGAAGGACAATTGTTTTCTCAAGAATTTGAAAGGCCTAGCTACCCTACCACACCCAGGGATCAGCCACAAGGACAGATTGTGTCTAGCTCTGATGACAAAAGAACAGCAACCGATGATGACGAAGGAGACGACGAAGCTAGCCAGGGAACTCAGGAATCCCAAGAGCATGAACAGACAGATGGTCAAGGCCAACAAACAAACACACATGGTGATACAAGTACCCATGAAGATGAAACTTACGAAGCAGCAGCTTACACACTGGCTATTAAGAAGCTGTATAGAACTATGGAAAAAGTTTGGGCACGCAAAAAGCTGACTGAGGAAGAGAGTCAAGCAATAATAGAACAGGAACTTGTCACAGGCGGTTTCGAAGACGCATACATCAAAGGATTCTGAGAGTTAGTCAAATCAGTAGGCTCCAACGAAGCCCTTAGGTACTTGCAAAGAAAGCCACTACCACAATTTGACCCCCGTAGAGTACGACTACTTTCCAAGCCCGGCGAATACATTCGTGTACCAATAGGAGCACAGTCTTCAGAACAAGCCAGGGAGGCACGCCTCGTCCCCGAAAGTTCGTTGGCAGCAGAAACCATCCTTGTAGATTCCCCACCCCGCGCTACCACTGTACATACCTCAGTCATCACTGAAGTACCGACCACCCCAACCGCTCCTCCATCACCGCCCATCCCTCCAGCCTCCCCTCTTCACCCTCCTTCCCGCAGACCAACATCTTCATTCGCCGGTGGCGTAGCAGAAATCGTCTTTACGACCACTCACCCCACAATTCCTGCACCCATTAGACTTAGTCTACCCCCTCATACACCCACCTTTCTATCCAACCCATTCCTCCATCCATCTTTTCCATCTTTCCCCATAACTCCAAGACCCCTTTTTCCATTCCCACCGCCCTTAACCTTCTCCCCAGTCTCACCTCCCCGACCCACTGTAACTCCTTTTTCCCCTTTTCACCAAGCTGCTCCAGCCAACCCCCCTGTAAATTACTCCTCAACCTTTGTAAATCCCGTATTTACACCAGCACAAGCACCCACGATCACACCCATATTCACGGTCACTGCACTAGACACGTCCAATGACATGGACATCTCACCACCCACTGCACCTTCACTCACTTCACTCACGGCACAAACATTTTTAGGTACATCACAATTTTCAACAATCACTACAGCATCCACCTTCCCACCCCCATTCCCCGTTCCCGTTGCATCTACATCCACTGCATCTTCATTTAGCACCCCATTAATACTATCACCCACCGTAGATAATGCATTCCGACAAATGTTCATGTGTATGACGCAAGTAAGAGATGAGTTCACATCTCTTGGCGATAATTACCAGTAGCTGCAGAGGACAACCACTGACTTACAATCGTAGCTTAATTTATTGTCTATTGAGAATGCCTCTCTGAACACCCGATACCAGGAATTACACGAGGCATATCACAAATTGGAACTAGAAAGCGAAGAAAAGACCAAAGAAGCCACTGCTGACCTGGATAACTTATTAAGAGCCCAGACAATGCGCAACGCAATGCTAATGAGAAATATGGGCTTACTCAGAAGACATCTAGCAGCAGCAAAGGAAGAAAACCAGCGCTTACAGGACCAGAATCGCGAAAACTTAGAAGCAGCCCTAGACCATCCAGACCAACCACTCAGTCCTAGCCAGTTCAAAGCCATTCCCTCAGACTCGATGAGGATGCTGAGAAGATCATGTAAGGCTGCTAGATGAATACGATCGCATGAATGAGGAGTTACAGAAACTCAAAGAAGATCATAAATTACTCCAGTTACGAGCACCGGCACACCCAGACATACCAGCACCTGTGGAACCCTCTCCTGACGTCTTAGAGGAACTCAACGCATTAAGGGCCCAGGTATCAAACCTTGAACCAAGGATCGCAGTATATGAAGCACCACCAAGGCCAGATTCCCCACCTGAGCTACCAGTTGAAGAAGAAACTGTCACCATCCCGGTGGAGGAAACGTTTGAAGAGGCATACGAGCCACAACCCATCCCAGGCGGACACGTCACGGCCGAAGGCCAGATGACTTACGAACTCCCGACCCCCGCGTGGATGAAGACAATTGAAGAACTTGGGACAACGCACTCAGCTAGAGTAGAGGCACAATTACATGCCATGGCGATGATAGAAGAACGAATTTTACAATCTCCATTCTTTGCTCATTTGGCCCCGTGACGATACATATCTGGGCATGAGCTACAGTATAAACCGTATTTTATGTTAATGGCCGAATACCAGTTAGCCATTGAGAAAGAAACCGATAAGAAACCATCGCATGCGACTCAATTCGAGGAGGACGATCTACCACTTGATGCGCAAATCTTTGACATGATGCAAATGGTTTTTAAAGTCTTCCGACGCGTCAAGGCACCTCATGTAAACACCTCGGGCTTTGAGCATGGCAATTTCGATCTGGTATATGATATGAGTACAACGCCATCGCTACGGGTGTGAATACATGGCACATCAATCTTTGGAAAGTGGCTGGGGCATTGGTTAAGCCGAAAGGCATAACCCTAAAGGCGTATACTCCCCATTCAGTTGCAAAGGTTGTTTTATGCTGGTCCTTAGGAGCAATGGCTACCTGATTACAGCCTGAAAAGCCATCCAAAAAATTATAAACTTCCTTCCCTGCCACTCTTTCCAACAGATGATCCGTGATGGGTAATGGGTAACTATCCCTTATGGTGGCGGCATTTACTTTTTTCAGATTTATGCATACTCTTAACTTACCATTTTTTTCGGTACAACCACCAAAGGCGACACCCATTCCGTGTGTTCGATCTCATATATGAACCCAGCTTCTAACAACTTATCTATGTCTTCTTTAATCTTCGCCGAGTAAACATCGTTATATGTGTAAGGTCTTTGTTTGGAAGGTTTAGCTTCAGATGTCATAGGGACTCTATGAGCACATATAGAAGGGTCTACTCCTTTCAAATCCTTATAGGTCCAGGCAAAGACATCTCGGTATTCCCTTATGAGGCGTATTAACTCTTGTTCTTCCTCCATTGAGACATCCTGTCCTATAAAAGTACATCGTTCTTCTCCTTCCTCTAGGGTTACTACTATTTTCTTGGTCTGTTCTTTATTGTCATATGCTATTCCTGGTTGTGCTTCTCGTTTTGGCATTTGAATAGCACTTCTTCTCTCTTCTACTTCATATTTTTTGAAGTGGGCGGGCACTTCAAATTGTTCTTGAGGCTTGTTTTCTTCATCATTTTTTGCTTTTTCTAATCCAAGCTCCTCTTCTTGTGTTGGTTCTTGATTTATTTCATTAGCTATGATACTTACTTCTTGATTTCCACTTTCTATTTCCATTTGCTCTTGCTCCATTTCAATGCTCTCGTAATCCTCCTTCCATTCTTTTTCAATTACTTCTCCTTCTTCAGCCTCTTGAAGAACTACCACATATAGACTAAGGTCATATCCTTCCTCATCAATGCATTCATTCATGGTTATCACTTCTTTGTTTACACACACATCGAGAGTGGCTAAAATCTCCATCCAACGATGAGGTTCAAATTCTTCATCTAGGAATAATTGAGGCATATAGGCTGGATCTTGTACTTATCTAGCAACTCCTTGCCTTTGCTGCCATCCTTTCCTCCTATCCTCTTCCTTTTTCGCAGTTTGGCATATCCATAGATGAGTGTCTTCATTCATCCATGATTGATCACTTGAACCTATACTATGAATCGACTGATTATCTTCCTCCTTATGAATCTGATTCCATTGTAAGGGGGGAACATCTTGATATGTATATGTGTGGAGATTTATTCTTGTGGTGGTTCCTTCATGTTGTAGGTATACAGCGTCTTTTCCCCAATCTTGCACTACCTTTAGTTGTCTCATGAAAGGTCTTCCAAGTATCATTTCAGAATTGCTTGGCCTTTCAAATTGACATATCGCTAAGGTGTGCTCGAACTCAACTCCACAAGTGGTAAAAACTACCCGTTCCAATAATCCCAAGGGTCTTTCAGTGTGTCTATCTGCCATTTGTATCTTCATGCGTGTTGGTCTTAGAGTTGGTTTTCCCCATTTCTCCCAGATTTCTTTAGTTGCTATTCCTACTCCAGCTCCAGAATCTAAGATGGCTTTGGTAGTGTACCCTCTATAGGTAATTGGAAGGCACGTGTTTCCTTCATCTCCCTCACTAAAATCTCCTACCTTATCGACTGGGATTTTTACTGTGTTTACTTCATCAGACATCTCCTTCTCGTCCACCTTGATTTCCAATTGGCTGGTCAGTTTCTCCTTCAAATGTCGTTTGATCCTTAACAGTTCTTCTAACGTCAGGGTACAAGGGATTTTTACCTTTTTAAGATGTTGTATGATATCCGATGTGTTGACTGATGGGTTCGGTTCTTTTTCCCTTATTGAGGGAATGAGGTATAATTCTGAATTATGTTCGTACTCTCCTGTGTAATTTGGCAAAACCTTTACACTATCATTTTCTTTGTTACTTGGATCAATTGGTATTATTTCTTCTGAATTCAGTTCAGGTATGGAGTCTTCAATTTCACCTTCTGCTTCTAGATCCTCAAAGGGTGGTTCTATTCCTTCCACTTTTTTCCATCGGTCTTCTTGGACTCTTGCCCACAAATCTTTAGGCCATTCCCCTTCTACTTCGGGGACGATGGATCCTTCCCTTTTATCCTCACAGTAATTTCCATTATGTGCCTTACCTGCTTCGGGTTTCTCGGGTTCCTTTGGGATGACACACTCTTGGAATTCTTTTTCAGGAATTCGTGAGTCTAGTTAGGACAGATTTGCCTCGAGGGGCTCTTGGCTCTTTTCCTAAGTTCCCTTGCTCAATGTCACCTATTTCGATCTCTGAGATTATATTGCCCAAATTCATATGTTCTGTCTGGTTTGTTGGTGACTACATACATTTTTCCTTCTTTATCTATGTACGAACCATCTTCAAATCTGACTACTGGATGTTCTAGTCCAATGGGTTGATCTGGGTTTTTAACTTGGACCACTGATCTTCTCAAACCATCCTCATAGGTGTGAGCACCTAATCAATTGGTTTTGATGTATTCCAATCGAGTCTTTTAAGGTCATTCTAGTTTTTCTAGGTACTCCACTCCTGAGCTACGTACATGCCTCTCCATGCCATAAGACATCTCGAAGTCACTCATTTTTGGAACTTAGAATGTATGAGTAATCACTCAATTGCTGGGCCCACAACCTAATGGTACGGCTGACACTAGCCTTGGATGATCTGATACTTTGACGGTCTCTCCCTAGGTGTCTTCTTGATCACAGGTTCATATGCCCTACCGACTAGCCCAATGATCCTTGTACAACCATGTTGTTGGTTCCTTGATATCAATTACTTGTTCATTTTAATTTCTCTTGTGGTATTCGCTTATTTTACAACATGCGTCACAAGGAGAACTTAAGTCTTTTGTACTTGATGTCCTTCATGCAATAAGATTAAATTCTTTATCTTTAGGTTGTCCCTTGACTACAATTAATCTATGCTTGAACTTGAGAATTTAATGGTTCTTAGAATAAAGTCTGATATATTTGAAGAATTTTGGATACTAGTGTTAAGTCATCCAGGGGGGT
Source organism: Ceratopteris richardii (assembly GCA_020310875.1). Lineage (NCBI taxonomy): Eukaryota > Viridiplantae > Streptophyta > Polypodiopsida > Polypodiales > Pteridaceae > Ceratopteris > Ceratopteris richardii. The sequence continues at coordinate 83,242,444 of CM035440.1, forward strand.
GATGAAACATGAAGACTTATTTTAAGCCATATGTAAAAGAATGCAGATTCATACCTACAGGTATTCCTATTTCAGGTATTCCTATATTTCCTTTGTCAAGTTCTCTTTATGTTCCAGCTTTGTAAGAAGAAGGAAGAAGAAGAATGTTTGGAGAAAGTTCCTGTTCAGGAGAAGGTTCCAGAGTTCTATTGAGGAGAAACTTGATATTTCAGAAAGGTATATTTCAGAAGTGCGCACATATATGTTTATACCAAGTTCTGAAGGAAAGAGGTATGAAGGATTTAAAGGATGAAGACATGATGAAATCATAGATTTTTTTACTCATATTGAGTTGAGTACAATCAGAGATGAACCAGCAGTGTTCATAATACACTAAGTTGTGAGTTGACAGTCACAGGTTCCAGGATTCAGTTCTTGATTTGTTTAGTGTATTTACATGACACAGCAGAAGTACGTTGAGAAACCTTTTTTGAAGGTAAATGCAAATATATGGATCCTAGTATATGTTTTCAGGTTTTTGAAGACAAGAGATAGCAGGTTCAGAGTCAGTACATGCTACATTTGTTGTCAAGCAGTGATTGCTTGATGTATACACTATTGGATATCTAGTTTGCATATTTTCTCAAGTATTATGGTTCATATTCAGCAAGTTCAGATTTTTTGAAGGAAAGTCAATTTCAGTTTTGAAGAAGACTTTTTCTGAAGTACGGGAGTACAAGCTTGAAGCTTGTGGCAATTTGCAGATTATAAAGTTTGCAGATCCAGTTCAGTTTATACCAATATGACATTGCAGGGGGGATTGTTGGAATACAATGTCATATAGGACATTATCCATGATCAAATTAGTCCACTTTGTCCAGAAGTCTACAGTATGTATAGCGCTCTTTACTAGATTCTCCAACAACAAAGCGCGTGGGCATCATGGTTAAACAATCATCCTTCCATCCCAGGCGCGTGGGTTTGATCCCCGCCGGTGGCAGCGTAAGAGAAATTTTTAATCAAAGCTTTACACAAGTCAACAGCGAACGTGGACGGTGGTCAATTCGTGAACAAAACGTGAACGCGTTTGTTTATTATTGCGATCGTGTGCTTTTTGGGATGCTTTATTCATGAGCTTTTCAAAGTAGAAGCAGACTATATAAGAAGAGCCTCATGCTCATTATATTCATCCTTCACCAATATCAACACAAGCTTTGGAAGCTTGGACCTCAATAGAGGTGGTGTTTCTTCTAGCACATGGGGCAGCCATGGTGCTAACTTGAAGCATGTTGAGGAGCAGCTATGGAGTTCTTCTTGGTGATTCTTCTTGATGAAGATGAAGGGTCTGCTCACACTCTAGCTCATGGAGAGGAGGTCATCTCTTGTTCATGGAAAGAAGACTTGATTATTAGCAGCTTGATGGTGAGGATCGCCCATCTACATGATGTATTTGAAGATCATCTTCTACAGGAAGATGTTAGGTTGAAGATTATCTTCTACAAGAAGATGTCTGGCTACTTCAAAGACATTGGATGGGACCATCTACATGATTTTGAAGATTATCTTCTACAGGAAGATATTAGGTTGAAGATTGTCTTCTACAAGAAGATATCGGGCTACTTCAAAGACATTGGATGGTGATTAACATAAGATTCACATCTTATGTTAAGTATTCAGGTACATATTCTCTTTATGCACACAGGTACTACTTGAAGTTTATGGAGGCTATGGCGTTCATATCAGAAGGAGTCCTATTCGGCATAGGTACAAGAGAATCAGTACTTATATGCTTTATGCATATTTTTATGAGGTGTTTGAGAAGGTGTGTTCACATGAGTTTGAGGATTTCTGGCAACAATCTTGTTAGCATTCTATGCTACTTTATAAGTATGTGATCTTTTCACACACGTATCTGACTTAGGGTCTTCCATAGCTTAAGTTTAGATGTAGGTTTGTTGACCATCAATTTCACACTGATCCTTCCTCATTCAGTCACTCATATTCACTCTTCTATAACCTATTAGGTCACACATCTCATGTATATTCAGATTACTGCCCACACATCTGAATATGTTTGTTACATTGGACATTCACTCATTCATCTATTTCTCATCACATAGAATGGTTGAGAATTTTACTCCCACATTGTACATTGAACATTGGTATATATGATACTATGAGTAAGCGATGGCTTACGTAACACCTTACACATGTCATCTATTCTTTCTCTATCTTTGTCTCATCATCTGTATGATTAAGTTGTGATATGTTCATGTTTTGTCAATATGGAAGATTGCTGGAATTAATGTTGTACATGACTGGAACTATGGAACCATGGACCTGTGACATGAGCCTAAGGGCCTACCTCACTTCCAACAGGATGGTCAGATATTGACAAGTAATATTAGTGGTTGTAGAGTGAAACCTTCCCAAGAACCTTTGATAGAAGAGATGCTAAAACACAACCAAGAAACATAATGAAGAAGAGAAACAAATATGCATAGAAGCTCAGCAAGAGGCCGTAGAACATATTTGATGCATGAAGTTGAGAAGGCAAGGTATAGATCAGCCTAGCCAAGTTAATTACAAGGCACCAAGGTATGAGATGGTGATGTGCCAAACCAAAAATGTTCCCTCTCATCGTATAATTGATAGACTCCCTTTTATAACCATGGAATTAGAACAAAGCATGATTGCAAATATAATCAAGGCATTGATTGACTCAAGGGTATCCAGTAGCATTGTTATATTTTGTTGTTATCATGGAATTGTGCATTAGTCCCATTGAAGCCTATCTTGTATGCTTTGGAGGAGTGGAAACCCCTTGCATGGGCGAGGTGGAGCTTCAAATGTCTTCCCAAGATGTCCATATGAAAATAAAAGTGCTAATGTTTCATTCTTGGTAAAAACTAGATTTATAACCATGCATTCAACCTAAACCTAAGGAGTGGACTTCTTCATGTTTGGGTAAATAACCATCATGTCACAATAGAACTACCCGGTTGCACCATCGATGATCTAGTCGTAACACAAACTCCTAGTTCTTATAGGAATAATCATGAAGAAAAAGATGTTGCTCTTGTCTAAAACTATGTGATGCAGAAGGATGCGGTCATTGAAGAGCAAGGAGGAGAGAAGATAGAACTCCCTTCGTTTCCAAGAAACATCGATGGCCTCTGTACCTCAAGCAAGGAGACACAAGGAGAAGCATTAGAAGACTATAGAATCCCAAACGCAAAAGACATCTCAAGGTAGAGAGGTTCATGGTATGAAGTAGATTTGGAGATGCAAGGGCGACCACCCACTTGCTCCCTTGTTAGGACCACCAGCGTGTATGAAGTGATTGAAGAGACCAAATCTACCAATGGTGGCTCATCAAACATGTCATTCACGACGTGTACTCTCCATTTGGATACCTAAGTGGTCGATGAATGCTCACCACAATCCTAGAAAAATTTGAGTTTCTAAGACCATTTTGCAAGCTCAGATGGCCACACATAAGCTTTAAGGGTTTAATCCATTCTCATCTTAACACACCCAACAAAAAACCAATATAAAAAGTTTTGTAAACACATACTCAAGTGCAACTAAACCTAGCATTACTTGTAAATGGGTACCTAAAAAACTCGAGATCCAGGTATATTCATCTCTAAAACCTTTAAATGTAACTACACACAAAATTTGTAATCCCATAAGGGAAGTGTGGAGAGCCAAATCATGTAACCAACCTCCTGATCCCACTGTGTGAATACCCTTGCATAATAGATGCATTCTGTGCACATTGCATATCCCAAGTATGCATCTAAGATCATCCACTAACATTACTAATGTCCACCCACATTCACATTACACAACTCACTCACTAACTCAATGACGATCAAGGATGTTATGTTGATATTGTAAAGGAAACCAAGTTTCATCTAGTTTCTGATACAATACTAATTTGGTTCTCTTTTTCTAAGAGATTCTAGAACATCAACTATGGTATCATCATGGCAAAAGTTATAGGCACTAGCTCTCAAGTGGGAACTAGCTAGCAAATGATAGATATTGATTTTTTACCTATTTTATAAGTACCCAAGGTGCATCCAAAGGCTCTGGTACATTCGCAAATGATACCCACTCAAGATCCACCAATGGGCCACACACATGCATATTATTTATAGGTGCTTAGCTTACAACTATTGGGGTTCAACAACACATAACCACTCTCTCAAATAGCAGAACTCTTCAAAGAACAATCTCAAAACTGAATCACACCTTAAAACGAAACATACTCAGAAACTAATAGACCAATACATTACTTTCTTGCTGCATCAACACATACTCAGTACTAAATGGCTCAAACAGATGTAATTCAGCATAGCACATATCTAATTTAAGCAGAAACTTCACTAATATCTTTCAGAATATCAAGTATTACAAGAATTTCATAATTAACAGTCACTATTACTGACATTACAAAACTTTTCTACTTGGTTTCAGCATTCGCTAAACTTATGGATATCCTCTTGACCTACTTTCTTTCTTCTCTCAAGTTCTTCTCTCGATGATAATCAAAAAACAAACATCATATATTTCACATAACCAAAATAGAACAAACTACTTCATGTGGCATCATCACTATAACCAGATTGTAACTAACCATTAACATTTTGAGTCATCAAAGATACGACTCTGCATAAATTCGACTAACCAAATATCCGATTTAGCAAACAATAAATATCCGAATAAACTTATTTTCCTGTAGAATATTCTCCACTTAACACCTAGCATAGCCGAGTGGATGATTTTGCAAAAATCTGACTCAAATCCAAAAATCCTTGATTGAGCAAAACTAAACTCAATTCCCTGTTCATATTCTCCTCTTGTATCACGTATGGGACTACTTTAATCTCATCCTCTTTCTCTGATTCCTTTAATCTCGTCCCCAAAGTCGATGCCAAGAATCGACCTACAATGTTGATGTCCAGCATCGAATGTGGCCTATGCATTTTCATCGACTACTCGACAGAGAAAAAAGCATACAAGTGTTACAACCCTAGAATAAAGGAAGTAAGAGTCTCGCGAAATGTGGTCTTTGATGAGCTAAGACCATGGTATGAAGATAAAGAAAAGGAAAAGATTCTTGAAGAAGATTGTGATGATTATGCAGGAACAAATCAAATAGAAGTTCAACAATCAAGCACAAAGGTTTCAAGTCCAGAGGCATCTACATCAAATGAAGAATGTTCAACATGGAGGGGGAGTCATTCTTTGTCTCCAAATTCAGCTCATAGTAGAGCTGAAGAAGCAAGTGCTACTCCAAACAGTGAGATAGATGCAAGTGAAGAAGAATATGAAGAGGTAATCACTCCAAAGGTAAAGCTGAATAGGTTAAAGAAGCAACTTTCTAAAGGCAATGAAAGAAGATCTTCAAGGACAAGGTATCCAACTCAAAGGCCGAGTTATGATAGTTTCATGGCGAAACATTTTTCATACATGATGCAGGTTATCAAAGACAAAGATCCTGAGACATGTGAAGAAGCTTGGCGCACAAAAGGAATGGAAGCAAAGAATGAAATAGGAGATCAAAGCTCTCAATGATAATCACACATTAGAGCTAGTGCCAAGAAAGAAGGTATGAAGATTCTTCCAAACAAATGGGTGTTTAAAGTAAAGAGGAATGTTGATGGTTCACTAGCTAGATATAAAGCTAGATTAGTTGCCAAAGGATTTAAACACACACAAGGCATAGATTATGATGAAGTTTTCAGCCCTATTGCAAAGATGGGAACAATCTAAACATTAATAACAATTGGGGCTTCAAGGAGATGGCCATTATATCAACTCGATATCAAAAATGCTTTTCTTCATGGAGAACTACAAGAAGAGGTATACATGAGTCAACCGGTTGGATTTGAATATGAAAACCATCCAAAATTTTTTTGCAGGTTGAAAGAGGCACTTTATGGCTTGAAGCAAGCACCAAGAGCATGGAATCAAAGATTGGTAGAATATATAACTAAGTGTGGATACAACGCAAGTAGTGTAGATCCTTCATTGTACATGAAGAAGGAAGAAAATAGAGAGGTATATATTTGCATATACGTCGATGACCTCATCATAATAGGAAATGATGTTACAGGGATTAAAGATATCAAAAAGAAGCTTGGTAAGGAGTTTAAAATTTTAGATCTTGGAGAGCTGAAATATTTTTTAGGAATTAAAGTTGTTTATGGAAAAAGTGGCATCTACTTGATGCAAAGGAAGTACTTGTTGGATGTTCTTTTCACATTTGGAATGAGTGAATGCAAACCACTCACTCAACCCATGGACACAAATATAAAGATTTGCTCAAATGATGGAGAACTATTGGAAGATGTAATGACATACAAAAGCATTGTAGGATCATTAATCTATGCAAACATTACAAGACCTGATTTATCTTATGTTGTTGGTGTACTTTCTCAGTTTATGCAAGCCCCGACAAGTGAACATTTAAATTCATCCAAGAGAGTGTTGAGATACATAAAGCATACAGTTAATCATGCTTTGTTTTACAAGTTTGATGAAGAATTGCAATCCAAAGGCTCTAGCGATGTTGATTGGGTAGGTTCAAAGAAAGATAGGAGATCAACCCCAGGTTATGTGTTCATGATATGAAGCAAACCTATCACATGGACCTCAAAGAGACAACCTACTGTTGCACTTTCATTCATGGAGGCTGAATATAGAGGATTGCATTTGCCACATGTGAAGCAATGTGGATTAAAAAGCTTTTGGTTGATCTTGAAGTGCAAGTTGGAATCATCCCTATATACACTGATAACATGTCAAGTATTTACTTGTCAAGCAATCCTATGTTTCATGCAAGGAGCAAGCACATAGAGGTTGTAGCTCAGTGATGAGTAGCACCTCCTTTAATGTCAATCCGGGAAGACATGAGGATGGTATGAAGACCTCGAGCAAGTGAAGGCACAAATGTGTGAGTGCGAAGCACACTAACATGCACACACATACACACACACACGCGCACACACAGCAAGAACAAAGAGAGTACAACAATGGAATCACTTCTATTGCAACCAAATTCTCATACAAGCTCAAAACTACAAGAAGCCACCCCAAAAATGAGCTCTCTAGCTCTATTTATAGTTTTTGACTAGCTTTGGCCCTGTCCATACCTAGTGTCCGGCCTAGTTAAAAATTAGGTTCCAGGGCTTATTCGAGGGCTCAAACGAGATCTAAACAATATGAAAATTGGCAGGCCACTACTTCTAAGGCTCCCCAAGCTCCAGGACTGCTTGGCTTGTACAAAATGGAGCTACAAAAAGGTGAAACAATATTTACAATGGTTTTTAGTGATGAGAATCACTTTTAACATGGTGTAAGGTTTGGAAAATATTAATGGGTTGCCTTAGTGCTAGATCTGCATGTATGCTCGTAGTTGCTTCATCTGCCAACACTCTCCCCCCCCTAGGGTCTGTCGCCTCTGACAGACCTTTGCTCCGCGGTCTGATCAATGTAGTGTTGCAGTATGTCCGTTGCCACTTCGTGTTCTTTGATCTGTAGTCCCCTGATCAGGTCTCGTTGAAGGGTTTCCCAATCGACTGCTCCAGGTATGTCCGGTTGGGGCGTTGTGTAGAGCTCTGAATGCATCGTTTGTTCGCATGCGAAGAGTTGTAGCAAATGAGTGGGCCGTGGCGCGAACACCTCTGAGTGTGCCTCCTAGAACCCCGTGGTGAACATATCATCAAAAGTTTGCTTGTAGCAGGCAGGGAGATATCTGATTCGTGCGTGCCATGCATAAGCAGCTCGTATGCTCGGGGTTGTGCTCATATCATATAGTAGGTCATAATTACCATTAATGAACCCGGGAATCGGAGGCTGAATGTGACATACATTGCGGAAGGTTTTGAGCACTACTTGCATCATGTCCAATATTTTGAGCATCATCTGGGCAACTACATCTGGCATGGGTTGGAGGCGTGGAATCCAATGTCTGATAGTAGCCATCATATATGCTACTGTAGGTGTGCCTGTTGGGGGTGCAATGGAGGGATAATTTAGCCATTGTTTACAATTGGCATTGTTCTGAACCTTGATGGCGAATGCTTTCCATGATCTCTTTCTTTGAACTGGCCCAAAACAAGGGTTATATTTTAAATGCATGGGAGCATGGTCCCATGTCCGTAGCATTTCCGGATAGGTTTCCAGTAATTTTTGCCTCCAAATAGGTTGGAATATGGCCCCCTTTTTGGCTGCCTCTGGGAAATCCTCTGGTTCGAACTGAGTTGCGAAGGTGGGGTATTTGTTGGTGAGGCGTTTGATTTCAGCATTATAGTCAGCCAGCAGTACGAAATATGGTTTATACTGTAACTTTGAACTAGTTATCAGTCTTCTAGGGGCCAGATGTCTGAAGTATTCTGATTGAAGTATGGTTTCTTCAATTGTCTTCATGGCCAACATCTGGGTGGAGATACGTTCTTCATGAGTCCGCCCCATTTCTTCTACTTGTTTCATCCATGCCGATGGGGGTTCCTCATATGTATCTTGTCCTTCCTCCATGATTCTGCCGCCTGGAAGAGGTTGAGGATTCTGTCGCCTGGAAGAGGTTGAGGCTTCCTCCACTGGAATGATGACTGCTTCTTCTTCTATGGGTTGCTCAGGTGGAGAAGGAGGTCGTTCATACTGTAACAACTTGATCTTTAATTCTGCAATCTGTTGCCGTAGCTCAAGTACCTCATTGGTTGTTGAAGGTTCAGGTTCTGGTGAAGTAGCGGCATCGACCATCTCTGTAGATTTGAGTGGGTGTGGTGTAGGCACTTGGGGTCTTTGTAATTCCTTGACTTGGTCTGCCAACTGGTCATGTGCCTCCAAGAGGGTTGCATATGCTTCTAACGCTTGTTGAATATGTTCTGAGGGAACAGCTTGGAATTTGGTAGGGTCTATAGGTTCTCTAGGGGTATTTTCCATGGCCACTTCTAGATTCTCCTGGTTTTGTTGCTGTAGCCTTTTGTTTTCTTCTTGAGCCGCTGCTAAGTGGCGACGAAGGAGAGTCATGTTTCTTTGTAGACGAGCATTGCGGCCCAACTAGTCTCTGAGTTGTTCCTCCATAGCCTTACCTGTCTCCATATACTTGGCTTCCATCTCCGCATTCGATTGTTGGAGGACAGTCACTTCGTGTTGTAATGTTGTGTTACTTAGCTCACAGGCATTTACACGTGCCTCGAGTTGAGCCGAGAGGTTGCATAGCTCTGTGTTATTTTCTTCCAGTAACTTATATTCTTGCTTAAGTAGAGTGGCCACTTCGAACATGGTGTCTAGTGCATTACTAAATGATGTGGATGCACGGGTAGAGGTGGAAAATGCAAAGGGTCGGGAAATGGGGAAGGGAAAAGTGGATGATGTGCCTATGAGTGAAGTGAACTGTGATGATGTTGGAACAACCGTGGTGATGGGTGCTTCTGTGGGTGGTGAAATTTCCATGGGCTCGGACGTGATAGTGTGTGAAGTGTGAATTGTGAACACGGGAATGGTAGGTGGTGTGTTAGTGGTGGCCGTGAATGTGGGGGAGTTGGGTTGGGGAAGGGACTTTTTATTATAGTTCTCAACTTGTTGGAGTATATTTACAAGGTTTGTCCAGAATGAAGGTTGGGTGACTTGGGTTGATTCCGAGGGGGTTAAAAGGGGTACAGTGGATAGGGGTTGGGAGGGAGGAAATGTATTGGTGGATGGAAATGGGTGTGTTAAGGTTTGGCTAATGGCAAGTGGCTATCCGAGGGCTGGGAGATATGAAGGGTGACCTATTATAGGTTGATCGGTGGCAGGATGACCTGTATGGGGTTCAGAAAATTAGGTGGAAGTGGTGGATGTAGGTAAAGGGAAGGATAGATGAGTAGTGGTGTGTATAATGGTTTCATCATGGGTGGATACTGGTTGTTCAGGAAGACTAGTGGGGAAGGGTTCTGAGGGCTGGATGGGAGGTGATGGTGGAGATGGTATCTGTGTATTTACATCAGGTTCCTCACTGTGAGTTGGGCTGGCCATTTGAACATCTTCTGAAGTGGTGGTAGGCAGGGCGGTAGAGACTTCCATTTGAATCATTTTTCCCCTTCGTGGTCGCATATCGATCCTCCGTTGGTCATATTGATGGGTAGTGTGCTGTACCATGGTCCTCATGGCTTCCCCTATTCCGCATGTTTCCGCCAAGAGGTTCAATGACTCTACAAAATGCGGGTCAACATTCTCCGCATGTAGCATCTGGTTCACTAGTGCCCTATTTGCCTCTTCTGATAACTTGTGTCTTTTCTGTACCTGTTTGATTGTCCTATAGAGCCGTTTGAGTTGTGTCGTGTAGGCAGGAGCTTCCTCTTCACTCTCCTCTGGTTCATTTCCCCGTGCTTCTTCCTGATTCTGTGTGCTTTGAGCATGAGGATGTCGTGTCTCATCTTCCCAATGTACCCTTCTTGCCTCACTTTGTGGCTGTTCTCTTTGGGAGGATGACTCGGGACCAGCATTATCAGAAAAACACTCACTATCAGATAAGTGGGCAGTCTGCAGGAAGGTTTCAAAGTCAAAATTTGGATCCTCTGCTAATGTGGCCATGGATGCAAACTCAGCCTCGGTGGGTAGTGGAGGGGCAGATGGAGTGGGCTGTACCATATCTCCTGATTGTGTTCCTTGGAGATGGATAGTGAAAGGGGCTACTTGGGCCTCTTCTCTAGGGGAGGCTTCTGTTGTGGTCTCACGAGGGATCATGACCTGTGAAAGTGATCCACGCATTCTTTTCGTAGGTTGAACCCCTAACTTCCGCCCCTTGAAGAACTCCAGTTGCGAGTATTTAAGGGCCCTTGCGATCGGCACATCATAGGCAAGGCATCTATAGATAATCCTGGTAATCGCACAGCAGCCATTCAAGGTATGCTTCCTCACGCCTCGCTTGCCTGCTTCATATAACTGGTCCAGGATCCATACGGGCATTTTAATTGGCAAGCCTCCAGTCTCTGCTAGGTATAATCCATACCATATTTTATTATGAGGTTGGGCGAAGCGGTCTTGAGCTGGAAATGTGAAGTGCTGAAGGCACATCCGCAGTGGTATGGCGATGTTGGGGGTGAGGGCACACATTTCCTTCAACTTCTTGATTTTGTTGCTCTTCATCGACTCTGGGATCAAGGGATCTCGATCGGAGGGTACATGGGTGCCATACATCTAAAGGGCTTCCCTGATTAAAGTAATATTCAATTCAAACTTCTTCATTTCTTCCTGATTTGATAGAGAGGGCACCAGGAATGTGCCTGAATGGTCTTTCTCTCCTGTCGGCTTTAGTGTGGCAATCAAGTAGTAGCACCTGAGAAAATCCGGTCTAGGCAAAGCTGCACTAAAGTAATCTTGCAATCCCGCTTTCTACCAGATATCCTGAAGAGGAGCTGCGTTCTGTAATGTTTCAAATTCTCTTGAGAAGAATTGGAATGTCCACCATACTCCTCCGAATTCCAACTTGGATTCCCATATATGATCTGCGTCTCCCAGGTCTCCTGGCATCTCATTGAACCAATGAGAATGCCCCTTTACTCTTTCTGTTAGGCCATTTGGTGGATCCGGAATGGGAATTCTTCTCACGTTCAAAAACTCTTCAGGCCTAGCTGTCGGTGGAGCCTCCACAGGCATGGTATCCCAATTGCTTTGAGTGCTAGTGCCTACCTGAGAGCTCGTGCCTGCTGCTGCTGCCATGGGAATCGGGTGCTTATCTGCTAGAAGAAGAAAGGCACATTAGTGTTGCATAGGAAACAGGATGTAATGGTGTTCCCTTCACAATACTAACATGACAATCCCGAAGGTTAGTGGTTAGAGGTGAAGTGTTTGTGATAGATGTGAGTGGTGATTAGAGGTCAGTGTCATTCTAGATGCATACTTTGGTTATGCAATGGACTCAGAATGCACCTTTGTTAGAGTGGATGGATGTACAAAATTGGATCAGGGGGTTTGATACATGGTTTAAGTCTCCAAACTTTGATAGAGGATTCGTAGCTCTTAGAGCTAAAGACAGGTAGAGATTTATGAACTAGAGTGTGATGGATTTGGGACCTTTTGGGCACCCATTTCCAGACATTCCTCGGTTTGACTGAGTGAAGGGTCAGGGTGGTATTTAGGTAGAGTTCTTGCGTTGTTAGTCGAGAGGACTTGTGAGTGTTGAATTATGCCAGTAACTAGAGTTGGAGCTATTTGGGCTCGTAAACAGGCCTTGGGCACCCATATGTGTCTAGCATTGGGGCTAGCCTTCATTAACCGTTTAGGGACCCAAATAGACGTGGTGCTCCTAGGAGGTTGCCTAGGGTACTCCTTCAATTTTGTCCTTGATGGTGTGGCTTGTTTTTTGGCTCCTCGAGAATCTACTATTAGAGTTGTGGGTTTTCCATCCTTGCGTATCCAGATCTGCTTCGTGCCACGAGGTACTCCGTGTTGCACTGGATGACGCTCCTGCCTCTTGATCAGCGGCCTCCTTCGTGTCGAGTGATGTTCGGTCTGCCTATTTAGAATCTTCTTTAGATCAGCTGGGAACTCCTTATTGGCTCTTGTACCTTCGGTAAGCTGGACACTCCTCTGCATCATAGAACTCTGGACAAGAACAACATTGTTATCTTCATGTGGAATCCTGGAGGGACCAGGAGTTGGTGCCTGTTCTAAGGGTTTGAGTGCTTGATTTTCTAATTCAATCATAAGACGTCTTTGGCCTACCCAAGCCTGAAGAAATCCACTTCTTAGGTTGAGGTTGACTGCGTGATCATAGATCCAATCTTGGCCCAAGACAAGAGGTTCGGTAAGATCCTCGTCTTCACACACTAGCACTTTTGCTGGCATGAGGACCTCTTGAATGTAGAGGGGAAGTTCCACCTCTCCCATGCAAGGGGTTTCAACACCTCCTAATCCTATCAGATATGCTTCTAAGGGTTTTACCTTCAATTGCAATTGCTGGCAGTAAGAAAGCCGGAATGCACTAGTGGCGGCACCTGAATCAATTAAAGCTCTTACGGAAATTGTACTGTCTCCTTGTCCAACTTCTAGGGTCACAAAAGGTCGTCGATCCACTATCCTATGGGTACGTTCACCTGAAGCCTTACATATAGCCATGTGATAGCCTGGAGACTCAGAGTGTCAATCATAGGCTGATCTCTCCCTTGCCTCCTCAATTTCATTCGTCGGATGCGCTCTAAGGCCTCTGCTTGTGCTTCCTCTCGAATTCATTTTTCCTCTTGTTTACGTTTCTGGGCAGTGTTGAGCCGAATTAACATCTCTTCAGTCAGGGGTTCTTGGTATAACTTGACTCTACATCCTCTTATGTAGCTAGGGAGAATATCGCCTTCCAAAGTGGCTAGTTGTACTGCCCCACTAGTTGAAATCCTATTTATGATCATAGGTCCATAGCCTCTTTTCTCTAATTTTCATGCATGCTGCTTCAATGTGTAGACTAGGACTAGGTCTCTTGCTTTTAAGCCTTTATCCTTCACATGTGCATCGAAATATGCCTTTTGCCTCTTCTTGGCTGCATAAATTCCTACTGCAGCCCTCAATCATGTTTCACCTAATCGTTCAAGATCAAAGATTCTAGAGGACAACTCATGGCCTGTCCAATCATGCTCTTGTGCTACTTTCAAGGTTGGTATCAAAAAATCCAATGGTAGCACTGCATTCTGGCCGAAAACCATCTGAAAAGGCGTGGCTTGGAGTACCGTTTTATAGGCAACTCTGTATGCCCAAACAGCATGGTGTAGCTGTTTGTCCCAATCAGAGCGTTTGTTATTCACTAATTTGGTTAGCACATTGCATAGAATCTTATTTGTGCTTTCGGCTTGTCCATTAGCTTGTGGGTGATAGGGGGCAGACATCTTGTGTATCAGCAAGAACTCTTGAAGAAGATTTTCAATGACTTCATTCAAGAAGTGAGTCCCTCTATCACTTACTAGCTCTATGGGTAGCCCGTATCTAGTTACTAGGGGTTCACTCCAATCCAGCACTATGGACACTTGATAAAGAGTGGCATGTTCCACAGGTGGTTTAATGCAACAGATTGGGCATTCCTTGCATAGCTTTTGGACATCAGCTTCCATAGTCGGCCAATGCACTCCGAGTCTCCTTAGTGTCTGTAGGGTTCGTTGTTTTGAGTAGTGTTGCTCTAATGCACCTACATGTGCTAATTGCAACCATTTAGCGTACTCATCCTCTTCCACACAACAAGCCAAGATCCCTTGATCTGTGTGCTTGTACATGCTTCCTGCCATGATGTGATACTTTTGGGCTTTTAGTACCTCTCTATCTTGAGTGTTTATGACTGGGTGATTGGGTCCGTATGTCAATACTGGCACTAATGGCTTAGCCCACTGAGGTATTACTTCCAAATTAAACAAGTAAGCATCACGAAGATCATCCGATACTCCTTGTGGGGCTTCTCCAGATGTGAGCCTAGAGAGATGATCTGCTCTCAAATGAGTCTTGCCTTTTCTCACCACTACCTCAAAATCATATTCCATTAGTAAGAGAAACCATCTTACTAATCTGCCTGTATTACACGGCTTGTTTACCAGGTACAGTAGAGCTTGGTGATCAGTAAAAAATTTGAACTTATTTGCAAGCAAATAGTGTCTAAACTTTTTGACCGCATACACCATGCCTAATCCTTCTCGTTCGGTGGTTGTATAGTTTCGTTCAGCAGCATTCAATTGTCTACTGGCATAGGCAATAGGGAGATCCATATTACCTTCACCCGTAGGTTGTGCAAGTACACATCCAATAGCATAATTGGAGGCATCCACATGAACATGGAATGGCTTGTTCCAATCTGGTGTGGTCAAGATTGGTACTGAACATAATCTTCATTTAAGCTCCTGGAAGGAATTCTCACATTCATCAGTCCACTCAAAGTTAGTCAGAAGTCCGTACATGGGCTTTGCAATGACAGCATACATGTGGATGAACCGGCGGTAGTAACCGCAATGCCCCATGAAAGCCTGTACTTCCTTGACGTTCTTTGGCCTAGGTAGTTCTGCGATGGCTCTCACTTTCTCTTTGTCAGTGGATATGCCGTTCTTGGACACTATGTGTCCTAGAATTTTGCCTTGCCTGACCATGAAAACACACTTTTCTGGGTTCGGGCAGACTTGATATTCTCTGCATTTATCAAAGATTTGTCTGAGTTCAGGTATATGGGTCTGTCTAATGTTGGAATGAGCGCATAGATCATCAACATAGACTTCCAGATTCTTCCTCAAGAACTCTTTGAACACGTGACACATCAATCTTTGAAAGGTAGCAGGTGCATTAGTAAGCCCGAATGGCATTACCCTAAAAGCGAATATGCCCCACTCTGTGGCAAAAGCCTTCTTATGCTGATCCTCTGGAGCAATGGCTACTTGATTGTAGCCTGAAAACCCATCTAGAAAGTTGTACACTTCCTTGCCTGCTACCCTTTCTAATAGATGCTCAGTGATAGGAAGCGGATAACTATCTCTGATAGTGGCTGCGTTGACCTTCTTCAAGTTAATGCAGACACGTAATTTGTCGTTCTTCTTGGGCACCACTACAATGGGGGATACCCATTTAGTGTGCTCAATTTCATAGATAAACCCAGCTTCCACCAAGCGGTCTATCTCCTCTTTAATCTTGGCGGCGTAGTTGTCATTGTATGTGTAGGGCTTCTGCTTAGAGGGTCTGGCATCTGAGGTCATGGGGATTGTGTGTGAGCATATGTCTGGGTCAACACCCTTCAGATCCTTGTAGCTCCAAGCGAATACATCTCTGTATTCTCTTAGCAAGGCTATCAATTCATGCTCTTCGTCTTCCGTCAGGTCATGGCCTATGTACGTGCATCTCTCCTCTCCTTCTTCCACAGCTACCACAATTTTCTTGGTGGTTTCTTTGTTATCATAGGCCTCCCCTGATTGCGCCTCTCGTTTAGGCATTCTGATCATGACTCTCCTGTCATCTATCTCATACTTCTTAAAATTTTCCGGAACCTCAAACAAAGATTCTTCCTCTTCTGGTGTGACTTCTCTCTTTTTTCTTTTCTTTCCTTCCTCCTTCAGGGTCACATGTGTGGCTAGCCTTACATCATTTGTAAGCTCTCCATGCCTCTGGGGTTGAAGTTCTACTTCATAGAAGTATTCTTCATCTGATGCAAAGGGTGGGTCCATAATGATTGACTCTAGATCGGAGTCACTTGCATCCTCAAATGCATCAGGGCTAGGTTCACACTCTTCTAACACTGCCTCTTGCATGATTGGCTCTATGGAGAAGACTGAAATGTCATAGCCATCTTCGTCACAGTGAGGTGTCCATTGTTCTTCATTGATGGCTACATCCATTGTTGCTAGGATTTCTGCCCAGCCGTGGGGTTCAAATTCCTCGTTAGGAAAGACTACAGGTGCATAGGCTGGGTCTTGAATTGATCTATGTGTTTCTTTTGCACCTACCTCTCTGGCTTTTTCTCTTCTCTCTTCTTCTACTGCCACTTTGCACATCCATAAGTGGGTGTCTTCATGCATCCATGAGGATCCTGATCCTATGGAATGCACAGATTCCGTATCATCTTTGGCTCTATGGATGGGATTCCATTGAATAGGCGGTATGTCTCTATGAGAGTAATCCTTGAGATTGACTTTGGTTGTAACACCTAGATGTTGTAAATACAAGGAATTGGTTCCCCAATCCTATACCACTTGCAATTGTTGCATAAATGGCCTTCCCAAAATCATCTCGTAGGCTTGGTTTTTGCTAAAGTCGCATATAGCAAAAGTATGTTCAAACTCAACACCACATGTAGTGAGAGTTATTCCTTCTAGCAATCCTAAGGGCCTTTCAATATGACCATCGGCCATCTGCAATTTCATTCTCGTCAGTCGGAGTGCTGGCTTGCCCCAACGCTTCCATAGGGAAGTGGTAGCAATTGCAACTCCTTCACCTGAGTCCAAAATTGCCTTGGTTGTGTATCCCTGATGGGTAACTGGGAGATAGGTATTTCCTTCTTCTCCTTCACTCATGTCTCCTATCTTATCCAATGGTATTTCAGGCACTGTTCAATGAGATCCTACCTGGGAACGCGATTTCGCTATGTCTGGCACTTGTTTGGCTACGTGTTTCCACACTTCTGGCTTACCTTTGAGTAGCTCTTCTAAAGTGAGATTGCACTGCACTTTAGTGTTCTTTACTACCTCTGTATTCCTAGGTATGATTGAATCTTCGTTTCTTATCATGACTGTGGGTGCTCTCAGGCAAGTAGACTTGGTCTCCCATGGGCCTGTGAAATGTGGTAACTCTTGCAAGGAATTAGACTCAAAGTCTAACCTCTCATGAGAGTTGATACTTTCCTATTCTTCATAAATAGAAGGGATGTCCTGTGGGAACTGATCATGTGCGTCATCCACGAGTTCAATGGGAGGAGGGGCTTCACTTTCCTTAGCCCATTTGTCTTCTTGAATCTCCCGTAGGAATTTTGGAGTGAACCTATTCATAGAAGAGGAGGTGTCTGGTTCAGTGGAATTAGGCACATAAGCTTCCTGTGGGGGATGGCTTATGTTTTTGCTTGCCTCATCTCTTTCTCGATTTTTTTCTTCCTTGGCAGATCTTGCAATTATGCTCTCTAACTTCTCTAGGAGTCCATCCAAGTGCAATTGTGTCTTAGCTGAGCCTGAGTGGTTGAAAAGGCGACTGGCTTCAAACATGGTCTGAGCCAATGCGACCATTTTTGCACACAACTTGGTTCTCTCTATCTCTAGGTCGGCTCTAGGGTAACACTTGTCATGATCCGTCACATTTGGCCCTTCTTGAATTCTGGCCTGATATGCTTTAAGCATCATATCTAGATCTTCAAGAGTGGGATTGGCTAGGACTGATCCTACTCTGGGTGGTGGGTGGGTCAAGGGTGGTGTATTGAAAGGTTGGGGAATGGAAGAAGATGGATTGGCGGGTAAAGGGAAAGGTGGTGGATGGGTGGTGTGAGAGTGGTTTTGAGATGCGAGTTCACTTATCTTTGCTTTGGTTTCTCTCAAGCTTGCTTCAAGTTCACTCATTTTCTGTGACCATTGTCTTTTCATTCTCTCCCGGCTATCTCTCCATGCTCTTGTCCTTTTCTTGGTTATACTCTCTCTCTCACTAACCTCAGCACTCTTTTCCTGCCCTACTCCTTGAGTTTGCTGCAAGGCTTGGGCTCTAGTGACCACATGCACTGGGGCTATGGAAGTTATACTTCCCGTAGAGTCTACCACTAACCCAATGACGTTGATAGGAGTGATTTTAGGCATGTTGTTAGGGTTCTTTGGGCAATCTCGTAGGAGATGCTCTTTTCCGTAGTCTTGACAGAAACCCTGAATTGTCACTGGTTGGGGTTGTGTAGGGGTAGGCAATGGACAATCACGTATAAGGTGATCTCCCTGACATCTGAAGCATGGTCCTCTAGGAAATGGGGTTCGTACCTGCCTAGGTTGAGGTCTAGAGTTGGGGTTTGTGTACATGACATTAGCATACTCAAGCTCCCCACTATTTTCACTTGGATCCTCATAATAGTATGGCTCGTTATGCTCGGGTGACTGAATGTAGTAAGCCTGTGGGCTATCAATATGTGTGGACTCAAAACTATGGTCACTTGGATCACTGTCTGATAGCATTGGGGTGACTGGAACTATGGCTCTGTTCGGATTTTCTTCAACAGATGCATATTTCACTGGGATCACATTGGTTGGAGCTGGGGGTTGCTGCACTAGGACTGGTTGAGGTCTCTGCTGCCCTTGATAAGGTGGCTGATAAGGTTGCTGTGGTTTGTTGTATTGTTGTGGAGGGTATTGATTCTGGTATCTACCCTGTTGTGGATATGGTTGAGGGTAATTTTGCCTAACAGTTTGTTTGTTATATGGGCAGTCCTGTGCAGTGTGGTTGGTGTACCTTTGCTCTATGGTGCAGTACTGGCTACTAGGATTCACCTGGGGTTGGGCCATAATGGGACATACATTTGCCATATGGTCACCTCCACAAGTGTAGCACCGCTTAACTGGGGCAAATCTTGGAATTTGTTTGCTAGAGACACCTAGTTTCTGAGCTACCTGCTCGGCAAGTTCCTCAATGGATGTGGACTGACCAGATGTGAGACTACTAGAGCTATCCGAATCCTTATAGATTTTTGATAGCTCTAACTCCTCGCCTAGATTATCCTCAATGCCTATGCACATGCACACGCATTCTTCTATAGTTCTGGGGTCCTTTAAATACACATATGACCTAAGCTTGGTGCTCAACAAGCCATCTAAGAACAAAGCCACTTGCTTGGCTGGTGTGGGTAACTCAGGCATCGGGCACCTCTCTAGGTTTTGCCTAAACCGTCTTCCTGCTAGTCTGACCATCTCTTGAGGTGTTTGCTTGAAGCTATGAATTAGTGAGGAAGTGTTGTGCCTTATACCACTCTTAGAAAACTCAATGATAAATGCTTCTAGGAGCTGGTCTATGTTTCTGAAATGCCTCTCGTTCAGTGGTTGAAACCACGTAAGGGCAGTGTTCCTAAGGGTTAGACCAAAAGCATTATATTGTGTGAAGAGATCCTCTACCTGTTTAGCTTTCAAGACTTGCCTGAATTCTGCCACATGGTCATAAGGGTCTCCAGTGCCATCGAAGTAATTCTTCATGGACTTCACCGGTTGAGTTGGCCTCAGAGTCCTAGTGTGTTCTCTCGGCCTTGGCAAAGGAAAATCATCAGCATTTCTTTGGTTCCTTGGGTCTCTAAATCTCTTGGTCTCTTCTCTATCCCTCCCCGTTCTCCTTCTTTCTCCTCCCTGGGGTTTGGCAAAGCTTACTTTAGGTCTATCTCTACTTCTATCTGCTTGAGCTCCATGAGCCTGGGAGGTCCCGGCTCCTTGGTGACCATAGGACACATTAGACCGTGGTTGGGGAAAAACAAATTCACCCTTCCATGTGTAGGCATGTCTGCCATGCTCGGTGACTATGAAGATTCTCTCTGATGTATTGTCTAGGTATGTTACTTTGCCTGGGCTGTCAGGGTCTTTAAACTCATAGATTGTGAGAGCACTCACTTCTTGAGGGTGAGCAGGTTTATATCTCCAAAAGGCCTCATCGGTTTCTCGGTTTAAAAGCAAATCTATGCTTTTATTATCCTGTGGGATCCACTCTAGACTCATGATTCTGGTTAAGACCGATTTACCACGGGGAGTTCTTGGCTCTCTCTCTAAATTCCCTTGCTCTATATCACCCATGTCGGTCTCCGCAATCACATTTCCAAACTCATCAGTTCTATCAGGAAGAGTGGTGACTACATATATAGTCCCCTCTTTATCTAGGTATGCTCCATTCTCAAACTTCACTACCGGGTGTTCTAGTCCATGGGGTTGATCGGGGTTCTTAATCTGGACCACAGATCTTCTCAGTCCGTCTTCGTAGATGCGAGCACCTAGACGATTAGTCCTGATGTATTCCAATTGAGTCTTGTAAGGTCCCTCTGGCTTTTCTAGATAAGCCACCCCTGAACTACCTACTGGTCTCTCCATGTGATAGGACATTTCAGAATCACTTGTTTCTGATCGTGGAGTGTATGGGTAATCACTCAACTGTTGGGCCCAAGACCTAGCAGTGTGATTGACACTAGCTTCAGAAGATCTGAGGCTTTGTTTGTCTCGGCCTAAGTGTCTGCCTGACCTAAGGTTCATATGCCTGGTTTATCTACCCCCTTTTGTCCCAAGTACACTCTCGTTGCCGGTTATTTTGCACCAATCACTTTGTTCTTTTTAGTGGATTATTATGTTTATGAACTTGTCTGATATCTCGGCGCCAGGAATACTTAAGTGACTTTCGCACTTGATACGTGATCGATTCAAGTTTACTTTTGTCCCTTAAGGTTTCCTCACTTAAGTCCTACTTGATGCTTGCACTTATTTGATTAGTTCTCTTGGACTTGATGCGTGCCTAGCGTTGCCCTAATTAATTACCACACCTAAGTCGTACTTAGCCTAAGCTAGGAATTGACAAAGGAGGGTTGAGAGAACTTCCAACCTTAATCCTCTGGTTGCTCAGACTGCTGCACAAGCCCAGGAAGCCTTCTCCCAAGCTTGGTACTCACCCTTGCTAGCTTGCCTTGGAATGCCTTGCTTGCACACAATGTTCTTGCAAAAGTTCACAAGTCAATATAGCTCTATTACCACAAGGGATTGAAAGACACACATCAACATTTACAGGCCCCCCTGGAGTAACTCACTGTACTCCCAAATCCTTATGACCACTTAGTCCCACCTAAAGGCCAACTTAAAAATACATGTCCTAAAACTCCGCGTATGATTCTTACAAAAACCAGTCAAGGTCCACGTAGGATTCTCAACAAGCTTTCCAACGAGACCAAAATCTCCTCAATCGGAGTTCGTATGGCAAAGTAATGACCATTCAGGCACTTAGGGGTCAAAACAGGCTCTCAGGGTTCAAAATCTCTGGTTTCTAGGTCTTTTGCCCACTCCTAAGGCTCTAATGTTATCCCAATGTGTCTAAAATTGAGCCCAAATAGACCTCAATTCACCCAAAAATTTACTCTAAAATTTTCATGTGTTAAGGCCGTGTATCGCGATAGGTCGGGTCGGTGTGTCGCGATAGATGGAGGTGTCGCGATAGGTGGAAGTGTCGCGATAAGTTGGGGTGTCGCGATACTTGGGAGTGTCGCGATACTCCAAGGTGTCGTGATAGGTGGGGTCAGTGTGTCGCGATACTTAGGAGTGTCGCGATAGGTCGGGGTGTCGCGATACTTGGGAGTGTCACGATAGGTCGGGGTGTCGCGATACTTGGGAGTGTCGCGATACTCCGAGGTGTCGCGATAGGTCGGGGTGTCGCGATACTTGGGAGTGTCGCGATACTCCGAGGTGTCGCGATAGGTGGGGTCGGTGTGTCGCGATACTTGGGAGTGTCGCGATACTCCGAGGTGTCATGATAGGTGGGGTCGGTGTGTCGCGATACTTGGGAGTGTCGCGATACTCCGAGGTGTCGTGATAAGTCGTGGGTATCGCGATACTTCGAGGTGTCGCGATAGGTCGGGTTATGGTGAATTTTGTTGTTCTGTGTAGTGATCCTAGGAGCTCTAGGCCTGTGCAGTGTCGTGGTGCACTCAGAATCATGATCGGGTGAAGTTTTCGGAGTGTCGCGATAGCTCGAGCTCGACGCCTCGGGGCTTGCGCAAACAAAATCCATACCTGCTGAGCTTGCTAGAGATGATGATGGAGCGGCAACCTGCAAGAAACATGCAAAAAAACACACACAAGCAAGAACACACACTCGCTCTCTCTCAAACTCGCACAAAGCAAATGAGGAAATGGTTTGGAAATGAGAATATAAGGTGGAGAAGGAGATGAAGGTGGAGATGAAGATGGAGATGGAGATGGAGAAAAATCAGGACCATTCCAACGCGTCCTCTCTACATCTTACCATCACACGCTCGTCCTCAAAGCTCGAATCCCCGGCAACAGCGCCAAAATTTGGTGTAGCTCAGTGATGAGTAGCACCTCCTTTAATGTCAATCCGGGAAGACATGAGGATGGTATGAAGACCTCGAGCAAGTGAAGGCACAAATGTGTGAGTGCGAAGCACACTAACATGCACACACATACACACACACGCGCACACACAGCAAGAACAAAGAGAGTACAACAATGGAATCACTTCTATTGCAACCAAATTCTCATACAAGCTCAAAACTACAAGAAGCCACCCCAAAAGTGAGCTCTCTAGCTCTATTTATAGATTTTGACTAACTTTGGCCCTGTCCAGACCTAGTGTCCGGCCTAGTTAAAAATTAGGTTCCAGTGCTTATTCGAGGGCTCAAACGAGATCTAAAAAATATGAAAATTGGCAGGCCACTACTTCTAAGGCTCCCCAAGCTCGAGGACTCCTCGGCTTGTACAAAATGGAGCTACAAAAAGGTGAAACAATATTTACAAGGGTTTTTAGTGATGAGAATCACTTTTAACATGGTGTAAGGTTTGGAAAAATTTAATGGGTTGCCTTAGTGCTAGATCTGCATGTATGCTCGTACTTGCTTCATCTGCCAACAGAGGTCCACTACCATTATGTAAGGGAGAAGGTATTGAGCAAAGATATGGAGATAAAGTTCATCAAAACCAAAGAGTAGGTTGTAGATATGTTTACAAAGTTTTTGGATGCTTCTAAACTCAAAGGTTTCAAGGATGTGATAAATTTGTATGACATGGTTGAAGATAATTCCCAAATGATCTTGAGGGGGAGTGTTGAAGATAAATTTACAAGATCATTTTCACATGAGCTATGCTTGGATAAATTTACCAAATATAAAGCTAAAGGAAAAGAAGAGAAAAGGAAAAAAAGTTTAGTCAAAATTCATGATGAGTAAATGATACAATATCGGCCTTGTAGTAAGTCGCATGTAGTGGGCAATCAAATGAAAGTGGTGAGTTAAGAAGGAGGCACAAACTTCTTCACATGCTCATTGGTTATAAAAGTGGAGTGGGAGCACATTCTAAATAAGGAGAGAAAGAGGCAAGAGCTCTCAATAGTCAGATCTGGTCATTTTATCATTTTGTCTTCCCATAGACTCCTTCCATTCGAACGTCATTTTGTACATAGCTCTGTTGTGAAGCTCATATCTCAGTGTATATGTAACCATTTCTTGCATTTAAACACTCATTCAAAATCTTATCTTATGTATTTTTCTATCTCAAATATGTCCTTCAAAGCTTATATATTTTGTGAGATATCAGTCAAAGAGTGAAATCCAATTTTTCAACATACCTATGTAGACAGGTAGTCTATTTTGGTTGGTTAAGTTTCTCAACCAAAACATATCCAAATTTCTTGGTTTTTATCTTGTTGGAAATCTCTTTGTGTGTACTTTTTCTATCCCAAATATATCATTCAAAGGACTTATATTATGTGAGATATCTATCATAGAGTGAAGTCTAGTTTTCCAATATACTTGTGTGTGAAGATGGTCTATTTTGGTCAGTTGACTTTCCTAACCAAAACTCATCCAAATTACTTAATTTTTAGCTTTTTGAAAGCTATTCCTGTGTAGTTTCTCTATCTCAGATATCTTTCTCAAAGGGTATATATTCAGGAAGTTATCAGTCCGAGAGTGAAGTTCATTTCTTTAGCATACTTGTGTGGGCAGGCAGAGGTCCATTTGAGCTTTGTATTGAGAACAACAAGCTATCAAAGGTGCAGTTGTTTGTCGAAGTGTTGGACATACAAGGGTTCACTACATGTTTTGTTGTGCATAGTATATCTCATTCTCCATAGTCCTAACTTGGAATTGTATACCATGACCCAATCTCCAGCTTGAATTACTTTAAATTTAGCATTCATGTTCACCCAAGCTTGTCTCCTTCTTTGGATAATTTCATTTATGTATGCACTAACTAAACGGTTTTCCTCCAATTGTAGAAGATACTTACTTCTATGCTTGATGGATGTTTTCAGAGACATTTTTCTGTTGTAACACGCAAACTTGGGACCACAAAATCCATTCGGACCACAACTTTTAACCCATACACTAACCTGAAGGGCGTCATTCTCGTTGTTACTTAAAGGCAGTTATGAATGACCATAATGCCGAATCTAGAAGCAAATCCCAATTTTTTTTATTATCATGAACTAATTTTGTGAGAATCCTCAATTAAGTTTTATTAGTGCTTTCTGTCTAACCATTTGCCTGCAAATGATATGCTATGGATCTTTTGTGCATAATCAAATGTGTCTTTGTTAACTCTGAAATAACTTCATTAAGGAAATGATCTCCTCTATCACTCATCAATTCCACTAGACATCCGAATTTGGTCATAATATTATGGTATAGATACTTTGCTACATTAGCTACCTTATTATCTTTAAGGGCAATCGCTTCTACCCACTTTGTACAATAATTAGTTGATACTTAAATATATTGATTCCCATGTTGAGTAATTGGCTTAATTGGACCAAAAAAATCCATCCCCCATTTTTTAAATGGATCTAATGATAAAAGTGGTTGATCAGCCATTCTATGTGAATTATTTGGTTGACCTGTTTTTTGACAAATGACACACCTTTTGGTGAATTCATGGGCATCCTTTGGTACTGTAGGCCACCATAATCCAACCTGGAAAATCTTCTTACCAGTAATGTGCCCTGATAAATGTCCTCTTGTTGCTCCTGAATGGGCTTCGTGCAAAACAATTGGTTTCTCAAAATCTGGCACACATCATCTAATCACCTGATCCATACCTTTTTTATATAATGCACCTGCTATCACCAAATATGACCTACTTTTTAAAGCAAATCTCTTTCTCTTATCAGGTGTAAACTTCTGAGGCAATACTCCATCCATTAGGAATGCTAACATCTAGTCAAAGAATTAGAGTTAGCAATCTGAGCATTAAACAATTCTGCATCTAGTAACTCATCATTCACTCCAATTGGTGCTTTGTCTGATTCTAATCTACTAAAATAATCAGCCATAGCATGCTCTTTTCCTAGAGTATGAACAATCACAAAATCAAATTCTTGAAGTAAAAGCATCCACCTTGCCAATTGTCCTCTTAATAAAGGCTTCTTAATAAGATATACCAAAGCTTGGTGATCTACATGAAAAAACACTTTATTGCCCAACAAATAATGCCTGAACTTATTCAAAGCATATACCATAGCCAATGCCTCTCGTTCAATAACTGCATAATTCCTTTCAACTGAAGACAATACTCTGCTAGCAATAAATTGGTTTACACCATCCCTTCTCTTTTTGCTACATCAAGACTGATCCTACTGCTACATCCAATGCATCCACAAATATGTGAAAAGGTAAAGACCAATCTAGAGGCTGCAAGCTCGGTGCTACTAAAACCATCTTCTTTAATAACCGGAAAGTCTTTTCTTGAGCTTCGGTCCATACAAAAGGAACATCTTTCTTAGTTAAATGTGTCAAAGGTAATGAGACATTTGCCAAATACCCAAAATATCTAGCATGCAATTTAATCTGACCTACAAACCTCATTACTTCCTTTACATTAGTTGGATCTTTTGTTGTCTAAATAGCCTCAATTTTCTTGATATCAATTGTCATTCCCTCAGTTGAAATGACATGACCCAACAAGATACCGCTCCTTACTACAATAACACTTTTAAATGGATTCAGCACCATTCTGAATTTTTTGCATCTATCAAAACAAGACCCACAAATGCAGCAAGTGTTGCACCTTCTTTCCAAATAGTGAAAAATAATCCACAAAAACTTGCATAAAGTCTTGCAAATATGGCTCAAAAACTTTGTGTGCCACATAATTGAATGAAGGTGGTCCATTTTTCAATCCAAAACTCATAATTGTAAACACGTATGCACCAGATTCTCTAATAAACATTGTTTTATGTTGATCCTCTTCAGCAACACGAATCTGATTATAGCCAGAATATTCATCTTGAAAGCTATACATTTCATGTCTAGCTACTACGTCTAGAACTGCATCACAAAATGGCATTTGAAAAGGATCCATAATTGTGGCTGCATTCAATTTTTTAAAATCTACACAAATCCACAATTTCCCATTGTTTTTGGGAACAACAATAATAGGAGATAACCATGTTACTTGATTTACCGGTTTAATGAATCCCATAGCCAATAACTTGTCAATATCCTCCTTGACCTGTTTTGCAAAATTTGGATTCATGCGATACCTTTGTTGCACCACCGGAACAGCATTTGTTTTCAAATTAATGCGATGTTGATGTAATTTTGGGTCTATACCTTTTACCTGTGAATAATCCCAAGCAAAGACATCAATAT
Organism: Ceratopteris richardii; assembly: GCA_020310875.1. Lineage (NCBI taxonomy): Eukaryota > Viridiplantae > Streptophyta > Polypodiopsida > Polypodiales > Pteridaceae > Ceratopteris > Ceratopteris richardii. The sequence continues at coordinate 83,269,220 of CM035440.1, forward strand.
ATTTCTTCAACAAACAAATCAGATCTTCTAAAAACTGGCCATCCAATTCCTTGCTTACCCTCACCATTTTTGGTTTAGCATCTGTCCCTAAATTAATTTCCTGAAGTTCTTCATTCATTCTACCAAACCTTGCATACTTTTGCTCATATATTTTCTCAGCCAAATTTATTACCTCCTTTTCCTATTGATCCAATTTCTGATGAGTCGGAATTCTAGATTTTGTTCAAATAACTATCGTAGCTTTGTTCCTTCAATTTGTCACCTATAGCTCCCTCACACCTATTCTTCACCAGTTCCTCTTCTTTACATAATACTCCTTCCACATCCACTTCCAATACTGGAACCATAGTTGGATTTGCCTTCAAAAATTCCTCCTCTTCATCATCCTCTATCTCCTCAACAAGGCTAATGGTCTGGGCCGTTAAAGTTTTCTCTCGTACTAACATATTCCTTCTTCCTTTCATTGGTATTGTGACCTACTTTTTTCCTTTCGTAATCACCACTATGTTTAAACCCCAATCTTGCTTTACCTTGGTCAACTTGAACCATGGTCTACCTAGCAACATCTCATATGGGTAGGTAGATTTAGACAACTGAATTACCACAAAATTGACCATAAATGATAGACCTACAATGACTATTTCCTGTTGCTTCAGAATATCCAAAGGTTGAAGTCTTGTCTGATCTGCCATCTTAACATGAAAAGGTGCTGGAGCTAAAGCCCCATTCCCCATTTCCTTAAAGATATATTCGGGTAATATGTTCACCCCTAAACCACCATCCAACAAAACTTCATTGAACCTTCTCTGCCTATATTGTGCCTGAATTACTGATACCACAAAATCCACATCACCTGGATCAATATTATTGGATGACGTTGAAATTGAAGACCTGTCTGCTAGCTCTAATTGTTGCCCAACCAACCTCTTCAACAATTTTTCTTTAAAAGTAGGCACTAAAGATAATAACTAATCTAAGGATAATTGTAATGGAGAATTAATAATTGCCTCAAACCAGTCGTTGTCCAACTCCTGCTTAGTATTCACCCTAGCATATTTCTTTTGTTTACAAATGGGCATTAACTCATCATCATCCTGTGATAAAATCTAAATTTTTTCTTGCTTCTGCTAATTTTGTTAGATCCGTTTCTGTACCTAGCCCTAGATCTGCCTTTGTTCATGCCAATCAATAGGACCCTTATTTTTTGATCTTCTTATTGCCAAGAATTCAACATCCTTTGTCATAACACATTGCCTACAATCGCAATTCAACTGATCCTCATGATCCTTACCTCTAATTTTTTATGTACCCGCACTCGGATCACCCTAAAGTTCTTGATCTGATAAATCAATTATTATAACATTTGCCTGAGCAGCTTGTTGGGTGGTGTAGCTCAGTGATGAGTAGCACCTCCTTTAATGTCAATCCGGGAAGACGTGAGGATGGTATGAAGACCTCGAGCAAGTGGAGGCACAAGTGCCTGAGTGAGAAGCACACAAACATGCACACACATACACACACACGCGCACACACGGCAAGACAAAGAGTGAGAAGCAATGGAGTTCTTAGATTACTTTCAAAAAGCTCTTACAAGTTTGTTTCAATTACAATCTAACCTCAAAAATGAGCTCTCTAGCTCTTTTTATAGTTTTTGACTAGGTTTTGGCCCTGTCCAGACCTAGTGTCCGGCCTAGTTAAAAATTAGGTTCCAGGGCTTATTTGAGGGCTCAAATAAGATCTAAAAAATACGAAAATTGGTAAGCAACTACTTCTAAGGCTCCTCAAGCTCGAGGACTCCTCGGCTTGCACAAAGTGGAGCCACAAAAAGGTGAACATGGTATTTACAGGGGTTGTTAGTGATGAGAATCACTTTTAATTGATGTAAGGGTTTTGAAAAATTAAAGGTTGCCTTAGTGCTAGATCTGCGTGAATGCTCGTACTTGCTTCTTCATGAAGAAAATTATTGGCCTACTTGCCAGATCTTCTTTGACTGCCATGTCTGCCTGTGCTGTCCCTTCGCTCTGACTCTCTTCGTCTTGTGGCTCCTTCGGTTCCCTGACTGCTACCAACACCCCCCCCACTCTCGCGTCTATCGCCCCTGACAGACCCTTGTCTAGAGGATTTTTGAACATAATATTGGACGACATCGGAGGCTAGGTGGTGTTCTTCGAGTCGCAAGCCGCGTGCTAGATCTGTGAGCAAATCATCCCAATTCACAGGTCCGGGAACATCTGGATGAGGCACCCTCAATTGTTCTGAGTAAATAGTTCTCTCCACAGCAAATAATTGGAGGAGATGTGATGGTCTGGGTATAAAGATTTCGGAGTGATATTCCCAGAATCCTGTGATGAACATCTCCTCAAATGTCTGTTTAAAGCAGGCTGGGAGGTACTTGATTCTGGCGTGCCAAGCATATATTACTTCAATTGATGGGGTGGTACTCATATCGTACACCAGATCCTAGTTTCCTGTCACGAAACCTGCTCCTGAGAAGTGAGGGTCCTTAATGTTCTTAAACGTCCTGAAAGTGATCAGCATTAATTCAAATATTTTCATACACATCTGGGCCATCACATCGGGATTATTGCGTAGCCGAATGCTCCAGTGACGGATTGTAGAAATCATGTAGTTCACCGTGGGGGGTCCTCGTGGAGGTGCTAGATAAACGTAATTTAACCATTTTGTGCAGGCTTTGATGTCTCTGACGGCAATAGTGAATTCAGGCCAGGTGCGTCTTCGAAGAACTGGAATGTAACAAGGGTTATATTTAATAAACAACGGCATATTATTCCAGGTTCGGACCATTTCAGGATATGTTTCCAGAAGCCTGATCCTCCAGGTGGGTTGATGGATGGACCCACGCTTAGCACTTTCCGGTATATCATCTGGACCAAATTGTGTAGCGAATGTGGGAGGCTTGCCGCATCGTCGTTGAATCTCGGCGTTGTAGTCGGCTAACAGTATGCAGTATGGCACATATTGGTCATAATAATTGTGCCGATCCATCTATGATGAGACATGCTTCTGAAATATTCTGACTTTATGACAGTTTCTTCTAGGTTCGCTAGTGATTGGATCTGAATGGCCACCCGTTCTTCGTGGGTGTTCGTTGTCCTTTCCAGTGTCTGAAGCCACTCGGGTGCTTCCACTTCCAAGATGTCTAGTCCCTCTGAGGTTCGTTGCCCGCCTGGCATTGGCATAGGAACATACGGTTCTTCGTACGAATCATCTACCTCAATAGGGACCAACTCTTTTGGCTCTGGTTCTACCACTGGAGAGGGCTGCCTCTCGTATGTCAGTAACCTCTTTTGTAATTCTGCTACCTGCTCAGTTAAGGCCTTTACTTCGTCTGAGGTAGAGGTTGATGGGACACTCTTCGGTTGTTCTTCCTGTTCCTTAAGTCTGCTCTGTAGTGTGTCACGTTCTCTTTCTAAGTCATCATGGGCTTCCAGAAGATCTGCATAGCTCTCCAAAATGGTTTTCATTGTCTCCGTGGGAACTGCTTTGAATTGCTCTGGATCTATCTCGTGGAGAGAGCCTTCCATTGCCGCTTCCAGATTCTCTTCATTTTGTTTTTGCAGTCTCTTGTTCTCTTCCAGTGCTGTGGCCATATGTTTCCTGAGTAGCGCCAAGTTACGTCTGACTCGTAGGTTATCGGCCTGGTATACTTCGAGCAAGGCTTCTAATTGTTTGACGCCTGATTCTGTCGAAGGTTGGGGTGCCTCCAATAGTGTTTGGTGAGCCTGCTCAAGCGTTGTATAACGTTGATTCACATCTGCATTTTCCTCTTCCAGAATTTTGAATTGCCTTTGTAAGTTCTGGTGGTGTGTTGTCAGTTGTTGATACCGGCCGTCCAGAGCTCTGTACTCATTCTGAAGCTGATATACACATTGATTTAACGCTAGAAATATACTATTTACATTAAATGATGCAGGGAGGGGTGAAGATGCAGGGGGAATGGGAGCGGGAAAGGGAGTTGTGAATGATGTGATGCAAGTGGAGATGTGGGTGGAGGGGGTATGGGAGATGGAGGTGGCATGGGGGGAGGGAGCAGTGCAGTGGCAGGAGATGTTTCCATAGTGTCAACTGTTTGAGTGACCGTGTAGATGGGGATCGTGGGTGGGGTGGATGTGACGTTAGTGAAGAGAGTGGTGAAAGTGGGCATGGTGACTCCCCCGAATTGGATTCCCGGAGAGAGTGGAATTCCCATGACGATTGTGGTGGTAGTGGACGTGGTGGTGCTAGTGTCATGTGGTGGAGTGAGTTGTGTAGTGAGAGGTGGGGATGGTGGTGACAGTGGTGCTTCCTGATGTTCGTCTGCTTACGTTGTATCTCCTGGTGCTAACATGTTGATATGAATTTGTTTCCCGGACCTCATGGGACGAGCGGGAACCCTTTTCTCGAATCGGTGGATGTAGGCCATTGCCTCATGAATGGCCTCATCCAATCCTACTGCATTGGCATGTAGGTTTATGGACTCGATGAACATGTCATCCACGCCCTCCTCAGCCAGCAATTGGTTCATGAGTTTCTTGCCCGCTTCCAGTGACATTTTATGCTGTTCTTGAACTAGTTGCACGGTTCGATATAGTCTTTTTATTTGTGCCGAATACGCAGGGGCACTTGCTAACTCTGAAAGTTCGTCATACTCTTGTTCCTCGTAGGCTTCTTCCTCTTGTTCGGTCTCTTGTTCCTCGACGTCAACTTCTACCACTTCTGGTCGGGTGGGGGCTGTTGTTGTTGTATGGGGTTGTGGATCCTGAGCTCGCTCTGTTTCAGTCTCGAGATTAGAGTCGTAGATTAGTCTAGCCACTTCTTCATCAGTGAGATCATTGAGAGTAAAGCCCTGTGGAAATTCCAAATCTGATGGGACGGGTGGAAATACCAAATTGGGTCCCTCTGTACTTGGTCTTGGTAGCCGGATGGTGAATGGCCTAATGCGTCGTGTCTGGGGAGGGGTAATTTCTGGTGTAGTGGTGGCTCCCCTTGGTTGAGCGCAAGGTAATTGGACTCCCCCTCTCATCTTCTTTGATGGGGGACCTGCCGCTGATAGCCTTCTCTGGAATTCCTGGGCCCGGGGCCATATGAGTGCCCGCTGAATAGGCACGTCATAGGCAAGACATCGGTAGATTATCTTGGTTAGAGCACAACATCCGTGAAGCACATTCTTCTGCTTCTTGTTCCACCTTTGATGGGCTAGGTGAATCTGATCTATGATCCAATGTGGTACGTTGATGGGGAGGCTTTTTGTCTCTGCCAGATACAAGCTAAACCATATTTTCTTTGGGGGCATGGTGAATCTTTCCTAGGCGGGGAAAGCAAAATGCTGCATGACGGTCCGTAGGTGCAGAGCGATGGTCGGTGTCATTGCTACCATATCCTTCAGCTTATTGAGATCTTTATGTTTCAATCTGCCTGGAACCATTGTTTCCTTTTCAGTGGGGATGTGCATACCATACATGCCCAATGCTTCTCGTACCAGATTGAGGGTCAGCTTGAATCTTTTAAGTTCATGGCCCGGCAGCAGTGAGGGTAACACAAAGGTGCTGTCGCCTCCCTTGGCCCTGCTTGGAGTGATGGTACTGATAAGATAAGAACAACGTAAGAAATTCGGCTTTGGTAAGTGGGCCCTGAAATAACTATCCAAGCCGGCTTTGGTCCATACTGAATGCATGACTTCGGCATTTTGATCGCTCTCAAACTCGCGCGTGAAAAAATGGTAGCATCCCCATTTACCATTAAACTCCAATTCAGCTTCCCAGAAATAGGTTCCATCACCCAATGGTCCAGCAACATCACTGAACCAATGAGCGTGTTTGCCCACTTGAGAGGTGTGCCCCTGGGGAGGATCCTGAATTGGGAGCACATGCACAGCTTGAAGTTCTTGCGGTCTTTCGGTGAGATGGGGTTCGAGGAGGAGTGTTTCTATATCCACAATCTGTGCACTAGATCCGGCTTGAGAACTGGCACCTCCGGCTTCTGCCATGGCCCTGCTTGCTTGTTGGTTCTGTGAGAATATAGAACCAGGTGTTAACATTGTAATGGACAGAATAAACCCGTTGTTGTCCCTCTTACAACATTAACATGAGGTAGATGATGAGTCAGTGGTTAGTAAGTGCACGATGACAGTGTGTGTAGTTAATGCCTGGTTAGTCCTAGGAGCTAGATGGAAAGGTGCGTTGTTTGACTAATGCAGTTAGTAAGTGGAGATGAATTCACAGATTGGGGTCGGGGGGTTTATTACAAGTCTTAGGTTGCCAAACACCATGAATGGCTTTTGGTCTTGGTTTTGTGGAGATTCGGGAGGGTTGCATGAGTAATTCTACTGGGAGTTGTTGTGTCATCGGGACCCATTTACGAGTGAGTCTTTGCGTGCTTCTAGGCGGCAGTGTGTTCGAGTGTATCAGACAAGAGTGGGTGGCGGCTGCTTGAGCAAGTGAACTATGTCGTGTAAGATGTGAATTGGGACTAGTTGAGCCCGCAAGCAAGCCTTAGGCACCCAAATTTGTCTTGATTGTGGGTCAGCCTTCATCGAATTCTTGGGTACCCAAATGGATTTCACTTTCTCAACAGAGGTTTTAGGAGTCCTCTTATTAGCATCAAGTCGTTGATTACTAATAGGAAGTTGAGACCGTTGTTGCGACTTCGTTACGGTCGGCAGCTCGTCTTTCCGCACCCACATTTGTCTCATCGGCTGAGTTGTTCTGCTTCGCGCGTTCCTTTGGTTTCTCGCTTGGAGAGTCTTCAGTGATTGATTTGCCCTTAGTTGCTGCCTCCTTCTGGTCTTTGGAAAAGAAGGGAGTTCCATTATGGTTCTGACTCCTTTTTTGGGATCTTCATTCTTCTGCATCACATAGCCTTGGACAAGAACAGCATGGTCAACTTCATGTGTACCCCTGGAGGGACCAGAAGTCCGTGTCTTTTCTAGTTCCTTGAGTGCTCCATTATTTAGTTCAATTGTAATTCTAGTCTGATTCACCCATACCTGAAGAAGTCCACTTCTTAGGTTTAAGTTGACTGCTTGGTCATAGATCCAGTCTTGACCCAAGACAAGGGGCTCCGTGAGGTCCTCGTCTTGACATACTAGTACCTTAACTGTCATTGCCTCATCATGAATATAGAGGGGAAGTTCCACCTCGCCCATGCAAGGGGTTTCCACACCTCCCAATCCTATGAGATATGCTTCCACAGGATTGACAGTTAATTGCAACTCTTGACAGTAAGACAATTTAACAGCACTAGTGGCTGCACCTGAGTCAATCAAGGCTCTTACAGTCCTTGCACTCTTTCCTTGTCCTATATCTAAGGTTATGAAAGGACGTCGATCGGTTATCTTATGTGAGCTAACACCTGAAACTTCACACATAGCCACGTCATATCCTTGATCTACATATGCATCTTCCCTAGGGTGCTCTCTCCCTTGTCTTCTTAATTTCATTCTCCGTATGCGCTCTGGGGCTTCCGCTTGAGCTTCTTCTCGAATTTGCTTTTCTTCCTCTTTGCGTTTCTTAGCAATATTGAGTCGACTTAGCATTTCCTCCGTGAGGGGTTCCTGATACAACTTGACTCTGCATCCGCTAATATAGTTTGGGAGAACATCACCCTCTAAAGTGGCTAGTTGTACTGCTCCACTCGTGGAAATCCTGTTGATGATCATAGGTCCGTAGCCTCTCTTTTCTAGCTTCCTTGCATGTTGTTTAAATGTGTAGACTAAAACTAGATCTCCTACTTTCAAGCCCTTATCCTTCACATGGGCATCAAAGTATGCCTTCTGTCTCTTCTTTGCTGCATATATCCCTGCAGCTTCTCTCAGTCTTGTTTCTCCTAATCGTTCAAGGTCAAAAAGTCTAGAGGAGAGTTCATGACCCGTCCATTCATGCTCTTGTGCCACTTTCAATGTAGGTATCAAAAAGTCTAATGGTAGCAAAGCATTTTGACCAAACACCATTTGAAAGGGAGTGGCTTGGAGTACCGTTTTGTAGGCGACTCGGTATGCCCAAACAGCGTGGTGTAGCTGTTTGTCCCAATCAGAGCGTTTGTTGTTCACTAATTTCGTCAGTACATTGCATAAGATCTTGTTGGTGCTCTCAGCCTGGCCATTTGCTTGAGGGTGATAGGGGGCAGACTTCTTATGTACTACCAAGAATTCTTAGAGCAGATTTTCAATAACTTCATTCAAGAAGTGAGTGCCTCTATCACTAACTAGCTCTATAGGTAGCCCGTATCTAGTGAACACATTCTCAAATTAAAACTTAGCTGTTGTTTGAGCATCGTTCTTCGTTGTGGCTTTTACCTCTACCCACTTAGTAAGATAGTCTGTTGCAACAATGATATATTCTGCATGGGAACCCTTAGCTGGGGGATTAATAGGGCCTACGAAGTCTATTCCCCACTTAGAGAATGCACGTCCACCCATCATAGGTTTCAGTGGCATCTCATCTTTACGTATAGGATACTGAGTTCTCTGACATACATCACATCGTTTCACATAGGTATGTGCATCCATGTGAAGGGTAGGCCACCAGAAGCCCGCAAATAGTATTGCCTTGATCACCCGATCTGGTCCAAAGTGTCCTCCTGCTACACCTTGGTGAGCAGTTTCCAAGATCTTAAGATATTCACTTTCATGGACACATAGCCTCAGGTAACCATCTTTACCACGCTTATATAGATTATCACCAATGAGTGAGTAATCCAAGGCTTCTTGTTCTAAACTCCTTTTCCTAGCCAGAGTCATGCCTGGAGGGAATGTTTTCGTCCTCAGGAAGGATACTAGTGGTTCACTCCAATCTGGCACTATGGATACTTGATAAAGAGTGGCGTGTTCCACAGGTGGTTTAGTGCAACAGATTGGGCATTCCTTGCACAACTTTTGGACATCAGCTTCCATAGTTGGCCAATGCACTCCGAGTCTCCTTAGTGTCTGTAGGGTTCGTTGTTTTGAGTAGTGTTGCTCTAATGCACCTACATGTGCTAATTGCAACCATTTAGTGTACTCATCCTCTTCCACACAACAAGCCAAGATTCCTTGATCTGTGTGCTTTGTACATGCTTCCTGCCATGATGTGGTACTTTTGGGCTCTCACAACCTCTCTATTCCGTGTGTTTACCACTGGATGATTAGGCCCGTATGTCAATACTGGTACCAATGGCTTAGCCCACTGCGGCACCACTTCCAAATTAAACAAGTAAGCATCAAGAAGATCATCTGATACTCCTTGTGGGGCTTCTCCAGATGTGAGCCTAGAGAGATGATCTGCTCTTAAATGAGTCCTCCCTTTTCTTACCACAACCTCAAAATCATATTCCATTAGCAAGAGAAACCATCTTACTAGTCTTCCTGTATTGCATGGCTTGTTTACAAGATATAACAATGCTTGGTGGTCAGTAAAAAATTTAAACTTATTTGCAAGCAAATAGTGTCTAAATTTCTTAACTGCATATACCATGCCTAAGCCTTCTCTCTCAGTAGTGGTGTAATTCCGTTCAGCTGCATTCAATTGTCTACTGGCATAGGCAATTGGAAGATCCATGTTACCTTCACCAGTAGGTTGTGCAAGCACACATCCAATGGCATAATTGGATGCATCCACGTGAACATGGAATGGCTTATTCCAATCTGGTGTGGTTAAGATTGGTGCTGAACATAATCGCCATTTAAGCTCCTGGAAGGAATTCTCACATTCATCCGTCCACTCAAAGTTTGTCAAAAGTCCGTACATGGGCTTTGCAATGACAGCATACATGTGAATGAACCGACGGTAGTAACCACAATGCCCCATGAAAGCTTGTACTTCCTTGACATTCTTTGGCCTAGGTAGCTCTGCTATAGCTCTCACTTTCTCTTCGTCAGTAGATATGCCATTCTTTGACACTATGTGCCCTAGAATCTTGCCTTGCCTGACCATGAAAACACATTTTTCTGGGTTTAGGCAGACTTGATATTCTCTACATTTGTCAAAGATTTGTCTGAGTTCAGGAATATGGGTTTGTCTAATGTTGGAATGAGCACAAAGATCATCAACATAGACTTCTAAGTTCTTCCTCAGGAACTCCTTAAATACATGGCACATTAGTCTCTGGAAGGTAGCTGGTGCATTGGTAAGCCCAAATGGCATTACTCTAAAGGCAAAAATGCCCCATTCTGTGGCAAAGGCTGTCTTATGCTGATCCTCTAGAGCTATGGCTACTTGATTGTAGCCCGAAAATCCATCAAGGAAGCTGTACACTTCCTTGCCTGCCACTCTTTCTAAGAGATGTTCTGTGATGGGAAGCGGATAGTTATCTCGGATTGTGGCTACATTGACCTTCTTTAAGTTAATGCACACACGTAATTTACCATTCTTTTTGGGCACCACTACGATGGGGGATACCCACTCAGTGTGCTCAATTTCATAGATAAATCCAGCTTCAACCAGCCTATCTATCTCTTCTTTGATCTTAGCAGCGTAATTATCGTTATATGTATAGGGCTTTTGCTTAGAGGGTTTAGCATCTGAGGTCATGGGGATAGTGTGTGAGCATATATCAGGGTCAACACCTTTCAAATCCTTGTAACTCCAAGCGAATACATCTCTGTATTCTCTTAGCAAGGCTATCAACGCATGCTCTTCTTCCTCTGTTAGGTCATGGCCTATGTACGTGCATCTCTCCTCTCCTTCTTCTAGTGCCACTACTATTTTCTTGGTGGTTTCTTTGTTATCATAGGCCTCTCCTGATTGTGCCTCTCGTTTAGGCATTCTTATCATGACCCTCATGTCATCTATCTCATACTTCTTAAAATTTTCCGGGACCTCAAACAAAGATTCTTCCTCTTCCGGTGAGACTTCTCTCTTCTTTCGTTTCTTTCCTTCTTCCTTCGCGGTCACATGTGTGGCTAATCTTACATCGTTTGTAAGCTCCCCATGTCTCTAGGGTTGAATTTCTACGTCATGGAAGTATTCTTCATCTGATGCGAATGGTGGGTCCATAATGATTGACTCTAGATCGGAGTCACTTGCATCCTCAAATGCATCAGGGCTAGGTTCGCATTCTTCTAGAACTGCCTCTCCCATGATTGGCTCTATGGAGAAGACTGAAATGTCATAGCCATCCTCATCACAGTGAGGTGTCCATTGTTCTTCATTGATGGCTACATCCATTGTTGCTAAAATTTCTGCCCAACCGTGAGGTTCAAATTCTTCGTCTGGAAAAACTACAGGTGCATAGGCTGGGTCTTGGATTGATCTATGGGTTTCTTTTGCACCTACCTCTCTAGCTTTTTCTCTCTTCTCTTCGTCTACTGCTACTTTGCACATCCATAAGTGGGTGTCTTCATGCATCCAAGAGGATCCTGACCCTATGGAATGCACCGATTCCGTATCATCTTTGGCTCTATGGATGGGATTCCATTGGATAGGAGGTACATCTCTATGAGAGTAATCTTTAAGATTGACTTTGGTCGTGACACCTAAGTGCTGCAGGTACAAAGAATTGGTTCCCCAGTCCTGTACCACTTGCAACTGTCGCATAAATGGTCTTCCCAAAATCATCTCATAGGCATGATTTTTGCTGAAGTCACATATAGCAAATGTATGCTCAAACTCGACACCACAGGTGGTGAGAGTTATTCCTTCTAACAATCCTAGGGGTCTCTCTATGTGACCATCGGCCATCTGCAATTTCATTCTCGTTGGCCTGAGTGCTGGCTTGCCCCAACGCTTCCATAGGGAAGTGGTAGCAATTGCAACTCCTGCGCCTGAGTCCAAAATTGCCTTGGTGGTGTAGTCCTGGTAGGTAATGGGAAGATAAGTGTTACCTTCTTCACCTTCACACATATCTCCTATCTTATCCAAGGGTATTTTTGGCACTGTCCTATGTGATCCTACCTGGGAACGAGGTTTTGCTATCTCTGGTACTTGTTTGGCGACATGTTTCCACACTTCTGGTCTAACCTTAAGCAGCTCTTCCAAAGTGAGATTGCACTGCACTTTGGTGTTCTTCACTACCTCTGTGTTCCTAGGTATGACTGAATCTTCGTTTCTTACCATGACTGTAGGTGCTCTCATACAGGTGGACCTTGCTTCCCATGGGCCTGTGAAATGGGGTAGTTCTTGTAAAGAATTAGACTCGAAGTCTAATCTTTCTTGAGATTGGGTACTCTCCTTCTCTCCATAAATGGATGGGATGTCTTGTGGGAATTGGTCATGTGCCTCATCCACAAGTTCAATGGGAGGAGGGACTTCACTTTCTTTAGCCCATTTGTCTTCTTGAATCTCGCGTAGGAATTCTGGTGTGAACCGATTCATAGAAGATGATGTGTCTGGCTCCGTAGAGTTAGGCACATAGGCTTCAGGCACATAGGCTTCTTGAGCAGGAATGCTTACTCTTTCACTTGCCTTATCCTTGTGTTGAGAGGCTGGTTCCTTTTCTGATTGTGCAGTCAGCTTCTCTATTCTTTCTAGGGAGGGGGGGTTGTCTGGTTCAGTGGAATTGGGCACATAAGCTTTCGGTGGGGGATGGGTCATATTTTTGCTTGCGTTATCTCTTTCTTGATTTCCTTCTTCCTTGGCAGATCTTGCAATTATGCCCTCTAACTTCTCTAGAAGTCCATCCAAGTGTAATTGCATCTTGGCTGAGCCCGAGTAATTGAAAAGGCGACTGGCTTCAAACATAGTCTGAGCCAATGCGACCATTTTTGCGCAAAGCTTGGTTCTTTCTATCTCTAGGTCAGCTCTAGGGTAACACTTGTCATGATCCGTGACATTTGGCCCTTCTTGGATTCTAGCCTGATATGCTTTAAGCATCATGTCTATGTCTTCAGGAGTGGGATCAGCTAATACTGATCCTACTCTAGGGGGTGGTGGAATCATATGAGGTGGGTTGGAAGGTGGAGGGTCGGATGGCGATGGGAATGGTGGTGGTGGGATAGTGTGAGAGGGAGTTTGAGATGTGAGTTCAGTTATCCTGTTCACTCATCTTTTTAGCCCATTGTCTCTTCATTCTTTCCCGACTATCTTTCCATGCTCTAGTCCTTTTCTTTGTCATGCTCTCGGTTTCACTAGCCTCTGGGTTCTTATCCTGGTTTACCCCTTGGTTCTGCTACAATGCCTGAGCTCTAGTCACTACCTGTACTGGTGCAGTGGACGTCACACTTCCTGTGGAGTCTACCACCAACCCAATAACGTTAATAGGAGTGATTTTTGGCATATTATTAGGATTCTTAGAGCAATCTCGTAAGAGATACTCCTTTCCACATTCTTGGCAAAAGCCCTGAATTGTCACTGACTGGGGTTGCGTAGGTGGAGGTAAGGGACAATCACGAATGAGGTGATCCCCCTGACATCTGTAGCATGGTCCTCTAGGGAATGGGGGTCTTACCTGCCTAGGTTGAGGCTTAGGATTGGGGTTTGTATACATGACGTTTGTGTAATCTGACTCCCAAATAGGTTCACTCGGTTCCTCACTGTAGTAGGACTCACCATGTTCAGGAGATTGCATGTAGTAAGCCTGGGGACTATCAACATGTGTAGAATCAAAGCTATGGTCACTGGGGTCACTTTCAGAGAGCAGTGGTGTTACAGGGACTATAGCTCTATTCAGGTTTTCTTCTGCAACAGCATACTTTACCGGAATCACATTAGCTGGAGCTGGGGGTTGTTGTGCTAGCACAGGCTGAGGCCTTTGGTGGTTTTGGTATGGTTGCTGATAAGGTTGTTGTGGCCTTCCATATGGTTGTGGAGGGTACGGGTTCTGGTATCTTCCCTGCTGAGGGTATGGCTGAGGGTAGGGTTGCCTAACCGTTTGCTTATTGTAGGGGCAATCTTGTGCGGTGTGATTGGTGTACCTCCGTTCTATGGTGCAGTACTGGCTACTAGGATTTACTTGGGGCTGAGCCATAATGGGACAGACATTCGCCATGTGGTCGCCACCACAAGTATAACATCTTTTCACTGGGGCGAACCTTGGGATTTGTTTACTAGAGACACCTAGTTTCTGAGCAACTTTCTCTGCAAGTTCCTCAATCGATGTGGATTGCGTGGAAGAGAGGTTAGAGGCACTATCCGAATCTTTGTATATCTTGGAAAGCTCTAACTCCTCCCCTAGGTTGTCCTCAATGTCAATACACATGCGTACACACTCTTCTATGGTCCTAGGGTCCTTCAAGTACACATATGATCTTAATTTGGTACTTAGCAATCCATCCAAGAATAAAGCCACTTGCTTGGCTGGTGTGGGTAACTCCGAAACAGGGCTTCTTTCAAGATATTGCCTAAATCTCCTTCCTGCAAGTCTCACGGTCTCTTGCGGGGTTTGCTTGAAGCTGTGAATCAGCGAGGAGGTATTATGCCTTATGCCACTGTTAGAGAATTCAATAATGAAAGCCTCTAGGAGTTGGTCTATGCTCCTGAACTGCCTCTCATTTAGTGGCTGAAACCATTGGAGGGCAGTGTTCCTAAGGGTCAGACCAAAGGCATTGTACTGCGTGAATAGATCCTCCACTTGTTCAGCTCTCAAGACTTGCTTGAACTCGGCCACATGATCGTATGGATCTCCGGTGCCATCGAAGTAATTCTTCATGGACTTAACTAGCTGAGTTGGTCTCAAAGTCCTTGTGTGCTCTCTAGGTCGTGGTAGAGGGAACTCATCCGTATTTCTTTGATTTCTGTGAGCTCTAAGTACCTCAGGTTCTACTCTATTTGTTTCCGTCCTCGTTCTTTCTCTGCCTCCTGGGTTAGCAAAGCTCACCTCCGGTCTTTCTCTATGTCTGTCTCTTTGAGTTCCATGAGCTTGGGATGTTCCAGCTCCAGGGTGACCATAGGACACATTAGATCTTGGTTGGGGAAAAATAAATTCACCCTTCCAAGTGTAAGCATGCCTATCATTTTCTGTCACCACAAAGATCCTCTCCGAAGCGTGATCTAAGTAGGTCACTCTACCTGGGCTATCAGGATCCTTAAACTCATAGATCATGATTGTTCCTATATCATTTGGCCGATCAGATTTATACCTCCAAAAGGCTTCGTCAGTCTCTCGGTTCAGAAGCAGATCTATGCTCTTGTTGTCTTGGGAAACCCACTCAGGTGTGATAATCCTAGTGAGAACAGATTTGCCTCGGGGGGTTCTAGGTTCTACACCCATGTTTCCTTGTTCCAAGTCACCTAATTCCGCTTCTGAGATTACATTCCCAAATTCATCTGTCCTATCTGGGTGACTGGTGACTACATATATGGTTCCTTCTTTGTCCATGTATGCTCCGTTTTCAAACTTGACAGCTGGGTGCTCTAGTCCTATGGATTGGTCAGGGTTTTTAGTCTGGACCACGGATCTTCCTAGGCCGTCCTCATAGATGCTAGCACCTAATCGGTTGGTCCTAAGGTATTCCAACTGTGTTTTGTAAGGGCCTTCTACCCTGTGCAAGTATGGCACACCTGAACTTCCCGTAGGTCTGTCCATGCCTTGAGACATCTCTGATTCACTGGTATCAGAGCTAGGGTAATGCGAGTGGTGACTCAACTGCTGGGCCCAAGACCTTGCAGTATGATTGACACTAGCCTCTGAAGACCTAAGGCTTTGTCTCTCTCTTACTAGGTGTCGTCCTGATCTAAGGTTCATATGCCTAACTGATTAACCCAATTTTTCCCAGGTACAACCACTTTTCTGAGTCCTTTTGTATCGGTTACTTGGTTCTTTTTATGTTGATTATCGTGTTTATACTCTTGTCTGATATCACGTCGTTAAGAATACTTGAGTTTAATTTCGCACTTTAGTTTGGTCGTTTCACGTTAGGTTCTTTTCCTTTAAAGTTGTCGTTCACACACACACAGGTTATCTCTTGACTTGCACTTGATTTCTTAGATAGTCTTTGATTTATCTCGTGCCTATCGTTGCCTGGAATTACTTCTAACACTACCCGCACTTAGCCTAAACTAAGAATTGATAGAGGGTGTTGCGGGTTTTCCAACCTTGAGTTCCTTTCCTTGTATTGTTGCCTTGGTGTGCCCAGGACGCGTGTTCCCAAGCCTGCACTTACTCTTTCTTTGCGCACCCTTCGTTGCTCTCAAAGGACCTGTAAAAGGCCCACTGTTAGCTCAAGACTTAAATTCAAAAGACAGAACCAATCACTTTCATTCATGTAACACTTCACCAATTTGCACTATGATTTTTTGGACACAACTCTAGAGACCCCTGAACTTTGTTCCCCCTGGGTATGGTCAACTTCAAAATACCCTATCTAATATTCCTGATCTTAATTTAACCATAACTAGTCGATGTTTTTGTTGTACTCCCTGCGAGCTTTCCAACAAAACAAAAATCACGGCAGACGGATTTCGTATGAGAAAGTTATGCCAGTTCAGGGTTTTGGGGCTAAAACAGGATTAAACTAGGTTAACAGGCAAACAGGAATTCTCGAGTTACTTGGGTCATGCCCTCGTAATGCAATGCTACACCCTAGTGTTTATCCCACACTTGGCCAAAATTTTAGACCATTATTTTTGCCTTAAAAATTTGACCCAATTTGCCCTTCTAACGTGTTCGCAAAGTCTGTCGGTCGCGATTGACAGGTCAGTCGCGATCGACGTGTCGATCGCGATTCACAGGTCCGTCGTGGCTGTCAGTCGCGATTGACTGGTCATTCACGATTGACAAGGGTTACGAAAAGTCAATCAGTCGTGGTCAAAGGGTCGTTGACTCTGTCAGTCGCGATTGATGGGTCGATCGCGATTGACAGGTCGGTCGCGAGGGTCTGTCCGTTGTGGTCAAACAATCGTTGACTGTGTCGGTCGCGATTGACAGAGCCGTCGTGGGCTGTCAGTCGCGATTGATGAGTCGATCGCGATTGATGGCTCGATCGCGATTGACACGTGTCACGCGTATGGTCCGTCGGTCGTGGTCAATCGGTCGTTGACTCTGTCGGTCGCGATTGACAGAGCCGTCGTGGGTTGTCGATCGCGATTGACTGGTCGATCGCGATTGACAGGTCTGTCCGTCGTGGTTTATCGGTCGCGATTGACAGAGCGATCGCGATTGACAGAAATCTGAGGAATTTCAAAAAACTAAACACATTTTTGGGAAGCTCTAGGCCTGTAGATCATGGTTTTGCACTTTGTTTGGCAATTTGAACATTTTTTTTGTCGGTCGCGATTGACAGAGGTCGGCGACACACAGACAGTTACTTCGAATTCCGTACCTGCGCAGAGTGCTGGGGAAGATGATGTGACCTGTACCTGCAAGACAGCTCAAGAAACATGCAAAAACAGCACACACAATTTCGCTCTCTCGCTCTCTCTCACAAGTGAAATGAGGGAAATGAGGTGGAGAAGGTGATATGATCAAAAAACTAAAATTTTCGCGATGATGGAAATGGAGGTGGAAGATGGTGATGATGATGATGGTGATGATGGTGGTAAGGTAAGAAAGAGAAAAATAGGAAAAGTAAAGAAATTACCTACAACGCCAACGTCTCCAATCTACGTCTTACCATCACACGCTCTTCCTCAAAGCTCGATCCCCGACAACGGCGCCAAAATTTGGTGTAGCTCAGTGATGAGTAGCACCTCCTTTAATGTCAATCCGGGAAGACGTGAGGATGGTATGAAGACCTCGAGCAAGTGGAGGCACAAGTGCGTGAGTGAGAAGCACACAAACATGCACACACATACACACACACGCGCACACACGGCAAGACAAAGAGTGAGAAGCAATGGAGTTCTTAGATTACTTTCAAAAAGCTCTTACAAGTTCGTTTCAATTACAATCTAACCTCAAAAATGAGCTCTCTAGCTCTTTTTATAGTTTTTGACTAGGTTTTGGCCCTGTCCAGACCTAGTGTCTGGCCTAGTTAAAAATTAGGTTCCAGGGCTTATTTGAGGGCTCAAATGAGATCTAAAAAATACGAAAATTGGTAAGCAACTACTTCTAAGGCTCCTCAAGCTCGAGGACTCCTCGGCTTGCACAAAATGGAGCCACAAAAAGGTGAACATGATATTTACAGGGGTTGTTAGTGATGAGAATCACTTTTAATTGATGTAAGGGTTTTGAAAAATTAAAGGTTGCCTTAGTGCTAGATCTGCGTGAATGCTCGTACTTGCTTCTTCATGAAGAAAATTATTGGCCTACTTGCCAGATCTTCTTTGACTGCCATGTCTGCCTGTGCTATCCCTTCGCTCTGACTCTCTTCGTCTTGTGGCTCCTTCGGTTCCCTGACTGCTGCCAACATTGGGCCTGTTGTTTTTTATGCCCTTGTTGATTACTTTGATTATACTGAACAACTAGTATACCTCTTTCCTCTCTATACTTAACCCATAATGGGCAATTGGAACCAATCCAATGATCTGGAGCAGAGCAATACCCACATGGCATCACTCTAGCTGGTCATCCTTGTTAATTTCCCTATTGATGACCTTGTTGATTCCTTTGTTGATTTCCTTGATCTCTCCATGGAGGTCTCCCTTGTTGTTGCCTCTGAAAACCACCACATCCTTGAATCGGAGTGGCCTGATTTGCTGCAACATCAGTATTACCTCATTATCTTGCCTTGAAGGTTGACCTCCATGCTTCGGGTTATACCAGCATTGACTTGTAGTATGGCCTTCTTTCTCATATATTTCACAATACCTTTTTTCCTAATGTGCAATTATTGAATACCCACGCTTCTTTAAATGACTAATCAAAGCTTCCTCCTTATCCTGTCTTCCTTTCGATTTACGATGCCTTCAGACAAGAACTTCTTCTTCTTCACTTTCTAAATCTAAATTTGTTGTAGCTTTTCTAGAATTTGATTTTGTATTAGATTCCTCATCAGAGCTAGAACTCTTATACTTCTACTTAGTTCTACCAAATCTTCTTTCTACTCTAACAGCTGCTACTACCAACAAATCGAAACCATTGGCTATATCAATACTAGCCACTGCATGCCTAATACTGCTTCTTAATCCTTTGAGAAAATAACCTACTAGCATCTCATCAGTAAGTCTCTCATTACCTGTAATCTTCCCATTAAAATTCTAAATTTTTGAGCATAATCTTCCACCAACATATTCTTTTGTCTGATTGCTCTGAGTTTTCTCAAAACATCAAAGGGATTCTTTTCTCTTCTAAATCTTTGCAAGAATGATGTTTTTAAGGCATTATAAGTAGCAAAATGAGCCATATTGTATTGGTTGAACCAACTCATAGCTTCTCCTTCTAGTGTGGCTGCAAACTGTTGTAATTTAACTGCATCATCATACAATGCTGGATAACCATTGGCAGTCCATTTGATTTCAAAGTGAGCAACATGGCAATGAGCATCTTCTTTTGATCATCCTCTAAAATGTGCTGCTTTGACTTTGGGATTAGGAGGTGGTTGTGCCATGGGCAATGGCTGAGGTGTACCCCTAGGTCTTTGCCTAGTAGTCCCTACAAGCAGGTCGAATTAGAGTCGCCTTCTTACTCCTGCAGATGCTTCTGTCAGGATCAATACTTCTAAAATTCCGCCCACCAGCCTTGCTTCTGCTACACCTGATCCTCCTCCCTCTTCTTCAAATTCTGAATTTGAATGTTCTTGTGCCTTGTTCCAATCACACGACTCAAGAAATGGATCAACATTACCAACTTGTGCTTGCGAGCCTGTGTAATATACTTTACCAACTCTTCGCCTTCTTTTCGACATTCATTTCTTGCTTCTTTGAGCAACTGTAGTAGGATTGCCAAATGTGTTGGGGCTCAACACACATAACCACTCTCTCAAACAGCAAAACTCTTCAAAGAACAATCTCAAAATTGAATCAAACCTTTATACCAAACATACTCAGAAACTAATAGACCAATATATTACTTTCTTGCTGTGTCAACACATACTCAGTACTAAATAGCTCAAATAGATGTAATTCAGCACATCGCATATCTGATTTAAGCAAAAACTTCACTTATATCTTTCAGAATATCAAGTATTGCAAGAATTTCATGATCAACAGTCACTATTACTAACATTACAAAACTTTTTTACTTGGTTTCAGCATTCGCTAGACTTTTGGACATCCCTCTTGACCTACTTTCTTTCTTCTCTCACTCACAATGAAAAAACAGACATCATATATTTTGCATAACCAAAACAGAACAAACTACTTCATGCGACATCACCGTTACAACCAAATTATAACTAACCATTAAAATTCTGAGTCATCAAAGATCTGAGTCTGCATAAATCCAACTAACCAAATATCCGATTTAGTAGACAATAAATATCTGACTAAACTTCTTTTCCTGCAGAATCTTCTCCCCTTAACAACAACACCCCTATTCCAAGAGCCCTATCATGGTACAGTTCAATAGTTCAAAGGCAAAAACGCCTTCGCACCTCCATCCAAAAGAATGAGAGGATCAATTCCATGTGCCCAACCAAGAGGGGCTACCTTGACTCCAAATATCTCTCTAGCACCATAACGTGTAGTATATCCCTTCACCCTTAGATTACCAAGGAGAAGCATTGATGGTTCTCAACTAATAACCCCACCTATACCACCCAATTTAGAATTTCCTAGAGGAATTGGTCTAGAAGAGTTGATTAATGTAGACTTCGAATAGATCCTCAAAGAGGTAAACCTCGAGTCAGAAGAAGAAGAAGGAGGTGACCATCAGCAATCACATGAAGAAGAGCAACAAGATAAGAAAGAGCAAGAACAAGAACAAGAAGATGAAGAAGAGCAAGAAGAGCAAGAAGAAAAAGAAACTGAAGGTGCCCTAGCCTACACAGCACAACTTCAAAGGCTATATGACACTATAATGAGTGTGTAGGAAAGAGGAGACTATCATATAGTACTAATCAATTATTAATCAATCAAATATTAGGATAAAAAGGTATTGATTGGTGCTTCATTGAGACTCTTGAAATCATGTCAAAAACCCATGGAGTTACGGAAGTCATCCGCAACATGATGCAGTGACCATGGCCTCAATACGACTAGAGGTGTATCAACACTAGGCCACGATCAGGCAAAAATATTCAAATACCTATCTCACAAAGGGAAGTAGTCACCCATCAAGAAGCAACATCGATAGCAACAATTGATCTTATTGAAGAAACATTTATCCAGACCTCACCTATCTCACCTCCACACCCTCCATCCCCACCCAGATCCCAAGAAGTACAAATTTCCATCATCGCCACGAAAACCACCCAAGCAGAAGAGCCTACTTTTCAAACTCCACCCCACTCACCCTCTTGTTTGGAAAGCATTGTATATACCACCAAAATAGCAACCTCCACCCCTTCCTTTAGTTTTTGTGCACTTGTCTCCCAATCAGGATTGTTCTCTTCCATCACCAAACCATTGTACACTACCTCCTCAGCCCCACTTGAAACCACTCTACCCATTCAAACACCTAGCCATGGGAAACCCACCTCCAACTAAAGGCATTCTAGGCATTGGGGCATTCCAACCCACCCATATCCCTTTTACCATGCCCACCTACTCCTCCATGTTTTCATCCATGAATCAACCTCACACAACTACAACCACCTTACCACCATTTTGGGAAACCTTCATGGAAGCCATGGTTTGAGCCCCAGCACAATATCCTTCCTGGGGACTTCCTCCAATGGTAACATCTTCATTATAGACTAACATTACAAGCACTACACCTACCATACCTCTCCTTATGGTAGAAACAAAATGCACACTCATGTCCATCCCCATGGACATATCTCCATCCACAACACCACCCCCATCCCCCATACTTCCACAATCTTCCATTCTCCCTCCACCAATGTCACCTAGACCCATAACACTAGCATGCACAACATCCACCATTTCCCACCCCATTTCCCAACCTCATGCATTCTCAACTATAACTATTGCATCTACTATTGTAGATAATGCATTAAATACCATGATTCAGTGCGCCAACCAATTAAGGCACGAGTATCAACAACTTGAAGAGCATAACACAACACTCAACAAAGAAATCTCTCCGACTTCAAGAATGAGTGACATCATTAGAAGAGAAAAATGTGAGCTTACAAGAGCAGTATAATGCAGGCTCATCTAGAGCTTGACTCCAATATGCAAAATGTTGATCAAGAGGCCATAAAAAAATATGGAAATCATGTTGCATGGATAGATGGAGAGAAAATCCAAGCTTCAAAGAAACATGGCTCTCCTTAGAAGACATATTGCAGTAGCAATGGAGGAAAATAAGTGCCTATAGCAGCAGAATCAAGACAATCTAGAGGCCACCATGGAGAGTACACCAAGAGCAAATATTAGTCCCACCAGATTTCAAGCAGTACCTTTCGAGGACATTCGCATTCTATTGGAAGAACATGCAAGTTTCCTTGAATCCTATGATCAATTGGAAAAAGAACTCAATCAGTTATTCAAATAGCAACCATCAATTAGCACACAAGTGCATGAGGCCATACCGCTCACTGCTAGCCCAAACGAGATTGAAGCACTAAAAAAAAGGATAGAAGAACTACAGGCAAAGCTCTCATAGTATGAGAGACCCCCATTCCCATAGGTGGTACTAGAACCCAAAGAATTGGTAGAAATTCTAGTGGAAGAAACCTTTGAAGATGCTTATGAGCCTCAACTAGTCCTAGGTGGTCAAGTCATCGAAGGGGGATAGGAAACGTATGAACCACCCATCCAATCAGTGGCTAAAACAATTTGAAGAAATTTGGTGTGCTCATAATGACTGCATGATGATTCAAACATAGTCTATGTCCAACCTAGAAGACATGATGCTTAAATTTGAATACTTTCAAAACCTATCCCACAAACAACTGATTACCACCTCAAAAATTTAATACATCCCTACTTTGTGCTTTTGGCCAACTACAATATAGAAATCAAGAGAGTGGTAGGAGAAGAGCCCACATTCGCCACACAATACCAACCCAATGATCTCCTAGAGCGGGCTAAGAAGGGCACAATCTTTAAACCTAACTGGCAAGCACATTTGTTGGAGACCTACCCTAAAATGATGTGGGGTTGGTCCAATGCTCCATTATACATCAAATATAACCCCTGCTATGCTCCAATACCTCGTAGACACCCATGGCCAAAATTTATTGTAAAAGTTAGAAATAACCCAACATGTTTCGATTGTTAAACCATGCATACCTTGCTCCACCACAAGGGCCTCCTAATATAGCATACATGGTATCCACCATATGACATTGGACTCCTCGACTAAAGAATTTACTTGACATCGTAGCAAAGATGTGTATGAAAATGTTCAAACTCATGATGGTGGTCTTTAAGACATTTTGAAATGTCAAAGCTCCATATTTTTCAGCTTCGGGTTTTAATGAAGGCAACTTTGAGAAGTATCTTCATGTAGAAGGAAAACCCCTCTATGTTGTGTACCACCAAACGTTGTTTTTCAACATATGTGTACTATTGAATAACTCCAACTAACATGAAATCTGTGCATTCTTTTTGTGTGATTGATATGACCTCATTTTGGTTGCTATTGTATAATTTATAACTTGTAATGTCCTTGTTTATCATCCTTTCTAATTTCAAGTACAATGTAATATTCATGTATCTCATATAAATACATCACTTCATGTACTTTGCACAATATTTGACTCAATTTAATTTCTATGTGCCATGAAGATTTAATCTTCCTACATGTGGTTTTATTCTCTCTGTGTTCTATATTTTCCATCTTTAATACCAAATTCTTAACAAAAATGGTAAAATTAGTTTAGAAGCAGTAAGAGAATGGAGACATATGAAGAATAGAGAGCACACATTAGAGATGTAAGGAGCCAAAACGATATTCCAAATATTTCATTATATTCCAAATATTTCACTATATTCCAAATATTTCACTATATTTCACGACTTGTGACCCAAGATCCCCATAAACTTCATAAATTTCCTATGGTTGAAGTAAAACTCTTCCAAAATTGTGAATTTTATTTAACAATTACTCATAATAATACTCCCATGAGAGTAGTTATACTGCACACCTTGAAGTTGAAGAAGAAGAAAATGTCTCTTTGTTCTCTTGTCTTGGCTTCTATCTTTCACTCTAACTCTGGTTCACATCAGGTACAAATGTGTGTCTTTTTCTCTCTATGTTCTCACCTCTGCATGTGCACACTTATCCCTTTTTGCCATGTGTGTATGTCTCCTTTTCCACATGCCTTGGGGCAACCACCTACTCCTTGACCACTAATTCTTTGACATCGTACTTCATCTTGACAATGGAACCATCCACAACCTAACACTTTGTAATGATTCATGATTTCCTTGCCCCAAGTGAGTCCCTAATAGGATCCTCATCCACATATGTTTCCTCCTTTTAATGTATAATGACTTTTTCTTTCTTGCTATAGTGACCTTAATATATGTAACCCAAAAATAAAAATTCTAATGAGGGACAATTTCCTAACATTTTTAATTATCATTAATGTTTCAAATCATATCAAAAGTGAACAATCAAAGTGTTGCAAGAGAGGGTTCCCACAACACTCTTGAATCCTTTAATGGAGTGCACTACCTGTACACCCTTCATGGATGTCTAAGCACCCAATGGACACATGTGCACCACCTCTGCACCTATCTTGAGTGAACAAATGCCCATCACGAGTGGTCTCTCCAACTCAAAGAGGATAAATAGAGACAAAGATGACCAGAATCATCCCAATACAAGAATGCATGCACAAATGTCAACCGAGGAAGCTAATCCCAAAAGAAACTAACTGAAGTTTTGAAAGTATTGCAACAACATATGTTTGAATGTGAAAGATTATAAACCATGTAGAAATGAAGGGAAAGGAGGCATAAATTTGATCCAACAGACATAAATTTGATCATTTGTTAAGAGATATACACACATATTAATATTCCATAGACATGTCTTACATATAAAATATTATAGCACCTCCATATTTTTCACATACCATGCAAAGTATCAACAAACACACACAAAAAACGTTGACAATGAAGAACACTCTCCCACACACATGCACACACATAGACAAAAAATACTCACACATCCCATACTCTTCCCAACCAAGTATTCCCTTGAAAGGATAGAGACAACAAAAAGATTCTACTTTTACGATAGAATATGGAATAAAATATGTCCTCAAGATTCTCAATCTTGTCCATTCTTCTCAAATCAAGATTCTTTACTCTAATGTACACCTAGCAATATGTAAACTATATCACAAAAGGATAAAACATATATCACCCACCAATATGTACAAACATATATATGCCCACCACATTTTGATTCTCATGTTCAAGGTTATTCATGTAGAAGACAAACCCCTCCTTGCTTTGTACGTACTACTGAAAAATAGTTTGTCAACACACACACACACACACACACATATATATATATATATATATATATATATATATATATATATATATATATATATATATATATATATGATGTTGAATAACTCCAACTAATATGAAATTTTTGCATTTCTTTTGTGTGATTGATATATAATCTGTCGTGTTCTTGTTTATATCATCCTTTTTAGAGTTCAATATACTATTCACTTGTCTCATATAAATTGATCACTTGATGTCCTTTGCAAAAATCTTGGCTAAGCTTAATTTCTACATCTCGTGAAGATTTAATCTTCTTACATTTGGCTCTATTCTCTGTGTGTTCAATTTCTTCCTATTCTAATACCAACTTGTTAGCAAATAAGCTAAAATTGTTATAGAGATAGTAAGAGAATAGAGAGCACACCTAAGAGATGTGAGGAGCCATGCTCCAAATATTTAACTGTATTCCAAAAGTTGAAGCTACAAATAGATGCATAGAAAAGAAGATTTGTGACCCAAGCTACCCATGAAGTTAATAAATCTGCTATGGTTTAAGTAAAACTCCTCCAAATTTGTAAACCTTCTCTAGCAAGTATTCGCAAAAATACTCACAAGAATACTCACTATATTGCACACCTTGAAGTTGAAAAAGAGGACTATCATCAAAGACCACCACCAAGCCTTGATTGAAGTAGGCCTTTTTAGCTCTATTCATTCCTAGTAAGTATTAAGCATTCAAATCTTTCTTGTGTACTTTCAAATTAATTCAAACTACCAAGGAGAGTAGATCGCAATATCAAAATTCCTTAAAAGAAAAAAATTTATTTTATTAAACAAAACAAAAAGTTCAAAAATCAAATAGATCCCCATGAAAGGGATGGTAGGTGCATCGTTTTGCTGTGTGTCTCCCTATGATTCTATCTTTTCCTATTTTAAGACAACTTTTAAGATCTTAATATTGTGCAGAAAATTGAAACAAAAGAGTTGATGAATGTATATAACCATGTATCTCTGTGTCTCTACATATGTACCTCTATGTAATTATATGAGAAGAATGTAAGCCAAAGTGAATGGATGTGGAAGAAACGTGTTTTTGAGTGTGTATAAACACATCAAAGTGTGTGCCAAAGGAAATAGTGTTGTACAAGTATGTAAATAATACAAAGGAAAAGCATAAATATTTTACATTTTTTAATAGGTGAGAGTTTTGTGATGTGGGAGATGTCATTGTGTTTGTCACATGAAGGCATTGAGTCTTCTTGTGATACATCAATGAAATTTACAAAGTTCTTCAACGCATATGTTAAAGTTACAATTATTATGTTCTTACACGTGGGTTCTTGGGATGGTCAAGGGTCTGATAATTCAGAGGACCTATATATATTTTCCCAATTTACTGCTTAGTTTCCGACTATCAATTTCATTGATTAACCTCGGACAATTACAGAAGATTCAATTACACTTCAGCATATAACAATCCTAACGATCACCACAATGATATACACAACACTTTCACTTCTTCTTTATAATACCGCCACACTTTCACTTTAACACAGTAACATTAACACAGTATCTGGTTACTTCGATACTGACTTTACATACAACTTTGCGATTGATACAACTTTAAAACGGAATCAATTCTAGGCCATCGCCCAGATCGAATAGGCTGGCGACGCATCTCTCTTCTCTTCCGCGCATACTCTATTGATATGAAAGAAACGATACAATGTTTGCACTACACCCTTTCGGTACGCAACTTTTCTAATTACAAGGATTCTTCTAAGTAATATTCCGGCGGCCTTACATTGGCACACATGGTGGACTCGAACCTAGTAGGGAAAAATACAAAATTTAGGAATCATCAATGATTCCTTGGATATACATGGTTCTAGCTAATTTAAAGGTTCGGGTTATCTTCTGCTTAAGGGATTCTAACATTTCCTTCAAAATTTGCGGTTCAACCAGATGTGCATCAGTCCGCACAGAGCTGGCAACGATTACTTGGGAGAGTAAGGCTTCGACCTGACTTTGCAAAAAGGCTTCTTGCAGATAGAAGTCGCTGGCGAGCACCGCATCTCACCGTAACTTCATTTCGGCAATCTCTACATCGATGCGTGATAATCGCTCGGCCTGGACACCCAATTGTTTCTCTCTGCACTCGAGCTCTTGAGACTAGAACTGCATGGTTTTATAAAAGTCCCGCC
Source organism: Ceratopteris richardii (assembly GCA_020310875.1). Lineage (NCBI taxonomy): Eukaryota > Viridiplantae > Streptophyta > Polypodiopsida > Polypodiales > Pteridaceae > Ceratopteris > Ceratopteris richardii. The sequence goes on from CM035440.1 coordinate 83,296,689, forward strand.
TCTCTTTCTGGACGGCTTCGATATCCTTCTTCAACTAAATATTGTGGCCAATTTCTTCTTCTAGAGAGCGACTTTTCTGAAACAGTTCTTTGGTTACTTTCTTTAATTCGGTTTTGGCTTGTAAGGCTAAGTCTGCCATCTCTTGACCCTTTTGCTCCACCAAAGCAAGATCAGCGTGTGTGATCTCTAAGAGATTGCCCAAGGTGGTCATGGCATCCTCCTTGTCAATGATGGTCTGAGTCAACTTACTAATCTCATCATCGCGTGCTGCAATGATGGCATTCTTCTCATTCAACTCTGCTTGAAGACTTCGAATATGTTCCTCGAGTGAATTAGCTTCAGCTTTGGCTGTGAGCACCTCTTCCTGAAGTGGTGTGATGTTTGCTTCAAGCATGTCCACCTTGGATTGGTACTGTTGTCGGAGGGATTGTTGGGCAACTTGGAGGTGATGGGGTAAATGGGTGGAGAGATGAATGAGGTAATTACCAATCTGAGCTAGTTGGGCCAATGAATCAGGTACTATAGAGGTGGAGATTGGCTGAGAGGGGTTAACGAAAATGGTGGCAGACAACGAGGGGGGTGAATAATCAGGGGAGGAAGGAAGAGGACAGGTTGCCGAATGACATGGTGAGGAAGGAGGGCTAGGCGGCAGAGGCACCTTTGAGGGAGAAAGAGGTAGAGGTAAGTTTTGGGATGAAGAGAGCAAAGCAAGAGTTGTTACCACGAGAGACCAGACATCCAATTGAGCAGTCACCTCCTCAGGTTGTGCTTTATTCGCGAGTTGCTCCAACTTCTGTGACCGTGTCAGGCATTGGCTCCTGTGGATGAGACTGTGGTTGCACGACCATATCATCAGGCTAAACCTCTTTAATGATAGTATCAGGATCAACTTGATCTTTAGGTGATGATGGAGCAGAAAGATCTGAGCAGACGAAGTTGTATCCTACAACTGAAGATTGAGGACGACGGTGCTTTACTATGAGAGGGGCTCAATTTGCAGCACTTCCCCTTAAAGAACTGTACGAGATCCTCATCGTCGCCGACATCCATCACTTGTACTGACTCCTCATGGAAGAGAATGGTATTCAAGGGAGGAGGTTGAGCAACTTGAATCGTCGGGAGGAGGAAGGTCAGTAGATGCGGCAAGCGGGTCCGAGGGATATCGTTCTTGGCCAATTGTCGAGAAACTGCCTAGCATTCCTGGTGAATGCACTGGAGAAGAATGAAGCAAAATTAATTGCTTCTCTCACTGCGGTATCGATCATGGAATAGAAGGGGCAAGAAATGCCATATGTGCATTTTTGGAGGTTAAGTGAAGCTACAAGAAACTATAGTGCAGTGCGCTCCAGTTCAAGGTGACAAAGGATAGCGAATTTGTTGGAAGAGTGGCGTGGAAATAGCTCTTTCATGGTGGACATCAGTAAGAGAGGTCCATCTACAAGACCCTCCTGAGGGAGATGAAAGCATTCAGCGATGGTGTTTATGTTGACGACTACACGTGGGTTAAGACAAGCAATCGGCCAACAGGCTTCGGTAGCAGGAGTAGCAGCAATGGTAGATATGATCTACGCAAAGAAAGGATGGCATTCCACCGAATGCCAGGGTAGTTCAGCGAAAGCCAAAAGCCCACGGGTGCACAAGAACTCGCTCAATTCCAGAGGAAGGCAAGCACGGAAAGTCGCAATGTTAGCCAAAGCTTCCATGGTGAATATGAGAGCAAGAAGACACTAGGGAACACAGAACACGAAAACGCACAAACACAAAACACCAATAGCAAAAAAAAGAGGGAAGAAGGGGATTAAGTAAAAAACAAAATGGAAATGCGGGGAGAAACATAATCATCACCCAGTGTTGGAAATATACAGACATAATGGCGACATGCATGCATTAACAGAATCTTAGACACATAGTGCGGTGGCTAATGATGGAGAGGTAATAAAACAGAAATGTTACGGTCAGTCGGTCAACTAGAACACGTGCACAGGAAAGGAGTGTCGAGTCAGAACAGTGGTATAAACCGGGCAGAGAATAAAATACCAATAGAGCATCAAGATGAAGAAGGTGTGGGATAATAAGGATGAAGCTTTGATCCATTGATCGACTTAGAGAGAAGGGAACCAGTTAAAGTGGATAACCGGAATGTAGCAGGGCCAACCTGTGATTCAATACGGTAAGGACCAAACCATCGTAGTTTGAACTTGTCTACTAAATGATTGGATTTAGCATTATAGAACAACACTAATTGTCCTTTGGAAAAAATAGGAGTGTGGAGAAACCGATCATGTGTCTTGACTTGTCGTAGTTGGACTTTTTGCAGCAGTTAAAAACTTTCCCAGCGTTGTTCGTCCAAGGACCACAACACATCCAACCAGAAAGGAAAAGATTCCTCCGGTAAGAGCTTATGTTCTATTGCCACCCTAAGGCTAGGTACCACCAACTCCATGGGTGCAATGGCCTCCAGCCCATATGCCAATTTGAAAGGTGTATTCCCTGTAGCCACTTTGTATGTAGTACGGTATGCCCACAGAACTGAAGGAAGGAATTGATCCCAATGCTTCAGACATTCTAGAACTAATTTCTTGAGCATGTTAAGTAGAGTTTTATTGGTACTTTCAGCAAGACCATTGGCCCGAGGATAATACAGAGAGCTAAATTTATGAACAATCTGCAGGGTGCGGGTAAGTGTTTGCAGTAAAGAATTAACAAAATGTGTACCCTAATCCGAAACAATCTCTAAGGGAAGACTGAACCGAGGGAACACATTAGTCATCAAACATTTGACCACCACTGATGTAGTGGTGGACCATAAAGCCCAATCTTCTGCCCATCGAGTAGCATAATCCGTACAAGTAAGTATTATCGATGATGAGTAATCGTAGCCGGAGGTGTAATGGGCCCAATGAAATCCAAGCCTCACTTTTGAAAAGGTTCAAGGGGAGCAACATGCTCCAGTGGAAAATGATGCCGATGCAAAGGCTGTCTCGCTCGTTGGCAATCACACGTTTTAATAGAAGTAGCAATATCACGCTGCATAGTGGGCCACCATAAGCCACTATGCAGAATTTTTCGGTAAGTAAGGTCGATCAAAAAATGACCATCGGAAGGAGTAGAATGTGTCATGCCAATAACCGAAGGAACTTCATGGGGTGGAATACATCGTAAGAGTGCACCAGAAGGGTCCAAGTAATACAATTATCCTACAATGAGCCAGAAACGTCGACTATACATGGCCAATCTATGACAAGCCCAAGTAGAAGTACTAGTCGAGGGGCTTCCATTGGTGAGGAAGGTCAAAAGAGTATCATAATACGAAGGTGCCACTGGGAACTCCTGACCTTCATCTTGGACCGAATCAGTCGCATAGATAGCAGGGATAGTATCATCAATTCCACCGTGAGGTTCACCGGAATCAAGCCGAGATAAGAAATCAGCTAAGGCATGAGCTGAGCATGGACAACGTATGGCCATGTAATCAAATTCTTGCAGTAACAACACCCACCTGGCTAATCTTCCCCCTAAATGTTGCTGACGGACAAGATAAACCAGAGCAGCATGATCCACATGGAACATAAATTGGCATCCCACCAAGTAGTGTCAGAATTTCTTCATCGAATAGACCAAGCCAAGGCATTCATGCTCAGTGACTGAATAATTCCTTTCAGCAGCTGCTAATCATCGGCTAGCATAATAGACATGACAAAACCACTTATCCTGTTGTTGCATGAGCACACTACCGATAGCACTGTCCGATGCATCGATGAAGAACGGAAGCTGCCAGTTTGGTGCTTGCAGTATAGGAGCCTGGGTTAATAGGGTTTTCAGTCGATCAAAGGCAATTTGGCACTCTTCATTCCACATGAACTGTCGGGGAGTACTAGTAATCAACTGATTCAAGGGTATGGCTAAATGTGCAAGCCACCGAAGATGTCACCCATGCCAGCGTATATGGCCAAGGAATCGCATAACCTCCTTTGGTGTCGTAGGGGCAGGTGCATATAACACGCCTTGCAGTTTATCTGGATCCATCTGAATGCCTTGCTTTGAAATAATATGACCGAGCAACTTGCCACAAGAAACCAAGCTGGGATTTAAGCACAACCAAAGCTCTTGACATTTAGAGAAGCAACACCGTAGGTGGTAAAGGTGAGCCGATGTATCAGCCGATAACGAAAAATCTACGAGATACACTCGCATAAAGGTGGTTAAATAGGGGGAAAAAAAAACCCCACCTTAATCTTGATCGGCCGTGGTGTAGCCTCATTCCCCAAATTGTAGGTGATAAGTTGATCTTCCGGCACATAAAACTATCGTGGCATGGGTATATCCTCCTGTGATGGGAATAAATGCTGGAAACTCTGGGCATTCAAAGCTAGATCCATAGCTAGGTCCCCTTCTTCTGGAACCGGAACTACCGAATAGACAATCGGATTCCAATTCTCTACAACGCTTGTAAGTCGATTGTCCCCAAGGCGAGAAAATCCTGGTTAGCCTTGAGAAAAGCTTCTTCTTCATCATCTGAAAGCCCATCCAACATATGCACAGGTTCAACTACATAGGGTCGAGCATGGAGGATGCATGGTTTCATCTCATCTAACAGAACGACATACTTCTGGTGGTTGCTTTTGAAAATAAGTTCGTGTGCTGACCAGTTCTGCAATACCTTGGCTTGTTTCAGTCAGGGCCTCCCGGATAGCAATTTGTAGTCCAGTATCGAGTTTGGTAATTCCAAAACAACAAAAGTCATTTTGAACACCGCTCCTTGAAGAGTTATGGGTATATCACATACCAAACCCACTGGATAGACCCAGGACTGATCCGCCATTCGCACAAAAAATTGAACAGGTTCAATTTGAGTCCATCCTAATCGTTTACAAAGGGCGACTGTCGCAATATTCACACTAGAGCCTCCATCAATTAACACTTGGTTGATTTTATGGTTTTTATACCATACTATAATTAAAGGAACAACATGGTCCACTGCCGAATCATTTTCTGGACTAATAGTAGTCGTAGTAGATGTACACGAAGATTCTAGACAAACTTGTTGCTGAAATTGTTGTCATACACTCGGAACCAAGGCTAACAGTTGCCCCAATGCTATTGTAATGGAGGCCTGTGAGAGAATATTCCACACAAAATCAAAATTCGACGTACTCCTTACCGCATTCAGTGGACTCTCCGGTGGTGCTTTCACCAGACTCAGCGCTTCCGGTGGTGGATTCGGTATTGTCTGCTGAACCACTGGTATTGGATTGAGAAAAACTGTTGGTTCTTGATTGGCCCACATACTAGCCTTGGTAAAAACTCTCTGTTGTTCTCGAATGTCAGGCTCAAAAATCTCCACAGCTGGTTGTAATTTCTTGCCGGAACATGTTTGGATTACTGTCGCTTGAGTATCTACTACTAAAATATATACCATGTTGGCCATTGGATTTTGTCGCTCTTTTCTTCGTTTATTATATTCAACCACTTCTTTACAATATCTTCGGATATGTCCAATCTCACTGCAAAAATGGCATTTAGGTGGCTAGAGGGGTGTTCCTTCACCTGATTGATCAGAATTCCACTGAGTCTAGCCAAAATTGTTTGCTCGTGTTCCCGATAGGTTTTATAACTTTGGTAGGAAGTATTCCTCAACTGCGGTGGCACATAGTGAGCAGCCGGTTGTCCTTGCTCTTGTATTATAGCAGTTATGGTTGGCTTGGCATGTACTTTGGCATTATAGGGACATGTTTCGATGGAGTGACTCGACGTATTACAAATAGCACAGTACATTTGGTTCAATGCTCATGCAGAAACAGTGTGTCCCGGGTTCTTACATTTTGTGCAATACACTTGTTTCAATGAATCTTCACTCGTACCCTTAGTTGCCTTCAGCCAGTCCAAATCTTTAGCGAATCCGCCCACCTTATGTTCTAGTTGTAATGCCATGGCGATAACCGCATCCAGAGTCATTCCACCCGCACATCATATGATCATTACTTGTTTAAGTTGAGGGTTTAACCCATTAATAAACCACTAGGTGATCACATCATCCGGTAGGTTAGCATGCGCCAGCGGCAATTGCCATAGATGAGTACGAAATAAAGTGGCATACTCCTGCACATTTTGGTGTGGTTTTTGTCGATTGTTTTGCAGATAGTCAAAGATCTCAGTTGCATTTTTCTTCAACCAGAATTGTTGTAAGAAGGCATCCTTAACATCATCGTACTGGCTAAAATGGTTAATATCATATTCAGCTAACCATCGAGCAGCCTCATTAACCAGTGTAGACTGGAACACTATAGCCTTATATGCCGGATCTGTTGGATAGTTGAGTACTGCATAATTAATTTCAAAAGTTCTCACATGTGCATCCGGATCATCACCGGGAAATCCACCAAATTTCGTATATGTAACTCCTACGGGTACCGGTCGTGGTGGTATGGCTTCTTGCTGCTGTTGTTGTTGTTGATGTTGTTGTTGATGTTGATGTTGTTGTTGTTGTTGTTGTTGTTGTTGTTGTGGTTGTTGTTGTTGTTGTTGTTGTTGTTGTTGTTGTTGTTGTTGTTGTTGTTGTTGTTGTTGTTGTTGTTGTTGTTGTTGTTGCGAACCACTCATGGTGTTGGAATCAAGAGGAAATGTTACTACCGAATGATTTGAACCAGTTACATCTAATTGTTGTTGTGTTGTCCCATCGTCTTGCACACCCTCCGATAATTGGATATTGTTAAGTCGTTCCCACATGCCTTCAGCCAATTGCCCTTCATCGTAATGGACTTCTGTAGTGAGCTTTTCACCAAAAATTTCATTCAACAATACACTAGTTCCCTCAAAATCAGAACCAAGAATGGAACTTTCACCAAAATTTAGCAAACCGACCCCAAAATTATCCGAGGTTCCACCGAAATTCCACAAACTGCTACCGAAAAATTCCACACTGTCACCGAAACCAGTGCTTACTTCACCATTCTTACTTTCCGTAGATGAGGTTGGTTGCCCTTCTGGTATACCTTGTAATCCTTGCACAAGGAAATGCTGAGGTGGTACTCCACTGGCCTAGATTTCTCGCTTTCCTTCCAACAATTGTCCGTCACCACTACTACTCGGAGTGCCCAATGCGCTAGGAATTTTCCAGGGATTCCATGCCCCATGGCCGGCGCCATTGTTAAAGTTAGAGTTATTCTGTTCTTACGCGTGGGTTCTTGGGATGGTCAGGGGTCTGATAATTCAGAGGCCCTATGTATATTTTCCCAATTCACTGCTTAGTTTTCGACTATCAATTTCATTGATTAACCTCGGACAATTACAGAAGATTCAATTGCACTTCAGCGTATAACAATCTTAACGATCACCGCAATTATATACACAACACTTTCACTTTAACACAGTAACATTAAAACAGTACTAGATTACTTTAATACTGACTTTATAGACAACTCTGCAATTGATATAACTTTAAAACAGAATCAATTCCAAATGATCGCATAGACCGAACAAGCTTGCAACGCATCTCTTCTCTTCCGCGCATACTCTATTGATTAGAAAGAAACGATACAACGTTTGCGCTACACCCTTTCGGTACGCGAATTTTCTAATTACAAGGATTCTTCTAAGTAATATTCCGGTGGCTTTACACATAGAAGAATTAGCATACTACATAGATAATGATATTATTTCATTTTGCATACATTTAGCTTTTAGCCACTAGCTCATTGTCAAGCAAATCATCAGTTATATGAGAGCTTTGTGTAAGGGATGTATGAAATATCCTCTAGTAGGGGTTACACATGGTGCCAAGTGGCACTCATATTTTACATTGTTTAACAAGCAAAAGTTTTGTGATGAAAACATTGAGTCTCTTGCAATACATCAATGAAAGTTACAAAGGTACCTTCTTAATCTGGAATTGCAAAGAAATTAGAGCATGAAGAAAAAGAAGAAAAGGGAAAAAAGTGACACCAAATGCTTCCAAGTGGAAGGAACATAGCATACCAAAACACAATGGAGTAAATCAAGTGCAACATTGCCTATAGAGATGCCTTATGACCATCTTCTTCTTTCGTGGCCAACAAGGTTGAGTTTGTGCATCCTTGGACCCAAGCCTCCTTCCAAGTGTACAAGCAGTAGCTCCAACATTTTCTTCTCCATATACCTTGCAAGTGTCTCCTCGGAGGATGCATGCAGAGAATGCCCATGACTTGTCTTCTTGAGAACGAGCCTAACAAAATGTCATAATAGAATGTCTCTTTGTTCCATTGTCTTCACTTGTGTCATTCACTCTAACTCTAGCTCACATCATCTCTGAATGTGTGTCTTATTCTCTCTAGGTTCTTGCCTCATGTATGCAAACTTATCCCTTTTTGCCATGTGTGCATGCCTACTTTTCCACATGCCTTTAGGCAACCACCCCCTCCTTGATCCTCTATTCTTTTACATCATACTCCATCTTGATAGTGTAACCGCCCACCAAATGTTTTGTAATGCTTCATGATTTCGTTACCTCAATTGGATCCCCAATAGGATCCTCTTCCACATATGTTTCCTCCTATCATATAGTGACCTTTTCTTTCTTACTATAGTGACCTTAGTATATGTAACCCGAAAACAAAAATTCTAACGAGGGACATTTCCCTAGCAGTTTTAATTACATTCAGGTTTCAAAGCATATCAAAAGCAAACAGTGAAAGTCAATGTTTGTGTGGCAGGACTTTGAGAGAATCATGTTTCTACAGGGACAAATCAACTAGAAGCAATTGTTATTGTTTGAAGCGATCGGTTGTTCCTTAGCACTATGGAATGCTATAATAGGTGAGACCCTTTGGAACATATGGAATGAGAGGTGTGTCACCAAATTTAATAGCCCTACTAAAGAATGGTCGATCGAAAAATCTTTTCCTTTTAGGAAAAAGAATTTCCAATTGTAAGAAGCCCTCGCCTTTTAGAAATCATAGAGTGTTTTTTCTTGGGAGCAACAAGATTAAAACCAAGTGGGCCTCCCATGAGTGGGACGAAAGGGTTATCAGACTTCTTTGTAATGCCTTCTAGCAAGCTTTAAGCAACTCCTGCTTTGTGGGATTCGGGGGGTCCCATGGGTGCTAGGCCCGTTCATTTGTACAGTTGTTCTTTCTATTTATTAAAATTTGGGAGAGTATGCTATTGCTTAACTTCCTTTTGGGAAAAATAAACTGTGAAAGTGTTTGCAAGAGAGGGTTCCCACAAAATTCTTAAAGCCTCCAAAATTTCATTGAATGGTCATTAGATTTGTGGGTAATTGTAAGAAAATCATGTGCACTACTTGTGCACCCTTCATGGATTTTCAAGCACCCAATGGATGCATGTGCACCACCTATGCACCTCATCCAAGCCTCTGCACCTAGCTGGACTGAACAAATGCCCACCACGAGTGGTCTCTCCATCTCACAGAGGATTAAAAAAAAAAATCTAAAGATGACCAAAAACATCCCAATACAAGAATGCATGCAAAAATTTCAACCAAGCAAGTTAAGCCCAAAAGCTACTAAGGAAATGTTGGGGTTTTGAAAATAACAAAGTAACATATTTTCAAATATGAAAGACTATGAACCATGTAGAAATAAAGGTAAAGGATGTTATGGCCATGTTCAAAAGTCATAAAATGGTAAGATTGACCCAAAAACCATTGAAATTCGACTTATGGAGTTCCATTTAGAAGAAAAAGAAGGTCCTTGGAGAGACAAAATGAAGAAGCAAAGTTTTTTGGATAATATTATTTAATACATTCGATTAGTCCTATAATTTTTGAGCTTATATTTTGTATCTCTTCCTAGATTTCTTGTATGTTTTTCTATTTTAACTAATTTTAAATTTGTAAGTGAAGAAAATTATGTGTACCAGTACAAAATTTTGAGCATTTTTTACCATCCTTTGACCGACATATCCTTGAGTTGACTTGCATACATAAGGCTTTGACTAGTGGAAGGTTGATTCAATTCACATAAATTTTAGTATAAAAGATCCCCTCCTAAGCTAATGCTAGGGGTGCACATACCTAAGATATACACACTATTATTAATATTCCATAGACATGTCTCACATATAAAAGATTATGGCACCTACATATTTTTCACATATCATGCAGAGTATCCACGAACACACACAAAAGCCTTTGACAATGAAGAACAACCTCCCACACACACATACAAAACGAAGTATTCACACATCCCATACTCTTCTCAACCAATTATTCCCTTGAAACGATAGAGACAACAAAAAGATTCTATTTTTACAATAGAGTTAAGATTCTCAATCTTGGCCATTCTTTTTAAATTAAGATTCTTTATTGTCATACACACCTACCAATTATTCTCATACACACCTACCAAAATGTACAATACTTAACAAGAGGATCAAGTTTCTTCATGTAGAAGACAAACCCCTCCTTGCTTTGTACCATCAAAAACTATTTGTCAACACATATATAATGTTGACTAACTTCAACTAACTTGAAATTTTTGTATTCCTTTTCCACTGCTTCAATACATTATTTAGTTGTCTCATGTAAATCGATCACTTGATATCCTTTGCAAAATACTTGGCCTGGCTTAATTTGTACGTGCCATGAAGATTCAATCTTGTTGCATGTGGCTTTATTCTCTATGTGTTTTATCTTTTCCCATTCTAATTCCAAATTGTTAGCAAATAAGCTAAAATTGGTATAGAAATAGTAAGAGAGTAGAGACAAGATCTGTCAAAGGTGAAAGTATGAATCACTCTAATTGTCTTATGTAAATAAAGCATGCAAAAGGTATGCATGCGTGTATGTAAGAATGTATGTGCATGTGTGTACTTATGCATGTTTTTATGTGTATGTATGCATCTATGTACCTATCTAAGCATGCATGCGTAAAGAAAAAAGAGTCTGGAATGGTTGTTGCAAAAACCTCTACACCTTAAACAGAGCGTGCTAATCTTGTGCAAAATGAAGAATGGGTGTTTACTATTGTTTGTAGTTATGACCCATCTTCTCATGAACATTGTATGTGTGCAGTAGACTCAGATGTTTGGTACTTTGACAGTGGGGCAATCAAACATATTACCTCGTAGTGTAGTTTCTTTAGTTCACTGGAGTCTGCCCCTACATGGAATATTGTCACATCTGCTAACAACTCCTCTAATCATCTATTATCAGTTTCAACATTAGCCAAGACTGGATTGGTTGTGAAATTTGTTGATTATAGACTTATAGTTCATGATCTATCAAATGACGATGTTATTCTTGCTTCTGCCATTTTATGTCATGGTGTTGGCAGTCGTAGTAGCCAGAGGCATAGAAGACGCAGAAGCATGTAAAGATAGAGCAGGGAGTCAGTCGAATCAAGTTTTCAAATATTTATGTTTTAAAATACTTTTCAAAAACCTCGAACAGTGATTTTTATCACTATTGTAACATATGTAACATAGAAAAACCCTTTTCTTAATTTCTAGCTCCATTTTGTGCAAGCCGAGGAGTCCTCAAGCTTGAGGAGCTTAGGTAGAATGAGCGTATCAATTTTGGTTATTTTTAGACACCGTTTACCCTCTCAAATAGCATCAAGGACCTATTTTTTAACTATACCGATCACTAGATGTGAAACCGGTCAAAACTAGTCTAGAATCTATAAAAAGAGCTAGAGAGCTCATTTTTGTGGTTGGTTAGTGTGAGCTTATAGCTATTTTGAGCTTGTAAGTGAGATCTTGAGCAATAGAGTTGATTTCTCACCTTCCATTGTGTCTTGCTTGTCTCTTCATAGTGTGTGTGTATGTGTGTGTGCATCTCTATGCTTCTCACCTTCACTCTCACTTCATCTCACATTCACGATCTTCATATCACTCCTATCTCTTCCGCAGATTGACATTAAGGAGGTGGAGCTTCTTAACGTGGTTCTCACCATTGTGCTAGAGCAACACCAAATTTGGCGTCGTTGTCGGGGATCAAGTCTAGGACGAATGTGTGATGGTAAGAGTATAGCAAGAGGTGGCATTGGAAGGTAAAAATTTCAGTTTTTGTTGTTGTTTTTAGTTAGTTTTTAGTGTTTTTCACCTCCCCCACACTCCATCTTCATCACCGCATCATCATCTCCAACTCCAAAAAAATCAAAAAATTCACCATATCCACCCATTCTCCTCATTTCCCCTCATTTTTGCATGTGCAAGAGAGAGAGAGCTTTTGTGCTTGTGTGTACTTGTGTGTTTTTGAGTTTTCTTACTTGTGTGCCAGAAATTGCCGACTGTGTCAGACCATCGCGATGGTCTGCCAAGTTCGGAATTTGAGGTAAGCGAGTTCATGGGCGTGTAGGCGACCCTTACGCCTCTAGGAATCCATTGCTGCATTTCAAAAATCCACACTTTGGTGGACCATCGCGATTGGCTCAGACCATCGCGATTGTGTCACACCATCGCGATTGGCTCACGCCATCGTGACGGCTCGATCGGACCATCGCGACGGTCTCACGCCATCGCGACGGTTCACTTGAACCATCGTGATGGTCCTTGACCATCGCGACGATCCCGTCGACCCCACGCCATCACGATTGGCCCATGCCATCGCCTCGATAGTGCCATGTGGCAAGCTAGACCATCGCGATTGCTCACTAGCCACGCCATCGCGACGAGACCCTTACACCATCGCGATAGCTCAAAATTTGGACCATCGCGATTGGCTCACGCCATCGCATCTGTGACCATCGCAACGGTTCACATCGGACCATCGCGACAGTTCACGTTGACTGTTGACTGATGCCATCATGATTGTTCACTCAATCGGACCATCGCGACGCCACCCCGACCATCGCGATTGCTCACATTTAGACCATTGCGACCGTGCACTTCAGACCATCGCAACGGTTCGCACATCACGCCATCGCGACGGTTCGCCTAGAGCATCGCGACAGTCCCAGACCATCGCGATCATCTCAGACCATCGCGATTGCTCACCCAAACGCAAATTTTAGGGTTTGATTTTTTGACCAATTTTGGGGCTATTTTTTGAAAATTTTTGGATCATTGCACTCATAGGAGACCCCTTAGCTCATAATCGAAGAGAAACCTGTTTGTCAATTTTCACCCCCCCAGGGCCTGAACGGTCATATCTTTTTCACCCGAAGTCCGTTTTTTGAGCTTAATAGCTCGTTAGAAAGCTCTTTACGAGTACTACGTGACCTCAACTGTTTTTTTCAAAAAGAATACATTGATTTTTTGAGAGGATATTTTTGAGGTTGACATAGTTGGGACTAGGAAAGAAAGGGGGCTTTGGAAGAGAAGTTGCCAAAAGTTAAGGGACTTTAAAAGTGTATAAACTCAAGTGCTTGATCATCCATTTGTGATATTGGTCTAATCTTGGATTTTTCCAGGTCTAGCAAAGGCAATCAAAGGCATTCAAGGCAAGGCAGTGAAGGGCATAAAGCTTGGGAAGCGCGGCTTCTTGGGCATAAGGGCAACCAGAAAAGCTGACTTGAGGTTGGAAGATTACTCAACCCCCTCAGTCAATTCTTAGCTTAAGCTAAACGTTAGCATTGTGGATTAAAGACGATAGGAATGCACCAAGTTCAAGAGAATTAAAGTTATCAAGTTCAAGACTAAAGTAAAGGTGTGTGATACGAAAACTTAAGGGAAAGAACATAAGTCTGACGGAACGAGAACTCAAAGTACCATAGAAAGTCGAATTCCTGACGCATACATTAAGACAAGAATCTAAAGAAATTTAAAAAGAATCAAGAAAGTAATAACAAAGAATCATTGACGATCTAAGCGTGTACTGAGTGTGCAAGGAAGAAAATTCATGAACCTTAGATCGGGCAAACATATAGGTAAGTCAGACCGACGAAGCCTTAGATCATCAAAGGCAAGTGTAGCAACTACCGCACGATCGTGAGCTCAACAATTGAACACTAATTACCCCTACGAGAGCTCAGATACGAGTGAATCAGAAATGGCATTTAGCATAGAAAGACCAGAAGGAGGGTCAAATGTTGCATATTTAGAAAGACCTGAAGGACCCTATAGGACTCAACTAGAGTGTCTCCGAACCAACCGCTTAGGTGCTCGCATCTACGAGGATGGTTTGCGAAGACAAGTGGTGCAAATGCACAACCCCGATCAACCCATTGGATTGGAACGTCCAGTGGTGAAATTCGAGAGAGACGCGTACATAGATAAGGAAGGAACGATGTATATCTTAAGTACGCAGCCAAACAATACCAATGAATTTGGCGTGATTCAGTTAGAGACGGAAGCGACATCTCAAGGAAAGGAATCATTAGAAGAACCAAGAACACCTAGAGGGAAATCTATATTGACACGAGTACTAGTTCCAGAATGGACCCCTCAGGACAACAGAAGCATAGAGTTGTTTGTAAATAAAGAAACTGACGAAGCATTTTGGAGATACAGAACGGAACAACCTAGTGAGGTAGGCTCCATCATAATCTACGAATTTAAAGACCCGGATACACCTGGAAAGGTTGTATACCTGGATGAGACCTCAGAAAGAGTCTTTGTGGTACCAGACCATGCAAGAAATACTTACACATGGAGAGGTGAATTGGTATTCCCTCCATCACGAACAAACGTAAACGCGAGCCAACAAGGAGCAGGAACATCCTCAGCCCATGGTAATCAAAGAGAGAAAAACAAAGATAGACCTGAAGTAAGCTTCAATCACCCCATAGGGAGAGATAGAACAACCACGGACACTAATAGAGCGGATAGACAAAGGGAACATGGAATACTAGGTGGTAGAGATGACTTTCCTCTACCTAGACCACGTGAACACGCAAGAATACTAAGACCCACTCAGTTAGTAAAGTCCATGAAAAATTATTTTGATGGAACAAGAGATCCCTATGACCATGTAGCGGAATTTAAGCAAGTGCTCAAATCAGAGCAAGTCGAAGACATGTTCACGCAATATAATGCTTTTGGGCTAACGTTAAAGAATACAGCTTTAACTTGGTTCCAACCTTTGCAACAAAGGTAATTTAGAGACATCCATCACTTTTTAGAGTCATTCATCACTGAATTCTCTAAAAGTGGGATCAGACATGACACGTCTTCGTTGATTCATAGCTTTAAACAGACCCCTCAAGAAACAGTTAGACTGGCAGGACGTAGGTTTAGACAATGAAAGATGCCCAATGCAAGAGTTACCCTCACAGGCCAAGCAAGTGTCATTGTTTCTAGATGGCTTGTTGAGCTCTAAACTACGCTCCTATGTATACTTGAAGGAACCCAGAACGCTAGAGCAGTGTGTAAGAATATGCATAGACATTGAGGACAACTTAGGAGATGAGTTGGAACTCTCAAAGGTCTATAAGGACTCAGACTGTTCATCTCTAGCACCCACAAAATTGTCTAACTCGATAGAGGACCTAGCAGAAAAAGTGGCCCAGAAACTAGGAGTTTCTAGTAAACAGATGCCCAAGTTAACAACAAACGTACGTTGTTACACCTATGGTGGCAATCACATGGTGAACGTGTGCCCCAATGCGACACAACCGCAAGCCAACCCTAGTGGCCAGTACTTTACAATTGAGAGAAGATATATCAAGGCCAATACAATGCTCAGCCATATTACTATAGGCCTCCTCAGAACTACCCGTATCAGGCACAACAAAGACCTCAACCTGTCTTAGCTCAGCAGCCACCCCCACCAGCTAATGTCATCTCTGTCAAATACGCTGTTGCAGAAGAGAACCTAAGTAGGGCCTTAGTGCCTTCTTCACCTTTGATCACAGAGAGCGATCCGAACTCAAACAGTTTTGACTCCACTCATGTAGATAGTCCACCCGCTTATTACACGGAGTCACCAGAACACGTGGAAACATATCATTATGATAGTCCACCAGTGGAACCGAGTTGGGAGCCCGACTATACTAATGTGATGTACACAAACCCAAATCCACGGCCCCAAGTAAGACAACAAAGACCACAGGGCCCTAGAGGACCATGCTTTAGGTGCCAAGGAGATCATTTCATAAAGGATTGTCCACATCCTCCAATATCAGGACAATCACAGTACTATAACATCCAAGGCTTTTGTGCCGATTGTGGCAAAGAGCACATAATCAAAGATTGTCCTAAGAACCCAGTTAACGCTTCAAATGTGACACCGATCAACGTGATAGGTATTGTACACAATGCAGATGGATCCAACCCTACATACGTGCCTATCCAAGCTATAACAAGGGCCCAGACGCTCTTACAGAACCAACAGTTTAATCAAGAGAAAATAGCCGGAACTAGTGAAGTTGCAGAATCTAGCAGTAAAAAA
The DNA here is from genome assembly GCA_020310875.1 of Ceratopteris richardii. Lineage (NCBI taxonomy): Eukaryota > Viridiplantae > Streptophyta > Polypodiopsida > Polypodiales > Pteridaceae > Ceratopteris > Ceratopteris richardii. The sequence goes on from CM035440.1 coordinate 83,312,956, forward strand.
ACGAAATCTTGGAAAGATTCCAGAGAGAGGATCAAGAGAAAGTGGAGTAATAAGATAACTGAGTTGGAAGGAAGTTTAAAAGAGTCGAGAGCCAAAATCCTAGAATTGACTTCACAGGAGTTGAATCAAGAGAACCCAGCTCAGAAATCAGGATCAGTTTTAGCGGAACCCATACCGAAAAACCTAGACATGATGTTTCGTGCATATCAGGCTAGAATAAAAGAAGGACCTCAGGTAGCTGAAATGAGTAAGAATTACCCACGAGTTGATCTAGAAATTGAGAGAACTAAACTCTGCATGAAGATGGTAGAATTAGCACAAGCTTTGTTCGAAGCCTCTAGATATCTAAATTCGAATAACATGGCAGAACCTGAACTACACTTCCAAGGATTAATGGAGAGGCTAGAATACTTGATAGAAAGCAGAGAGAAAAAGGATCAGTATAGAAATCCTATCATCCCAGAGACATAGGAAAGGAACACACCATCACTGTCTCAAGCACCCAACACAGAAGGGGAAGACAATTTGTCTTCCATACATAGGTACTCACATGAATTTTTGAGAGAAATCCAAGAAGAGAAATGGAGAAAAGAACAAGGAACCCATCCTCCTATTCATGAAATAGACGACTTGCAGGAACAATTTCCCCAAGACATCCCCTCTATTTACGATGATGTAGAGGAGGAACAACTGAGTGAACACACAGGTTTTGAATCCAATTCTTTACAAAAACTACCTCAGTTCACAGGACCTTGGGAAGAAAAGTCTATTAGCATGAGAGCCCCCACGATAATAGTGAGGAATGAAGAATCAGTAATCCCTAGAAACACAGAAGTAATCAAGAATACCAAAGTACAGTGTAATCTCACCCTAGAGGAGTTGTTAAAGGTTAAACCGGAATTGTGGAAGCATGTAGCAAATCAATTCCCTGAGCTTGCTACTACTCCCTCACAGATAGGATCACATAAGAAGGTACCAGAGATACCAGTAGAAAAGATTGGAGATGTAAGTGAAGGAGAGGAAGGTAATACTTATCTTCCAATAAATCATCAGGGCTACACCATGAAAGCCATCTTAGATTCAGGTGCTGGAGTAGCCATCGCTACCACCGCTTTATGGAAACGTTGGGGTAAGCCAGCACTCAAACCTACCAGGATGAAACTACAAATGGCTGATGGACACATAGAAAAACCATTAGGCTTACTATAAGGCATATCTCTCACCACTTGTGGTGTGGAGTTTGAGCATACCTTCGCCATTTGTGACTTTGCGAAAAATCATGCTTATGAGATGATATTGGGACGACCATTCATGCGTCAGTTGCAAATTGTACAAGATTGGGGAACTAATTCTATGTACTTGCAACATTTAGGAGTGACTACTAAAGTCAATCTTAAAGACTATTCATATCGATATGTACCCCCAATACAATGGAATACCATCCATAAGACACCAGTAGAAACAGAATCAGTACACTCTTTGGAGTCAGACCCCTCATGGTTACACGAGGACACTCATCTATGGATGTGTAAGGTTGCAAAACAAGAGGAAGAACGGTTAGAAGCCAGGACCTTAGGTGCAAAACAACATCCACGAACCCTTCAAGACCCAGCTTATGCACCTGTAATATTTCCAGACAAAGAGTTTGAACCCCATGGTTGGGCAGAAATCCTAGCAACCATGGACGTAGCCATCAATGAAGAACAATGGACACCCCACTGTGACGAGGATGGCTATGACATTTCAGTTTTCACGATAGAGCCAATCAGGTGTGATGCGATTATAGAAGAATGTGAACCTAGCACTGATGCATTTGAGGACGCGAGTGATTTTGATTTAGAGTCAATCATTATGGACTCACCTTTTGCATCAGAAGAGGAATATTTTTACGAAGTAGAAACTCATCCTCACAGACACGAAGAAATTACAAATGAGGTGAGGTTAGCTACACAAGTAACCACTAAAGGTGAAGGAAAGAAAAGAAAGAAGAAAGAAATCATGTCAGAAACAGAAGAATATTTGTTTGAGGTTCCCGAGAACTTCAAGAAATATGAAATAGAAGATAGAAGAATAATGGTACGAATGCCAAACAGAAAAGCTGATGTTGGAGAAGTATATGATAACCCAGAGAAAACCAAAAAAATCATAGTAGCCATAGAAGGAGAAGAAGAAAAGTGTACATACATTGGGCATGATTTGACAAAAGAAGAAGAAGAAGAATTAGTTGCCCTATTGCGCGAATACAGAGACGTTTTCGCTTGGAGTTACAAAGATTTGAAAGGAGTAGATCCAAACATATGTTCTCATAGAATCCCTATGACTCCAGATGCAAAACCGACAAAACAAAAACCATACACATACAATGATAATTACGCCGCGAAGATTAAAGAGGAGATAGATCGTTTGATAGAACCAGGATTCATTTACAAAATTGAGCATACTGAATGGGTATCCCCCATTGTGGTTGTTCCCAAGAAGAATGGAAAATTGTGTGTGTGTATTAACCTTAAAAAAGTTAATGCCGCCACAATTAGAGACAATTATCCTCTTCCTATCACATAACACTTATTGGAAAGAGTTGCGGGCAAGGAAGTTTACAGCTTCCTTGATGGATTCTCAGGCTATAATCAAGTAGCCATTGCTCCAGAAGACCAACACAAGACGGCTTTTGCCACAGAATGGGGCATATTTGCATTTCGTGTGATGCCATTTGGCTTAACAAATGCACCCGCCACTTTCCAGCGACTCATGTGTCATGTTTTCAAGGAATTCTTACGCAAGAATTTGGAATTTTATGTCGATGACCTATGTGCTCATTCGAATATAAGACAGACACATATCCCTGAGTTAAGAAAAATATTTGACAAATGTCGAGAATATCAGGTTTGTTTGAACCCCGAAAAGTACGTTTTCATGGTCAGACAAGGAAAAATTCTAGGACACATTGTGTCAAAGAATGGAATTTCTACAGATGAAGAAAAGGTAAAAGTAATTGCAGAACTACCTAGACCAACTAACGTAAAAGAAGTACAAGCATTTATGGGCCATTGCAGTTATTACATACGATTCATACACATGTATGCAATCATAGCCAAGCCTTTGTACTCTCTTTTGACCCATTTTGAATGGACAGACGAATGCGAGAATTCATTCAATGAACTCAAACGATGTTTGTGCTCAGCACCTATATTAACAACCCCGAATTGGAGTAAGCCATTCCATGTGCATGTGGATGCATCCAATTACGCCATAGGATGTGTGTTAGCACAACCCACGAGTGAAGGTAACATAGATCTCCCCATAGCTTACACGAGCAGACAGTTGAACGCAGCAGAAAGAAATTACACCACTACGGAACGAGAAGGATTAGGGATGATCTTCGCGGTAAAGAAATTCATGCATTACTTGTTGTCCAACAAATTCAAGTTCTTTACAGATCATCAAGCCCTATTGTACTTAGTCAACAAGCCATGTAACACAGGACGATTAATATGTTGGTTTCTATTACTCATGGAGTATGATTTTGAAGTAGTAGTCAGGAAAGGAAAGACACATCTTAGAGCTGACCACCTTTCAAGATTAACCACAGGAGAAGCTCCTCAAGGGATAGCAGATGAATTACCAGATGCATACTTGTTTAACCTTGAGATAGCACTAGAATGGGCTAAGCTGATAGTCCCTATTCTCACGTATGGACCCAAGAATCCTAGGGTAAGGATCAAGGAAGGAGAGATTACCAAGTCTCAGAGATACCAAATCATAGCAGGAAGCATATATAAACAGGATAATCAAAAGATTCTTGCTTGTTGTGTAGATGAATTAGAACATGCAAATTGGTTGCAATTAGCACATGTAGGTGCATTAAAGCAACATCATTCGAAACATCGAACATTACAGACTCTGCATAGACTAGGAGTATATTGGCCTTCTATGGAAGCAGATGTCTACAAATTGTGTGAAGAATGCCCTGTTTGTTGTGAAAGACCACCAGTAGAACATGCTACATTATATCACGTGTCTCTCACACCAGAATGGAGTGAACCCTTAGTGACATACTTGAGGACGAAAACATTCCCTCAAGGAATGACTTTAGCACGACAACGTAGTCTAGAGCAGGAAGCTCAAGACTATTCACTTATTGGCGATAATCTATACAAAAGAGGAAGAGATGGATATTTAAGACAATGTGTTCATGAAAACAATTATTTGAGCGTACTAGAGACTTCACACCAAGGTGTTGCAGGAGGTCACTTTGGACCAGATAGGATAATCAAAGCCATCCTCTTTGCAGGATTATGGTGGCCACTCTTCACATGGATGCACATACCTATGTAAAGAGATGTGATGTGTGCCAAAGAACTCAGTTTCCTACTCGCAAAGATGAAATGCCATTGAAACCCATGATGGGTGGACGTGCATTTTCTAAGTGGGGTATAGACTTTTTAGGAACCATTAACCCCCCGGCAAAAGGTACACATGCGGAATACATGATTGTTGCGACTGATTATCTCACCAAATGGGTAGAGGCAAAAGCCACGAAAAAGAATGATGCTCACACGACTGCAAAATTCTTATTTGAAAATGTCTTTACGAGATATGGATTGCCTATAGAGTTAGTGAGCGATCGAGGAACTCACTTTCTAAACCAAGTCATTGAATATTTGTTACAGGATTTTATGGTGATTCACAAGAAATCCGCACCATATCATCCTCAGGCCAATGGTCAGGCTGAAAGCACTAACAAGATCCTTTGTAACGTACTGACGAAACTCGTGAACAACAAACGTTCAGATTGGGACAAACAGTTACACCACGCTGTTTGGGCATATCGAGTGGCCTACAAGACCGTACTCAATGCAACTCCCTTTCAGATGGTTTTTGGTCAGAATGTTGTGCTTCCTTTGGACTTCTTGATACCGACCCTTAAGGTTGCACAAGAACATCAGTGGACCGGCCATGAATTATCAGCAAGAATAATGGACTTGGAATGATTAGGAGAAACCAGGCTGAAAGCAGCAGCAGTAATATATGCGGCGAGAAGCGACAGAAAGCATATTTTGATGCACATGTGAAAGATAAAGGCTTGAAAGAAGGAGATTTAGTTCTAGTATATACCCTGAAGCAACACACACGGAAGTTAGAAAAGCGAGGTTATGGACCTATGATCATTAACAGACTCTCAACAAGTGGAGCAGTGCAATTAGCCACCATAGAAGGAGACATAATGCCTAATTACATTAGTGGTTGTAGAGTCAGGCTATATCAGGAACCTCTTACTGAGGATATGCTTAGACGACTCACGTTGGCAAAGAAGCGTAAGGAGGAAGAAAATAGAATACGAGCTGAAGCTCAGGCAGAAGCTATAGAACGCATTAAGCACATGAAGTTAAGAAGACAAGGACTAAGGAGAGAACATTATAACCATCTGGAAACTACACCCAGATATCCCATGGCCATGTGTCAAGTAAAGTCAAGTACCCATCCTAGCATAGTGGATCGGAGACCATTCATTACAGTCAGGCTAGAGCACGGCAACCCTTGCCAAGAGCTCAGAGCTTTAATTGACTCAGGTGTTGCGACTAGTGCGATTAGATGGTCCCACTATAAGGATTCAGGAATAGAAATGTGGCCAATTGAGGCATACCTCATAGGGCTAGGAGGCATGGAAACCCCTTGCATGGGTGAGGTGGACCTTCCTATCCTCATAAGTGAAGTGACTATGACAGTCAAGTTACTAGTGTGCCATGATGACGACGTGATAGAACCCCTAATCCTTAGCCAAGATTGGCTATACGATCACTCAGTGGACCTAAATCTTAGACAAGGCTCCTTGCAGATTGGAACCTTAGATCAGAAGCGAATGATACAGCTTGACTTACCTAATGGCATTCCGATTGAGGTTTGTAGCCATAGACCCTATGAAATGCATGCGACGGAAGACCGGAAGATCTTTGGTCAGATCAGTCACGTTACGTCTACACCAACCCACGCGGCCTTGGCGATGGACAATGGTCAATCAGAAGGACGTCAGGAGATTTTCCCTTGGGCTTCCTGCAAATTAGAAGGGGCAACCGCCCAACCGCTTGGTCAGGTGGACTTCATCAGCGTCCACATGGGCAAAACACCCTGCGGTGCCCATCCTTCCACACTTACTGCGGACTAGCCTAGATCTGTGGTACAGAATGCCTCATCTCCTAATGGGCAAGTTTCGCAAGTGTTGGACCTCCCTTCTTTTCCAAAGCACAGTGTCCATCCGACCTCTCAACCTCAACCACAAAGGAGTCAACCACTACGAAGGAACCCAGACCGATGGCAACATCAGACGACATAAAGAGGAAAGCAATATCCGTATCACAAAGCAAGAGGAACAAGACAAATATGGGTGCCAAAAGGACAGAAAGCACCGACAGATTTCAACAATGCAGATAATGACAAGAAGAAGTCAAGGCAGAAGCAGAATCAGTATCCAACATTCCCTCGACCTTCTTCTACAAGTTCAAACATTCGACAAATTTGGATCGCCAAGAAGTACCTCATGAATAGACCCTCACCCATGCAAATTTGGGTACCCAAACCATGTACTATAGCTCAACCCTCAAACCATGTAAAATATACCCCTCGGAAATCTTTTCAACCCTCCATACCACCAAATCCGATATCATCTTTTGTCCCTCTGCAGAGACCTATCACACGATCACAAACTCTTAGGAAGTGGATACCGAAACGTATCCAGAAGTCTTCTCCTAACCCTTTGTCTAACATAACTACCACCCCGACTAATCTACAACCTTGTAATAACTCATTCATAACTGAACCTTGTATAAATCCACACACTATAACCCAACATCACTTGTAATAACACCTCATCAAGAAATGTATGTATCATCTGAAAGCATGTAGGTGTCTAGAGACCTTCATTAGCTCTACAAAAAATCATTGCATCAATCACTTCATAGCACTTGGCTACACGGGTTACACATCGGTTATGGAAAGGGATTGCGGTCTCACTGTAATGGGATCATAATTAATTTCCATGCTAATGTGTTAATCTTTTGTAGCAGATCTTTTCCATTAGCACGTCAATCATCATGCAAACCGAAGAAGGACCATCAGAAGCAGGCTCCAGCGCACCTGTAGCACCTATCGGTATTTTACTCGCAGAGTCCCATCCGACGGCTCCACCGCCAGAATTTCAAGGTTTCCCAGGACCCATGCCTATTGATGATCCTCCTAGAGGGTATACTGAGAAGATTCATCGCAACTCTCACTGGTTTCAAGGGCTGGCAGGACCATTGGCGGATGCTGAGTTTATATTTGAGTCTAATTTGACTTTTGACCGTACCTAGGGCAAATATCAGTTCTTCTCACAAGAGTTTGAAGGACTACAGAACACACAAGACTTAACACATGTTTGGGCAAGAGCCGGCTTCACAGAGTATTTCAGTGACCCTTTGCCTAAACCTGACTTCTACAGATGCTATTACTTAATCACCACTTTGGTAGCTTCGGAGAACAAGGATCTGCCAGGCACCTTCATACTGCCATCCTTAGTGAACGATCCACCATATAAAAGATTTTATCTTTCTAAAGATCTGACTCGAGCTGCCATCAAGATTCATGGAACCCACACGCCCACAGAGCGAGAAAGGTTAGTTCCAGACCCTATGAAACGTGGGGACGTCACTAAGTGGGAAGAGATTTCGGCGATCACACCTGAGCTTTCAAAGCCACTGCGGATATGTATGCAGCATTTTGCTTTCCCCGCTCAGGACAGATTCACAATGCCTCACAAACGAATATGGTTCAGTTTGTATTTATCATGCATAGGACCCCAGACAGTTGATCTAGCTAGCTGGATCATTGATCAGATGTATTTAGCACAACATAGATGGGAAATAAAGAAAGTCATCAATGGATGCTGCACACTGACTAGAATCGTATATATGTGTTTAGCCTACGATTTACATATCGAGCGAGCAATGACAAGCGAAGAGCTGAAAGCATTCAAAGGGACATCGAAGAAAGCTAGGAAGCCTAGCAGAGGACGAGTAGGAAAGCAAATGAGAGGAACTATCCCCTGCCTTCAGGTGCCAGAATCACCCTCACCACAACCATCTCCAGAGCAGTCTCCGACAGAAGCCACTCCCATAGTACAACCTATTTGTATACGGTTATCAAGACCAGTTGTAACGGAGAGCACTACCAGCACAGTTGCTCCTCAAGCAGCCACAGTTCTAGGACCTACCAGCACTACAGCAGAAGTTCCCACCATTATTGGTGCGGAAGCTTTCTCTTTCCCGATACCCCATTTAGAAATAGAACAAGCAGGCACCACATTTGATTTTGAGATGCAGGACGTATTTTCAAGTGAATTCAGTTTTCAAAAGGCCAGATCTTCTCTCAAGAATATGAAAGGCCCAGCTACCCTACCACACCGCGAGATCAACCACAAGGACAAGTAGTGTCTAGTTCCGGGGAAGAAAGAACAGAAATCGACGAAGATGAAGGCGATGACGAAGCCAGTCAGGGAACTCATGAATCCCAAGAACATGTGCAAACAGATGAACAAGGACAACAAACCGACACCCAAGGTGACACGAGCACACACGAAGAAGAAACCTTCGAAGCAGCAGCTTATACATTGGCCATCAAAAAATTATACCGTACTATGGAAAAGGTTTGGGCGCACAAGAAGTTGACCGACGAAGAGAGCCAAACACTTATAGAACAGGAGCTTGTCTCGGGCGGGTTCGAAGAAGTATACATCAGAGGTTTCAGAGAGCTTGTCAAATCAGTTTGACCCACTGAAGCCTTAAGATATTTGCAGAGAAAACCGCTACCGCAGTATGACCCCCGCAGAATTCGCTTACGAACCAAACCTGGTGAATACATTCGGGTACCCACCGGCGGTCAGTCTTCACAACAGGCCAAGGAAGCACGTCTTGTCCCTGAAGGCTCTTTGGAAGAAGAAGCCATTCTCGTAGATTCCCCACCCCGTGCTACTACTGTACATACCTCCACAGTTACCGAAGTACCTGTCACCCCAAATGCTCCTCCTTCACCTCCCATCCATCCAGCCTCCCCTATTCACCCTCCTTCTCCCAGAACAACATCTTCCTTCTCCGGTGGAGTAGCAGAAGTCGTCCTTACGCCCATTCATCCCACAATTCCCGCACCCACTCAACCTAGTCTACCACCTAACACATCCACCTTTCTGTCCAACCCATTTCTCCATTCATCTTTTCCATCCTTCCCCACACCTCCAAGACCCCTTTTCCCATTCCCACCTCCATTAACCTTCTCCCCAGTCTCACCTCCCCGACCCATCGTAACCCCTCTTTCCCCTTTCCACCAAGCCGTCCAAGACAACCCCTCTGTAAATTACTCGTCCACCTTTGTAAACCCTGTATTTACACCCACACACTTACCCACGATCACACCACTCTTCACAGTCACCGCACTCGACACCACATCCAACGATATGGATATATCACCCCCCACTGCACCTCCACTCACTTCAATTGCGGCACCACAATGTTTAAGCACACCACAATTTTCCACAATCACCACAGCATCCACTTTCCCACCCCCATTCCCCGTTCCCTTTGCATCTACACCCACTGCATCTTCACTTAGCACACCATTAATATTATCACCCACCATAGACACAACATTTTGACAAATGTTCACGTGTATGACGCAAGTAAGAGATGAGTTCACATCTCTTGGAAATAATTATCAGCAGCTGCAGAGGACAACCAATGAGTTGCAGTTGCAGCTTAATTCATTATCGATTGAGAATGCATCATTGAATACTCGGTACCAAGAATTACGTGAGGCATACCACAAATTGGAAGTAGAAAGTGAAGAGAAATCCAAGGAGGCCACTACTGATCTTGACAATTTGTTAAGGGCCCAGACAGTTCGCAATGCGATGCTTACACGGAACATGGGTTTACTCAGAAGACACCTAACAGAAGCAAAGGAAGAGAACCAGCGGCTACAAGAGCAGAACAAAGAAAATTTAAAAGCTACTCTCGATCACCCAGACCAACCATTAAGTCCTAGCCGGTTCAAAGCAGTGACCTCCGAATCAATGAAAATGTTGCTCGATGATCACATCAGATTGCTCGATGAATACGATCGAATGAACGAAGAATATCATAAGCTAAAAGACGATCATAAGCTACTCCAGCTCAGAGCACCTACAACACAAGGACTACCAGCAACCCAAGGATTACCAGCTCCTACGGACCCTTCTCCTGACATCCTAGAGGAACTCAACGCATTACGGGCCCAGGTATCAACTCTTGAATTGCGGATAGCTATATATGAAGCACCACCAAGGCCAGATTCCCCACAAGAGCTCCCAGTTGATGAAGAAAATGTAACCATTCTGGTGGAGGAAACCTTTGAAGAAGCCTATGAGCCACAACCCATCCCAAGCGGACGAGTCACGGCTGAAGGCTAGATGACTTATGAACTTCCAACCCCCACATGGATGAAGACAATTAAAGAGCTTGGAACCACCCACTCGGCCAGAGTAGAGGCACAGTTGCACGCCATGGCCATGATTGAAGAAAGAATCTTACAGTCCCCATACTTTGCTCATTTGGCCCCTCGTCGATACATATCTGGGCATGAGCTCCAATACAAACCATACTTCATGTTAATGGCCGAATATCAGTTAGCCATAGAGAAAGAAACCGGCAAAAAACCTTCTCACGCAACTCAATTCGAGCCTGAAGATTTGCCACCGGATGTGCAGCATGGAGAAATCCATCAACCCAATTGGCATAAAGATCTTTTACAAGAGTATCCTGAGATGATGAGTACTTGGGTTAAGGCACCATTGCACTTAAAGTACAACCCATGTTGGGGATCAGTGCCACATCGCCGCTCCTGGACAGCATTTGCTATTAAAGTATAGAACAACAAGCAGTGCCAGGATTGGTTAAATTACCCATATTTCAAGCCACCCATAGAACTACCAACAGTCGGATACATGATGGCCACAATTCGTCACTGGCTCCCTCGCTTGAAACACATGGACGATATAGCAGCGCACGTGACTATCAAAATCTTTGACATGATGCAAATGGTTTTCAAAGTCTTCCATCGTGTAAAGGCACCTCATGTAAACACCCCGGGCTTCGAGCATGGCAATCTAGATCTTGCATATGATATGAGTACAACGCCATCGCTACGGGTGTGTTATGCCTGGCATTGCAGAATCAAATACTTACCGGCGTGCTACAAGCAAACCTTCGAAGAAATGTTCACAACCGGTTTTTAGGAATACCATTCAGAAGTGTTCATCAGCAAGCCAACCCACCTATTGCAGCTATTCACCTATGAACAAATGGTTTATTCCACACATTATCGACTCCCACCACCCGATGAACCGTAACCAATTGATTGGGAGAAACTCGAGGCAGATTTGGCCCGAGGCATTCGGATATCAGAACACACCCTCGCTCAAGACCTCTACAAAACTACATCCGACAGACCGCACAACAAGGTTCTGTCGAGGACGAGAGAAGCGAGAGGGAGGGGGGTGTTGGCAGTAGCAGTAGCCAGAGGCATAGAAGATGCGGAAGCATGTAAAGATAGAGCAGGGAGTCAGTCGAATCAAGTTTTCAAAGATTTATGTTTTAAAATACTTTTCAAAAACCTCCAACAGTGATTTTTATCACTATTGTAACATATGTAACATAGAAAAACCCTTTTCTTAATTTCTAGCTCCATTTTGTGCAAGCCGAGGAGTTCTCAAGCTTGAGGAGCTTAGGTAGAATGAGCGTATCAATTTTGGTTATTTTTAGACACCGTTTACCCTCTCAAATAGCATTTAGGACCTATTTTTTAACTATGCCGGTCACTAGATGTGAAACCGGTCAAAACTAGTCTAGAATCTATAAAAAGAGCTAGAGAGCTCATTTTTGTGGTTGGTTAGTGTGAGCTTATAGCTATTTTGAGCTTGTAAGTGAGATCTTGAGCAATAGAGTTGATTTCTCATCTTCCATTGTGTCTTGCTTGTCTCTTCGTAGTGTGTGTGTATGTGTGTGTGCATCTCTATGCTTCTCACCTTCACTCTCACTTCATCTCACATTCACGATCTTCATATCACTCCTATCTCTTCCACGGATTGACATTAAGGAGGTGGAGCTTCTTAACGTGGTTCTCACCATTGTGCTAGAGCAACACATGGGTTGTATAAGCTCATAGATTATGCAAAATCTATGAATGATTCAGCATGTGTAATTCAAGATTCTCAGGCTATGCCAGATTTGGCATGCACACTTTGGTCATCTGAATTATGCTAGTTTGCTACGCCTCCATAAATATGAAATGGTGTCCTCTCTGCCCAAACTTGAGGCACCTTGTAAATATGTTTGTGAAGGCTGTATTTTGGGCAAAATGCAGTGTTCCTCCTTCCCAAAAGATGGTGTAGTTCGAGCTACTCAGAAATTGCACCTTGTTCATGATGATGTATGTGGTCCTATGCAAGACCCCTCTTTCAGGAACTACATTTACTTTGTGACTTTTATTGATGATTTTTCGTGTATCCACTGAAAGCAAAGTCTAAAGTGCTTATGTGCTTCAAATAGTTTTTGGTTTTGGTTGAAAATCTGTATGCATGTAGAATGGGCACCCTCCATTCTGATCAAGGCAAAAAAGAGGCATTGATTTTGATGATACATTTGCACCCACATGCCAAATGATTACTGTTCATAGCATTTGTGCACTTGCAGCTCATCATGGTTGGAATGTACATTACTTGGTTGACAAGCCATGTGCAATAGGAAGAGTAGTTAGACGATTTCTTCTCCTCATGGAGTATGATCTCAAGGTTGTTTTCAAGAATGGAAAAACAGATACAATTTTGACATGCCCGATGGGATCAAGGCTTGGTAGCTTGTTCATCTAATGGGCCCAAGTTGTCTATGACCCAAACTCATTCATGGCCTACATCGCCTAGTCTGAAGCATAGCATTACCACTCCGAAAAGTCTATAGGCAAACAACAATTTGTAGAAGAATCAGAGATGGCTCAGGGTCATTTAGCATTGCTTCTCTCAGTAATTAGCATTAATTTCCCCATCTTCAAAGGAGCTTCAATGGGAGACCTTGAAGACCATGTCAAGCATTTCCTTACACTATGTAAAAGTAGAGGACAAGTTTAGGCAATACATTGAGAGATGTCCTATCCGAGATCTATCTACCTAGGCTAAATATTTTTCCTTGTTTTTAGGTGGATTGTTGAGTGGAAAGTTAAGATGTGTCTCTATCTGAAGGAAACCTGAACCATAAAAAATGGCTAATAATGTGCATTGATATTGAGGATAACTTGTAGGACGTGTTGGAACCCTCTAAACTCTACAAGGATTCAGATTGTTCCACTAGTTTCACATCCAAACCCACAACATCAATACAGAAATGTTTGTGCGATGCAAACTCTAAACCAAGGAAACTTAAATGCATTATATTGCACCATTGAGAGAAAATACACAAATCACATTGTGCAGGATTGTCCCTACAATAAATAGGTAGTTAGCCAAAACTACCAAAAGTCAGGTAGGTATCAAAACCGATATCAATAGCCATATTATAGGCCACAACAACCCTACCAGCCATACTATCAGGCACAAAAGAGACCTTAACCCGTGTTAGGGCAACAACCACCACCCCTTGCCAATGTAGTTTCAATCAAATATGTAATGGCAAAAGATAATTTAAATAGAGCTTTAGTACAAACTTCTCCTTTGATTTTAGATGGTGATCCTAATGCCCAAAGCTTTGATTCAACATATATAGATAGCCCATTGGCTTACTACATTGAATTACCATAGCATAGTGAGATCTATCAATATGATGCACCATTGTTAGAACCTAATTGGGAGCCCAAATATTCCAATGTAATGTACATGAACCCAAACCCTAGGCCCCAAATGAGACAAATGAGATCTCAGGCACCTATAGGACCATGTTATAGATTTCAAGAAAATCACTTCATACATGATTGTCCACTTCCTCCACTAGGGCAACCTCAACCCATAGCGATTCAAAGTTTCTGTTTTGATTGTGGAAAGGAAAATTTCTTAAGAGATTGTTTGAAGAACCCAATTAATGCTCAAATGATCACTCCAATCAACATGATTGGCTTGGTAATTTAAACCAATGGAAGTGTGACTAATACTACCCTATTACAGGTAGTCACTAGAGCATAGGCTCTATAGAGGACTCTAGACATAGAGCAAGAGAAGAAATCAAAGGCTAGTGAGTCAAAGAGCATAAGTAAAAAATAAGCAAGATCTTGGAAGGATAGTCGGGAAGGAATGAAATGATAGTGGGCTACAAAACTATTTGAGCTAGAAGAGAGTTGTACAGAAACCAAAAAAAAAAAGATAGTGGAACTTGCATCTCAAACTCCCTCTCAGACACCACCTCACACCCCGCCATCCATCCTACCTCATCCCGAAGTAGCATCAATTTTAGCAGATCCTACTCCAGAAGGCTTGGACATGATGTTTAGGTCCTACCAAGATTGACTTCAAGAAGGACCAAATGTAGCTAAGTTGGATAAATGCTATCCCCGAGTGGATTTCAATATTGAAAGAACTAGGCTTTGTACAAAAATGGTAGAATTAGCTCAAGCTATATTCAACACAAGCCATGTTTTCAATCAAATAAACTCACTAAAACCATAGTTAAATTTCAAAGGACTTTTGGAGAGATTAGGGTAGTTGGTAGCTAAACCTAAGATTGTAGCTACTCTAGAGGCTCAAAATAATGGAAGTGAAAGAATAAGCTTACCCCCACAAGGAAGTTTTGTTCCTAATGTATGGATGATGGAATTCCTTACTCTATGAATCAATACTCCCAAGATCTCTTAAGGGAATTACAAGAGGAGAAATGGGCCGAGGAGAGAGAGGATCCTCCTCCCATTCTAGAATTGGATGATATTCGTGATCAATTGCCCCATGAAATTCCCTCTATATATGGAGAGCATGAAGGTCTAGTGCATGAAGATTTGTAGTCAAGTTAATGACTTGACTTCGAATCCAGTTCCTTACAGGAATTGCCTCAATTCATAGGCCCTTGGGAATCAAAGTCCATTAAAATGAGAGCTCCAACAATGATGATTAGAATTGATGAATCAATTCTTCCTAGGAACACTGAAAAACTTAAAAACACTAAAGTGTAGCACCACCTCACTTAGAAGAACTACTAAAAATCCAACCTAAGTTGTGGAAGCACATAGCAAACCAATTTCCAAAAGTTGATAATTCTCACTACCAATAGATAAGATAGAAGATATGAGCGAAGGAGGAGAAGGAAATACCTATCTACCTATCACTTTCCAAGGCTATACAATGAAGGCAATCTTAGACTCAGGCCATTGCCATCACCTCCCTATTGAAAAATTGGGGCAAGCCAGCTTTAAGACCTATGAGAACAAAGTTGCAAATGGAAGATGTACATAAAGAGAAGCCTCTAGGATTTTTAGAAGGAATCACTCTCACTACTTGTGTTGTAGGGTTTGAACATACATTTGTCATCTGGAAGTCTGGAAAGAACCATGTCTATGAGATGATTTTGGGTAGACCAATCATGAGACAATTGCAGATAGTGTAGGATTTGCAGATTCCTTGTACTTATAGTGCTTAGGGTCACTACCAAAGTTAATCTCAGGGACTACTCTCATAGAGACATACCACCCGTGCAATGGAAGCCAGACGATAAATCATTAGAGGAGACAGACTCAGTGCATTCCATAGGATCAAACCCTTCTTGGATGCACAAAGATACACACTTAAGGATGTGTAAAGTTGTAGTAGAAGAGAAAAAGTGATTATAATTGAGAAAACCATAGATCACTTCAAGACCCCACCTGTGCACCCATGATTTTTCTAGATGAGGAATTTGAACCCCATGGTTGGGAAGAAATTCTAGTGATGATGGACATAATTTTGAATGAA
The DNA here is from genome assembly GCA_020310875.1 of Ceratopteris richardii. Taxonomy (NCBI): domain Eukaryota; kingdom Viridiplantae; phylum Streptophyta; class Polypodiopsida; order Polypodiales; family Pteridaceae; genus Ceratopteris; species Ceratopteris richardii. The sequence continues at coordinate 83,328,935 of CM035440.1, forward strand.
GAACAATGGACACCCCATTCTGACAAAGATGGCTATGGAATCTCAGTGTTCATGTTAGAACCCATCCTATTTGAACTTATCATCAAGGAATGCAAGCCGAGCACAATAGTACTAGCAAAAGCAAGTGGCGAGGATTGACAATCCATCATCATGGATCCCTTTTGCACTTCTGAGGAAGAGTACCTTTATTTGGTAGAAGCTAGGACTCAAGAATAGGAAGAGCATAAGCATAAGGTAATGTTAGCTATGCAAGTTGACACTGAGAGTGAGAAGAAGAAACAAAAGAAAAATCCCCTAGACAAAAAAGAAGGACCTTTATTCAAAGTGGCAAACAGTTTCAAGAAACATGAAATAGAAGACAAAAAGTTATGGTCAAAATGCCTAAAAGAGAATCTCTCATAGGAGAGGCATACGATAACAAGGATCAAACTAAGAAAATCGGAGTGACCAAAGAAGATGACAAAGAAAAGTGCACATATATAGGACATGACTTGAGTGACGAAGTAGGACAAGAGTTGATTGATTTGTTGAGAGAATATTGAGATGTGTTAGCTTGGAACTACAAGGAATTGAAAGGAGTGTATGCAAACATTTGTTCTCATAGGATCTTAATGGCCTTAGATGCTAAGGCGACCAAGCAAAAGCCTTACACAATGATAATTATGCAACCAAGATAAAAAGAAGAAATAGATTGGTTGATAGAATCAAGATTCATCTCTACGAGATCGATCATATAGAATGGGTATCCCCATTGTTGTTGTTCTCTAAAGAATGGAAAATTGTGTGTGTGCAATAACTTGAAGAAAGTTAACTCTACCACCATATGAGATAGGTATCTGCTTCTTATCACTAAATTAGGTAGGGCATAAATGTCCGGGCCATTGGGTTGTCATTCAAGATAAAAATAAAGGCCTTGTGGCATCATGCAGATTCCCCATAGAACCTTAATAGGGGGAGTGCAGAGGGGGGCTTGCACCCCCCTCAAGCCCATAGGGTTGAGATGGTAGGACTTTGTTACCGTTAGTGTCCATGTGAAAGGCCAAATGGCCACCGGACACTTCTTTGTATATGTTCTTTAATAAAACATATAGTGGCCTAGTCAATCACAGACTGTAAGTTCGATCGCATTTGTAAGACCTAAGAAGTCTGTCTTCGTGCTCTCTGTGTACTGTGTTTTCTGTGTATTCTGTAGTTTCTGTGCAGAGTACTGTGTGAGGGCTTAGGAGCTCAGTTTTCTACTCCGAGCATATCGTCGTGGAGCTCTCAAGAAGGAGAGCGCGCTGTGGTGCATTGCCATCGAAATACTTCACTGGTATCAGAGCAGTTTGAGGCAAAAGATTTGTTCCTTTTATGCTAGCGAAGCGAGCAACCCCCCCAAGGCTTTCGACTAAGGCGGCGACCAAGGCATAGACCTTGGCATACCTTGTCATCAGAGTCACCGTTGGTGCCGTTGGCTACGCGCGAGGGAGGACCTCAACAATCAAGGAATATAGAGGTTCCTGGTACTTCTCGGGAGGTCACCCATCCCAGTATTGTTCCCCCCAAAGCTTCTGTGTATTCAACCTTTTAGTTTCATTTTACTGCATATATTGAGCACATACACACCATGTATGCTTCTGTGGATACCGCTTATGTACGTCCATGTGGTCATTAATATAGCGGTTACGTTCTTTGCATAAAGCCTTTTACGTTTGATAAAGAGGGTTGTGGTGAGGTTTTCTTAACTGGGAGACACCGAGATGTCGAGGTCTCTTTGGTGATGCAGGTGGAAGACTTACCCAGCCTCGCCATAGGAGATGTTTGATAGTTGTTCATAGGTGCTCGATAAGCCTAGTTGGCTTCTATTGGGAAATTGATTATATGCAGTGGAGTCAGTGATTCACTATGCAGGTAGACATGTCAGTACTTGCAGCTTTATGATACTTTGACACTGGTCATATGCTAATTTTGCAGAGGATAATCTGGCAAAAGTTATCTAGATTTTTGGTTTAGTCAACTACATAGTGGTCGATTTACTCCTTGATACAGTTATTTGTTGGTGTTTGGACTCTTCTAGCTCCATTATCATTCTATTCAGTTCTGTACCATCATGGCATCAGAGGTCTCAGGCACAACCGGTGGATCAAGGTCTAGTGCTAGTGTTCCGAGGAGGAGCTATAACTTGCAGGGCAAAGACCATTTTGAGATCCGAAAATTTGATGGCACAAACTTTGCTCTATGGAAGAATCAGATTAAAGATGTGCTGATTCAAAGGAGGCAATGGAAGCCAGTAAATGGGATTTCAAAGAAGCCTATTGACATGGATGAAGATGATTGGGATGAGTTAGATGAAATGGCCAGGTCTACCATTCACTTGCACCTGGCAGATAATGTTTACTTTACAGTATTAGACTGTGAAAGTGTAGAGGAGCTTTGGAAGAAGTTATGCAATACATATGAAAAAGAGATGGCATCAAATAAAGTGTATCTGATGAGGAAATTATATGACCTTCGTATGAAGGACACAGATAGTGTTGCTGCTCATCTAAATGAGTTTGATGCTATATTCTCCCAATTACAGGCTCAGAAAATGGATATGGATAATGAAACGAAAGCAGTATTGTTGTTATGCACCTTGCCATCATCATGGGATACGTTTTGCACAGCTATTAGCAACAGTGCACCTGGTGGTAAACTCATCTATGATGACATATGTGGAGCACTCTTGAGTGAGGAGATTCGTAGAAAATCTTTGGTTGGCACTCAGAGTGGAGATGCATATAATGTTCGTGATTCTTACCAAGGAAAGGATCAGCAACGTGGCAGGAGCAAGAACAAGGAAAAGAATGGTCAATGGAATAAGAGTAGAAGTAAATCAAGGAAGAGAAATATCGAATGCCATTATTGTCATAAGAAAGGATACATGAAGAAAGATTGTTTTGCATTAAAGAATGCTAAAGGTAAATGACATAATGTTGATGGGCATGTTAAACAGTTACCTGCACCATCTACTTCGACTATGAAGATTGAAGAAATTAATGCTATTTGATGATGCTGATATGTTGACACTTGATAGTATTGTGCCATCTGAGGCACTTATGGCTGATTCTCTTTCCCACACCTGGCTGCTAGATTCTGGTGCTTCTTTCCATGTGATACCACATAGAGAATGGTTCTCTAATTATGCAGCAAAGTCTCTTGGTACCGTGAGACTTGGTGACTCTTACCAGCGTGATGTTGTGGGGATTGGAGATGTGGTTGTGCAGTTCATTGATGGTTCAAAATTTATTATGCATAATGTATGCCATGTACCTCAGTTATCACGTAGTTTGATGTCAGTTGGTCAACTTGATGACCTTGGTTACAAGGTGGTCTTCTATGCTCAGTCCTTTCGTATATCAAGGGGCAATATGGTTATTGCAAAAGGAAGCAAAGTTGGCTCACTTTATCCTTATTTGTATCACAGAAAGAACACTTGTTAGCTCTTTCGTATATCAAGGGGCAATATGGTTATTGCAAAAGGAAGCAAAGTTGGCTCACTTTATCCTTATTTGTATCACAGAAAGAACACTTGTTAGCTCTTTCTCATTCTGGCTACTTACCTGTGTTATCTTTCTCTGATTTTTCATTTTGTGAGCATTGTCAATATGGAAAGCAAACCAGAAATGTGCATAGAACGCACATTGGCTCTTCAATTCAGCCTTTAGATCTCGTTCATACAGATGTGTGTGGTCCTATGCCCACTAGGTCCTTAGGTGGTTCTCTTTATTTTGTCGCTTTCATAGATGATGCTACTAGAAAAGTCTGGGTATATCCTATCAAATCAAAGGATTATGTATTCCCTACTTTCAAAAAATGGCTTGCTTCAGTTGAGACTGAAAAGGGAACTAAGCTTAAGGCTTTACGTTCAGATAATGGGGGTGAGTATACCTCACATGAATTCAGCCTTTTCTGTCAGTCTAGAGGGATTTGTAGAGAGTTTACAGCTCCTTATACCCCAGTACAGAATGGTGTAACTGAGAGGATGAATAGAACTATTCAAGATAGAGTAGTCTCTATGTTGCATCATGCAAACCTCTCACAAGGTTTTTGGGCAGAAGCAGTATTGACTGCAGTTCATGTGATTAACCTTTCACCTAGTACTGCCAAAGGTCTGAAAGTGGCACAAGAGTTATGGATAGGGAAACCATCATATTATGATCATCTTCGAGTTTTTGGGTGTGAAGCATATGTTCATATACCCAAGAATCTTAGACAAAAGTTGGACCATAAGTCAAAGAAATGCATTTTTCTTGGATATGGTCGAGAAGGACAATTTGGATATCGCTTATGGGATCCTGAAACACGGTCAGTGATGGATGCTCTGATGGCAGCTTGATGTGCTTGATATTTTATGTCGATGATATGTTGATTGTTGGGAAGTCCTCTTATGATTTGTCAATTCTCAAAAAGAAGTTGAGTCAGACATTTGATATGAAGAATTTAGGGGATGCCAAACATATTCTTGGCATGCGCATTACTCGTGATAGGAGTAAAAGATGCATATACTTGTCTCAAAGTGAGTACATATCCAAAGTACTTCACCAGTTCAATATGCAGGGTGGAAAGGCATTGAGTACACCTTTACTCACATATGTGAAATTGATCAACGATGACTGCCCCAAATCAGATGATGAAAAGGAATTCATGACCAAAGTTCCCTATCAGTCTGTTGTTGGTAGTCTCATGTACACTATGGTAGCTACGAGACTAGACATTGCATTTGTAGTGGGAGTTGTGAGCAGATATATGTCTAATCCTCGCAAGAAACATTGGGAAGCAGTCAAGATGATTTTGAGATATCTGAGTGGCACTAAGGACAAGTATCTATGCTTAGGTAGAGGGAAAGCATCCATTATTGGTTACACATATTCTGACTATGCTGGTTGTGTAGACAATCGTAAGTCTACATCAAGGTACATTTTTCATTTTGTTGGAGGTGCTATCTCTTGGAGATCTCATCTTCAAGAATGTACAGCTCTTTCCACCACAGAAGCAGAGTATGTTGCAGCAAGTGAGGCATGTAAGGAAGCATTGTGGCTTTCTCGTCTTGCTTGTGATATGGGTTTACCTCAGCATGTACCTCCCTTGCTCAGTGATAGTCAGAGTGCCATTGCTTTGGCTAAGAATCCGGTCTATCATGCAAAGACCAAGCACATTGAGGTGAGGTATCACTTCACTAGAGATTGCTTAGCCATTGAGAGCATTATTCTTGAGAAGGTTCACACTCGAGATAATGTTGCAGATGCTTTGACTAAAGCTCTACCACAGGATAGCTTTCGACACTGTTGTCACTTGATGGGGGTTACTTGATTCTTGATCTTACGCAGTCACTGGTATACTGTGTAACATGCCCATCAGGTGGGAGGTATAGTTTGTATACTTACACTAAGGTATTCTTTATCATTCTTTATTTTTCTCCCATAGTTACTCTGGCCATATTGGCCTTTAGTGGGAGATTGTTATCGTTAGTGTCCATGTGAACCACCGACCACTTCTTTGTATATGTTCTTTAATAAAACATATAGTGGCCTGGTCAGTCACAGACTGTAAGTTCGACCGCATTTGTAAGACCTAAGAAGTCTATCTTCGTGCTCTCTGTGTACTGTGTTTTCTGTGTATTCTACAGCCTCTGTGCAAAGTACTGTGTGCGGGCTAGGAGCTCGGTTTTCTACTCTGAGCATATCATCGTGGAGCTCTAGAGAAGGAGAGCGTGTTGTGGTGCATCGCCATTGAAATACTTCACCCGCATTTGTAAGACCTAAGAAGTCTGTCTTCATGCTCTCTGTGTACTGTGTTTTCTGTGTATTCTGCAGCCTCTATGCGGAGTACTGTGTGTGGGCTTAGGAGCTCGGTTTTCTACTCCGAGCATATCATCGTGGAGCTCTCGAGAAGGAGAGCGCGTTGTGGTGCATCGCCATCGAAATACTGCAAACTTCTAGTCATGGAGATATTATCAGGTTGTATATTTTGCTAACTATTGTGTATCTCTCGACTACATTTATCTATATTGTATCCCCTTGTAAAAGCTATATAAGCATGTCCTAGGTTGAGCTTTACACAACATTGCACACTCGTAAGCCCTTCATCTAGAGTTTCTCTAGATTGCCATCTAAGCTCCACATTGGGAGTGCATGGGTGGACAATACCATTGTTGTAATTGAATTATGCTTGGCAATCTGATAATTTGAGTTCTCTATCTCTTAGTTGCATCTAAATTTGTCTGTGTTTTTCTCCCAACTCTATCTACTAGTCTATTCTGATGTGCTATTATTTTCTTACATCCTTCACCTATAGGTCATGCTAGCACACAACCAATAGCCTAATTGGAAGCATCCACATGAACATGGAATGGCTTAGTCCAATCTAGTGTAGTTAAAATTGGTGTTGAACACAAGCATCAGTTAAAGCTCATTGAAAGGGTTTTTGCACTCTTCATTCCACTCAAAGTTAGTTAGAAGGTTGTACAAGGCCTTCGCTATTATCACATACATATGAATAAAGTGTCAAATAATATCCATACTGTCCCATGGAAGCATGTACTTCCTTGATAGTCTTTGGTCAAGGTAGCTCTACTATAGCTCTAACTTTATCCTCATCCGTTGATATTCCATTCTTTGACACTATTTGTTCTAGAATCTTGCCTTGCCTTACCATGCACACTTCTCTGGATTCAAGAAGACCTGATATTCTCTACATTTTTCAAATATTGATCTCAATTTGAGGATATGTGTTTGTCTTTGATGTTGGAATGAGAACACAGATGATCCACATAGAACTCTAAATTCTTTCACAAGAATTCCTTAAACACATGACACATCAGTCTTTGAAATGGAGCAGGGGCATTGGTGAGCCCAAAAGGCATCACATGGAATGTGAAAATACCCCACTTGGTGGAAAAAGTTGTCTTATGTTGGTCTTTAGGGGCAATGGCCACTTGATAGTATCCAAAGAATCCATCAAGGAAGCTATATACTTCCTTGCGTGCTATCCATTCTAATAAATGTTCAATGATAGGGAGCAGATAACTATCTCGTATGATTGTTGAGTTCAATTTTTTTAGGTTAATGCACACTCGTAGCTTTCCATTCTTTTTGGGCATGAACAAAATGGGGGATACCCATTCAATATGCTCGATTTCATAGACAAATCCAACTTCTATCAAACAATCTATTTGCTCTTTGATTTGTGTTGCATAGTTATCATTGTATGTATAAGGTTTTTGCTTAGTAGGCTTGGCCTCTAAGGACATGGGGATTCTATGAGAGCATATATCCGGGTCTAATCCTTTCAAGTCATTATAGCTCCATGCAAGCACATCTCTATATTCTCTTAGTAATGCAATCAACTCTTTCTCTTATTCTTTGGTCAAATCATGTCCTATGTATGTACATCTTTCTTCACCATTTTATATGGTCACCACAATCTTCTTGGTTTTCTCTTTATTCTCCTAGGTTTCTTCCATGAGTGTTTCTCTGTTAGGCATTTGTATTATGACTTTTTGATCTTCTATCTTGTATTTCTTGAATTTTTCTCGAACTTCAAAGGTTGCTTCCTCCTCTACAGACATGATGACAGGTTTCTTTTCTTACTTCTTTGTATCTTGAATGTCCCTTGTCACTATCGATTTCCCTTCTCCTTTTTGTCTTTCCTGCTCTTGATTCTTGGCTTCTAGTATATAAAGGTACTCTTCCTCATAAGCATAGAAAGGTTCCATGAGTATGGACTCTTCATCCTCATCACTATCCTCCTTGAGTTTACTCATGATGGGTTTACACTCTTCAATGATCGGATCACACATGAGTGGATCTATAGAAAAAACTAAAATGGTATAGCCATCCTAATCACAATGGGGAGTCCACTACTCTTCATTAACATCTATGTCCATTGTGGCTAGAATTTATGCCCATCCATTGGGTTTAGATTCTTCATCTGGAAACACCATAGGTGCATAGGTTTGGTCTTGAACTGATCTAGGGTTCTCATGAGCACCTATGTCTCTCACAGTTACTCTTTTCCCTTCCTCCACAACAACTTTATGCATCCATAAGTGGGTGTCCTCTTGCATCCATGAGGATTTTGATCCTATGGAATGAACTGATTTTGTACCCTCTAATGTTCTATGGACTCGGCTCCATTGCAAAAGGGGGTACATCTCTATGAGAGTAGTCCTAAAGATTGACTTTATTTGTGACACCTACATGTTGTAACTACAAGGAATTGGTTCCCCAATCTTGCACTATCTACAACTATCACATGAACGGTCTACCTAAAATCATCTCATATACATGGTTCTTGCTAAAATCACATATGGAAAATGCATGCTCAAACTCTATGCCAGAAGTGGTTAGAGTTATGCCTTCGAGTAGTCCTACAGGCTTCTCAATGTGATCATCTGCCATTTGCAATTTCATCATTGTTGGCATAAGTGGTGGCTTGCCCCAATGCTTCCATAAGGAGGTGGTAGCAATGGAAACTCTTGCACCTAAGTCCAAGATTGCCTTGGTGGTATATCCCTCATAGATGATAGGGAGATAGGTATTTCCTTCTTCTCATTTGCTCATATCTCCAATTTTTTTCAAGGGTATCTTAGGCACTATCTTATGCATCACTACCTGAGAGGGTGGTTTATCTTCTTCTAGCACTTGATTCGCTATGTGCTTCCACAGTTCAAGTTTCACTTTCAATAGCTCCTGTAAGGTAAGATGACACTATACCTTCATGTTCTTCACTATGTCTGTGTTCCTAGGTAGAATTGATTCCTCATTTCTTACCATGATAGTAGGGACTCTCATGTGAATGGACTTAGAATCCCATGGGCTTGTGAATTGAGGTAGTTCGAAGTCTAATCACTTGTAGGATTGTGCATCTTCTTGATCTCCATAAATAGAGGGAGTGTCATGTGGGAATTGATCATGGAGATCTCACTCTCCTTGGCTCATTTCTCCTGTTGAATCTCTCTAAATAATTCCTGGGAATATTGGTTCACTGCTGAGGAGAAACTCCATCATCCGTGGAGTTAGGGGCAAAAGCTTCCTTGGGGGGTAGGTCGAGCCTTTCACTTTCACTATTGCTTACCTTTGATGTAGCTAGCTTACTTGGTTTGGCTATCATCCTTTCCAGTCTCTCTAGCAACCCATTGAAATGCAATTGGGTATTGGTTGAGTTGGTGCAATTGAAAAGATGATTGGCCTCAAAAAATTTCTCGGCTAGTTCTACCATTTTCACACAAAGCTTAGTCCTTTCAATTTCTAAGTCAACTTTTGGGTAACACTTATCTAACTCTATCACATTTTGCCCTCCTTGGATTTTGCCCTGATATGCCTTGAACATCATGTTTGAATCTTTTGGAGTGGGATTTGTTGGGATTGATCCTTCTTTAGGTGGTGGTAGTATGAAAGGATTGTTCAAGGGTGATGTGGGTGGTAGGGTTTGTGCGTGAAATGCAATCTCCATCAATTTGTCTTTTGTTTCCTTTAATCTCTCTTCTAACTCACTCATCTTCTTTGTCCATTGTCTCTTCATTCATTCACAACTATCCTTCCAAGCTCTCATTCTCTTCTTAGTTGCGCTCTTCCTAAATCTAAACCTTGGGTTTGTTGTAATGCCTGAGCTCTGGTCACTACTTGCATGGGGCTTGTAGTTATCACACTTCCACTAGAGTCTACAACCAAGTCAATAACATTGATCGATGTAATCTTCTATGTATTGGTTGGATTGTTAGGGCAATCTCTCAAGAGGTGTTACTTATCGCAATCATTGTAGAAGCCCTAGATAGTCATAGACTGGGGTGGTCTTGATTCAGGAAGCGGACGTTCTCGAATGAAGTGATCTCCCTGGCATCTATAGCATGGCCCTCAAGGTGCTTGGGGTCTCATCTACCTTTTTTGGGATCTAGGGTTAGGATTTTTGTACATCACATTTTAGGCTCACTAGGGTTTTCATAAGAATAGATCTCATTATGCTCTAGTGATTCCAAGTAGTAAGTTGGTGGGCTATCATCATGTTGAGTCAAAACTCAGAGCATTGGGATCACCTTTAGAAATCTACAGGGGTGCTGGCACTAGGGCTCTACTTAAGTTTTCCTTTATTGATGTATACTGGGATAACATTGGACGGGGGTGGAGGCTGTTGACCTAGCATTAGTTGAGGTCTTTGTTGAGATTGGTATGGAGGTTGATAAGATTGCTAGGGCCTAAAGTATTTTGGTTGTTGATATGGATTCTAGTACCTCCCTAGCTATTGACATGGATGTTGGTAATTTTATCTAACCACTTGTTTATTGTAAGGACAATCTTGTACAATTTGATTAGTGTGTCTTCTCTCAATGGTGCAGTATTAGGGTTTCCTTAGCGTTAAGCCATAATTGGGGAAACATTGGCCATGTGGTCTCCTCTTCCGTTGGAACATCATTTCACAAAGACCATCCTCAAGGCATGTTTTCTTGAGACTCCTAATTTCTGAGCTACTTTCTCTGCCAACTCATGGATTGAAGCCGATGGTTTGGAAGTGAAGCTAGTAGATTTGTCTGAGTCTTTATAGATCTTTGATAGCTCTAACTTGCCACCCAAGTTATCCTCTATGTCTATGCACATTCAGACACTGCTCTATGTTCCTAGGTTCCTTCAAGTAGACATAGGATCACAATTTTGCATGTAACAAGCCATCCAAAAACAATGCCATTTGCTTGGCTGGTGTGGGTAGCTCTGGAATAGGGCATCTTTCCAAGTATTGTCTAAATCTTCTTCCAGCTAGCATAATTATCTACTTGAGGTGTTTGCTTAAAATTGTGAATCAAGGATGAGGTGTGGTGCCTGACACCACTCTAAGAAAACTTAGTGACGAATGCTTCTAGCAATTGATCAATGTTCCTAAATTGACCTTGATGCAATGGCTAAAACCATGTTAAGGTTGTATTCTTCAAAATTAGACCAAAATCATTGTATTGAGTGAACAAATCATCAACTTGTTCTGATCACAACACCTCTCTAAACTTGGCTACATGATCATAAGGGTCTCTAGTGCCATCAAAGTAATTTTTCATGGACTTTACCAATGAGTAGGCCTCAATATCCTAGGTTTTTCTCTAGGTCTTGGCAATGGAAACTCATTTGTGCCTCTTTCGTGTCTGTATCCATTGAAAGGAAATTCCAAAGTGTTTATGTGCTTCAAACATTTTTTGGTTTTGGTTGAAAATCTATGAGCATGCAAAATGGACACCCTCCATTTTGATCGACGGGGGGAATACATGTTTTTTTATTTTAATGCCTTTGTGGCTAAATGTGGGATAAAATATTAGTGTAAAATTCCATATACACCTCAACAGAATGGAGTTGCTAAAAGGAAGAACATGTCACTCATGGAGATGGCAAGGTGTATGGTCCAAAGTCAGGCTTTACCACATAGCTTCTGGCTTGAGGCTCTTACGTGTGCGATATGTACTTAGCACATGTCCCACCAAAGCAATGTAGTCTATCACTCGATATGAGGCTTGGCATGGGTGCAAGCCATATGTTATTGGTTGTTTGGCATATGCATTAGTGTCAGGACAACAATGAAGGAAATTGGATGATAAAGCAGTGAAATGTATTTTTGTTGTGTACAATTCAGAAAGCAAAGGCTATCATCTGTATCATCCACAAACTAAATGCATTTTGGTTAGCATTATGTTTTTTTTGTGGAAGATGCAATTAAGCCATTACTTTTATGTGCCAATGAAACTTTTGTTAGCTCTAAAGATGTGTACGACACTTTGCTTCCCCTTTATTATAGGTGCAATTCCAAATGAGGCAATATCTCAGCCTTTACAGGTTTCATGTGATGATGTAGACTATTCCATTTTTTATGCAGATTCACATGATTGCACTTGTTGATGAGAGGATTGATATAGAGAAGGCAAAAACTATGACAAAATGGCTGGTGCAGACTTTATGAGATAGCAAATTAGATGCATCTCTATCATATCGTACTCGTTCAAGCTCTCATAGTGCTTCTTTTGCATCATATTGCTATGCTATGGATGTCTCTAGTCTTTGTGATGAGAATGAGCCTGTTTCGTGTGATGAAGCACAAAATTAAAAAAAATGGATGGTTGTGATGCAATCAGAATATGATGCTATTATGAAGAATGATACTTGGTCTTTATGTGATTTGCCTCTTGGCAAGAAGCCCATTGGCACTAAATAGGTATACAAGCTGAAGCATAAGCCTGATGGAACACTTGACAGGTATAAGGCTAGGCCTATTGCAAAAGGTTATGCTCAAGAAAGAGGCATTGATTTTGATGAGACCTTTGCTCCCACATGCCAAATGACTACTGTTTGTAGCATCTATGTACGTGAAACTCATCATGGTTGGAGTGTACATCATTTGGACATTGAAACTACATTTTTGAATGGTGAATTACATGGAGAAGTGTATGTTTTTTAGTCTTTTGGTTTTGTGCAAAAAGGGCATAAAAACAAAGTGTATAGGTTGAAAAAGGCATTATATGGTTTGAAACAAGCACCACATGCTTGGTATGAAAAGATACATGCCTACTTGGTTGAACATGGTTTTGAGAATAGTCCAACTAAGAGCACCTTATATGTTAAGCATGCAAATGATGTGCTTCTGATCATTGTTGTCTATTTTGATGACATGTTGCTCACTCATCCTAACGAGAAGCATATTGCTGATTTTAAGGCTGATTTGCATGCCTCTTTTGAGATGTGAGATTTGGGGCATTTGCATCATTATTTGGGCATTCAATTTATGCAAGTTGATGGCAAAATAGCTTTGTGTCAAACAAAATATATTGACAGATTATTGCAACATTTTGGCCTTGAAGATTGCAAACCTATTGCCATTCCTATGGAAACAGGTTTACGATTCATGATGCTAGAGATGCATTTGATGTTGTTCTCTATCAGTAGGTTGTTGGGTGCTTGATTTACTTATGTATAACTCGGTCTGATATTCAATTTGTTGCCTCATAGATGAGCAAGTTTATGCATTGCCCAGGTGTCAAGCATTGGCAGGTGGTTAAATGCACCTTTTGCTACTTGTTACTTGGCTACTTGGATTGTTTTATCCCAAGGGGGATCAGTACCACCAATTTACATGCTTTTTCTAACTCTAATTGGGCTGATTGCTATGACATTGATGTGTCCACTGATGGTTTTGCTTCATGCTTGGTAGCTCATGCATATTTTGGTTGAGCAAGAAGAAGCCTACTATGGCCACTTCTAGTTGTGAGGTTGAGTATAGGGCAACTTTCATAGCAGTTGTTGAGTGTGTGTTGCTCAGACACCTTATGGTTGATTTGGGTGTTGGTCAGTCTTCTTCCACCACCATCTTCAGTCTTCTTCCACCACCATCTTCACTGATAGTCAGAATGCATTGGCAGTTGCCAGGAACCCTATGTTCCATCTTCGCAATAAGCACATTGAGGTGCACTATCATTATGTCAGGGAGAGGTGGTATATGTGCACACATAGGAGAATGTTGTAGACCTTGTCACAAAGGCTCTAGCTAGGGAGAAGTTTGAAGCTTTCCGCAAAGCTTTGGGCTTACTTCCTTTCATGGATTGATTCCACATAGCTTGGCACTTCCTTATAGATGAGTGCTAGCTCCTTGTTCACCACATCACTCCAAGGGGGGATTTGTTGATATATTTTGGTATTGATGTGTGTGAACATACTAGGACCATCAAGGCACTTTTTTCCCTCTTTAGAAGTTTCTCCCCTTGGCTTGTATATATGCCGGTAACCCTAATGGGTTACTTATCTTTATACATTCACTTGGTAATACATTCAGTATTGGGTGTTATGCTCAAAGCTTCTTCTTCTTCCTTGTGTTGTTCACGTGCTTCCTCATATGTCAAACTCCAACAAAAAAGTCATCAATGAGAGTCACAAAGTATAGGAAATTTCCAAATGAAGGTGTCTACAAAGGACCACACATATCACTATGAACAAAATTCAATTTATGTGCAACTCTAACTAAACCATCTTATGGGAGGGAAGAATGCCACATTTCACCAAAATACATTTTTCACATACATGTTTAGAGGGTAACTTAAGTTTGGGAAGAGAGAACACCATGTTAGATTTCTAGAGGCAAAGAAAACTAGCAAAATTTGGATAACCAAAGTATGCATGCCAAAGCTTTGCATTTGAAATAGCATGAGAATCTTAAATTGACATGCTTAATCATTCTTAGTTTCATTCTTAGATTTTGCTCAATCTATGAGCTTATACAAACCATGATACTCTTTCATCAAGAAATTTGACAACCAAGACAATCTTGTCTAGTACTAAAATTGATAACAAATTTCTCTTGATCCCTAGCACATATAAGGAATTTGACAATATGAAAGAACTACAATAAACAATATTCATAATGATATTTTTGAATTCCATGGTAGGATAAGAAGAGTTGTTAGCACATGTGACAATATTTCCTGTAGGAGTAGGCTCAAGTGAAGTGGAGAAACTGTGTTGCAAGGTAATATGTTTGGTTGCACCACTATCAAAGTACCTAACATCCAAGTCCACTACATGCACTGCTCATGAAAAGATGGGTCATAACTGCAATTAGTAGTAAATTCTCATTCTTCATTCTAAATAAGATTAGTATACTTTGATTTAGGTGTAGAAGCCTTTGCAACAACCATTCCATCCTCTTTCTTCATTGCCTCCTTTTCAGCCAATATAGGAAAGCTCTTTATGACATCGTCATTTTCTTTAGAGTACTTATGAAATTGTTTCTGCTTTTCCGTTTCTTGTCATATTTGTCTCCCTTCTTGTAGCATTAGCATATTTATGCTTACTAGTAGATGAGCTCCATTTACCCTTTCCCTTCTAACTATCTAAGAAAGCTTGATCTACAATGTTGAAGATAAATGTACAAGCTCATTTTCACATGAGCTATGCTTGGATAAATTTACCAAATATAAAGATAAATGAAAAGAAGAGAAAAGGAAAAAAGAAAAGAAAAAGTATAGCCAAAATTCATGATGAGTAAAAGATACAATATCTGCCTTGTAATCAGTGGCATGTAGTGGGCAAAGTGGTGAGTTAAGAAGGAGGCACAAACTTCTTCACATGCTCATTGGTTATAAAAGTGGAGTGGGAGCATGTTCTAAACAAGGAGAGAAAGAGGCAAGAGCTCCCAATAGTCGGATCTCAACATTTTGTCATTTTGTCTTCCCATAGAATCCTTCCAACTGCATGCCTATTTCAAATATCTCCTTCAAATCTTATACATTCTGTGAGATATCAGTCAAAGAGTGGAGTCGAGTTTTTCAGCATACCTCTATAGACAGGTAGTCTATTTTGGTTGGTTAACTTTCCCAACCAAAATGTATCCAAATTGCTTGATTTTTGGCTCGTTGGAAAGCTCTTTGCATGTACTTTCTCTATCTCAAGTATCTTATTCAAAGGATCTATATTCTATGAGATATCTATCAGACAATGAAGTCCAATTTTTTAGTATACTTGTTTGCTCAGGTGGTCTATTTTGGTCAGATGAGTTTCCTAACCAAAACTCATCCAAATTACTTGATTTTTAGCTTTTTGGAAACCGATTTGTGTGTACTTTCTCTATCCCAAATATCTTCCTCAAAAAGATATATACTCAAGGAGTTATCAGTCTGAGAGTGAAGTTCAATTCTTTAGCATACTTGTGTGGATAGGTAGTTGATCTTTGTTAGTTGCGTTTCCTAGTCAAAACTTGTCCAAATTAAGCATGTTTATTTTGTTAGAAAGCTCTCTTTGTCTACTTTTATTGACTAAAGGCAGAAGTCCAATTGAGTTTTTTATTGAGAGAAGCAAGCTATCTAAGGTGCAACTGTTTATCCAAGTGTTGTACATACAAGGGTTCACTACATATTTTCATTGCGCATAGGAGAACTCATTCTCCACAGTTGGTATCAGAGTAAACTTGGTTCTGAAGCTTCATCAACAAAGCTGGATTTAAAGCAAAGCAAAAGAGGAGCTACAAAACAAGGGGGAGCTTCACAAATGCAAGAGCAAAGGACAATATAACTATTCGAGGTAACTCACAAAGTTTTTGACAGTCTTCAATGGTTGACTTGGGTCAACAAGTAACTACCTCATGTGGAAGTTTAGAATGACCAACTACTTAATGGGCAAAGGCTTGCGGGGTATTGTGAGCGGCGATGATGCTCAACCTCAAATCAATCAAGCTATGGCCACCGAAGTCCAAAGGAGGCAAGCAAAAGAATGGGAAGAGAGGAATAGGAGAGTCATGTTCCTCATTTCACAAGTCATTACTAATGGCATGGTAGGGCATATTCAAGATCTAGAGAAAGCTAAGGATGCTTGGGAAGCTCTTGAAAGGATGTATTCAACAAATATCAAAGCTAGGAAATTGAACTTAAGAATGAGTTGAACACAATCAAGAAAAGTTCGAGTCAATCCATAGCTGAATATACTTTGAAGATTAAGAAGCTAAGTGATGCTTTAGCTTCTATTGGCACAACGGTTGAAGACGAAGATCTTGTGTTTTATACTCTCAATGGATTGAGAAAAGATGAAAGATGGAAGCCTTTTATAACTTCCATTAACTTGAAAGATGCATATCCAGGTTTTGAACAACTAATCCCTCATCTTGTCACAGAAGAGCTTAGCTTTGGTGGCCCTAAAGGAAAGGATAGGCACAACCAAATGCTATATGCAAGTCGAGGTAAAGGAAGGAACTCAAGCGGAGGCTCAAGAGGAAAAGGAAGAGGTTACAACAACTCCAACTACAATCAAAACAATTCGGAAGACAACAAGGATGCATCAAATTCCAACACACAAGGAAGAGGTCGAGGTAGAAGTAGAGGAAGAGGCCGAGACTCCTACAATTCTCATAAAGGTATAACATGCTATCATTGTGGTAAAGTAGGACACTATGCTAGTGATTATTGGTTGAAGAATGGAAGACCAAATGGAGGCAATCAAACGAGCCAAAGCAACTATGCAAGCACCTCAAGTGAAGGAAGCAAGGACACACTACTTTCAATGAGACATGAGTATAGAAGCTCTTGTGAAGCTGACAAAAAATGGTACATTGATTCAGCTTGTAGTAACCATATGTCATGCCAAGGAAGTTTATTCACTAATCTACAGGTACCAAGTGGAAAAGGATGTGTTGAAACAAGTGATTATACTCAACACATGATTGAGCATATTGGATATATAAGACTTGGAGATACAAGCAGCACAAAGGTACTATCTAATGTTCTTCATGTTCCTACAATTTCAAAGAACTTGATTTCAGTAGGACAAATGGTAGAGAAGGGTTATCATGTCATATTCAATGAGAATGGGTGCTTCATAAAGAATCCAAAGGAAGGATTCAAGGTCATTGCTCAAGGTAGAAGAGAAGGAAGGATGTTCACTTTGGACGTCCAACATCCACATGGAAAGGTCATGTACATTCAATGTGGGAACAAGAAGATTTCAGAGCTAGACTTATGGCACAAAAAATAGGACACGTGAACATTCCAAACTTGAAGGACATGAGCAGAGATGAGGTGGTAAGAGGTCTTCCAAAATTTAATGGCTTTGGTTTACATGAGTTATGTGAAGCTTGTCAACTAGGAAAGCAAACGAGGCAACCATTAAAGAGGAGCAATTATGTGGCCCCAAATGTCTTGTACTTGATACATACGGATGTATGGGGACCAACCCAAGAGGCATCAACGGCTCGTAATAGATTTTTTGTCACCTTCATTGATGATCACTCAAGAAAGGTATGATTGTTTTGTATGAAGCAAAAATTAGAGGTGTTTTCTATATTCAAAAGATTCAAAGTTGAAGTTGAAAAAGAAACATAAACGTCTATCAAAACCTTAAGGGCCGATGGTGGAGGAGAATACTTCTCCAAAGAATTTTCAGATTTTCTACAAGAGAATGGGATCAAAAGGAAGTTCACTTGTAGCTATACACCACAACAAAATGGAGTAGCTGAGAGGAAAAATAGGCAAATTGTTGAAATTGCAAGATGCATGCTCAATGAGATGAAGATACCATTGTACTATTGGGCTGAAGCTACCACAACCGCCATTTACTTGATGAATAGGTGCACAACATCGGGAATACATCACTTGACTCCAAAGGAGGTATATTCCGGTAAGAAACTTGATCTTACACACCTCAAAGTATTTGGATGTGTTTGCTTTGTTCACATTCCACATTAAGTTAGAACAAAGATGGAACCAAGGTCAGAAAAATGCATTTTCATCAGCTACTCAACGGGGCAAAAAGGATACAAGTGTTACAACCCTAGAACAAAGGAAGTAAGAGTCTCGCGAGATGTGGTCTTTGATGAACTAAGAACATGGTATGAAGATAAAGGAAAGGAAAAGATTCTTGAAGAAGATTGTGATGATTATGCAGGAACAAATCAAAGAGAAGTTCAACAATCAAGCACAAAGCTTTCAGGTCCTGAGGCATCTACATCAATGAAGAATGTTCAACATGGAGGGGGAGTCATTCTTTGTCTCCAAATTTAACTCATAGTAGAGCCGAAGAAGCAAGTGCTACTCCAAAAAGTGAGATAGATGCAAGTGAAGAACAATATGAAGAGGTAATCATTCCGAAGGTAAAGTTGAATAGGTTAAAGAAGCAACTTTCTAAAGGCAATGAAAGAAGATCTTCAAGGACAAGGTATCCAACTTAAAGGCTGATTTATGATACTTTCATGGCAAAACATATTGCATACATGATGCAAGTTATCATAGACAAAGAGCTTGAGACATATCAAGAAGCTTGCACACAAAAGGAATGGAAGCAAGCTATGAAAGAGGAGATCAAAGCTCTCAAAGATAATCACACATGAGAGATAGTGCCAAAGAAAGAAGGTATGAAGATTGTTCCAAACAAACGGGTGTTTAAAGTGAAGAGGAATGCTGATAGTTCACTAGCTAGATATGAAGCTAGATTAGTTGCCAAAGGATTCAAACAAACACAAGGCATATATTTTGATGAAGTTTTCAGCCTTGTTGCAAAGATGGGAACAATCAGAACATTAATAGTGATTGGTGCTTCAAGGAGATGGACATTATATCAACTCGACATCAAAAATGCTTTTCTCAATGGAGAACTACAAGAAGAGGTATACATGAGTCACGTTGATTTTGAAGATGAAAACCATCTAGACTTTGTTTGCAGGTTCAAAAAGTCACTTTATGGCTTAAAGCAAGCACCAAGAACATGGAATCAAAGATTGGTAGAATATCTAATTAAGTGTGGATACAACCCAAGTAGTGCATATCCTTCATTGTACATGAAGAAGGAAGAAAATAGAGAGGTATATATTTTGCATATATGTCGATGAACTCATCATAACAGGAAATGATGTTACAGGGATTAATGATATCAAAAGGAAGCTTGGTAAGGAGTTTAAAATTTCAGATCTTGGAGAGCTGAAATATTTTTTAGGAATTGAAGTTGTTTATGGAAAGAGTGGCATCTACTTGATGCAAAGGAAGTACTTGTTGGATGTTCTTTTCAGATTTGGATTGAGTGAATGCAAACCACTCACTCAACCCATGGACACAAATACAAAGATTTGCTCAAATGATGGAGAACTATTGGAAGATGTAACGACATACAAAAGCATTGTAGGATCATTAATCTATGCAAACATTACAAGACTTTATTTATCTTATGTTGTTGGTGTACTTTCTCAGTTTATGCAAGCCCCGGCAAGTGAACATTTAAATTCAGCTAAGAGAGTGTTGAGATACATAAAGCATACAATTAATCATGCTTTGTTTTACAAGTTTGATGGAGAGTTGCAGGTCAAAAGCTTTAGCGATGCTGATTGGGCAGGTTCAAAGGAAGATAGGAGATCAACATGAGGTTATGTGTTCATGATAGGAAGCAAACCTATCACATGGGGCTCAAAGAATACTATCGCACTTTCATCCATGGAGGATGAATATAGAGGATTAGCATTTGCCACATGTGAAGCAATATGGATTAAAAAGCTTTTGGCTGATCTTAAAGTGCAAGTTGGAACCATCCCTATATACAGTGATAACATGTCAAGTATTTACTTGGCAAGCAATCCTATGTTTCATGCAAGGAGCAAGCACATAGAGGTCCACTCCCATTATGTAAGGGAGAAGGTATTGAGCAAAGATGTGAAGATAAAGTTCATCAGAACCAGACAATAGGTTGCAGATATGTTTACAAAGTTCTTGGATGTTTCTAAACTCAAAGGTGGCAGACAACGAGGGGGGTGAATAATTTGGGGAGGAAGGAAGAGGACGGGCTGCCGAATGACATGGTGAGGAAGGAGGGCTAGGCGGCAGAGGCGCCTTTGAGGGAGAAAGAGGTAGAGGTAAGTTTTGGGAAAAGTTATTTTGTGTACTTTCACTATCTCAAATATCTCCTTCAAATCTTATATATTCTGTGAGGTATCAATCAAAGAGTGAAGTCGAGTTTTTTAGCATACCTATGTAGACAGGTAGTCTATTTTGGTTGGTTAAGTTTCCCAACCAAAACATATCCAAATTGCTTTATTTTTGGCTTCTTGGAAATCTCTTTGCATGTACTTTTTCTATCTCAAATATCTAATTCAAAGGATTTATATTCTGTGAGATATCTGTGAGAGAGTGAAGTCCAATTTTTTAGTATATTTGTGTGCTCAGGTCATCTATTTTGGTCAGTTGAGTTTCCTGACCAAATCTCATCCAAATTACTTGATTTTTAGTTTGTTGGAAAGTTATTTGTGTTTATCTTCTCGGTCCCAAACATTTTCCTCAAAGGATATATATTCAAGGAGTTATCAATCCGAGAGTGAAGTTCAGTTCTTCAACATACTTGTGTGGACAGGTAGTTGATGTTTATTAGTTGCATTTCCTAGTCAAAACTTGTCCAAATTAAGTTATTTTTATCTTGTGAAAGCTCTCTTTGTCCACTTTGATTGACTAAAGGCACAAGTCCATTTGACTTTTGTGTTGATACATTTAGGTAGTGATGTGTGTGAACACTCTAGGACCGCCGGGGCACTTTTTTCCCTCTTTAGGAGGTTTTTTTCCCCCGGCTTGTATATACGCCTATTGCCCTAATGGGCTACTGATCTTTGTACATTCTCTAGTAATACATTCAGTCTTGTGTGTTGTGCTCCAAGCTTCTTCTTCTTCCTTGTGCTGTTCGCGTGCTTCCGCAGACGTCTAACTCCAACAATTGGTATCAGAGCAGGTCGTCGCTTCATCTAGGGCACCGTCGACACTCCTCCGTTTACAGTCTCAGATTCGCACAAAATTTGGTGAGCATACTCAGGGTGTTTCCGAGATCCAAATAGCTTCACTGTGTGGTGCCGAAATCGCGATCTGAGCTCGTTTCGGCCTCTGAATGCACTATCGCAGCGCTTGTGCAGGCTATTTTGTCCTTTTGTGCCAAAGGTATATAGCAGTTTCTGTTCGCTAGTTTAAGCGTCTCAAAGTCTGCTACAGGTCTAGCGGAACTCGTCTGGGCAGTTCCGTTCAACTTTTTGAGATACAGTCAATTTTTTGCATCAAGGTATTTTAGTCACCGGCCATGGCTGAAAGCAGTGATGTATTCCGTATGTTGGCTGTTGAGGATAAGTTGGATGGTACCAACTACCCATTATGGGCTTATATGATGCGACATGTACTGGTTGCAAAAGGACTGTGGAACATTATGCAGGGTGTTGAAAGACGTCCTGTTACACCTACGACTATAGGTACTACAAATACAGGTGCTGGAGCTGATGAAGATGGTGTCGAAGATGATATTGTGCAGATTCCTGTTCGTGTTGTTGTTTTTGTTGCACCTACTACAGAGCAGATTCGTTGGGATGGCAGAGATGCCCAGGCACATGCATTGATAGCTTTGTCTCTCAAACGTGCCATTATTCCTCACATTCGCTCTTGCAGAACAGCAAAGGATGCTTGGGATACACTTACCACTTTGTACCAGGCTAGGAATGAGGCTCGTGTTGCTTACCTCCGAAAACAGTTGGAGAGTGAGCACATGAATGAAGGTGATTCTATGGACAATTTTCTTACAAAGGTCAAAGACCTGAAGGAACAATTGATTTCTGCTGATGAGGTTATACCAGATAGCTCACTTGTGCAGACCGTTCTGAATGGTCTTCCTGATTCATATCAGAGTTTTGCCTCTACTCTTCGGTTGATGATGAAAGGCAATCCGAATGCCTTGTCATTGGAGGAATTAGTCTCTGTTCTGTTGCAAGAAGATCAGTCCAGGCATAACAGGTCCATTATGTGTGTTGCAGATCAAGCTTTCCAGCTTGTACATAGTGATGTCTGTGGTCCTATGCAGACACCCTCTTTTGGAAATTACCTTTACTTCGTGACTTTCATTGATGATTTTTCCAGGCATGCATGGGTATATCCACTCAAAGCAAAGTCTGAAGTGTTCATGTGCTTCAAACAGTTTTTGGTTTTGGCTGAAAATCTGTTAGCATGTAAAATGGGCACCCTCCGTTCTGATCGAGGGGGGGAATATATGTCTTCAGATTTTAATGCATTTCTGGCTGAACGTGGGATAAAACACCAGTGTACAGTGCCGTATACACCTCAACAGAATGGAGTTGCTGAATGGAAGAACAGGTCTCTCATGGAGATGGCGAGGTGTATGGTCAAGAGTCAGGCTTTACCTCATAATTTCTGGCTTGAGGCTGTCATGTG
The DNA here is from genome assembly GCA_020310875.1 of Ceratopteris richardii. Lineage (NCBI taxonomy): Eukaryota > Viridiplantae > Streptophyta > Polypodiopsida > Polypodiales > Pteridaceae > Ceratopteris > Ceratopteris richardii. The sequence goes on from CM035440.1 coordinate 83,351,631, forward strand.
TGCAGCATATGTACTGAACAGGTGTCCCACTAAAGCACTGCAGTCTATCACTCCATATGAGGCTTGGCATGACCGCAAGCCATCTGTTTCTCATCTGCGTGTTTTTGGTTGTTTGGCATATGCATTAGTGCCTGAACAACATCGCAAAAAATTGGATGATAAAGCAGTTAAATGTATTTTTGTTGGATACAGTTCTGAAAGTAAAGGCTATCGCCTGTATCATCCACAGATTAAACGCATTCTGGTTAGCCGTGATGTTGTATTTGTGGAAGATGCTATTCAGCCATTGCTTTCATGTACTAAGGAGACATCTGTTAGCTCCAAAGACATGTATGATACTTTGATGCCTCTTTTTACAGGTGGACAGGCTAGTGTTGGTCCTAATGAGGCAACTTCTCAACCTTTGCAGGTTTCATATGATGATGCAAATCATTCCATTTCTGATGCAAATTTACATGATGCACTTGTTGATGAAAGAGCTGATATTGAGCAGGCAAAAACTATGCCAAAATGGCTGGTGCAGACTTTGCGTGATAGCAAATTAGATGCACCTTTGTCATATCGTACTCGTTCAGGCTCTCATAGTGCCTCCTTTGCATCAGATTGCTATGCTATGGCTGCATCTAGTCTCTGTGATGAGAATGAGCCTGTTTCTTTTGATGAAGCACAAAATTCAAAAAATTGGATGGCTGCTATGCAATCTGAATATGATGCTATAATGAAGAATGGTACATGGTCTTTATGTGACTTGCCTCCTGGCAAGAAGGCCATTGGCACTAAGTGGGTATACAAGCTGAAGCGTAAACCTGATGGTACAGTTGACAGGTATAAGGCTAGGCTTGTTGCAAAGGGTTATGCACAGGAAAGAGGCATTGATTTTGATGAGACCTTTGCACCTACATGCCGTATGACTACTGTTCGGAGCATTTGTGCACTTACAGCCCATCATGGTTGGAATGTACATCAGTTGGACATTAAAACAACATTTTTGAATGGTGACTTGCATGAAGAAGTGTATGTTTTTCAGCCCCGTGGCTTTGTGCAGAAAGGGCATGAAAACCAGGTTCGCAGGTTAAAGAAGGCATTATATGGTTTAGAGCAAGCACCACGTGCTTGGTATGAGAAGATACATGCCTATCTGATTGCACATGGTTTTGAGAACAGTCCAACTGAAAGCACCTTATATGTTAAACGTGCTAATGATGTGCTTCTGATCATTGTTGTCTATGTTGATGACATGCTGCTCACTGGTCCTATTGAGACACATATTGCTGATTTTAAGGCTGATTTGCATGCCTCATTTGAGATGTCTGATTTGGGGCATTTGCATCACTATTTGGGCATTCAGTTTATGCATTTGAGTCTTCATTGTGAAGAGAGATGGTGGATGCAATCCAAAGATGAGTAGGTGCCGCTACAACCAGCTTCACACCAGCCAACTGAGACTTCAGAGTTGATTATTAGACCCTTTGAGCTTCCTAAATCCACCAAAATATCAGCCAAGTACTTTGGAACATGTATCCCAAAAGTTTAAGTCAAGACAGACAAGTTGCGAAATGACTAGCTCCCAAAACTTGCTATTTTTGGACATACACCTGCTGGAAAAAATGAACAGTGCTCTCAACCTGGAAGGAATTAGAAAAATTCCTTTTGGGCATAGCAAATAGACTTAGCAAGCTTCCTATTCCAAGTTAAAACACTTCAAATGATGGACTGAGCACTGAGAACAAGTTTCATCAAGTTCTGGAACATTCCCACAATTCTCGGGGCTCTGCAGAGATAGACCAGTAAGCAGTAAAATGCAGATATCTCCAAAAGTATAACTCCAATGACCTTGAAAATTTATAGGTAGGAACTAGACAGTGAGAGCTATCCAACGCACTTTAAAACACTGAAAAATGTTCAGTAAAACTCGAGATATGACCTTCTGAAGTTACTGCTCTGAGTGAGTATAGCAGAGAACAAAACAGAGAGGTAGATGATAATAAATGTATAGATTCACATATGATTACAACCACATTGGCAATGAATCTTTGCACAATGGGAGTAGAATGATAGAGCTATGGAGTAAGCTCTTCAATCTCTACAAAATGACATGAAGTGGTCACGTACAAGGCTTGCTAATCGCCTCTTCCTTCTTGCTCCTTTTATAGCAATTCTTGGAGGGAGTTTTGAATTCGAATTCGAATGGCTCCACCTAAAAGTGATCCCCAAAGTTAGGAGAGATTCCCTCAGCTCAAAAATTCGTGATTTTGGTAGTTGGAGCCACGAATTTGCTTTTACATCATGGATGAGGTAAGCCATCCTTTTACTTTTTTCTTTTTCCATTTACAAGAGATAAAATGTACTCTTTTACAAGAGGTGTTCACATGACTACTCATGTGACTTACAAATGAGGATAATATCAAGCATATCAAGCATGTAGGCTTGGGCAAAATGCACCAACAGCTCCCCCTCAAGCCTAACATGCTTGGCCTCCAAATAAGTCTTCAATTGTCCTTGATTTCCTGCAAACCAATCATCAACTTGAATCTACTTAATTTCGTACCATCAAGAGCTTTCGTCAACATGTCTGCACATTGCATATCTGTAGAGACGTATGATAGTTGAATATCCTTGCTCATTAGCTTCTCCCTTACATAATGGTAGTGGACTTCAATATGCTTGGTTCTAGCATGGTATACCGGATTAGCTGCTAGATGTAGTGAGCTTATGTTGTCACCAAAAATGTGAGGTGTTGAAGAATGAAGTCCAAGATCTGTGTACAAAGATTTTAACCACATGATTTCTTGAGTTGCATTAGCCAAACCTCTATATTCAGCTTCAGTAGAAGATAATGCCACGGTTGGTTGCTTCTTCGATGACCAAGAAATGATTTTTGAACCTGCAAATGATATATACCCTGATGTGCTTCTTCTATCATCTTTAGATCCGGCCCAATCTGCGTCTGAGTAGACCTTTAGCTCAATATCTGAAGTATATGAATAGAACAAACCTTCATTCATGGTCCCCTTTAGGTACTTGAGGACTCGCTTGGCCGCTTCCATATGTGGTCTTCTCGGCTTATGCATAAACTGACTCAATATGCTAACACTATAGCATATATCCACCCTTGTGAGTGTTGCATAGTTCAAACTTCCAACCAAGCTTTGATAGCTTGTGATGTCTTCAATTGGCTCTCCTTCATAAGCACTAAGCTTATGATTTTGCTCCATAGGTGTACCTGCACACTTGGTATTTTCCATCTTGAACTTGACGAGCATGTCATGGACATACTTCCTTTGTGTGATGTATATACCTGAATCTGTGTAGATCAACTCCAATCCAAGAAAATAAGTGAGTGGTCCGAGGTCACTTATTTTGAACTCCTCCTTCACTTGAATCTTTACCTGTTTGATTCCTTCAAGATCATTGCCTGTGATAATAATATCATCAACATACACACATAAATAGATCACTTCAGATCCATTCCTCTTTATGAACAAAGAGGTATCCGCCTTGCTAGCTTTGAATCCTTGGTCCTGCAAATAAGTAACCAATCTGAAATTCCAAGCTCTTGGAGCTTGCTTCAATCCATACAAAGCTTTCTTTAGTTTGCATACATAGTTAGGATGATGTGCATCCTCATATCCAGGAGGTTGTGCCATATACACTTTCTCAGAAATCCATCCATTCAAGAAGGCATTCTTTACATCAAGTTGATAAAGATTCCAATTTCTAGATGCAGCAAGACTTATGAGAACCCTAATTGTAGGCATTTTTGCAACAGGAGAGAAAGTCTCCTCATAATCAATACCATGGGTTTGAGCAAACCCTTTAGCAACTAACCTTGCTTTGTGTCTATTTATACTTCCATCTGGATTCCTCTTGATTTTGTATATCCATCGAGATCCGATTATCTTCATAGATGGCTTGTTAGGTACAAGCTCCCAAGTGTCATTCTCCTTCAAGGCTTCCATTTCTTCATCCATTGCATCTCTCCAAGCTTTCTTGCTTTGTGCTTCTTCGAATGTGGTAGGTTCTTCATTGGTTGAATCCTTTGCAATGTAGATTGAGTGCTTGGTGACCAAAGAAGTATCATAACCAAACCTCTCTGGTTTCTTCTTCTCCCTCGAAGACCTTCTAAGTGGTTGATGTGAGCTCTCGGGTCCATATGTAGCATCCTGCATCTTTGCTTTACCTTTGTTCTTCCATAGCTTTAGTCTTTCCAAGTCTTCTAGGTCAATCTCCGAATCACTTTCTTCAATCTGCTTTGGCTCCTTTGGTTGAAGTGATGGAAAATCTTCATCCAAGTCATATGGCAGCTTCACTTTCCTGTCATCATCAAACCATGATTTGTTTTCATCAAAAATTACATCTCTACTCACAGAAAATCCTTTATTGGTTGGATTGTACAATCTATATCCTTTTTGGTTTTGATCATAACCAATGAATACACACTTCTCTGCCTTGGGATCCAATTTCCCTCTTACTTGAGAAGGAATGTGAGCATAGGCTAAGCATCCAAAGATTTTACAATGCTCTAGACTAGGTCTTCTTCCATTCCACACTTCATATGGAGTGGTTCCATCTAGTGACTTAGATGGAAGTCTATTTATGAGATATGTGGCTGTCGACACAGCCTCTGCCCATAGGTAGTTCGGCAATCCCTTTTCGTTGAGCATGGACCTTGCAGCTTCGACGATAGCTCTATTCCTCCTCTCTGCTACACCATTGAGTTCAGGTGTATACCTTGTAGTGACTTCCCTTTTAATGCCTCTTTCATGCAAGAAGGCATCAAATTCAGAAGAGAAGTATTCTCCTCCACCATCTGATCTGAGTCGTTTCAAAGTCCTACCTGTTTGGTTTTCAACAAGAGCAATATACTTCTTAAAGCAATTAAACACTTCATCCTTGTGCTTCATGAAAAACAGAATGGTCCACCTGCTACAATCATCTATGAAAGACACATAATATCTTGAGCCTGATATAGATGGCTCCTTACTTGGACCCCACACATCCGTGTGCACTAGATCCAAAGGATTTTGATACATATATCCTTTCTTATTGAAAGGTTGTCTATGAGCCTTGCCGAGTTGACAAGCTTCACACTTATAAATCATGTGTTGCCTTGTGATATTAGGCAAACCAAGTACACTTTGGTCCCTGCAAATCTGTTTGAGTGTCCTCTCACCAATGTGAGCAAGCCTTTTGTGCCATATCTCCAACTCTGTTAGAGTTTGAGATCCATAGCTAAACAAAGCTATGTTCTTTGTATCTTCCACTTCAAAAGTGAAAAGCCTTCCTGTCTTTTCTCCTTTGGCAATCCTTCGAAAGCCTTGCCTTGGGTCTTCAACATATGCTCCAAATCGATTGAATCTAACCTGCAATCCTTTTTCAACAATCTGTCCAACACTTATTAAATTTTTGGTAATTGTAGGGACATACAAGACTTTGCTTAAGAGGTTCATATTCCCATCTGATGTCTTCACATTACCTATCTTCTCCACTGAGTGCTTTGTGTCATCTCCTGTCTGCACTTCATGCTTGTTATGAGGATCTTCCAAATCAGAAAGTAAAGCCACATTTCCTGCTACATGGTTCGAGCATCCCGAATCAATGTAAAATATGTGATCATCATCCTTACCCTTCTTTGTTGATAGATTCATAATCAATAATGAATCTTCTTGACTTTGGTCCTCTGCATAGTTATTGTAATCTCTTCTTCCTCTATGGCCACTTTGATAGTTGTTGTTGTTGTTGTAATTGTTGTTGTAGTAGTTGTTGTTGTTGTAGCCTCCATTGTACCTACCTCTATTTGATCCATAGCCACCTCTATTGAATCCTCTTCCTCTTGAGTTCCTTGGATTCCTGAAACATTCTTCAGTAGTATGGTTAGATAAGCCACATATGTTGCAAGGTTGAGATGATTGGAATCTCCCCCTGCCTTGCTTTCCACCTCTGCCTCTTCCTCTAGCTCTTCCTCTACCTGCAAAGTTTGCTTGGAAAGAGCTTCCTTCATCTTCATTCTTCCTATTCTTTGACTTGTCCTTGACCTTAGCTTTATCAGAATATAAGGCAGAAGTTTGATTACCTCTTGAGGACTCACCACCTTTGCTAATCTTTGCTTCATGAGTGAAGAGTTGGCCCATGAGTGTGTTGAGGTCGGGTACATGCATATCCATGTATAAATCCATGGCTGTTGTGAATGACTCCCACTTGTCGTCTGCTTTGATTCCATTCATGATTTGTCTTATGATTTGCTCCTCTTCAATTACCTCTCCAATGCTTCCAAGTTGGTCGGAAATCTCCTTCATCTTTGTGACATAATCAGTCACATTTTGCTTCGGGCTTTTCTTCATTGTTGTGAACTCCATCCACAATTGGTTCTTCCTTGCTCGAGTGTTGGAAGAGAAGAAAGAAGCAAGTGCATTCCAGGTTTCTCTTGATGTCTTGCATCCCTTGACATGAGGTAAAAGAAAATCAGAGATTGAGTTTAGAATATAAGACCTTGCAAGTGCATCCTTCGAACACCAATTCGAAAGTCCTTCCACTTCTTCATGTGATGGTTGCCCTTTGTTCCTCATGGTTGGCATTGCTTCATCTCCGGATATGAATCCATATAGATTCCTCCCTTGAAGGTAAGCCTCCATCCTTAGAGACCATGCCGGGTAGTTATTTCGATCCAATTTGTCAATTGTTGATGGAAATCCATCTCCCATGTTGCTTGACTATGCTCTGATACCACTGTGAAGAGAGATGGTGGATGCAATCCAAAGATGAGTAGGTGCCGCTACAACCAGCTTCACACCAGCCAACTGAGACTTCAGAGTTGATTATTAGACCCTTTGAGCTTCCTAAATCCACCAAAATATCAGCCAAGTACTTTGGAACATGTATCCCAAAAGTTTAAGTCAAGACAGACAAGTTGCGAAATGACTAGCTCCCAAAACTTGCTATTTTTGGACATACACCTGCTGGAAAAAATGAACAGTGCTCTCAACCTGGAAGGAATTAGAAAAATTCCTTTTGGGCATAGCAAATAGACTTAGCAAGCTTCCTATTCCAAGTTAAAACACTTCAAATGATGGACTGAGCACTGAGAACAAGTTTCATCAAGTTCTGGAACATTCCCACAATTCTCGGGGCTCTGCAGAGATAGACCAGTAAGCAGTAAAATGCAGATATCTCCAAAAGTATAACTCCAATGACCTTGAAAATTTATAGGTAGAAACTAGACAGTGAGAGCTATCCAACGCACTTTAAAACACTGAAAAATGTTCAGTAAAACTCGAGATATGACCTTCTGAAGTTACTGCTCTGAGTGAGTATAGCAGAGAACAAAACAGAGAGGTAGATGATAATAAATGTATAGATTCACATATGATTACAACCACATTGGCAATGAATCTTTGCACAATGGGAGTAGAATGATAGAGCTATGGAGTAAGCTCTTCAATCTCTACAAAATGACATGAAGTGGTCACGTACAAGGCTTGCTAATCGCCTCTTCCTTCTTGCTCCTTTTATAGCAATTCTTGGAGGGAGTTTTGAATTCGAATTCGAATGGCTCCACCTAAAAGTGATCCCCAAAGTTAGGAGAGATTCCCTCAGCTCAAAAATTCGTGATTTTGGTAGTTGGAGCCACGAATTTGCTTTTACATCATGGATGAGGTAAGCCATCCTTTTACTTTTTTCTTTTTCCATTTACAAGAGATAAAATGTACTCTTTTACAAGAGGTGTTCACATGACTACTCATGTGACTTACAAATGAGGATAATATCAAGCATATCAAGCATGTAGGCTTGGGCAAAATGCACCAACATTCATGATGCTGGAGATGCATTTGATGCTATTCTCTATCAGCAGGCTGTTGGATGCTTGATTTACTTATGCATTACTCGGCCAGATATTCAGTTTGTTGTCTCACAGATGAGCAGGTTTATGCATTGCCCAGGAGTCACGCATTGGAAAGCGGTTAAGCGCATCTTTCGCTACTTGAGTGGTACTCGGCTACTTGGGTTGTTTTATCCCAAGGGGGGATCACTACCGCCAGATTTGCATGCTTTTTCTGACTCAGATTGGGTTGGTTGCTATGACACTCGTGTGTCCACCAGTGGTTTTTGCTTCATGCTTGGTAGCTCATGTATATCTTGGTTGATCACTACTGCCAGATTTGCATGCTTTTTCTGACTCAGATTGGGTTGGTTGCTATGACACTCGTGTGTCCACCAGTGGTTTTGCTTCATGCTTGGTAGCTCATGTATATCTTCTTCTTCCTTGTGTTGTTCGCGTGCTTCCGCAGACGTCTAACTCCAACATTTTGTATTGAGAGCAGCAAGCTATCTAAGGTGCAACTATTTGTCCAAGTGTTGTACATACAAGGGTTCACTACATATTTTCGTTGTGTATAGGAGAACTCATTCTCCACATGCAACACACATAATTGACTTGTTCTACCAAGATTGATATTTCTACAACGAAATAGATACTAAATCCTCAAAGATTAAGGCATTTGGATTGCCTTTCATCACAAACCAAAGAGTAGAAGAAAAACTTTATAAGAATATGAGAGACTATTAAGAACATTATGCACAAGTGAAATATCTAGAAATATTCCATCAACAAAAATCAACTAATCTTTCAAATCTTTGATCTTTGTGAAAAATTTGTCCATGGATTCACCTGCATTCATATGCTCACTCTCTGATTGTTTTTGGAGGTAAGGAACACAAGCCTCATCTCTTGCATTCAATAATGTTGTAAAAGTATCCAAGCATCTTTTGTTGTCTTGCTGAAGCAAATTTGAAGAATAATGACATGTTTGACACACAAAACTATCAATGCATGTGCATGTGAATCTCTACCATCCTAACAAAGTTGCTCTATAGTATGTGCAACAAGAACTGCAACACGACCCAAGAAATTGAAGATCATCATCTTCAACACCATTTGCATCATCTTCAATCACTATATTTGCAGGTGTAGTAAGACATTTTTCAATACCTTGCATAATACTCCACACAAATCTCTAGCATTAATATAGCGTGTTTGAAGGCCAAAACAAGCTCAAATTAAAATTTTGATGCCACAATGTGAAGACATTTGAACTACTTATCACGTCCAATAAGCTCACCAATTTTTGTGCAATTCTGAGGCTATGACCAAAGGGGTGTTATCGACACCCTAGAGAAAGTGGCAACCTACTCTGATACCAATCGTTGGAGTTTGAAATCTGTGAAAGACAAATGGTCCTACGTGTGTTGACACACATCAATACCAAAATGTATCAATATAAGAGAAAGGAATAGGTCATCAATATTGCTTCTTTTGAAATCTTTGAATGAACAAAGAAACATGTCACCACCATGCAACGATACCATGGGCTACGAATTTTTCTTGCAAAAGACATGAAAAGAGCACAATCATACATTCCCACTATCTTAAGGGAGTACTTGTGGAGAACTTTTCAAGATCACCCATTACACATAAATCAACAAATGGGTATCTTCAACACATAGGGCAGATTCTCTCTCAAACATGTGCCCATTACCCAAATCTACTATCCGTTGTGACAATGTACACATATTAGATCCGAAGGCACAAATCTTGCAAAAGGCTTTCTCTCTCTTAGGACACACACACACACACACACTTTGATGCATATGCTGGACCAAGGATTTCTCTTTTTTTAGAGTACAAGAAATTTGAAATGTCGAGTGAGTGGGACTTGAACCCAGACACTCTGCCCCACAACGTTCAATGCATTCCGTTACACCACACTCATTTGGACAAGGAAATTATTTCTTCAAAAATACACAAGTGCAAAACTTCATCAACTCAATTGTATTTTAAAAAATACATAGGTGGAAGAATGAATTTTCAATGGTTATTTCCTTTTCTTCTTGATTTATGGATGTGCAGACAATAATACATACCTCTATGCGAATGTTTAGGCACTACAAATGCAAATCTACATGCTCTAAGCTATCCTGAATTACAAAAAATGTCTAAATATACTATGCTACAACTACATAGACTATGAAGGTGAAGAAAAACATAAAAGAAATTCTAATTTTTTTAAGGATTTTCTTCACTAAATCTCCTTAAAAACCTACCTATAAGCATGTAATTATGAGCAAATAACAGTCTTTTCCAAGTCACATAAACAACAAAAACAATGAGAATAAGGAGCATGCACCTCTCACAAAGAACAAACCATCAGATGTAGTTACCGACAAGCCCAATCCTCAACAACAATGTGCTGAAATGTAGATTGCCTCAAGTTCTCACAAACTCGGATTGGCATAAAGTGTAGCATCTACAACCCATAATGTCAATTCAGGATGACGATTGGTGGTATGAAGACCTCCATGCCGATAACATGCCACTCAAGGAAGATACACACATACATACACCCATACAACCACACACACATTCAAACCTCTCTCATGAGCAAGAAGACACGAGCTCCAAGAAACTCAATTCCATTTACAAGACTAGAGAAGAATACAAGAGATAACCCTAAAAGATGAGAGCCCATTGCCAAATTTTTTAAAGTTTTGGCCTTTTCTCATGCTCTTGGGCCTTCCCTAACTTGAAAATAACCTTAAACCTTCATTTGAACTCCTATTTGAGATCCAAAAAATTTGAAAAAATTATAGTAGCTTTGGCCAGCACTCGAGAGGCTCAAGGACTCTTCCCTTTAAAAAAGTGGAGTATTTTTTCAAATATTTGGCTTTGGATATATTCTAACAAAGGTGTTTCTATGTGACTTTGGGACATAACTTGAAAATTTTGATCTTCCTTTGACTCCATCCTTATCCTTGGGTTTTGTGATGCTTCTTCCATGCTTCCTTTGCATAACTCTTTCTGTCTTCTTGTTGCGATCTTCATTTATATCCACTTTTGTGGGTTACTTTTGCAGCAAGGAGATATTGAAGATGTAGGAATTATTATTGTTATCAACATGTGCTATAATATTGTTACGATAACATAAAAGCAATCAATAGAAAAAACAATATTTAGAATTTTCAATTATTTTGGTCTACACCTATGTGTGATCCATATAAAAGTAATCTATGCTCTTTTTTGCAAAATAAAGTTCAAGCTCTCATCTTTTTAAATTGAATGACTTAAATGATGTATAACATAAATTTTTATGCAAAAATTATATTTTGAAATCTATTTTCTATGACTCCAAAACATGATTTAGTACTACATATTAATAAGAACAATAATTTTTCAATATTCTTTTGCATCTATTATTTTTTTTGAAATGGGAGATATGATTTTTGCTTGTCATAAGATATCTCATGTTAACTTAGAATGTTCTCAGGCCTTTGGTATGTGAATCCTTTATAAAGATAATTTTCGAATTTAAAAACCAGTTATATGTGAAATGGCTTGTTATTCTCACATTTCATGTAAGTTTGCATGGTACATAAGTAGTAAACCTAGATTTATGTATATTTTTCAATACTAAAACGCTTTTCAACAGTTTTGAGAATTTTATGATCTGATTATAATACATTTAGTGTTCGAATATCACGAAAAAAATTCATCATGTATAATAAAAAAATCCATGAAAATGATTTAAAAAATGCTTCTTTGAAGCATGAAAATTCTAGAAAATTATCCATGATAATAGATATGGTTATATTTCCATGCTTATTTATATTATGCTACAATATATCATATAATAATGTAAAAAAATTAAGTTGTATATGAAATTAAATATTTCTTTTTACATGAAAGTTCCATCACTTTCACTTCAGAATCCAAAACGTTTTACCACTACACCACCCTTGAGCAAGGAAAAAAAAAATTTTTAATTCTTATTTCATCATGAAAATTAAACACTAAAGTGTCTCGTTTGTATATTCCACATCATATTTGTCGTAAAAAAAAAGACTGCGAATACAAATAGTAAATGGACTTCTCCATGTGAGTGAAGTGAAATGATAACATGGCGTTCGTCCTGGAATGGTGAAAGCATGATGCTGTCAACTCACTCGACGTCCTCGCTTCCGCCTTCTCCTCATCTACTTCCATCATGCAAAGCTGTAGCGGGCTTAAGGATCACCATTATTCAACAGAGGATTTTCCCTTCATTTGGACGTGCGAAAGACCTTTCCGTCTTTGCTCATGCGGGTATCAGCAACGCGTATTTAAAGCTTGAAGGCAGCCAGGCGGCTACCATAAGAGATATATGCAAGAGCAAAGTTCCAGAAGAGTTCTTGCTAAGGTGTGAGAGAGAGAGAGAGAGAGAGAGAGAGAGAGAGAGAGAGAGAGAGAGAGAGAGAGAGAGAGAGAGAGAGAGAGAGAGAGATCATGGACCGCCCAAATGTCCAAGGTCTGAAAGGGAACCCAAGGCAAAGATTGACATCCGGGTGCACTACTACCCCTTATAGTTACACACCATTCGGCTCCGTAGGGAAAACCTTCCGCACTGATTGAAATGGTTTGGATAGAAAAATAGGGGCTTTGACATCCTCTTCTGGTTTGAAGAGCTTGTTGCCCTCAACAAGCGGATTCGAACTTACAAAATTTTGGGTTGATACAATTTAGTATGATACAAAATTTTGGGGAATATTACAATGGGCTAAAGGGCCAAAGTTTGCCTAAGGTGTGCGATAAAATTTGTGAATATAGGGATGGTCTGGACCGAATGTGTTGGCTGGGATCCAATCCACATCCATGAGGGGGTGACCGCCCCATTTGATGAGGAACTCGGGACCTTGACATCCGTGACTCTCTCGTAGAATGGCCTTTGATTCGAACTGATTCTCGCGATCTTGCAGGCACTTGAACTTCACATCCATACTTGGTATTTGCTTGAACCGCATCAGCAAGTTCACATGGAATGTTGTGAAATCGGACGTTGTCGAGAAAGTCTAGCCGATAGGTGATTGGGTTGATCTGCATCACCACTTTGTACGGACCGTAGTATCGATGGTCGAACTTGCGTGTGAAATTGCGAGGAAGTATGATGTTGCGTGAACTTACAAGAACTAAGTCCTTGGCCTTGAAAACTTCTTCAAGTCTTTGTTTTTGGTTTGCATACTTGGCCATTTGCTCTTTGCTTCTTTATAGGTTTGACTTTGCCTCTTCTACCCAAAAATTCCACCTTCATGGAAAACTCGCATTTGCTTGGCTTGGCAAAGAGTCGTCGTTCGCAGAGATGTTGGAGGACTGTCTGGACGTGTTCGTAATGCTCTTCTAGTGTGCGGCTATAGATGAGCATATCATTGATGTAGATGATGAAAAAAAGATCTAGCATGTCTTGAAAGCCATCATTCATCTCTCGACAGAAGGTCGCGGGGCGCCCGTTGGACCGAATGGCATAATTAGCCATTCATAGCTTCCATAGTGCGTTCGAAATGCTGTCTTTTTGATGTGCTCTTTAGCCACCTTGATCTGCTGGTATCCCAAACGGAGGCCTACGTGTGTGAATTATTTGGCTTTCCCAAGGCGATCTAGAAGCTCCTCCATGAGCGGGACGGGGTACTTACTCTTGATCGTATTTTTGTTGTGGGCTCGATAATCGATGCATAAGTGCAATGAGCCATCTTTCTTCTTCACAAAGAGAATGGGTGCCCCATAAGGTGAGTTGCTCGGCCGAATGTACCGTTGTGCCTCTAGTTCATGTAGTTGTTGCTTTAGCTCTTTTAAGTCGGTTTCGTTCATCTTGTACCGGGCTCGTGATGGGGCTGGTTGGTTTGGCAAAGTATCTATCCGATGTTGGACATTGCGTAAGGGTGGAAGCTCGGGTGGGAGCGTATTTGTGAGTATGTCCACATCTTCGTCAAGGAGGAAGTGGAAGCTTGGATTGCCGATTTTCAATTCCTCGATCTTCATGAAGTTCATAGTACCCAGAAACGGTTCAATCGTTTCTGGGCCCAATTTTTCCAAATTTTTTAAAAAATGTTTTTTGCCTCCTTTGCTTATGCTGACCTGCGTTTCCGACTGCGCCACCCTCAAGGCTAACTCCCATATGAGAGAGAGAGAGAGAGAGAGAGAGAGAGAGAGAGAGAGAGAGAGAGAGAGAGAGAGAGAGAGAGAGAGAGAGAGAGAGAGAGAGAGAGAGAGAGAGAGAGAGAGAGAGAGAGCCTTCTATCAATATGAGCCTTGGCCCTTGAGAACGACCAAAACTCAGCCTTCAGGTATGTGAGTTTAACCCCCTGTTATATTTTTGATTTCTTTGATTTTTTATGAACCATATCATGTGCATATGTGTTTTGTAATATATTAATCTCATTATGTATTATATATCATACACATTGTACTGTTATGTAATATGTATTATGTATCAATTACATATATTTCATTATTGTAATTAATGTATGATGTGTCTATTTAAAATTACAATTTACTATTTAAGTGATAAGTAGGATATGTGTATTTAGTATTTACTATTGTGACTTGTGTATGTACTATTAATGCATGAATGTATGACATATGTGTATGTATACACTATATACTATATATAATATAGTATTATGTATATACTAATGATTATAAATGTATAAGTGCATGTGTGTGCATTTTGTGTGTATGGAGCAAGCAATTGTCATTGTAAGTAAATTTATGTAGTAAATTAATAATGCATGAAATTTGAATGTTCAATGCATGAATGTATGAGTGTATGAGCATTGAGTGTGTGCAATGTGTATGTATGTATGTATGTATGTATGTATGTATGTATGTATGTATGTATGTATGCATGCATGCATATGTATATATATGTATGTGTATGTGTATGTGTATGTGTATGTGTATGTGTATGTGTATGTGTGTGTGTGTATGTGCATGTGCATGTGCATGTGCATGTGCATGTGCATGTGCATGTGCATGTGCATGTGCATGTGCATGTGCATGTGCATGTGCATGTGCATGTGCATGTGCATGTGCATGTGCATGTGCATGTGCATGTGCATGTGCATGTGCATGTGCATGTGCATGTGCATGTGCATGTGCATGTGCATGTGCATGTGCATGTGCATGTGCATGTGCATGTGCATGTGCATGTGCATGTGCATGTGCATGTGCATGTCTCTCTCTCTCTCTATATATATATTCATATTTTTACCGTTTCTTTCCGTTTCCAAATTTTGGAAACTCCGAAACTCCGTTTCCAACCGGTCCGAACCGACCGTTTCCAACCGTGCTGGGCACTATGATGAAGTTGTGTGTAGCTCCCGTGTCGAGCTGACTGAAATCTTTTCCCCTCGGATCTTCGACATGATGAAGACTTGGTGTACCACAGGTAAGGAAACTGGGTTGCATTGAGCCCTCAGTTCGGCGGACTTTTCTCTTGATGATGTGGAGGAATCCGAGTCTCCACTGTAAACCTTTGTGATCCTTGGTCGGGAAGTGGCACTTCCTCACTCGACTATCCCCTTGTTGAGTGAACTCTCGTGTCCTTTTGGCGTTTCCAGCATTTCTCTGTAAGGTGGTTGCCTTGGAAGTGGAGGAAGGTCAATCGCTGATCAAGACGAGCCTGGTTAGATCTGTTTAAGGAGCTTGAACGTGTTTTCGGTGGTGCAGGGAAGGCACATAGACTTTGGCCATGTTGATTCTCACTCGATTTTTGTTGAGGCTGACTTTGGTTGGTTGAAGTGTTAGTTTCTCTTTTGTTCGATTGATCTTGGTCAGTGGGCTTTGCCTTTCGGTTGGAGCATGCATCGTTTAGCCGTTCGGCAATGTGCGCGGCTTCCTCCGACGTCTAGGGGTTTTGTTTCTCGACTTCTTTGTGGTAGTATGGGAGCATCCGTAGACGAATCCGTGTAAACGATCCACATCTAACAGGTATGAGATTCGGAGCATTAGCTTGTAGTATTGAGAGACATAGGGTCCGATGAGCTTGTCTCGGCGAAGGTTCTTCCACTCATCCCGTGATTGGAAGGCCTCATTACAAGGTACAAAGTAGTTGGTGAGGGCATTCTTGAACTGATCCCAGGTGGTCCATGCTTGCTTCTTGTACTCCATGTACCATGCCGCTGCTCCGTCTTGAAAAATTGGCCAGCGATACGCACCTAGGTATTGCGGCCAACCCGGAGGATTTGGAGATAGTTCTCTATTACGTTGATCCATCTGTTGATGACGATAGGGTTGCGACCGCCTTTGTATTTGTCAGGAGGGTTCAGTTTGAAGAGGCCAAAGGAGTTTGGGTCGTCGATGTCATCTGGTTGTAACCGAGAGAGAGAGAGAGAGAGAGAGAGAGAGAGAGAGAGAGAGAGAGAGAGAGAGAGAGAGAGAGAGAGAGAGAGAGAGAGAGAGAGAGAGAGAGAGAGAGAGAGAGAGAGAGAGAGAGAGAGAGAGAGAGAGAGAGAGAGAGAGAGAGAGAGAGAGAGAGAGAGAGAGCACCTTTCAACATAAATTGGCTGAATAAATCCTCATCATGCCATTTTGCATCTTTGCATTCTACACATCTCTTTATACATATCGAGACGTTGCCTATTTCAGAGCCTTTACATCTGGTATTTGGAGTCATCTGAGTTTGTCTCCACATCATTTGATGATGAAAATATTTTTTTTAGTGCTCCACCTGAGGTGTGTGAATATGACATTTTTTGTCTTCTTGATTGATGCACTTTCTCATTTAACATGGTGTGACCTCGGGCTTATTATTAGCATTACAAGGTAGCAATCTATTCTGCCTCTTTGTGTATATGAGTGAATTAGTACTCCAATTCCTCTCACATGGAGAAGCACATGATCCTTGAGATAAAACTCTAATGGCACGGGATTTCAATTTAGGTGTGCAACCCCCAAACATCTCCCACCACTTTACACCTTCTTGCATTCTTCTAGGATCATTTTTGTACTTGTCATAATCTTCCATCAAGTCACCCATCAATTGCACATCTCCATGACAATACTTCTCCCAAAATTTTATCCATCCTTCACGCACCTCAAGATCACTTTCTTGATTCTTATCTTTCCATATGGAATGCAACATAAATCCCGGTGCATGCAATGGTGTATGCCTCATGTCCCATCTATCAATGCATAAAATCTTGATTTTATTCAATTTTGATTCATCAACATGATCCATGCTTAGCAATTTCTCAACCGTACGATCCGTAAGCTCATATATAAGCCCCATGGTTGCACTGTCCCTATCACATAAACTGAGAATCTTCAAAATTCTCAATAAGCTTTGCATATGTCAAAATGCATTAGAAAACTCAATATTATACACCTCAGTGCATAAGGCTGACTATGAGCATTTTAGTTTCAGAAATTTATCATCCACAAGTAATTTTCTGAGTCCTTGTAAGCATCTATCATCCAAAAGATTCTCTAACATGATATATTAGTATGCAAAACGTGTAGGGGCAAGTTTTATCAAGTCCCTTGAGCTAAGGGATCTAAAAAGTGCTAAAACTTTCTCCTTTCTTGTCACGAATTTCGTAGTCTTGCATGCACTTTCAATTACCTTAGACACCCACTCCGATTTGCCAATGCCTTTAAAAAGAAGGTCTAGACAATGGCATGCGCACCTTGTAAAAATTATGTGTGGCTATTTTTTTTTCAACCATTTCTCCTTCCCTTACACAATTGGATGCATTGTCCATGCAAACTTGTTCTACATTTTTAGGACCAACTTCAATAATGATCTCCTTCAAATGTTTGAAAATAAATTTTCCAGATTTTCGATGACATGATGTATCAATAGATTTCAAAAATATAGTCCCATGAATAGAGGAAGCAAGAAAGTTGATGATAGGTTTATGACTAGTATCAAACCATCCATCAAAAACAATTGTGCATCCATATTTTCTCTCCTTTTCTTTTATGATATTGAGATCATTTGCAATGACTTGGGATCTCATCATTCAATTCAGTTTTTCTCAATGCATAGTAAGGAGTAGTAGTAAAAGTAGGACTAGCGTGTCTAATAGTTGCAATCATTTCCTTGAAATAAGGGTTTCTCACTTTCCAAAAAGGTATATCTTCAGCATAAAAGAAGCGATGAAGAGCAATTTTGGCTTTTTTGCAAGCTTCCACATTCCATGATTTAGATAAAGCTTGTTGGCTTAGCTTCCTTTTCTTGGAAGAAGAGGGGTAAGCATTCTTGCTAGCTTGTCCACTTTCCTCTAAATCCACACGTCCATGCACATTTTGTGTATCATTTGGTGCATGATCAATGCTACATCATCCACAATGTCATCTACATTTGGCACATTAGAATTGCCTACATCAACATGTCCAATTGACCTCTTCACTTTTTCCTTCACATTATTGGGGACTTTACCACAAGGTGATACACCATAGCCTGGCAATCCCAAAATATGAGCTCGGATACATGAAGGGCCTCCATCAAATTTATGCAAGCAATACTTGCATTGACAAGTAAATTGCCCTTTCCCCAAAGTCTTCACTTGGATAACATGCTCCCTCTCTTGACTTTTGGTTTAACCCATTGCTTTTCAAAATACAACAAAAATCAAGAATTAGAATGCATAATGTTTAAACTATATAATATAATCACTTGTATCATGTGGCTGCACATGTAGGATGTATGTGGCTTCACATGTATGTGGATTGTATCGTGTGGCTTCAAACTTGTATGTTTAAACTTTAAACTTTATACTATGTTCACTTGTATCATGTGGTATGTTCACTTGTATCATGTGGCTGCACATACATGTGGCCACTGGCTGCACATGTAGGATACATCATGCTACAATGTGAGGCATGCCCCTCGAGCCACAATGCATACATGAGCATCCTGACTCTCGAGTGTATGTGTATAAGGCTTAAGCAATGAGCATAGATGATAATAGCATACTTTGAGGTTGATTGCGTTCGAAATTGCTTTCAGAAACTAATCGTGGGTGTTCAAATAATGTTTAGAACTTTTAAGGAAGTGATAAAAATGGTATAGATCCATGGTAACTTTCCTCCCAACATCGTTGATCAGCAAATCAATGCAATGGGCATCACATGCCCAGTGTCCACACAATAGAGAGGAATTCTTCTTCCAAAAGTTTGCCCATAGCCACACAATTACTTCCATTATTTGTGATCACTTGAATTACTTTTTCCACACCAATGTCCATGATAGCTTGATGGATATGGTCATAGATGAACCTACCTATTTACATATAAAACAAAATGAATCATTAATCAATTGATAATTTATCTTGATGGATTGATGATTTATCATTGCATTCATTATTCCATAAGTGTTGAATTTCAATGCATTATGTAATATGCACATGCCATAAATTACAATTTACAATGCATTGCGTAATATGTATTATGCACATGGCACGTGTCACATGATACATCATACATGTGAGTCGTGACATTGCAATGTGCATTCTCATTTATATAATATCATGCATACTGCGTGTGTCACGTCAGATGTGTGTGTTTAAATTTTATGTTATAACTTACATGTATTATGTGATATTACATTATGCATGTAAGTTGTAACATAATGATAAACACACACGTATTGTGAAGGACATTACATAAATGAGAATGAACATTGCAATGTCATGACTCACACACATGTATGATTGTATCATGTGACATGTGCATAATGCATATTACCAAAGTCACCAAGGGACTATGGGGATGGGTCTCGGGAACGATGGTGTCTCCGGGACGAGAATGGAGCCTAAGGTGTCTTGGGGACTCGTCTCCGGAATGGCACTAGAAAAATGCTGATTGTTTTTAAAAATATCAAATGGAAGTAATGTACAATGAATGTGGTTACATATGGAATGACCAATAACAACAAAACTGTAAAAAGTGTTTTCAAGATATACGAAGCATGTTGAAATTTGAACATTTAGAGTTGCCAAATATATTTATCTTAAAAAGAAGGATCCTACATCATCATTATCATCATATAAACATATCATATACATAAAAAGAACTAAGACTCAACTTTCAAGAGCCAATGATCATGTGACATGTGTGATATCGCATTATCGTATGAGCAAAAAGATGTTACATCATACTATGGACATTGGATTGACAAAAAGAACCACTGTAGATTTTAAAAAGTAGAATCAGAAAATCTAGAGACTACAACATAAATGTAATAACTATGGAGAAAAGAGAAGAAAGGTGAAGAAAGGGTTAAGAGGGTGAAGAGGGTTGCTGAATATGCAAGGCTGATGGTAGCTGAAGCTTGAATACACGTGAGTTCCAAGGAGAAAAACTTAAAATTGAAGATAAGCTTGTGTTTTGAGGGAGCAATGGCCTCTATTTATGGTTGTTTATGGCCCTCAAGATGGTTCTAGAGACCCCCTAAAGTGGGCTCTAAAAATTCCAAGAGTAAAAAAAAAATGACATGGTTTTGGCCAAAAAAAATTGTCCCACAACCCCAGCCATCCTAGATTGCCGTCCCCAAACAGTCCCATCACATTAATCTGTCCCCAAGTCATCATCTCGGGGACATTTTGCTGTATCACAGAGTTATAAGGGGACGCCAAATGTCCCGGTTAGGGGTCCCTATATTTTAGCTTTAGGGGACAACATCCCGACGTCTCTCTGACCCTGGGACGTGTACCCATGTGATTTTGCATATTACACAATGCATTGTAATTCGTGGTATGTGCATAATGGCATAATGCATTAAGATTTATCATTTATGGAATCTTACTAATGCATTTGC
>CM035440.1:83377251-83487251 GCA_020310875.1 Ceratopteris richardii
GATTAGTTTGAATGAAGTGCATCATCTGCTGAGGTACACCTGGTAGGTGAAATGAAAAGAGAATCACAGTAAGAATAATTGGAGTCAAATTGCGAGTTTGATATAATAAAATGCTTTTCTTGATCAGAGTATGACCTATTTGGGCTGGTATTGAATCAATACTTAGGTACCGGTAGATTCTTGATCTCTCCTGTCAAGGATGAATATTATGGGTGATTTTGTCAGGCCATTGCTGTAATATCTGTCAACAACATATTATGCCCCTGTGATTCCTATTTCTTAGTGTTTATGAATGTAATCTTAATTTAAGGGTGCCCATTATTCTCTTTTATGCTTTTTTTTAATCTTTGTTCGTGATGTGAAATTCGGTAGCAAATTTTTTAAAGGTCCAGAAGCTTTCAGCTCATTTGTTCTTTTGTTTGAAGACAGGATCTGGTAAGACACTGTGCTTCCTTTTCGCTATACTTGCAAAAATCAAACAGTCAAGATCAGCAGTTCAAGCTATTGTTGTTGTTCCAACAAGAGAGCTGGGCATGCAGGTACGAAGTGGTGATGGCCTTTAAACATATTTCACAATCTCTCACAATGATAAACAAAAGTCAATGGGATGCTAATTTTTGGTTTCGAATAAAGGTTGTACGTGAAGCTCGGAAATTAGGCAAGCAAAGTGATATTGAGGATAAAAGTGGATCGAGCAAAGGGAGTCTGAATATAATGACATTGCTAGATGGTGGATCTTTGAGTAGGCAGAAGGTCTGGCTCAAGGTAACAAAATCTTCGTGCTTCATTTCAGAAATAAAGAGTTCAGCTTCAATAAAAATTGAAGTGGGTATGGCTTTGGTTCTACAATGAGTACCCTTAAAGAGGTGTAAGTTTAGTTTGTGATGCCTGATGCACACTGATCTTTTGCATTTGCTATATGGAGACAGTTTTGATTTTTTTGGTCCACAAAAGTTATAATACAATGTGTATTTCACGTCAGATTTTGGCTGACATGAGGAAACAAAAATCTTCACTTTCATCATTTACAATCATATGTAGTGAAGTGCCTGTCAAGAGTTGGAGCCTGGAGGAACATAAGTTCTTAGAGGGAGAGAAGAAGAAAGTGGGGAAAGAGGAATGAAGAGGTAGTATCAAGGGAAGGAAATGGGTACTTTTGGCATGGGTAATGGTTATATGGAGCCCTCATGTATTTGTGGGATCAAACTTGACTTTTTAGTACTTAGGACACTTCCATGTTGTTTTGACTGCTTCTTGATCTTCACAAATCAACTTTTTGAAACAAATTTGACTTTTCCTTTTTGAAAAAAGAAAAGACAGCAAAAGCTTTTTGAGCTTTTTTAAAACAAAAGCTACTCTTATAAAATTTGACCCTATGCTTTAAAATTAAAATCTTAGTGTTAAAAAAATTAAAAGAAGCCCATAAAGGGCTTTATCCGAAGAACCTCCACTCGAAGGTCTTTCTAGCTGGCCTAAAGTGTTGGAATATCAACCTTCCACAAGGGAAGTACAAATATGAGAAAAATTCAGAAATCCACAAAGTCAACAAATAGTCAGAGCTGGTCAAAGTAATGGAAAAATGGTCAAAACTGGCATGTGAATTTTATAGGAGATTGTGAAAGTGCTCTCGAAGAGCTTTTCCAATGATATACAACACCTGGCATTTTGACTTCATTTTTTTTTGTTGTGGGCGGGGGGGGGGGGGAGGGGTCAAAACTGAAATCCTAGATTAATGTGAAAAGCAAATGTAAAATTGAAAATCAAGTGACATGTGGCCAAATCAAATAAAATTGACCCATGGGTTGTAATGATGCCACATGGCACAATAAAAAAGCAACAAAGTACACAGAACAAATATGAAAAGTAGATTTCCGAAATTAGTGCCGCAAATTGCAGGATTTAGCTTTTTTGGCTTTTCCTTAAAAAGTTACGAAGAGCTTTTTATAGATAGACAACATCTATATAAGAACCAGAAATAACTCCCACTTCATATGCATTCTCCAGCCTTGAGGCTTGTAGCAACCATTGCACACATAAGTGAGCCACATGCTGAAGCATAAGGCACTTTCCCCATTTCCTCCATAGTTGATGGTGAATACCCTCATACATTAACTTCTGTCTATGTATCGTTCTTTTGTTACTTCTCTTTCTCTCTCTACAAGAGATAGCGAAATATCATTTGAAGAGTTACAGTTGTTACTTCAAGATGAAGACCAACAAAAGAGTATGGAAGAGAATGATGAAGCCATGGTATCACCATCCAAAGAAAAGAAGAAGAAGAGTAGAACAAAGAAGAAGAAGAAGAAGAATGTGCATAGCAAAAAGGAAAGTAAGTCTTCTACTTCAAAGTCTGCATCCACTTCTTTAGGAAAGTAAGTCTTCTACTTCAAATTCTTCATCCACTTCTTTAATCATATCTGGTTCTAGTACTTCTATCGTTCTTAAAGAGAAGTCTACTTCCACTACATGCACCTCAGTATATGCCATTATTGCAAGAAACCTCGATGTTATATAGCAAAATGTAGAAAGAGGATTTTTAATGAGAAGAAAAGGGCATCAGGTAATAATGTTGAAGATGGTTCAAAACCTAGTTCTTCAAATGCAAATCATATGCATATATCAATATTGAAGAAATAAATTTTGATCAAGCAACATTAAATACAATCTTTGAAAATCCGTGGATTTTTTATGTTGGAGCTACTAAGCATATGACAAGTTGCAAGAAGGTATTTTCTAAGCTTACTAACTCTATAGGAAGAAGGGTGACCATAGAAGATGGTCATGATCTGAATGTTGTACGTGTTGGAGAAGTTAACTTAAAGTGAAGAACATGTGGAAATTTCACAATTTCTAATGTTCTTTATGTTCCAAAAATGAAAGACATTGTATATTGACATTTTGCATTTAATTAATGTGTGTAGTAGCATTAAGTTGTTGCACTTTTATGATTGTCTTCTCATCAGTGTTGACTCAGTGTGCACACTGAATAGTTTTAAGGTATCAATTGGTTCCACTCCTTTGGAAACAGGTTTACGGTTGAGTCTTCATGATGCTGGAGATGTTGTTCTCTATTAGTAGGCTGTTGGATGCTTGATTTACTTATGTATAACTCGGCCTGATATTTAGTTTGCTATCTCTTTGAAGAGCAAGTTTATGCATTGCCCAGGTGTCAAGCATTGGCTGCCGGTTAAGCGCATCTTTCGTTACTTGAGTGGTACTTGGCTACTTGGATTGTTTTATCCAAAGGGGGGATCATTGTCGCCAGATTTACATGCTTTTTCCGACTCTCACTCGGCTAGTTGCTATGACACTCGTGTGTCCACCAGATGTTTTTGCTTCATGCTTGGTAGCTCATGCATATCTTGGTTGAGAAAGAAGCGGCCTCAACCAAGAAGCAGCCTACTGTGGCCACCTCTAGTTGTGAAGTTGAGTATAGGGAAGCTTTTGCCACCACCATCTTCACTGACAGTCAGAGTGCATGGCAGTTGCGAGGAACCCTTTGTTCCATGCTCGCGCAAAGCACATTGAGGTGCATTATCATTGTGTCACACAAGAGAACATTGCATACCTTTTCACAAAGGCTTTGCCTCGGGAGAAGTTTGAAGCTTTCCGCAAAGCTTTGGGCTTACTTCCTTTTGTGGAGTGATCTCTTTCCACATAGCTTAGCACTTCCTTATACATGAGTGCAAGCTCCTTGTTCACCGCATCACTCCCAGTGGGGATTTGTTGATATATTTCAGTAGTGATGTGTGAACACACTAGGACCGCCGGACACTTTTTTTCCTCTTTAGGAGGTTTTGCCCCCCCCGGCTTGTATATACGCCTATAACCCGAACGGGTCACTTATCTTTTGTACATTCACTTGGTAAAACATTCAGTATTGTGTGTTGTGCTCCGAGCTTCTTCTTCTTCCTTGTGCTATTTGCATGCTTCCGTAGACCTCAAACTCCAACATTTTATGGATGCGTGCAAATGTTCACGCTCACATGTGTTTGAAGAGGAGTCCCGAGCTTCTTCTGCTTCAGCCCACTTGTGACTTGAGGCTCTAACCTTTAGCTTCAGCTTTCACCCATAAGCCCATTAGCTTCAGTTCATTGCACCTTTCGCAGCCCATTGCTTCATCCTTTTGCACTTGCATCACCCCATAAGGTTCAGCCCCTTTGCTTCAGCCCATTCAACATTGCATTAGCCTATTATTTCAAGTTGAGCCCACTTTTGATTTCTTCACCTCGAGTGTTGAAATTTCAAGGTCAGCCTATTGCATCATCTACCATCACTCTTTCCTTGAATTTCATCATGCCTCAAACATGACTATTCTATTATCATATCCATTATCATAAATGCTTGACATTCTCTTGTCATGTTACTTGATATACAACATATATGAATGAATGTGAAATTTAAATTCTATTGTGTTTATGGTTGTTTGTAGTTACTAACTAAGCATGAACATTGAACATTGAATATATAGATGAAGTATACTGATATATATATGTGTGCGTGTGCGTGTGCGTGTGCGTGTGCGTGTGCGTGTGCGTGCGCGTGCGCGTGCGCGTGCGCGTGCGCGTGCGCGTGCGCGTGTATGGTTATGGGTGTGGGTATGTGTGTGTGTGTGTGTGTGTATATATATATATATATATATATATATATATATATATATATATATATATATATATATATATATATATATATATATATATATATATATATATATATATATATATGTATGTGTGTGTTGATATATTTTGGTAGTGTTGTGTGTGAACACATTAAGACTGCCGGGGCACTTTTTCCCTCTTTAGGAGGTTTTTTCCCCCCCTGGCTTGTATGTCACTTATCTTAGTACATTCTAGTGGTAATACATTCAGTATGTGTGTTGTGCTCCAAGCTTCTTCTTCTTCCCTGTGGTGTTCGCGTGCTTCTATAGACGTCTAACTCCAACAATTGGTACCAGAGCAGGTCGCCACTTCATCTAGGGTGTCGTCGACACCCCTCCGGTTGCAATCTCAGGATCGCACGAGATTTGGTGTGCATACTCCGAGCTCATTTCGGCCTCCGAACGCACTATCGCCGTGCTTGTGCAAGTTATTTCGTCTTTTTGTGCCAAAGATATATACCCGTTTCGATTCGCCAGTATAAGCATCTCGAAGTCTGCGACAGGTCTAGCTGAACTCGTTTGGGTAGTTCTGTTCAACTTCTACGGATACAATTATTTTTTTGCAGGGAGAGAGAGGGAGAGAGAGAGGGGGGGGGGAGAGAGAGAGAGAGGGGGGGGGGGGGGAGAGAGAGAGAGAGAGAGAGAGAGAGAGAGAGAGAGAGAGAGAGAGAGAGAGAGAGAGAGAGAGAGAGAGAGAGAGAGAGAGAGAGAGAGAGAGAGAGAGAGAGAGAGAGAGAGAGAGAGAGAGAGAGAGAGAGGGAGAGGGGGAGGGGGAGGGGGGGGGAGGGGGGGGGGGGAGGGAGGGAGGGAGGGAGGGAGAGAGGGAGAGAGGGAGAGAGGGAGAGAGAGAGAGAGGGAGAGAGAGAGAGAGAGAGAGAGAGAGAGAGAGAGAGAGAGAGAGAGAGAGAGAGAGAGAGAGAGAGAGAGAGAGAGAGAGAGAGAGAGAGAGAGAGAGAGAGAGAGAGAGAGAGAGAGAGAGAGAGAGAGAGAGAGATGATTGTCTTATTTTGCTTCAGGCAGACCCACCGCAGATAATTATTGGAACTCTATTGTGCATATGTAGGATGATTGAGACAAAAAACTTGAAGACGAATGCTGTGAATACTCTAGTCATCGATGAGGCAAGTGTTATAGCCTGTTTCTACTTCACTGTATAAGAGTTGCCCTTTTTCTAAAGTTTCAGGATCCGTGCAAAGTGATTTAAGGGCCAAAATGATTTTTCATAGTGTAGCTTAGTGAGATATGACTATTGGACCTGGTAACGAGATAGCCAAATGTATTACGAGATATTTTTTCACAGTTCAAGGATTTTGTGCAGATATTCATTGTCTCCTAGATTTCCTGTACGATCTTCTAAATGAGCTCTGATGCTGTAGATTTCTGAATCAATTTCATATGCCATGTTTGGTTAATCGAGTCCCCACCAGACAAGACAATATACGATGGGAAGTAGATAATCACCATCTGCTTAAAATATTGGAGAAGAGAGTCCCTGAGGTACGATCTACCGTGGTCTTCATCAGTCTTTATCAGGCTCAAAGAACATGGTAGTAATGTGAAAAACATGATTTCTGAGGGCAATAGAAAGGGCATCTGCTTAGTTTAAAATAGATGCCGTAACCCGTCAAAAGATTTAACAGAACAGATGACATTCCTGGAGTCCCAGATAGACGTTATGCAAATGAGAAGTACTTCCTGGGGTCGCAGGTAGACATTATACAAAATGAGAAGCACATTCCTGGAATTCCAGATAGATATTATATAAATGAGAAGTAAAATATTCCTATTTGGTTGAGGTACGGTCTTGATGATGTTGAAAGCATACAAAACATCAACCAAATACTTCAACTTTCCACATCATCAGAACCTCGCTTGCTTCGCTTCAGAAGCTTTGTTTGATGTTATTTTCGGCTATATTTGCACTTCTCATTTTCAGTCTTTGGAGTGGGAAAAAATTCCATTTTCTTTCCTCTAAAAGCCCACTGATAACAGTCTCAGGAACTTGGGAGGAACTCTCAGGTCAGATGTCCCCTTGCTGGTTGTGTAAGTGAGTTTATTATAATGCTGCAGAGCAAGTGGAACATTTTCTGGTGATTCTTACATTGCTGGTAGCAAATGGTATCATCATGTCAAAGCAGTAATGAAAATTTCAAACACAAGTGAGACAGATGGATTAGAAAATGCAGTAATATTTTGAAGTTCTGGTTTTTAATGATATATGCTTTGTCAATATTGTTCGAGCAATAGCTAGGAAGCTAATTCATATCTTAGAAAAACGATTAGACATGTCCTTCTTTTGTGTGCTTCAATCAACTTGACATCCCTTTCTCATCTACACAAAAATGATCTGGATTTACTTCTTTCCAGGTGGATGCAATGTTTGGTATGTCACAGCATGTTTCCATGTTGCGCATGCTTTTATCGAATGTCTCTTCCAAGAATCGACAAACAATATTTGCCAGTGCCACAATTCCTCAGCACAGTCAGTTTATCCGAAAATGTGTTGCTGAGAAATGGTTAAGGGTATACAAATCAAACGCTACTCCAGATTAATATGTGATGCGAATCATAAAGATGGGCAGTACTGAATTGTTTCTCATTTTGAACGCTTTTCTAGCTTTAGGAATATAAAATACGTTTCCATTATCATTGAAGCACCGAGAAACAAAGTTGAATCATTCGAAATCTTTATGTACGCAGATTCTCATATTATAACCAGTTTGACAACAATTAGATCCCCCCCCTTCCCTCCTCCTTTGACCCAGTAAAGGAAGTAGTAGATAAATGAAATGCAAGATCAGTTTTCAGAAGCATATGAGAGATGAATGTGCTGCCGCCGTTTCTTTTACAGGAAGTAGATAAATGAAATGCAAGTTCCTCTTCCCCCCTTCTCTTGACCCAGTAAAGGAAGTAGATAAATGAAATGCAAGATCAGTTTTCAGAAGCATGTGAGAGATGAATGTGCTGCCGCCATTTCTTTTACAGGAAGATGTTGTTCATGTTCAAGTCAGTCAAATCCACAAGATGCCAGAGTCTCTTATACATCTCCATGTGGTATATTTTCACCATATGCATTCTTTTAACGTCTCAAATGTTGGAGTAAAGGTTTTTATCCGTAAAAACTATCTCAAAAAGTCAGCTTGTTTGATGCTAGTTATGTGATAAAAATGAGAAACTTCAAATACTGGACGCATTACTCCGAGCAGATAAGCCTAACGCAGCCATTATATTTGTCAGTAAACAAGTATGGTTCTTTTTCAGTTGTTTCTGTAACCTACACTCTAATGCTAATAGGGAAAATATATGCAAATTTCTGTTTTAATTTTCGTGTCTATTGTTGTGCTGGCAGTCTGAAGCATCCAAACGGAAAGGTCTTTTGCCAAGCACAGAATTAGTAGCGGATTTCCTAGCCTCAAGTTTTGAACAAGACGTGGATTCCAGAATGAAGCCATTAGTCCTACACGAAGAGGCAAATATAAATGCGCGGACTTCCATATTAGCCGTACGTATATCTGCATGAGCTCAAGAATACTATAGTTGGATTTTGACATGTGATAGCGGCCACATAGCTTTTTTATAATATTCTCTTTGCACTGTTTCCGCTTTAGAAGCATTTGCAAACCTAAACTAACACGGTTAACGAAATGTCAAGGCTTGCACTTTTGAATCAGAAGGATGCATATATGATCTCTTGAATTGTCCATATGCATGTGCACACACGCACGTCTGTGTGCGTATAAGTATTCACGTGCGCACACCCGCATGCATGTATATGGGCAATGGGCATCTATCTGTGCGTGGGCGTGCTTATGTGCGCAATTCCATTACATTTTAGGATCCTTGTCCAATGCTTCTGGAGGTGTTATTTGTTCTTAGGTTTTCTTAGGTGTTTTGTTCTTATTGCAAAGCTGGAACTGAATTCAAGTATGGTAGAATGCCAAGTCAATATTTATACTTGATCCAGATCTTGCACCTTCTGAAAGCTTGAATCGGAACTGGGACAACTGAGGATGACAGATGGTTCTGCCTTGTATTTGTTGTGACAGGAATTCCCACATGGAAAGACTCTACTTCTTGCAACAGATTTGGCAGGTCGAGGCCTAGACATACCAGAGGTTACTCACATTTACAATTATGAGCTCCCAGCAACAGCTATTGACTATGTCCATCGTGGAGGGCGGACTGCTCGCAAACCTTTCAATTCGAAGTGCGGCACAATAACAACACTTCTAACGGAGAAGGAACTGTTTGTATATGAAAGATATCAGAATGAGATTATGTTTGAGAGTAGAGAGCACATTGTAGATCTCTCTAGGTGATTCTAGAGAGACCTTCAGTAAGTTCTAGCAACAGAAACGTTGTGTTAGCTTGTGTTGTCATATACGTTGTGTTAGCAACAGAAATTCACCGGCTTCCGAAGGCACCTAGCGACCATTGTAGTTTTTCTTCATATAGGAGGATACAAGCTATGACCTTCTCGTGAAGTTTGAAACAACTGTATCATTTTATTTTTCTGCTTCGCCGATTTAAGGTTTTTTTTGTATTTAGTGTGTCATCTGCTGCATATAGTGACTTGAACTGCTGCATTCCATCTTGCAAAGAATAAGGGCTTCTTGAAAACATCCAAGGGTTACGAGATGATCTAAAGAAATTAAATTAGAGTACAGTGCCCTCACAAGGAAACTTTGTCAGTTGCGTGGAGTAAGCCATTTGTATGTAGTATCTAAAGAAGGGGAAATTTATATTAACGACATCAATTAGAAATCAAGGAAATTAAATAAAAAATCAAAATTGGCATGCAATTGTTTAACTGAGTGAATGAAATTGAGTGAATGAAATTAACTGAGTGAATGAAATTGTTTAACGTGGAAAGGGTTCGCGAAAATTTTTTCTAGATGAGGGACCCTAGCAAAAGAGTAACTAAGATCAAGTGGGGCATCTGCACTCAGGCCATTGTGAAGTCTTAATTTTCATCATTAATGATGATAACAAGGTGTGGCTACACGTGTGACATATGGACTATGCTTGGACTTCCATGAGAATAGGAATTGTGGTCGCAGGTATCATGAGACTTTGAAATTGGAGAGCTACTTCTTGTCACACAACATCGGCCTCAATGAAGTGATCCCTGCGTCCAACTACATCCAAATGATTCTCAATCTCTACCTCAAAATGTGGATAGGTTGGATGTAGGTATTTGTGGGCCTTTTCTAATCAAGAGGACATGCCACATTGACATCACTCTCGTCAGAACCGAACTAGATCCCCTCATCACACCCGATAAATGCTACATTGTGATGAGTGCAAGACCTCTTAATTGAGGCTGGATAAAAATAAAAGGATGAACAATCATCCCCATGAAATGTGGCACCTAATAGAAATTGGCTCGGTTGCCTATGAACAATGCTACTTGAGTCATTGACATCCACGAGAGAAATAGAAAGGGAAGATAGCATGTCACTTGTGCGAATGTAAAAAGTTGAGCTCATCTAAGGACTCAATAGAGTACGAGTCCTATTAAGTATGTTACAAGTGTTGCACAATGTCGTAGTGAGATAAATTTTTTGCAATTTTTTTTGTGATATTTTTAAGTAGAAGAGTTGTACATACGAGAGCATTTGTATTATGTAGAATAGGGAAGAAATTTCCCTCAAAATTGTGGAAGGAGAGCAATTTTGAGTAGGGTTTTTTACATTTTTAGAGTTTTCATAATAAAAAAGCAATGAACTTGAGGTAACCACTATAAAAAGACCAAAATCCTCATTTGTAGAGACTTTTGACTAATGTGAGTAAGAGACCTCTTCTTCTTGAAAAAATCATGCACAAGTTTTCATGGCTCCTTTTTGTGACTCATTCTATGTCTTTTCTGATGTTGTATCTTGCTACTTGCTTTCAGATGTGTTTGCTATCTTGAGATGAAGTGTTTCTGTTCTTTTCCCATGATTATGAGTTATGTGCTGAAATTTTGTTTTTATTAATAGGGTGCAATTGTTTTAGGCTCTATACAAAGTTTTAGATGGTATTTTTTTTGCAATTTCTCCTATCAAAACTTGTAGCTCTTCTTATTGTCTTTGAAATGAGCCATCATACGCTCCATTTGGACTAATAAAGGAGATATGGTCATTTTTCCAACTAATTGTCTTCATTTGATCACATGTGAGAGGCCAACCTTGAGGATGAAGATGAATTTTTGATTGTCGATCACCCTAGATTTGATTCTGGTGGCTTTGATCATGATTGTGTGAACTTTCATCACCATAGATTTTATCGTGATCACCTTGATTTTATTGTGGTGGATTTTATCGTGTAGATTTTCTCTCTCACGATTTTATTGTAGT
This sequence comes from Ceratopteris richardii, assembly GCA_020310875.1. Taxonomy (NCBI): domain Eukaryota; kingdom Viridiplantae; phylum Streptophyta; class Polypodiopsida; order Polypodiales; family Pteridaceae; genus Ceratopteris; species Ceratopteris richardii. The sequence continues at coordinate 83,388,247 of CM035440.1, forward strand.
CGCCATGATTTTATCGTGATCACTAAAATTCTTTCGTGATCATCGAAGATTTTTTCATTGTGGATTTTATCATGTTGATCATTTTTTACACAATTTTGAGTGTTCATATTTCAATGATTAAGGACGTTGGTAGGTGAATACAAGGGAGCTTGGCAAAACATCTATCCATCTTGTTTGCTTGTAGCCTGGATTACAACTAGGTAGAGGTCTAGTGTTCATGAATTCGAAAAATTGAAGGTGTATGAGCGTGCGATGTAATGCATGTTGTTACTTTTTGGTGCCATTGTTGGGGGGAGTGGAAACAATGCGTAGGTAATTTGCATAATGGATTGTGAAGTTTGTAGGTAAGACATCTCCAATGCTTTTAAATTTTTGTTTGTTAAGTTGAGTTTGGTGTTACTTCATTGCAAGAAGTCTCATTTTTAACTTTTTCTCTTATCTCTAGGGATAGGATTACGTGTTAAGAGTGGAATTTTTTGCATTTGTAAGTAAAGTTTTAGGTCTTCATTACCTTTAGAGGAGATTTTTCATTTCCTTTTCTCTTTTCTTTTATATTTGAAGTTCTTCTAAAAAGATTGTTAATAAGAAAAATGCACTAACATTGGAAAATTAAGTAGGTACATGAAACATGGAAAGCTTGTACCTGTTTTCCATTGAAAGTTAAAAACACTTGCACAACATTAGGAAATGAGCAATTGTGGGAAGTCTTATATGAGAAGGGTCATTAGAATGTGGAAATATCAATTTTAAATGGCTTGACTGAATTTGGGGCTCTCCTTTTCTATCTTTCGATTCATCATTCCCTTATCCCTCTTTCCATCTTTAACTCTCTCTCCCATCTCTTCCCTTAGAACTTTCATCCCATGATCGTCATATTCCTTACATTATCCAATCTATCCCTCCTCTCTCTTATTCATCCTCCATTCCCCATCCCCGCTCACTTCGTTTTTCCACTCTTTTAGCTCCCATTCCGCATTTCTAAGCTCAATTCCCCTAGTTAGTCTTTCCTCCCCTTCCACACTAATACTTTCCTTATCCATTTCTTAACTTTTCTTCTTTACTTCCCTCATCTCCTCTCTTTATACCCTCTTCTGTTTATCTTTTTTGTCCTTCTCCATTTTTTTTCTCCTTCATCCTTGATTTTTCACCTTTTCTTCCAGAACCTTATATCTAAAAATTAATGAAATAATGTATGATTTAATGAAGACTTCATGAGCATCTTTCGAAGGATAGTTAAAGAAACTACTTCTATGCTATAAACATGGGGGAAATTTCTTCCATAGTTAACTCTTTGTCTTCCCATAGACTCTTTGATTTTGTTGTCCTTATCTCATAGCAACCTCAATATCAATATTTGAAAAATATATATGTGAAGGATTTGCCATAAATATTTATTTCAAATCGTGTGGCTAATCTTGTGGCATGCAATTCTTTTCATTAAATGTACTGCCACCATAAGCTTGTTCAATTTGATTGTTGCAATCAATGAACTTGGATGCCACCTTATTGATCGACAAATATCCCAATCTATTTTTCAAATTTGTGAGCTCATGATGTGGATTTATTGACGATGTATTATAAAATAAATAATTCTTTTTTCATTTTATTTCGTTCCGCTTTTATCTCTTCAAGAACGTATTGAATGATAATCTTATGTTTAAGAATTTTGCTTCCAGACCTTGGATTCTCTTATGTACCTCTTCACGTTCTTTTGTGGGTTCTTTATAATTGGATATAGATGAACCTATTGAATCTAGAAGATTCACAATGAGGTCATCATTTTTCTCATGTAGTTATTGTTGTAATAATTTTTCACGCAGTAGTGCAATAGAAGATAAAAAGATACATTGAACTATGCAAGAACACAAGATCTAGTAAATAGAAGGAATTAGAGCGCTAAAAATATAAATAGAGATTTAAATTTGATATTTGATGAACATATAGTGCAATAGATTCGTTTGATTGTGCACTTCACCACTAGGAGCTTAGATGGTTATACAAACACTAACACGATTATACAAAGATATGTTAATGCTACACAATATATTGAGGACTATATGGAACCAATATTATAGACTACACCTATGCCAACTTCAACTTTCCCCTTTTATTACTACTATCCACATGCTTGAAACATCACAACTAGGTAAGACATTTCAACTTTTGCACCACATTAATAATACTATGGTAGTACTGTTAAGTTGTGATGGAATCGCTAATGATCTAACTTAACCGATCAACAATGTCAAAGCTCTCCAGTTCATATTTGCAAATATAGAGCCTAAGTTACAATGTCATAAATGTACTTTATATTATAGTGTGTGAACAACGTGGTTCGATCTTCACTAGCTCAATCCCAGAGGAATGATGACCTATCTAATCTCTGCCTATTGGATCCGGACCTAGAGGGAGTGGAACATAGTTGTCTTGAACTCCAATCCCTAGAACATCCACTGTAATCCTCACATATGGTATCAATTTTCTAAAACTTGCACATGAATATATTATGTCTTGAATGTTTTAGTGTTGGTACTCCATCATCGTCTTTTCCATCTTTGATAAAATCTTGAACTTGTTAGGTTCTACCACATAGTCCTCTACTTTGAATACATTAGAGATCTTGTAGTAGCTTCTTGACAGGTGTGGCATTGAGCTACCCTAGCACCCCCTCAATGTTCACCTAGAGTAAAATATTTCCTTGGCTCTATCCCAAGGTGCTTTGCATGAGCATGGAATAGGTCAACATTGCTTTTGTGAAGATGTCTATGACATTGTGGTTAGATGGACAATATACTATATCCACCATACCATCTTTTAGTAACTCTCAAGGATAGGCTACATGCACTAAAAGGTCTTCTATCGTTAAGGTGCATTTCACTGGAGTGTTCTTCAAAAGCTCAATGATGGGTGTAGATTTTATTATTTTATCTATCAAAAATCTAATAGAAGTTTCCTTTTGAACTATTGATTCTTGTTCGTATTCTCTTGTGTATTGTGAAAACTCTATCATATGTTTTTCTTCTTCTTTTTGTAGAGAGATCAATCCATGAAGCACTTTCATTTGTCGATTCATCTAAAAAGTGAGATTCCTTATTTCCCTAAATCTCTTGTATCTTACTCATTGTCTTTCTCTTTTTTCCACCTTGCTTCTAGTACTTGGTTCCACAAGTAATCAAGCCATTTGTGTTCTAACTTAGGTATCATAGAACTAAATTACAATTCCTCATCAACTAAGTCATCAATCACTTCATTCATAGGTTCCTTGGCCCAAGGTTTCGTAGAGCCTAGCACTACTTGAGGTTTTATGGGTTTTTCCAAAGATGCACTCTTCGATAGGTTCCCATAGGCAATTGTAGTTCCTAATCCATCATAGAGATGAGAATCAATTTTTGAACTACAGTTGTGGGTGCACACCCTAGGTGGACTAGCCTCTTCTAGGATCTTTCGAGATAACTTTATGTTTTTCTTAAACATGCTAAGCTTTCTCTTTTCTAATTGAGCATTTGAATAACAATGATGGTGAATTTCCACACTAGGTCCACCCTTTAACCAAGCTTTGTGAACTTTGAACATCATTTCTAAGTTTTTAGGGAGAGAATCTACCGCTTTATATTTCCTAGAAGTCTTCTTGGGCTTCGAGGTTCGTAATTTCTCTTGTGAGGCTTCACCATGTGCTGTTGGTGCAAATCAATCACCAATTGAAGTTTTGAATTCAAGGATTGAAGAAAAGATCAATTTATGAAGCATGAAGAAAGTACATGTTTAGAAGATGAAGATTTGTATACATATGTACATTAATTTAGAGATAGCTCATATATAACTTTTGTATGGTCATGAGCTTGTACATATATGCCTATATATACAAGTAAAAAGTCGGGGCAAATATGAGAGAGCATGTTAAGATAAGAATTAGAAGTATTTTGAGTCATTAGACACTTTAGAAGTGTAGGATATCTCTCTCATCACTTAGATGTAAAATTTCTCAGAAATGAAGAAAAGTTGCGCCCGATATTTCTGTGTGTACTCCTTCTATGTTTAATCTTGAGATCCTAATTGTGATCAGGCTGAGAGAATTGAGTGTAGGAACATTCATATGTGTAAATGTGAAGAAGTGAAGTTGTAGGAGGCGCAAAATTCGATGCTAATGTTTTGGTCAGTTCTCCTTTCACAGTGTAAATTTTTGAGAAAGCAAGCACTCATTCTTTAAGTTGGAAGGTAAGCTACCTATGCCTAAAAGGATTTGAATAAACGGGTTGTATTTTGGGAGAGCCATGCTTTAGAACTTACAGGTGTCAAAGTTGACTGTAAAAAACTACAGTTTTGGACATAGGTGAATTGTTTAGATCATTTCTCAAGATCTACTGAGTCTTTTGAGATGATTTAACTTGGAGAAGGTGCAAAAACTATAGATGGCACCTTGTGCAAAGTTTTGTCAAAGACTTTACACATTTGGTCAGTCAGATATATGCAACAGACTTTCTGAGTAGTTACTCTCTTCACATTTTGTTCAAAATTTTGATAATTGAGCATTGATCCTCCAAATTGGTAAAGGTTTTAAGTTATTCTTGATATAGAGGTGCTCTAACGTCAAGGATAGCTTATTCTTTTGGAGATAAACACTCTCTATCAATGGTATTAGAGCAGGAATCATCAAAATTGAAGAAAGGAGGACCCCAACTGCTGTAGTCATAAAGAATTCAACATTTGAAGATTCGAAAGGTGAAAGCTTGAGAGCAAAGCTTGAGAAGGAGGCTAGAAGATATCAAGAAGACCAGTGGAACTTCATTCGAAGTAAAGGTACACTTATTCCTTATAAAGGTTGAAGAACTTAATACATGAGTGAAGAAAGGATGGGAGATTCTCTTCAGATAGAGAAATTGGATAGAGAAAACTATCCAGCATGGTCAATGAGGATGGAAGCTCATCTTATGAGAAAAGGCCTGATAGGTTATATCACAGGTGAAGAAGAAAAGCCTCAATTCAGAGATCCTAGTGTTCCAACTAGGGATGAACTATCAGAATTGAAGACTTGGATGAAGAGAGATGCTCAAGCTAGGAACATTATCTATATGGGAGTTAATGACTACTTGCTACCTCACATTAGAGGTCTTGAAAGTGCAAGTGATATATGGAATGCTTTGGAGGAGCATTTCCAAAACACTACAAAGTCAAGGAAGGCATCTTTGTGGGCAGAGTTTACCACATTCAAGAAGAAGGCCTCTCAATCCATTGCTAATTATGTAACAAGGATGAAGGAACTTGCAGATGCATTAGGAGCAATTGATGAAGATATTGAGGAGGATAAATTGGTAAGGCAAACTCTCACAGGTTTGAGATGTGATGACAAATGGAAGCCATTCATTTTATCTACTGAATTATCACTAGATCATTTTACTCCTGATTTAAATCAGTTGCTAGGACACATGCTAACCTTTGAGTAGGATGTCAAAGGTGAAAGTGATAAGAGTGCAGGTCAAGCAATGTATTCAAAAGATAAGAAGAAGAATAGCTAAGGGAAGCAACAAGCAAATGAAGATAGGTACAACTAGTCAAGCTAACTTCGTAAGAGGAAGAGGAGGTGGCAAAGGTAGAGGAAGAGGTAGAAGTAATAAAGATGGAGTCAAAGCTTGCTGGATTTGTGGTAAGACAAATCACTTAGCTCATGATTGTTGGCATAATTCTTAGAACAATGGTGGATATAATCAGAACTTTAATTCAAGAGGAAGAGGTGGCAAAAATCAAAGAGGTAATTTCAGAGGTAGAGATAGTAGAGGTTACTTTGGAAGAAATGTAGGTAAAGGATTCCAAAGCCAATCCTACAACAATACCTACTACAATTATGCTTCAAATCATAAGGAGGATTCAACCTTCATCATGAATGCAACTTGTGAAAGGCAAAGTGAAGACCAAAGAGTTTTCTACATTGACTCAGGGTGTAGCAATCACATGAGTGGCAACATAGCCTTGATGACTGATTTGGAGAATAAGGTAACTAATCATGTAGTTCAAACAGGTGACAATACAAAGCATAATGTGAAGTCAATTGGATCAGTGAAGGCTAAGGATGGAAGTACTCTTTTGAGTAAGGTTTTGTATGTTCCTACAATTCCAAAGAATCTGATAAGCGTAGGACAAATTGTTGAAAAAGGTTATGAAGTAAGGTTCACTAATGAAGGAGTTTTTGTGGAAGACCCTAGCAATGGGTATAAACAAATTGTTTCAGGGAAGAAAGAAGGAAGACTCTTCACATTGAAGATTCAAGGTAATGTTGGTCATGCCTTGTTCACTTATGGAGGACATAAGATCACTGAGTTAGATCTTTGGCACAAAAGGCTTGGACATTTCAATGAAAGAGGTATTAAAGATATGGTAAACAATGGCACAGTGCTTGGATTGCCTAATGTTGTAGGTCAACATACAACATACAGATGTGAGGCATGTCAATTAGGTAAGGCTCATAAGCAATCTTATTCCAAACATGGTTTTATGTATTTAGAGAAGCTTGAGTTGGTACACACAGATGTGTGGGGACCATCAAAGGATTTCAGTATCAATGGTTCAAGATATTATGTGATTTATGTTGATGATGCTACCAGGTGGATCACTATCTATGTGATCAAAGATAAATCAGAGGTATAAAATACATTCAAGCATTATCATGTGTAAGCAGAAAGAATCACAGGTCAAAAGTTGAAGAGACTTAGGTCAGATGGAGGGGGAGAGTATTTCTCTAATGACTTCAGTGATAGTGGAATGCAGGTATAAAAAGAGAGGTTACTTGCAGGTACTCTCCTCAACAAAATGGTGTAGCAAAAAGGAGGAATAGAACGCTTGTTGAGTTTGCAAGATCCATGATGAAGGAGAAAAATTTTCCTAATTATTTGTGGGTTGAGGCTATAAATACAACCACATATTTGGTTAATAGGTTACCATGTAAATCTTTGAAGGGTATGACACCATATGAGGCATGGTGGGGTAAGAGACGTACCCTAGATCATTGCAAAGTATTTGGATGTTTGGCATATGCATATGTGCCATCTCAATTAAGGCACAAATTGGAACCTAAAGCTGAAAAGTATGTGTTCATTAGATATGATGATAAGCAGATGGGATATAGGTTGTGGAGTCCATCCACAAAACAATTCGTCAAAGGATGTTACATTTGATGAGCAAGGTATTTGGTATGCAGGTACAATCAATATTTATGCAAGTGATGAAGAAATTGTGAATTAGAAGAAAGGTAAATCAAAGGTTCAAATATTTGATGAAGAAGAGAACAATGAAGTACAAGTTGAAGTTGAAGAAGTGCCAAGGTTTGATCCAGAATGTGATGAACCAGAAACCTCAAGAAGTGGAGAACTCATAAGGTCATCAAGACACAAATGGCAACCTACAAGGTATAGCTATGACACTTCTTTTTTGGCTATTAAAGATTATGCTTATATGGTAAAGGCAGATGAAGACCCTTCTACATATGAAGAGGCAAAAGGTAAGGAAAATTGGGAGAAAGCTATGCAGCAAGAGTATGATGCATTGATGGAGAATGAGACATGGGATTTGGTTCCTAAACAAAATAGTCAGAAGATCATTGGATGCAAATGGGTCTACAAGACAAAGAGGTATGCAGATGGAAGTGTGTCTAGGTATAAAGCTAGACTTGTTGTGAAAGGGTTTGCTCAGACATATGGAATAGATTATGATGAGACCTATAGTCCTGTGGCAAAGATGACAACCATCAAGACACTCATAGCTATTTTTGCACGTAAAGATTGGAAATTATGTCAATTAGATGTGAAGAATGCTTTTCTAAATGGTTATATTTCAGATGATGTTTTCATGGAGCAACCACAAGGATTCAAAGATGAAAGGTATCCAGATCATGTATGTAAGCTCAAGAGAGCTTTGTATGGTTTGAAACACGCCCCAAGGGCATGAAATTATAGACTTGTGAAGTTCTTGAAGGAACTTGGTTTTCAAATATCTCAAGCAGATAATAGCTTACTTGTCAAAGCAAGTGATGATGGGTTCATTTACATGTGCATATATGTTGATGATATAATTCTTACAGGTATAGATGAGAAAGGCATTCAAAGCCTAAAGAAACAAATGGAGAAAGAGTTCAAGCTTAGTGACTTGGGAGACTTGTCATATTTCTTGGGCATGGAGATCTCATACACTCAACATGGAGTGTGTGTAACTCAAGAAAGGTATTTGAAGAATTTGTCGATCAAGTTTAAAATGGAAGATTGCAGGGTAGCACCTACTCCAATGGAAGTGAATCACAAATTGAGCAGATATGGAGGAGAAAAATTCAAGGACGTGAAGCTATATCAAAGTTTGGTTGGTAGTCTGATCTATGCTACATTAACTAGGCCTGACTTGTCATATGCAGTAGGAGTGTTGTCTCAATTCATGCATTGTCCTAGAAAAGAACATTGGGTTGCAGGACAAAGGGTGTTGAGGTACATTAAGGGTACACTCAAAGAAGGTTTGTATTATGGTTTTACATCAGATACAAACATTAATATATATATATATATATATATATATATATATATATATATATATATATATATATATATATATATATATATATATATATATATATATATATATATATATATATAGTGATACAGATTGGGCAAGTAATCCTGATGATAGGAGATCAACATATGGATACTTGTGTTATGTGGGAGATAAGCTAATCTCTTGGTGTTCTAAGAAGCAACACACAATTGCTTTATCATCTACAGAAGCAGAGTATAAAGGTATGGTTGAAGCTGCAAAGGAAGTCATATGGCTAAAGACTCTTATGAAGAGTTTTGACATCATTCTGAGTACACCCACTATTCATGGAGATAACATGAGTTCATTGTATCTAGCTGCTAACCCTGTTTTTCATGCCAGGACTAAACACATTGAGATTCAGTATGACTTTCTAAGAGAGAAGGTGATGGATAAGGAGATTGAAGTCATACATACTTCAACAAAAGATCAAATAGCTGATATGCTACCAAAAAGCTTGGATGGACCAAAGCTACAGAGATTCAAAGACATGGTAGGTATAAAGAAGTTAGAGAAAACCTCAATTGACGATTGAGGGGGAGATGTTGGTGCAAATCAATCACCAATTGAATTTTTGAAGTCAAGGATTGAAGAAAAGATCAATTTATGAAGCATGAAGAAAGTACATGTTCAGAAGATGAAGATTTGTATACATATGTACATTAATTTAGAGATAGCTCATATATACCTTTTGTATGGTCATGAGCTTGTACATATATGCCTATATATACAAGTAAATAGTCAGGGCAAATATGAGAGAGCATGTGAAGAGAAGAATTAGAAGTATTTTGAGTCATTAGACACTTTAGAAGTGTAGGATATCTCTCTCATCACTTAGATGTAAAATTTCTCAGAAATGAAGAAAAGTTGCGCCCGATATTTCTGTGTGTACTCCTTCTATGTTTAATCTTTTGTGAAATGCTTTTGTACAAGTCTAAGTCTATAGTTGATTGATCTTTGTACAAGTTTTCAGATCCTAATTGTGATCAGGCTGAGAGAATTGAGTGTAGGAACATTCACATGTCTAAATGTGAAGAAGTGAAGTTGCAAGAGGTGCAAAATTTGATGCTAATGTTTTGGTCAGCTCTCCTTCCATAGTGTAAAGTTTTGAGGAAGTAAGAACTCATTCTTTAAGTTGGAAGGTAAGCTACCTATGGCTAAAAGCATTTGAATAAAGGGCTTGTAGTTTGGGAGAACCATGCTTTAGAAGTTACAGGTGTCAAAGTCGACTATAACGAACTACAATTTTAGACATATGTGAATTGTTTAGATCATTTCTCAAGATATAATGAGTTTTTTGAGATGATTTAATTTGGAGAAGGTGCGCAAACTATAAGCAACACTTGTGCAGAGTTTTGTCAAAAACTTTACACATTTGATCAGTCAATGAGTGAGATATATGCAGCAGACTTTTTGAGTAGTTACTCTCTTCATAGTTTGCTCAACATTTTGATAATTGAACATTGATCCTCCAAATTGGTAAAGGTTTTAAGTTATTCTTGATATAGGTTCCTCTAACTTCAAGGATAGCTTATTCTTTTGGATATTAACACTCTCCATCATGTGCATCTTGCACTTCTTTTTCTAGGATGCCCATTTTCTTTTCCCATTTTCTTTTCCCTTTTCTTGCTAATTTCTCCTTGTGCCATCGCTGAGGCAAGTTCTTTCGTTTGTTCTTCTCATCTTTGGATGGCTCTTGATCCTTATATTGGGGAGAAGAAGAACCATCTTCTTCATTAGGTTGCTCAACCACCCCTTTTTATTAATATTGCACTTGTATCACTACTTGAAGAGGGACTTTCCCCTGAGACTCACTTCCACTACCAATGATTTCCACCATTTTTACGAGTGTGTGAGCAATGTTTTAAGGATTTTATAGGAAATCTGGAATCTAGTCGTCTTTCCCACAATTCTCATAATTGCCTTCTATTTTCTAGGTGAAGGTTCTATATGGATTTGGAAAATCTTTCAAGAAGTGGTCATTAAAGGAACTTTCGGAGTAGGGGCACTTTTAGTGTCTTCTTGTCTTTGCACGATAGCTCTTTTTCAGCATGGTACATACTTGCACTAGAATCATATGTCAAATTTGATTTTTCACTGGTGTTTTTAGGGTAATACATCTCTTCCTAATATCATTTTCCTTCACTATAAGTATCTCTTGGATACTCGCTTCTATTTTTAATGTACGGCTCTGAATAGCTAGGACTTGTGTCTACCATTACAAGCTCCATAGGTATGGTAATCTTTTAGTGTTCTCCTTTTGATATTTTCCTAGAATGATGTTGTTAGGAGGAGATGGTTGTTGATATGAAGATGGCTCAATAACTCTTGGTTTCCTTGATTGTACATATGTTGGATGTAATATGGTTCTCTATAGTATTGTTTTTGGTCTCTAGGATGATTTCCATACGCATCTCTAGGAGAATACATAGGCCTAGGTTGGTACTATTATTACCTCTACTAAATGCTCTGGTTGTTGATATTGCTATTGTTGTTCGTGAGGTTTTTGATTGTAATCTACACGTTGGTACCTATACACTCTATTGCACATGTACATGGGATGATTGACATTACAATTTTGAGATATTCTAAGTGGTTGTGTTTTGTATCCATACGGAACATTTCATTCCTCCTTGTCTTGCTCCATATGTAGCTTCTTGACAACTAAGCTAACTATTTCCTCAACTAAGGATCTTGAAGCACTAGAGGAAGCAAAAGCTTCACTCGTGTTTGTAGGTGGAATCATGAGTTTTGTAGCTAGATTATCTTCTAGATTTGCACAGTCTTAGATGCAATCATTCAAAGTGGATTATTCAAATGTACACAAATGAGTGCAATTTCCCATTTATCAACCCCTTTAGGAAGAGAGAGACCAATTTCATTTCATGTGGTCTTTCACCAACTTGACATCTAGCTACATATTGTTTGAATCTTCTAGGCACTACTCATATGGATTTGTGTCTAGCTTGTTTGAAGCTATAAATCAAAGAAGTAGAATCCAATTTGAATCCTCTCTTCAAGAAATCACCAATAACATCTTCTACAAAGGCTTCCAAATTTCCAAACATTTCAATTATTAGTGGTTGAAACCATGAAAAAGGAGTTTCAAGAAGGGCTTTATACTACATGAAGAAGCAAGTGAATTGCTATGCTCTCAAGACCTTTTTAAAATTTGGCTAGATGATCATATGGATTAATAGATGTGCCATAACACTTATTCATGCACTTTGCCACATGGGATGGACGAAGGCATATTGACCTAGGTCTTGTATTCTTGTCATCACATTTGTCACTTGATCATTGAATGGGACATTAGCTTGCTCATTTTCCCATACATTAACACGTGCTACTTGAGCATGTTTCTCTTGAGGTAGTTCCCTAGCTTGAAACCTTTCTTGGGGCACTCCCTAAAATCTAGAATTGATGTTTTTGTTTGGAGTTTCAAGTGGATGCTTAGGCTTTGTGCTAGTTGATGGTCTGTGTCTTTGGCCTTGCAAATTAGATTCTTCATTGCCACCCAATGGTTGGAGATTAGGAACAGTTAATGATCTTTCCTGCTCATTGATCTTCTAATAAGAGTTTCCATCTTTGGCTTTTATCTTGATAAGTATGCTTCGAACATATTTATTTTGAAACTCATAAGAAATTACTTTCATGGTAGGTGGGCTCACAACATTATAGCAATATTTATTTTGGGTAAGCTTATTGTTGAGTCTATTAGGGTGCTTACTTAGCAAGAGGTGCATAAGTGGCCAATGACTTGTTAGATAATGCGTGCACAAGGGTTTTGAAGGGTTTCAAGGTGAAGGGTTTTGAAGGGTTTTGAAGAGTTTCAAGGTGAAGGGTCTTTTGTCAAGTTTTGAAGGGTTTTGAAGAGTTTCAAGGTGAACCCTCCCTTATGTGTACATTTTGGTGAATTCAAGGCAAAAGTGCAAAGTATGTAAAGAGCAAAAGTCTATGTTTGGCCTCCCATTAGAATTTTGTTTTTTGCAAAGTCACTACATGAAAAAATAGGATATCATTGGTTTGTATGTGAGAAGGTTGTTGGATACAAGAAGAAAAAGCATCATAAGGTATACAATGAGTTGGAAAGCGTGTGCACTAGGGACTGGGAAGGTGGGCTACACATTCAAGACCAAGATCTTGGCTACATATGTGGATTTAATTCAAGTGAAGTGGTGTGCACAAAGGAGCCAACAAGTCAAGTAAGGAATATAGGAGAAAAAACATACCCTAAGCAAATGAGAGTGATATATAGATAATAAGAGAGAGACATAGAGTGTGTAGAGAGACATAGAGTCATAGAGACATAGAGTTTGCAAGGAGACATAGAGTGTGGACAGAGACAAAGAGTTTTTTAAGTGTGCAAAGACTCTCTGATAGACAATGAAGAGCTTGAGAGCCAAGGAGTGGTGAAGTATTTCAGGTCAACCATGTCTCAAGAAGAAGAAATCAAGGTGTGGCCATAGTATTACCAAGCAGGTGTTGTAGGTTGACAATAGAAGTGTTCAGGACTTCAACCTTATTAGAGACTTGAGTGCCAAGGTGCATAGGAGCAAGCCACTTGGCTAAGGTGAAGAAGCGGGATAGAGGTGGATTGCATAAGTACTAGGAAGTACTTGGTTGTACTTGTGTACTTTTCTATCCTAAGGTGCTACACACATTGAATAATTTTTCATTGTTCTTGAAATTGTAATCTTCTATCGTTTTAACTAAAGAATTCCCCCAAAAAAATTTGGCATGCCTAGTGGGATAAGGCAGCTTGAGCATAGAGGAAAATCACCAATCACAATTCTCAAGTGAAGAAGAAGGAAGTGTAGAAGGTGTTGACATTGCAAATTGAAGAGCTAACTTTTCTTTCTCTTGTAATTCATCCTAAGCTCATGAAGAGGATGCATAGCTCATGAGCGCAACCTGGTCACAAACCTTAGGCAATAGAATCTCTTTTAAAACCACAAGATGAAAATTTGTTGTAGGTTAGATAATCCCCCTCTAGCCGCATAATCAGTAGGGAACATGGAGGCCCAGGTAGACTTAGAAACCTTATTCTACGAATAAACATAAAGTTTCCCTCCTTTAGAGGTTTAGCACATGAAGACCCTGATGAGCGTACATGAGGTTTTTAGCCTTATGTAAAACAAGGGGTTAATTGGGGGGGGGATGCTTTTTTGATACTCTTCCTAACAACAGTGGAAGGATTGGTAGATAAATGCTTTAGTAAAATTTTTGATAACCATTTTGCTACTTGGGACCTAATGAAGGATGCTTTTGAAGCACAATTCCAATAGAGAAATATAATAAAAAACATTATTGAAGAATTGGAGAACTTAAGATTGAGTGTTAGAAGACATTCCCCGAATTTGTCACTAGGGCCAAAGCGCTTATGGACAAATTACAAGATCCTCCCCACTACTTTTTTTGCCAAAAAGTGTCTTGGCAAGCCATTATTAGTGTCCAATCAATGCAAGACAAAGGAATTGGTGCTCCCTACAACAAACATTAACGAGTTCATTACCACAACACTAAGGTTAGAGAAAACTCGATAACAATATGGAGTTGAGTCTTCTAGCCTTCCATACTCAATGGAACCTAAAGACCCATTATACCAATTGAGAGAGGAAGTCAAGAATGTAAGGAGGAATAAACAGTAAAAGGAAGAAGAGAGTGCAATAACACTAATATGGTGTGAAATTGAAGAATTTAAACTACAAAAAGAAGAGTAGGCCCAAGCCACTAGCATTGACAAATTAATGCAATACAAAGGAATTGGTGCTCCCTACAACAACAATTAATGAGTTCATTACCACAACACCAAGGTTGGAGAAAAATCGATAACAATATGGAGTCGAGTCTTCTAGCCTTCCATACTCAATGGAACCTAAGAACCCATTATCCCAATTGAGGGAGGAATCCAAGAATCTAAGGAGGAATAAGCCACAAAAGGAAGAAGAGAGTGAAATAGCACAAATATGGTGTGAAAATTGAAGAATTCAAACTACAAAAAGAAGAGCAGGCCCAAGCAAAAACATGTACAAATCCATCAGGAACTACATGAGATTAGTGTGGGAAGTGGAGTCAAGAATGGACTATGGCGCAAAATGTGTAGCAAACAAGGACAAGTGGTAAGTGAATATCCTCTCTCAAATGTAACTTTCCAATTATGGAGGAATCCTGGCCATGAAGCCCAAGAGTGCCATTCATGAGGGAACCCATCACAAGCATATTGGGGACAAGGAGAAGCCCAAATAAGGACTTTTCCACCACGAAATGTAAAGTTGCAACGAGAGTGTGGGCATTAACACGACAAGTTTCCTCTACCAGAGGGTTATCCTCCATGCAAAATTTTCCCAGAAGCTAGAGGCCATTACACCATGTGTTTCTCAAAAATTAAAGCATCCATATATGAACCACATATATAGATGATCCTTGTGGACAATGAAGATATTCCAGATGAAACCACTATGCCATCATCAACAATGAGAGTAGTACATTTAGAAGATATTGAATATATGGTTATGCAGATAAGGGGCAAGGGAAATATACCTCAGAAAGAACGTAGTTGAGAATCCAATACACATGGAGTGACAAAAGAGATAGTTAGAGGAAGGCTTACTCCCAATGAAGATATCCAATCAAAAGAGGATTCTGGAAACATGAATGAAGCAATTGGACAAGCATATAGGAGGGTGTGAAAAGAGCTTGAGGACTTGCACATTGCCTAGACCCTTATGGAATCGAACATCCACTCTAGTTGCAAAGACTAATACTTTGTGTGAAGGAAAGATAGTAGGGGAAGCCCCCACTTACTGATTATAAGATCCCATGAATCACTATCACTATAAGAGGACACAATATGCAAGAAGGTATAGTGGTGGCTTATGCATAAACCTAATTCTACAATACACTATGGAGAAGCTTGGGCTTCAACCCTCGAGACCAACCAATTTCACTGTCACATTGGTAGACCTGAGCAAGCTAAAGCCTTTGGGAGTGGTTCATTGACTGCTCCTTCAATGGTTCTCCATAATAATTGTGTTGGGGTGATGCTTGCATTACTCTTGGTTTTTCCTCTTCAAGATGGAAACACCATTAAGTGGTGGGAAACCATTGATCCTATCGTGGTGCTTACTTGGGAAGAGGTGCATAGGTGGTGCACATTTGGCCAATGGGTTGTCAGATTGTGGGTGCACAGGTAGTGCACACGGGTATGCTCATAATTGTCTTTTTGATTGAATTTATTACATTTTCAAAGGGTTCTTTTGGAATGTTTTGATGGGTTATGAAAAGTTTGGAAGGTTCAACTGAACCCTCCTTTATGTGTACATTTTTGAGAGTTCAAATCTAAAAGTGCGAAGTTAAGTAAAGAGCAAAAATCTATGTTTATCCCCAATTAAAATTTTATTTTTTGCAAAGTCACTACAAGATAAAGTAGGACATCATTCATTTTTACATGAGAAGGTTATTGAATATAACAAAGAAAAGCATCATGAGATACAAGGATTTGGGAAGTGTGTGCTACAAGGAGTGGGAAAGTGGGTTGGACATCCAAGACCAAGATCTTGGATACATATGTGAATTCAATTCAAATGAAGTGGCATATGCAACGGTGTGGACAAGCCAAGTAACGAATATAGGAGAGAAAACATACACTAAGCAAAGGAGATTCATATATAGATAAGTAGAGAGAGAGACATAGAGTGCATAGAGAGACACAAAGTGTGTAGAGAGACATAAAGTGTGCAGAGAGACAAAGAGTGTGCAAAGTGTGCAGAGATTCTTCGATATAACATGGAGGGCTTGAGAGCCAAGTAGTGTTCAAGATATTATTGTATGATCTCTTGTGTATCGGGGGTCAACTGTATCCCTAGAAGAAGAAACCAAGATGTGATCATAATATTACCAAGGAGGTGTTGTAGGTCGAAAATAGAAGTGTTCATGACTTCAAGTTTATTGGAAAATAAACTTGAAGTCATATAAGTAGAGAGAGAGACATAGAGTGCATAGAGAGACACAAAGTGTGTAGAGAGACATAAAGTGTGCAGAGAGACAAAGAGTGTGCAAAGTGTGTAGAGATTCTTTGATATAACATGGAGGGCTTGAGAGCCAAGTAGTGTTCAAGAGATTATTGTATGATCTCTTGTGTATCGGGGGTCAACTGTATCCCTAGAAGAAGAAACCAAGATGTGATCATAATATTACCAAGGAGGTGTTGTAGGTTGAAAATAGAAGTGTTCATGACTTCTTGAGCCCAAGGGTGCACAAGAGCAAGCCCCTAGGCCAAGGAAGAAGCAAGACAAAGGTTGCCTTCATAAGTACTTCGTTGATCTTGCGTACTTTTCTATCCTAATGTGCTACACATAGTGAGAAATTTTATCTTTTCCTTGAAATTGTAATCTTCTATCTTAATCAAGGCATAGAGAACTTTCTACAAAACATGTCTTTGTCCTTCTTCTCTACTCTTTCTTGTCTTACAAACAATCAATACCCCTTTAACCAAAGAATTCCCCCAATACTTATCCATGTAGATAACTTTCCAAGAGGGCTTTAGTTTATGCCATGTGAGCTTAAATGCATTGAGTAGAATCATCCTTACTCATAGCGTAGGTGGAATCTTTGGTGGTCCAATATCATCGTCACCCGTATCTACTTCAAACACTACCTTGGCTTTGTTGTTTGGATGGTCACGGTCAAGAGTGAGTATATAGACACTTCCATCTTGTTATTTGTAGTGATCATTGCAAAATTTCATGATAGGGTGCAAAAAAACCATAAATCAATAAAGATTGTTGATCCTAACTAACTGGCAATTTAGGTAGTATAAATTAGGATTGATTGGATTGTGGTGTATGTCTTTTCAAGCTTCCACCTGATTCGAATCTCATTATGATTCATTTCAAGATGAATTTACTTATAAAAGATTAGGACATAAATTAGTATTCCCAATAGAAGAGATATGACTTGTTATGGATTTATGCTTCCCTATGGTCCTACCACATCTAAGGTGCATGTACAATGGCTTCGGTATGAAACAAACACAAGAAGGTCAGGGTCATATGCCTTATCAGGTTTTTGTTGATATATTTTGGTAGTGATGTATAAACACATTTGGGACCAATAGGGCATATGCATTACTCTTTATAATTTTTTTCCTTGGCTTGTGTATATGCTTATAACACTAACATGTAACTTATCTTTGTACATTCACTTGGTAATGCATTCTATGTTGTGTTTGTTCTCCAAGCTGCTTCTTCTCCCTTGTGTTGTTTGTGTGCTTTTGCAAACTTGGATCTCCAACAATTGGTATCAAAGTAGATCACCACTTTCTCTAGGCTGTTGAGGAGACCCCTCCAATTATAGTCTCAAAATCACACAAGCATTGGTGAGCATCCTTGAGGAAATTAGGAGTTCATTCACTTTGTGGCATCAAAATTCTTATTTGAGTTTGTTTCTGCCTCCAAATTCACTATCAGAGTGACTGTGAAGATAATGTCATTTTGTTCCAAACATGTATAGGGGTTTTGGGTTTCAATTACAAGCATCTCAAAGTTTTCTATAGGTTTAACAAAGCTAGACATGCTGTTTCTATTGAACTTTTTGAGATATTGTCAGTTTTTTGCATCAAGGAATTTATTGGCTAGCCATGGATGAAAACAATGATGTATTTCATATGTTGGTTGTTGAGGATAAGTTGGATCATACTAATTACCCATTGTGGGATATGATGTGTCATGTATTGGTAGCAAAAGGGCTGAGGAGGATTATGCAGGGTGTTGAAAAACGTCCCAATACATCTATAAATATAGTGATTGAAGGTGATGCAAATAGTGTTGAAGATGATGATCTTCAATTTCTTGGTTGTGCCCTCACACTTGCTCCTACAATATAGGAAAATATGCTTGGGATACTCTTACAACATTATACGTGGCAAGAAATGAGGCTCATTTTTGTTACCTCCAAAAATACTTGGAGAGTGAACACAATTCTACATTGGGGTATAAGGAGTTGTAAAATCTTTATGAATCCCTCTAGATAGATAGAAAAGGTTGAATTCATGTGAGATATACTGACCCCCATTATCTGAACATAAATCCTTTAGCTTAGTTCCTTTTCTAGTCTCAACTGAAGCAAGCCATTCTATGAAGGTAGGGAATACCTCATCCTTTGATTTGATAGGATACAACTAGACTTTCTATAGTAGCTTCATCTATGAAAGTGACAAAGTAAAGAGAACACCCTAATAACCTTTTGGGAATAAGACCACACATGTCCATATGAACAAGATCTAAAGGATGAATTTGAAGAGTCAATGTGCATCCTTTGCACATTCCTAGTTTGCTTTCCATATTGACAATGCTCACAAAATGAAAAATTAGAGAAAGATAACACAAGTAACTAGCCAAGACGAGAAAGACTTTCGATTCCATTATGAGATATGTGGCCCAAATGGCCATGCAAAATACAAGCCATAGGTTGTTCAATAACAACTAACAACTATTGTTTTTGTGATACAAATAAGGGATAAAGTGAGCCAACTTTGCTTCCTTTTGCAATAACCTCCAACCATAGATTTTTTGCAAATCCCCTCACTCAAGAGTGCTCCAGATATCTCATCATTGAACATTTTACCAGTAGGTGCACTATTACTCATTGCATAGCAACAAGACTACTTTCATTTCATTATCCATCTCCATTTTTGGAGCCTGTAACTGAGAGAATATATCATCAAACCAATTGAGATGAGCAAAAACACTATCTTTGTCCTTCATGCAAAGTTCATATATTTCTCATCAAGTACACTTTATTTGATGTCGTTTCTTTTTCATATGTATTGCATAACTTCTTTTGAATCTCCTCTACACTTTCACTATAGGTTTACATTCGACAATACTTCTTCATCGACCAATAGATAAATACTTTTGCATAGTTACAATACTTCTTCACCGAAATAATAGACAATGCAGACAACAGGTCTCCTGCATATACTACTTTATTGAACGGTAATCGTAAATTACACAGACATACATAATATAAATGAACAAAGTACTACCAACACTAGATTGAATAAAACTTGTACTGAAGCACTGCTAGTAGAGGAACTCCACTGATGTATCATTGGGGGTCTCTCTATGTCACTAACTTTGTGCGTCATTATATTAATTTCATTGAGAAGTTACACAGAGATAACCCTAGTGGTACACCGATGGACTTCTTCTACCACCAATGCTTCAACACAAGTTTTATTCAATCCATCATTGATAGTACTTTTTTGATTTCTATTTGGTATGCCTGTGTACTTACGATTTCTATTCGATAATGTAGTCTATGTGGGAAGTCTTTCTGTCTGGCTATCCATTATTTTGGTGGAGAAGCATTGTAAATGTGCATAAGTATTTTTGTTCTTTGATGAAGAAGTACTGTTGGATGTAAATTTGTTTGTGTAATTCAATAAATATGTATTGTTCGGATCATTTCCAGCACTTTGTGTGTGTGATGAAGAGAAAAGATTAAGCATTATGTGATTGAAGTTAATCTAATTCCGATAATGATAATGCTGTGTATTTGTACTATTATGAGAGAATTAACTTTTGGAAAAGAATCCAAATGTTTGTTATTCAAAACTAAAGATGCATCTTAGTTGTAGTGTATCATCTGTAAGGAATGGAATCTGAATGGATCATGAGAAGCGATAAACTATTTTGGATTGGCCACATCCATTAAACCTTGAAGAGCTATAAATATTTCTTAAGACTATCAAGATTCTATCACCAATTTATCAAGACATATGCCCACATACATAGTACAACCCCCATTTTACAAGTTGTGGATATGGACTTTGTGATTGGTGAAATATTAATATATGAATATCAATTGATGAAATTTAAAGGAAAGAAACCACCTTCTCGAAGAAACCACTCCATCTATGAAAAGAAGTTATGCGGTATAGCACATAATCTTAGAAAGTGGTGCCATTGTTTGTGTCAATCCTGAGTTATCATAGTGTTTGATGAAGAGAGTATTAAGTGGTTCTTTAATCAAACAAACACGAAATGCCACAAGGGTTAATGGCTAGAGATGCTTTAAGAGTTTGAGTACAAGATTATGTGTAGGAATGAAAAATTTAATGTAGTGGCATATTTATTTGTATACAAGCAAAGAAAACTAGCAAAATTCAGATGACTGAAACATATATGCCAATTTTTGCACCTGAAATAGCCAAAGAATCATGAACTGCACATGTTCAATCATTCTCATATTTTGAATAATCTATGAGATTGTATAGACCATGAAATAAATCTGTAGAAGGAATGATATCATAACCCTTTGAGAGATCATGAATTCTACACATGTCATCAACAAATTTAACAACCAAGCTAATTTTGACCAGTGATGAAACGGATAGCATATTTTTCTTGATCCTTGGCACATATAACAAATCTGATAGCATGAAAGTACTCCCATGAATAGTAGTAAGAATGATCTTTCCAACTCCCATGACAGGATAAAAGGAGTTTTAGCACATGTGATAGCATTCCCTATAGGGATAGCCTCAAGTGAAGTGAAGAAACTGTTGTGAGGTAATGTGTTTGGTTGCACCACTGTTAAAACACCAAACATTGGAGTCTACTATAGACATACACTGCTCATGATAAAATGGGTCATAAATTCAATGGGTAGTAACATTCTATTGTTCATTCTGAACAAGGTTAGGAGACTCTTTTATAGGTGTAGATGCCTCTACAACAACCATTCTAGCCTCTTTCTTCTTTGCCTCTTTTGCAACGAGCTTAGCAAACTCTTTATGGCATGATCATTTGTCTTATATTACTTGCAAGCACATAATTACTTTATGCATGCATGCCATGTGTAAATTGTGTTGATGGAGGGGGTTTGGCTCATGTTGTATACCAAATTGTGGTTTCCTTGAGAAAACCGGGGGGTTGAAATATAGGGAGCATGGATTTTGCAAAAATTCTTGAACACTACCGTCATGAGCTCGAAAACCTTCACACACCTATGCGACAATGTCCGATACATTCTTTAATCATACAGACCAGTGGCATATGATGGAGATCATATAGGTGATGGTGGGTGGCGCTCTGGGTGGAGCAAAGTACGGATAGTTAATCCAATCGGAACACCCTTTGTTGTTGCAGACTTTAATTGCAAATGCTTGTTAGGATCTGAACAGACAACAGGGCAATAACATGGGTTATATTAAATGTATAGTGGGATGTTTGACCATGTGTGCATCATTCAAGATAGTTTGTCAAGAGTCAGACATGCCAATTAGGTTGAAAAATAGAGCCTACTTGTGCATTCGGTAGATCAACTAGCTCGAATTGAGTAGCGAATGTTGATTCTTTACTTGTATGCCACTTAATCTCTACATTATAATCTGGTAACAAGACAAAATATGGCATGTACTACATTTTGGATGCAGTAATGAGCCGTTGATGAGATAGGTTTAGAAAATAAGATGACTTAAGAAATGTGTCTTCCAGATTGGAGAGAGATTGGATTTGTACGGATACTCTATCATCATGGATTTGTCCTATTGCTCTACCCTCTTTAGCTAATTTGGTGCTTCTATCTCAAAGGTGTCTCGGCCCTCGATAGTGACATGCCCTCCTAATACTGACATAGGCTCGTACGGTTCTTCAAAATTTTCTTCGATTAGAATTTCCACCACTATATCAGGTTTTGGGTCTTCAATTGGAGAGGGTGGCCTCTCATATGGTAGTAGTCTTGCTTATAGTCCTTTCGCCTATTTTGTGAGGGCTTCCACTTCCTCTATGGGTTGAGGGAGGATGGCCAGCTCCTATTGAGATGTGTTGATAGTGATTAACTGCTTCTTGAGGTCTACACATTTTGATTCTAGCTTTTCATATGACTCTAAAAAGTTAGCATGTTCCTCAAGTAGTATCCTTATGTCTTATGAGGGAAAAACTCAATACTTTATAGGAATTATCTCTACATTTGGCATCCCTTCCATAGCAGCTTCAAGGTTATCTTGGTTTTGTTGTTGCAGCCACTTGTTCTCTTCCAATGCCGTAGACATGTGCTTCCTGAGAAGCCCTAGATTTCTTCAGAGTTTGGCTTTAGTGAGATGTTGCTCGTGTAGCATTGTCTCCAAGTATTTGACGGCTTGAGCATCTACATTTGCTGTCTTGGCCTCTAGTTTTGTATGAGCTTGCTATAAGGTGAGGTATTCAGCCTAAAGTGCTTCATTGTCAGCTTCCAAAGTTGTGAATCTTGTTTGCAATTCTGCCTTGAAGGCAACATTTTTGAAATGAAAGTGACGTGTATACTAGCTTTTCATGATGATTTTTGAGTTCTTCATTTCATTATGCTCTTATGAGCATTTGCGGCTTGCAAGATTTAAAAAAATAACTTGTCAAGATGAGCCATTTTTGGTGTGATTAAAATCCCCTTTTGGATGATTAGTCTACCATGTGTGGTGATTCTTCAAGTCACGAGTAGAATAGAAATAGCTTTGATAAATTTTTAGTTTATCATGTTCATATTTTTCATTAACTTTGTTGTTCTTGCTCTAATCATTTGTGAATAAGTTTCTTTTTGGGTTTCTTCTACAAAAATCAATGGCGTATGTGGTTTGTCAACTTCATCAACAAGCTTGGAAAAGGAAGGTACAACTTAGTAATTTTTTATGCATATACACTATAGAGCTCGGAGTTTGAAAGGTTAACACACACTCTATTACCATGAATAATTCCAAAGATTAGTATGCACACAATCACTCTCTTCTCTTCTTAACCAATACCCTTGAAGGAGTTCCCTAGAAGTTCCCCATGGAGGAATAGATAATGGAGAGAAGGGAAGAAATGACTAAGAAAATGAATAGGATTAATAGAGTGGGGAAATTCAAACAACAAGCCTCTAGTTCGATAATGCAGAGATAGCATACTTAGGAGCTAGATTCACCTATGAAATCTTTGTTCAAAACAAACCTTTGATGGAAGATGGTCTATTGGATTCTTTTGCTATTATAGAAAAGCTCGAGGGACTATAGAATACAGTTATTTCCATGATTGGTTATGTCCATGTATCTTTACATGATTTACATCATGTGGAATATTACGAACACTCTGCCAACCTGAATGTGTCACTTAGGACAAGAGGGTCCAACCTTCGAAGGACAATCATGATGGGCTTAAGAAGGTCGCTGATGTCAACTAGAGAAGAGCTAATCAGGATGAGCAAGAAAATGGTTAGTTGAAATGGGGATCCAAGGGTGGATTTAGGTCCATGGGAGCTTACTAAGTCCTTCGGTCTATTACGATTGAATTTGCAGGTCTATATATTGGTTCCGAATGAGCAGTTAGAAATCCAAGCACAGATGGTAACATTATAAAAGTAATGCAATGTGCTGAGGATATTGAGCAGAAGAGGAAGCACAAGAACGATGTCAAATGGAGCACTTAGATGACAATCCATGAGGGGAGCAGAGGAGAACAAAGCTATCAGACGGGTGGAAACAGAGGTCGATGCCATGAAAAGGGTGAGTTTGGGTGATTTGCATAAGAGTCAGCAAGAGGAAATAAATGCTAAAACTTTTGGAGAGAAGGAAAGATGGGGGTCAGCAATCTCGAGCAGCACATGGTCTGATGCCTGCTAGTATCTCAAAGGGATGAACATGTAGTGCTCCGAGGATAAGAAGTAGGAAGTTGCTTACTGCTCGAAATAAGAGGAGGCACCATAGAGGAGAAGCCATAGAGGAGAGAAGCGTCTGTGCTCAAACACATGAGGAGGAAGAGGGAAGATCGATAGTGTGTGGCCAACAACTAAGGACATGAAGAGGAAGCGCTATCATCAGGCAAAGATGTTCGCAATAAGAATGCAGTATTTATTTATGAAGGTCCATTTGCAACACATGCAGTAGGAAGAGGTCGTGATATGTGTTTCCACAAACTGAGAATTGTATGCATGCTCAGAATGCCATTATGCTCTATTCATTGGGTCTCTGATTTGGGATCCAAGTCTATTTAGCCGGATATAGTAACTTAATACTTTCATCATAGGTAGTATGCATGCATGGCCTATCTTTGCAACTTATGCATTGGATGCATCGAGTAAAGAAGGTGAGGATGCATAGAGAATCAACAGATGTCTAGTGCGAGTAGATGCATCCATTTTGTGAGAGAATACAAGAATATTCTAACCTATAATCTTACAGCTACAATGCAGACATCTAGAGACCAGGCTAATTTAGTTAAGGGCAAGAGTCTGAAGATGCATAGACCATCAAGGATACAACTTGGTGGAACAAGCAAGGAAAAAAAAACCTTGCATCCTCCGTGGAGATCTCAGGCTGTGACTAAAAAAGCTTCAAGAAAAGCCAGGATCTATGGATAGGGATATTGCTCCAGCCAAGGTGAAGGAGGAAAAGAATCTGTCTCACATCAAGGCATGGGAAGAAAATCAGAACTCAAAGTCAATGAACAAGTTCAACAAGATCATTGTTAAAGTTAATGCCTGGAAGAAAGCAAGAAAGGCATTAGCAGATGCAAAGCTTAAGAAGAAAAGAGGAGTAGCTCGACGAGAAGAGAATTCTGGAGCTTTTCAATTTCCATTGATGATCTACCTCACTATGTGCTCGCCCTCTATCTCTTCTCCAATGATTGCAAGCTGGTCTGCTACATCTTTCATTTTGGTTACATAATCAGTCACTCCTTTATTTGGTTCTTTCTTAAGGGTTGTGAATTCCATCCACAACTGATTCTTCCTAGCTCTTGTGTTTGCGGAGAAATATGATGAAAGCACTTCCCAAGTCTCTTGGGAGATCTTGCAATTTCTAACATGTGGTAACAAGAAATCAGAGATTGAGTTTAGTAGATATGACCTGGCAAGAGCATCCTTTGCACACCATGTGGTTAGCCTTTCTTGCTCTTCCCTTGTTGGTTGATGCTTGCTCCTGAAAATTGGCATGTCTTCATCTCCTGAGATGTATCCATATAGGCTTCAAGATCACGATTCTCAGTGAAAATCGTGATTTCCAAGGTTGTTCAAGATCACGATTTTCATTCAAAATCGTGATTTTTTCATAAGATCTTGTTTCACTGTTTTGACCCCTAGGAGCCTGATTTGACATAAGTTTTTCATCAAAAGTCCATTTTTTGAGCTCTATAGCTCATTGGAAAACTCGTTGATTTTCAAATAGAATAATTTGAATTTGATCCTAAGCTGGGACTATGAAACCAAGGGGACTCCAAAGGATTTTGAGCAATACCAACGGGAAATTTTGGGCTCTTAACCAAGGCTTATGAACCTTAGATTTGGTAGACACTTAGGCAAGGATAGACAAAGCATTAGATCTTCTAAGGCTAGTGTCAACCATACAGCTAAGTCTTGGGTCTTCTATCTCATACTTCTTGAAATTTTGTGGTACTTCAAACAAGGATTCTTTTTCATCTTCTTGTGTGGGGGAGTTACTCTTTTTTGTTTCTTTTCTTTAATCTCTGTTTCTACCTATGTCATTAGCATTGGTACTCGTCTTCTGGGGCACAAAAGGGATCCATGATGATGGATTCTATATCCTTGTCGCTAGCTTCTTCTAGTACATCTATACTAGGTTCACATTCTTCAATGATGGGTTTGTACATGAATCTTGAAATGTTATAGTCATCTTCATCACAATGGGGGGTCCAATATGCTTCATTTAGTGGGTAAAAGCATGTTAATGTTTACAAAAAAGTGAAGTCTAGGACATTGTTAATTGGCTAAAACAAGTGGATGCTTCTTAGCTATCTAAAACATGTGAGCCTCTTATAAATAAAAATGTTAGAATAAAAACCTATAGGTATGACTTATTAAAAGAGAAAAGTAAAGGCATTAGTAGCAGGGGCAAGGGTACTCATGTTTTATAGTGAAGCATTGATGACGTACAACATCATCATTGGGAGTTTTTCGGGGGCTACATTCTTAGTTGGGAATATTGATAAAGATTCTTTTTTAAGGAGGAGAGTCATGAAATAGAGAAAAAACATCAAAGTTTAGCAGAGAGGAAGAAAATGGAGGAGAGTGAAGCTCTATAGATGAGGTAAACCTTTTGGTTGAAGGGAGGAAAGAAAATAAATCATATATGATTTGAGGGAGGAATGAAACAGAAAGGCATGAAAAGAAAGACAAATGAATTCGATTGGAGTATTCATCCTTTTGCAGTTGAAGAATTTATCAAGAGGTGGACAACTACAAGGCTATAATTGTAATATCCATCATCATCAAATAAACACTATGTTTTGGTAGAGCTTTGTTTCCTTCTCTTGTTCAAAAAAATCTACTATGAATTTGAAGTGTGTGATCTTATTATGCTATAAATTGGCAATTGAGTACGATATTGCCTTGACCTTCATACTCAAGAAATTTCCATCAAAAGATGTGAAAGAGATGGATAGTTATGTTGGAAAACGCCAAAAATTTTGAAATTGTTTTATCTAGATTTGTGGGCTCTTGATGCTAAATGTATCTTGATTGCATACAAATCTATCATTTTTTGAGTGTGATTCCTATGCATTTTCATTATTGGAATTGTTTCTTAAATTGAAGGTCAAGAGAAGACTGCATGAATTTCAAGGCAAGAATTGCAAAGTGGTTGACTTTGCATTGCTGCCATTGAGGAATGTAGTAAATTGGTGTTTTAATTCATATGATTCATAACATCTTAGTAACTTTCCAATACCCAAAATTAGGTGATGATGATAGATTGTATGGGCTATTATTGGATGTAGGGTATTATTCTTTTTTAAAGTGCACTTTCCATTGAAATAAAACATTTAGATTGATAAAAAACAAGAAATTAATTGCAATTGTGATATTTCTTCAACATCGTGTATGTGAGGAGTTTCTTTTGTGTTTTTTGCTTAATTCATGAAGTAATGCTTTCTTGCGGTTGCTCACAAAATAATTTGTTGTAAACATTGGGCGTTACTATCATAGAGTAATCATTGTTGTAAAGATTGATGATAGTGATTTGTAAGAAAATAATAGCACAATTGAATAGAATAGTAGATAGTTGAGAGAAAAACGGAGACAAAGATAGACGCACACTAAGAGATACAGAACTCAAATTCTCAAATTTCCAAGCATAATGTAGTTATAACGATGGTCTTCTCCACCCCTACACTCCCAATGTAGAGGTTAGATGCAGATCTAGATAAACTCTAGATGAAAGGCTTACTAGTGCGCAATGCTCTTTAAATCTCAACCTAGGCCATTCTTACTTAGCTTTTACAAGGGGAGTCAATATAGATAAACATAGTTGAGAGATATAAAATAATCATAGAGCTCAAGAGGATATTTCTACATCAGGGTATTTAGTTAGTAGCCATGGCTAAAAGCAATGATTTATTCCATATGTTGGTTGTTGAAGACAAGTTGGATGGCACTAATTACCCCTTATGGGCATATATGATGTGTCATGTATAGGTAGCAAAAAGTTGTGGAATATTGTGTAGGGTATTGAAAAACATGCTACTACACCTGTGAAGAGTGTTACACTTATGTGTTCCTTGAGTAACTTTGATGTCACTTCAAATTCACTTGAATTTGGTTCGAAAAATAAACTACAACTTTGGTTGACCCAAACATCTAACTTAGATGTTTGTATCATGGTTTACTTTCAAACAACATTTACTTGACTTATTAGTTGAATAGAGGGCTACGTTTTCCAATTGGGTTTAAAGTGTTGCCTAGCATGTAGGAGAAAGAGTTCCTTACACCTCTGGTCAACCTTTAGTTCATATAGACCAAAGTAAATTCCTAATGAAATTTTTACTTCTCGGGAAATTTTCCTCCAAAGCTTAACTAAAAAACTTAACTTATGTGCATTTTCAAATCTATAAGCACTTCCTAAATTTTCTCTTCAAGATTTTACTCAACTCTTTGAGGAAAGAGTGAAATCCAAATTTAATTATTGTAGTTTTTGTTGACAATATGATTGCTTCTACATCATTTAGATTTGTATCTACATGAGTGCATATCCATTTCATATCCAGAAGGCACTCCATTTCTAGTTTATTTCCATTTTATATTATATCTCTTTTGTATTTGGGTACCTTGCAATTTGCTTCTACCATTGTATTCATTCTCCTTCAAGGAGAATTATCCCAGATGAGATGTACTTTTGAAAGCCCCTCCCAAATCTATATAAGGAGGTCCTCTCCCCCCATTTGTACTTGGTTAGAATCTTGAGGAGTCTAATCTATTCTCTTGGCAAGCTCATTTCTAATCCATGTGAGTTTACCCATTTCTTGGTCTACTCATTTTGAGTCTCTCACACTCTTTCTTTTGTGAGTACATTCTTCTTTTAATTTTGGTTCTGTGTGTGTACTGTAGACATGGTATCAGAGCGCTAGGTGGAGGGCTTGGTAGTGACTTTGGTGGTTGTTTTGGTGGTGGTGCTTGAGTGTTGGTGGTTTTGCATCCTCCTCATCGAGAAAAGCTTTTGCCATCAATTTTATGCTCTTTGGGCCTCATTTTGCACATTTGCCCACCCTCCCACCCTTCTTCCTCATTTTGTACCCCTTTACCGCATTTGCCCACCCTCCCACCCTTGCTCTTCCATTTTGGCGATGCATTTTTCACATTTAATAGTGCTTATAAGCACTCTTTAGAATTCATAATAGTGACACTATTCAAAAATCTGTTGATACATCTCAAGCTTGTGAAGTGTTTACAAACATTGTGCAATTCCATTTGAAAGTCATCTTTCTGTGTGCTATTATCAATGCATATCCGTGGTGTCTTATTAGTGATTATGGAGTTCTCTATCTTTCTACTAGCACTATATTGAGATAGGTTCATTGTGCTGCATTGTAACCACCAAAAATAGATTGTTCAAAGACCATACATGTATTCTCTACAAGGAGAAGATAGGACATAAGAGCTATCACGTCCTTGACTACCCTTGTCCATCTTTTCTCACTATGCTCGAAGTTTAAGAACTCCCCCTGCTTACCTTTCTTACTTAGGTGCATGCTGATGTCCGCTTCATGATAGCAAAAGCATGACATAGAGCAGTAATAAAGAGAGTGTGTGAGAGAGAAAGATAAACTAAAAAAGGCATACCTCGTCGGAACAGCAGACACAAGATATGAAGGCGACTTCTTTGGACTATACTCCTGGTGACATTCTTGATGGAGAGTGTTAATCTCCAAAAGAACAAGCTATCCTTGATGTTAGAACACTTCTATATCAAGAATAACTCAAAACCTTGATCAATTTTGGAAGACCAATGTCAAACTATCAAGATTTGCGCTAACTATGAAGAAAGTTACTACTAAAAAAAGTCTGTTACACATAACTCAATCATTGACTATCAAATGTGTAAAGTTTTCAATAAAACTTTGTATCAAGTGTCGGCTAATGTTTGCACACTTCCTACAAGTTACATTTTCTCAAAAGATTCAGTAGATCTTGAGAAATGATCCAAACAATCTACCTATGTCGGAAACCGTCCTCCTGTATAGTCGACTTTGACACCTGCAATGTCTAATGCATGGTTCTCCCAAACTACAACCTGTTTATCAAATGCTTTTAGCCATAGATGGTTTACCTTCCAACTTAGATTTTGACTCCTCATTTGTGTAAAACTTTACACTATGCACTGAGATCTGATCGATTCTTTGACCATCGAGATTGCACCTATTTCAGAAGACACTCATCACTTCTTCACATACAAATGTTCCTACACATAATTCTCTCAGCCTGTTTACAATTAGGCTCTCAAATATTAACCATAGAAGCATTAACTATGGAATTAGACATCTACAAAAGGATTCTTGAATTGATCAAACACAGAAGGAGAACACATCAAAATATGGGGTGCAACTTTTCTTTCTACTCAGAAAATTTTACATCTGAATGATGAGAGAGATCTTCTACATTTCTAAAGTGTCTAATGACTCTTATAACATCTAATTCATCTCATGCTCTCTCCTACTTGCCCTGACTTTCTACTTGTATATATAGGCATATATGTACAAGCTCATGACCTGAATATGCACTATCTTCAAAAGTTCATTTGTTGATCTTTTCTTCATCTTTTGACTTCAAGTCTTATTCTAAAACATCAATTGATAGTTGTCATGGACCAATAGCTCCCCCTCAATCATCAATTGAGGTTTTCTCTATCTTCTTTATACCTGCCATGTCTTTGAATCTCTGTAACTTTGGTCCATCCAAGCTTTGGTTAGCATATTTGCAATCTGATCTTTTGTTGAAGTATGTATGACTTCAATCTCCTTGTCAATCACCTTCTCTCTTAACAAGTGATACTAAATCTCAATAGCCTTGGCATGAAAAATAGGATTAGCAGCTAGATACAATGAAGTCATATTACCTCCATGAATAGTGGGTGTACTCTGAATGATGTCAAAACTTTTCATGAGAGTCTTCAACCATATGACCTCCTTTGCAGCTTCAACCATACCTTTATACTCTGCTTTTGTATATGATAAAGCAACTCTGTGTTGCTTCTAAGAACACCAAGAGATTAGCTTATCTCCCACATAACACAAGTATCCATATGTTGATCTCCTATCATCAGGACTACCTGCCCAATCTGTATCACTATATATCTTGATGTTTGTATCTGATGTAAAACCATAATACAAACCTTCCTTGAGTGTACCCTTAATGTATCTCAACACTCTTTGTCCTGCAACCCAATGTTCTTTCTTAGGACAATGCATGAATTGGGACAACACTCCAACTACATATGACAAATCAGGCCTAGTTAATGTAGCATAGATTAGACTACCAAAGAGACTTTGATATAGCTTCATATCCTTGAATTCTTCTCCTCCATATCTGCTCAATTTGTGATTCACCTCCATTAGAGTAGGTGCTACCCTGCAATCTTCCATTTTAAACTTGATCAACAAGTTCTTCAAATACCGTCTTGAGTCACATACACTCCATGTTGAGTATATGAGATCTCCATGCCCAAGAAATATGAAAAGTCTCCCAAGTCACTAATCTTGAACTCTTTCTCCATTTGCTTCTTGAGGCTTAGTATGCCCTTCTCATCTGTACTTGTAAGAATTATGTCATCAACATATATGCACATGTAAATGAACCCACCATCACTTGCTTTAACAAGCAAGCTACTATCAGCTTTAGATACTTGTAAACCTAGTTCCTTCAAGAACTTCACAAGTCTATAATTCCATGCCCTTGGGGCCTCCTTCAAACCATACAAAGCTCTCTTGAGCTTACATACATATTTTGAATACCTTTTATCTATGAACCCTTCTAATTGCTCCATGAAAACATCATCTGAAATATAACCATTAAGAAAAGCATTCTTCACATCTAATTGACATAATCTCCAACCTTTACATGGAGCAATGGCTATGAGTGTCCTTATGGCTGTCATCTTTTCCACAAGACTATAGCTCTCATCATAATCTATACCATATTTCTGAGCATACCCTTTCATAACAAGTCTAGCTTTAAACCTAGACACACTTCCATCTACAAACCTCTTTGTCTTGTAGACCCATTTGCATCCAATGATCTTTTGACTATTTGGTTTAGGAACCAAATCCCATGTCTCATTCCCCATCAATGCATCATACTCTTTCTGCATAACTTTCTCCCAATTTTCCTTACCTTTTGTCTCTTCATATATAGAAGGGTCTTCATCTGCTTTCACCATGTAAGCATAATCTTTAGTAGTCAAGAAAGAAGTGTCATAGCTATACCTTGTAGGTTGCCATCTGTGTCTTGATGACCTTCTAAGTTCTCCACTTCTTGAATTTTTTGGTTCATCACATTCTAGATCAAACCTTGGAGCTTCGTCAACTTCAACTTGTACTTCATTGTTTTCTTCTTCACCAAATATCTGAATCTTTGATTTACCTTTCTTCTGATTCAAAACTTCTTCATCACCTGCATGATTATTGATTGTACCTGCATACCAAGTACCTTGCTCATCAAATGTAACATCCCTTGATACAAGGAATTGCTTTGTGGATGGACTCCACAACCTATAACCCATCTGTTTATCATCATATCCAATGAACACATACTTTTCAGCTTTAGGTTCCAATTTATGCCTCAACTGAGATGGCACATATGCATAAGACAAACATCCAAACACTTTGCAATGGTCTAAGGTAGGTCTCTTACCCCACCAAGCCTCATATGATGTCATACCCTGCAAAGCTTTACATGGTAACCTATTAACCAAGTATGTAGCTGTATTTACAGCCTCAGCCCACAAATAATTTGGACAATTTTTCTCCTTCATCATTGATCTTGCAAACTCAACAAGAGTTCCATTCCTCCTTTCTGCTACACCATTTTGTTGAGGAGAGTACCTACAAGTGACTTCCCTTTTTATACCTGCATTCCATAAGTAATCACTGAACTCATTAGAGAAATATTCTCCCCCTCCATCTGACCTTAGTCTCTTCAACTTTTGACCTGTGATTCTTTCCGCATACACATGATACTGTTTAAATGTATTGAATACCTCTGATTTATCTTTGATCACATATATAGTGATCCACCTGGTAGCATCATCAACATAAATCACATAATATCTTGAACCATTTATACAGAAATCCTTTGATGGTCCCCACACATCTGTGTGTACCAACTGAAGCTTCTCTGAATACATGAAACCATGCTTAGAATATGATTGCCTATGAGCCTTACCTAATTGACATGCCTCACATCTGTATGTCATATGTTGACCTAAAAAATTAGGCCATCCAAGCACTGAACCATTGTTAACCATATCCTTAATACCTCTTTCATTGAAATGTGCAAGTCTTTTATGCCAAAGATCTAACTCAGAGATCTTATGTCCTCCATAAGTAAACAAGACATGACCAACATTACCTTGAATCTTCAATGTGAAGAGTCTTCCTTCTTTCTTCCCTGAAACAAATTGTTTATACCCATTGCTAGGATCTTCCACAAAAACTCCATCATTAGTGAACCTTACTTCATAACCTTTTTCAACAATTTGCCCTACACTTATCAGATTCTCGGGAATTATAGGAACATACAAGACCTTACTCAAAAGACTACTTCCATCCTTGGCCTTCACTGATCCAATTGACTTCACATTGTGCTTTGTATTATCACCTATTTGAACTACATGATTAGTTACCTTATTCTTCAAATCAGTCATCAAAGCTATGTTACCACTCAGGTGATTGCTACACCCTGAGTCAATGTAGAAGACTCTTTGGTCTTCACTTTGTCTTTCACAAGTTGCATTCATAATCAAAGTTGAATCCTCCTTCTGATCTGAAGCATAATTGTAGTAGGTATTGTTGTAGAATTGACTTTGGAATCCTCTACCTGCATTTCTTCCAAAGTATCTACTACCTCTTCCTCTGAAATTACCTCTATGGTTTCTACCGCCTCTTCCTCTTGAATTAAGGTTCTGACTATGTCCTCCATTATTTTGATTATTATGCCAACAATCATGAGCTAAATGATTTTTCTTACCACAAATCTAACAAGCTTTGACTCCATCTTTATTACTTTTGCCTCTTCCTCTACCTTTGCCACCTCCTCTTCCTCTTAGGAAGTTAGGTTGGCTAGTTGTACCTTCTTCTTCTTCATTTAATTGTTTCTTTCCTTTGCTATTCTTCTTCTTGTCCTTTGAATTCACTTGAACTGTACTCTTATCAACATCACCTTTGATATCCTGCTCAAAAGTTAGCATATGCCCTAACAATTGATTCAAGTCAGGAGTGAAGTGATCTAGTGACAATTCAGGAGACAAAATGAATGGCTTCCATTTCTCATCTCCTCTCAAACCTGTGAGGATTTGCCTTAGCAATTTATCCTCCTCAATATCTTCATCAATAGCTCCTAATGCATCTGCAATATCCTTCATCCTTGTTACATAATCAGAAATGGATTCAATAGCTTTCTTTTTAAATGTAGTGAACTCTTCCCATAAGGATGCCTTCCTTGACTTTGTAGTATTTTGGAAATGCTCCTCCAAAGCATTCCATATGTCACTTGTACTTTCAAGTCCTCTAATATGAGGTAGCAAGTAGTCATTGACTCCCATGTAGATAATGCTCCTTGCTTGAGCATCCTTCTTCATCCATGTCTTCAAATCTGAGAGTTCATCCCTAGTTGGAACACTAGGATCTCTAAATTCTGGTTTTTCTTCTTCACGTGTGATATAACCTATCAGGTCTTTGCTCATGAGATGAGCTTCCATCCTCATTGACCAAGCTGGATAGTTTTCTCTATACAATTTCTCTATCTGAAGAGAATCTCGCATCCTTTCTTTACATGTATATTAAATTCTTCAAGCTTTATGAGGAATAAGTGTACCTTTACTTCAAATGAAGTTCATTTTATTCTTCTTGATAGATTCAGGCCTCCTTCTTTAGCTTTCCCTTTAGGCTTTCACCTTTTGAGTCTTTAGAAGTTGATTTTTGTATAACTACAGCAGTCGGGGTCCTCCTTTCTTCTATTTTGTTGATTCGTGTCTCTGACACCACTGATGGAGAGTGTTAATCTCCAAAATAACAAGCTATCCTTGATGTTAGAACACTTCTATATCAAGAATAACTCAAAACCTTGATCAATTTTGGAAGACCAATGTCAAACTATCAAGATTTGCACTAACTATGAAGAAAGTTACTACTCCGAAAATTCTGCTACACATAACTCAATCATTGACTAACCAAATGTGTAAAGTTTTCAATGAAAATTTGTAGGAGGTGTTGCATAATGTTTGCGCACCTCCTCCAAGTTACATCATCTCAAAAGATTCAGTAGATCTTGAGAAATGATCCAAACAATCTACCTATGTCTGAAACTATGCTCCTTTATAGTTGACTTTGAAACTTGCAACTTCTAATGCATGGTTCTCACAAACTACACTTTGAATCCTCATTTGTGTAAAACTTTACACTATGCACTGAGATCAAATCAATACTTTGACCATCAAGATTGCACCTGTTTCAGAAGACACTCATCACTTCTTCACATACAGATGTTCCTACACATAATTCTCTCAACTTGTTTACAATTAGGCTCTCAAATCTTAACCATAGAAGCATCAACTATGGAATTAGACATATACAAAAGGATTCCTACAGTGATCAAACACAGAAGGAGAACACATCAAAATATCGGGCACAACTTTTCTTTACTTAGAAAACTTTACATCTGAATGATGAGAGAGATCTTCTACATTTCTAAAGTGTCTAATGACTCTTACAACATCTAATTCATCACATCTCATGCTCTCTCATACTTTCCTCAACTTTCTACTTGTATATATAGACATATATATACAAGCTCATGACCATAACAAATGTATAAGTGAGTTAGTTACAAGTTTGATGTACATATGTATACAAGTCTTCATTTGCTGAATATGGACTATCTTCAAAACTTCATTTGTTGATCTTTTCTTCATCTTTTGACTTCAAGTCTTATTCTAAAACATCAATTGATGGTTTTCATGCACCAAAAATTCTCTATCAATAGAGCATACCTATTCAACTTCATGGACCTCTTTGCTTCCTACTTGCGAGCTCAAACGTATCTCTTAGAGATTCAAGGTCCACCTCGTAAGATCTTATGTGTGCATGTATACATGCTAAGGTGCACTTGAAGAAAAAAGGGAAGTCGGCCTTAGTGATCCGACGGTTCCAAGTGGAAGGGCCGTCGCTCAACGGGATTGGGCACTGAGCTACTCTATATCTTCATGGACATCGATCATCTACAGGCGAGCTAAGTTTAGCAGCCAGAGAGAGAGAGAGAGAGAGAGAGAGAGAGAGAGAGAGAGAGAGAGAGAGAGAGAGAGAGAGAGAGAGAGAGAGAGAGAGAGAGAGAGAGAGAGAGAGAGAGAGAGAGAGAGAGAGAGAGAAGAGAGAGAGAGAGAGAGAGAGAGAGAGAGAGAGAGAGAGAGAGAGAGAGAGAGAGAGAGAGAGAGAGAGAGAGAGAGAGTTTTAGCTTTTATCTTGAAATAATCTTCCATTTTGCTATTGTCATCCTCGATAAACATAGTATACTTGTCAACCTTCCACACGAGCTTTGATGTAGGCCACATGATCGTTTAGTTGGTCCTTCAAATCCTTCAATTATATTTTCTCTACATTCAATTGATCCGTCATTTTAACTAGCTCTCCTTAAGAATTGCAAACTTTTCCCAACCATATTTACAATTCATTGACTACTATTGTACTCTATGCATCTTTGCCTTCCTTTCTTGAGTGCTCCAAGGGTATCTTTGTGAAATATATTCTAAACAAATCAAGGGCATCACTAGCGTTATCAAAGGATAGGCGAAGGTGAGCTATACTTGTAGTTGGAACCTTTAACTTTGTTGGTGAATCATTGTTAGGTATAGCTTCCAACTCTAGTTTCATGTTTAATTTTCAACTTGGGTACTATAGTTTGTTTATCACTTTTAAGTGAGTGTGTTGCATGAATTGGTGTGGATGATCCAAGAATTCCAGTAAAAATGCCCAAATTTTCATGTCGTTGTTCAATTGGATGTTTGCCCTTTGGACCACCCTACAAAAATTCTTGCCTCCTTTTGGTTCCAAGTACCTTTTTTATACTAAGGAAAAAAGGTTGGAAAGGTCAAAAGTTTGAGTTGGAAGTTTCTAGATGAGCACGAAAATATTTTCTCCAAATCTCCGCTCATGTATTGACCTATCAAAATTCCTTGTAACTGCTATAGGTAGCTAGAGGTTCCCACATTGTGTCCGTATAGAGTGGGAAAAGGGCCATAGCCTCACTCAATTTGTATATAAATCCCTTACTATATGGTTTCTAGGCCTTTGTCCATTTGACGTGAGTCTAACTAGATCACATTTGATCTAGCATGCTCAATCTTATGCATTGGACCCTTTCAAGCTTCTTGAGTGCTTTGTTTGTGAGTCTATTGGCATTGTGAATTGTTTATGGCATATGTCGTTCCTATAATCATGAGGCACTCCTTATGGCACTCTTCACGTGTAATTGAGCGGGCGAGTTACTTTCTTTGTGAAGCTAATTTGATTTCACTTCCTCTACTAGATCATGTGTGTGAACTCCATGTGAATTTCTTCCTTTCGCTCCTTGCTAAGTGGCGAATTGAAGATAATGTGTTGTTTTTTTGTGTTTGGAAGAGCCTTTAGGTGAATTGAAGATGTGGAACCTAGAGGAGTCAATGGCCATAGCCAGAATGGCAATCACTTCCATATACCCAATCGATTCTCTTGCTCCTTTGTTCGACAATTGAAGTGTGGTGGAAATCGGTCAACAACCACTTTTTGGTGTCATTGCTGCAGGGCAGACACCTTTGCCATGGTGACTCATGATGGTTTTACATATTTGCTAAGGAAGGAGTGTTCTAGGAGTGCTTGGGGAGTAGTCTCGGGAAGATGACCATGGATACTTTTGGATACTTGATGTGTGTGGAAAGATTACATATTCTTCATTAAAGATAGGAATGCAAAGGGGAACGCTTCACATGTGACCACAATCTCATATGTCTAGTCAGATACATGAAGTTAGTACATAAACTTTAGTACATAAATCTCATATGTCTAGTCAGATACATGAAGCTTGTAGTTTTCCATAATGCATGTGTGTTGAGCATGGAACGAAGCACGAAAAGAACTGTGCATGAGTGGAAAGCGTTTTTTTCTGTGTGAAATGATTGCATTCAAATTTGCATTTTGGTAAGATGTTTAAGATGTCTTTGAAAGCATTGCCTATGTCTTGAAGAACAAAGCCAATCTCGTTCATTTGTGACCACGACCATTTGCTAATTTAATCATGGAATGATTGAGCTGAATCGTATTTCGGCGATTGTGTGCAAGATGTGTATATGTGTTAGATTAGTTTAGTGCATGATTTTAGGGTCAATTTTGCTTTGTGCCTCAATCTCTAGCACATATATATGATCATCTAATGTACTCGATTATGTGCTCTAGAGACGAGGTCAAAGGTCGATCATCGATCCCTTTGGTAGGGTTGGACTCACGTCCAAGGACCTAGAATGACTTTGAGCATATCAAACACCTTGAAGGATGGGGGACCTATGCAAATAAAAAAAACAGGGAAGAAAGGATTGAGTAGCTATAAAAGGCAACATCCTTAGAGCTTTTCACCTAATGAATTGCTTCAAAATTGTGATTAATGAAGTAGAAGTGCATGCACTTGAGGCCATGGAGAATTTTGTTCCCTAGATCACCAAAAATTACGAGTTTGGATCTTCAAAAATCGCGTGTGTGATTATGTGCGTATGTTTCATGTGTGTGTATGTATGTGTAAATTTATGTATCTATTGAATGGCTATGGTGGGCTGAACAAGAAGAGCAACGAGGATATGGATGGAGAGAGAGAGAGAGAGAGGAGAAGAAAGAAGTGCACACATGCTTGGGAGCCTCGAAATCCACATAGTGTGATCTTCTTGAGGTAATACTCCATAAAAGACATGTATATGAATGTAGGGGTGAGGTTACATTACCCTTACATCCCCAATGATCTCCCACGTAAGGGTCACTGTGACCATAAGTGACAACACATATAAAGAATGATGTAGGACTATACAGTATGGTACAAGAAGAGTCTGTATCTCAACCCATACCAATCAGCCTACACCAACTGCCTAAAACAAGGTGTATCTATGCATCTCAAATTGCTCTAGACTCATATCGGTAAGAGTCAAGCTCACATTTGACTGATGCAAGAATTGATGAAGTTCTTGCAAAACTCCCACTCGCTCTATGTCTGTGTCAATCATCAAACGACTAACAAATCCAAGTGCAAATCCTCCAATAGCAACTTCAATGTCTGATCTCAATCATAACAACTCCTACATCAAACTCCTGAATGCTAACAAAACTAATGCTATCCTAAATAACCTAACCATGTCATCCATGCCTGTATCCAAGGCATCCAAAGCACCACCATCAAGACCAACATGTCTAGATATATCTATGTCAACATCTGGCATGAGAGAATCCAAGAATGATTGCATAATTGTTGAATCCTCAACATCTAAATCAGTCATCCTATCAACCAAGATATATCTAATTGTGCATCTTAAGAGATAATATGCTCTACCACACACTGTTTACTATAAGATCTATCTTTCTCTACCATACACTGTGTACTGTAAGAGCTATCTTGCTCTACCACACTAAATGTATCATCATGCTCCACATGATCTAACTACACAACATCAACACGAAGGTCAAATTGATGATCTAATTCTAACCGAGTATCATCACAATGCTCTACAAGATCATCGTTTTGTTGCAAGAAGATCAGTCTAGACAGAACATATCAATTATGCATGATCAAATCAAGCTTTATTATCTAGTTAGAAGGGCAAAGGTAAATGGAGCTCAGCTACAAGTAAACAAAAATTTGCTAATGCTACACAATCAAAGAAGGAAGTCAAAGATGAAAAGAAAACAAAAATGCAAAAATAGTTTTACAGTTATTGTAAGACAAATGTTATTTTCATAAAGAGCTATACTAAACTAGTTGTAAAGGAGGCAAAGAAGAAAGAGGTTGGAATGGTTGTTTTAGAGGCCTCTACATGTAAAATAGAGTCTACTAATCTTGTTTATAATGAAGAATGGGCATTTAATATTGTTTGCAACTATGAATCATCTTCTCATGAGCAATGTATGTCTACAATAGAATTAGATATTTGGTACTTTGATAGTGATGCAACCAAACATATTACCTTGCCACATAGTTTCTTCACCTCACTTGAGCTTGTTCCTATACAAAATACTATCACATGTGCTAAAAAAACTCCTTATCCTATAATGGGAGTTAGAAAGGTCATTTTGAATACTACTAGTAGTTCTTTCACATTGTCAAATGCTTTATATGTGTCAGGGATCAAGAATGTCAATTTCAACACTAATCAAGATTGGTTTGGTTGTCAAATTTGTTTATGAGAGATATATGTTCATGATCGCTCAAATGGTGATGTTATTATTGCTTCTAACATTCTATGTAATGTGTTGTATAAGTTCATAGGCCATGCAAAATCTGTGAATGTTTCAACATGTGCAATTCAAGATTCTTAGACTATCTCATATGCAAATCTTTAACATGGGTGCTTTGGTCATCTGAATTTTGCTGGTTTGCTTTGCCTGCAAAAATTTGAAATGGTGTCCTCTGCCCAAACTTGAGGCACCTTGTAAACATGTCTCTGACGGCTATATTTTGGGTAGTATGCAACATTCCTCCTTCCCAAAAGATGGTTGAGTTTGCGCTACTCATAAATTGCAGCTTGTTCATAGTGATCTATGTGGTCCTATGTAGACACCTTCATTTAGAAACTACCTATGCTTCATGAATCTTATTGATGACTTCTCTAGGCATGCATAGGTGTATCCATTAAAAGCAAAGTCCAAAGTGTTTATGTGCTCTGAACAATTCCTAGTTATGGCTAAAAATATCTAAGCATGTAAATTGGGTGCCCTCCATTCTAGTCAAGGGGAGGAATACATGTCTTTTGATCTTAATGCATTTATGGCTGAGAGTGGGGTAAAACATCAATGTACAATGTTGTATATACCTCAACAAAATGAATTTTCTAAAAGAAAGAACGAGCCTCTCATGGAAATGGTGAGGTATATGATCGAAAGTCAGGCTTTACCACATACTTTTAGGCTTGAGGTTGTTATGTGTGTAGCATATGTACTAGAAGTTGTCACACCAAAGCATGGAAATCGATCACTACATATGAGTCTTGGCATGATCGCAAGCCATCTATTGCTCATGTGCATGTCTTTGGTTGTTT
The DNA here is from genome assembly GCA_020310875.1 of Ceratopteris richardii. Lineage (NCBI taxonomy): Eukaryota > Viridiplantae > Streptophyta > Polypodiopsida > Polypodiales > Pteridaceae > Ceratopteris > Ceratopteris richardii. The sequence goes on from CM035440.1 coordinate 83,429,588, forward strand.
GGTATATGTATTAGTGCTTGAACAACAATGCAAAAAGTTGTATGGTAAAGTAGTGAAATGTATTTTTGTCAGGTATAGTTTTGAAAGCAAAGGCTATAGTCTATATCATCCATAGAGGTTCCAAATGATGATGCTGATCATTCCATTTCTGATGTAGATTTACATGGTGCACTGGTTGATGAGAGGATTGATAACTAAGAGGCTCGAACTATGCCTAAACGGTTGATGCAAGCATTGAGAGATAGAAAATTGGATGCACCTTTGTCATACCATACTCATTCAAGCTCTTATGGTGCTTCCTTTGCATCAGATTTCTATGCAATGGTTCCCTCTAGTCTTTATGATGAGAATGAGCCAGTTTCTTTTGATAAAGCACAAAATTCAAAAAATTGGATGGCTACTATGCAATCACACCTAAACATTCTAGATCAAAGATCCTATATGACAATTCATGTCCATTCCACGCATGCTCTTGTGCTACTTTTAGAGCTGGTATTAGGAAGGCCAATGGTAGCACAACATTCTGGCCGAAGACCATCTAAAATGGGGTGGCATTAAGTACCGTTTTATAGGCAACTCGGTAAGCCCAAACAACATGATGAAGCTGTTTATCCCAATCAGAGCATTTATTATTTACCAATTTCGTCAAGACATTACATATGATCTTATTTGTGCTCTCTACTTGTCCATTAGCTTGTGGATGATAGGGGGCATACTTCTTATGTATCACCAAGAATTCTTGGAGAAGATTTTCAATGACTTCATTCAAGAAGTGTGTGCTATCACTCACTAACTCTATTGGTAGTCCATATTTGGTGAACACATTCTCGAACAAAAACTTAGCCGTCGTTTGAGCATCATTTTTTGTCATGGCTTTTACTTCTACCCACTTTGTAAGGTAATCTGTGGCTACAATAATGTACTCTGCATGGGAGTTTCTAGCTGGGGGGTTAATGAGACCTACAAAGTCTATATCCCACTTCGAGACTGCATGTCCTCCCATCATTGGCCTCAAAGGCATCTCGTCTTTTCTGATTGGATATTGGGCACATTGGCATGTGTCACATTTTTTCACATAGATATGTGCATCCATATGAAGAGTGGCCCACCAAAGTCTTGAGAATAGAATGGTCTTAATTACTCGGTCAGGACCAAAGTGTCCACCTGCAACACCACTATGTGCAATTTCTAAAACTTTCAAATAGTCTGATTCATGAACGCACAATCTTAAGTAACCATCTTTGCCTCTTTGGTATAGCTTGTCTCCTACTAAGGCATAGTCTTGAGCCTCTTGCTCCATGCTTCTTCTTTTTGCTATACTAGCCTCTTTGGGTAATGTCCACGATCTCATGAATTCTACCAATGGAGCACTCCAATCTCGAATCAATGACACATGATAAAGGGTAGCATGTTCCACTCAAGTTTTCTCCTTGCACACTAGACAATTCTTAATCCACTCATGTATTTCTTTGTCCATGCTAGGCCAATACACTCCCAAACCTTTTAGATTCTGCAATGTTTGTTGTTTAGAATAGTGATTCCCTAGCAGTCCTTCATGGGCTTGTTGCAACCAACTACTATGTTCATCATCCTCGACACAACAAGCTAGTACACCCTCCGTATCTTGTTTGTACATGATTCCTGCCAATATTTGATATTTTTGTGATTTTACAATTTCTTCCTTGTTTGTTTTGACATTCTTGTTTACAGGTCCAAAGGTTAGGACAGGTACCAACTTATTTTCCCATTTAGGAACAACTTCTAAATTGAACAGATATGCATCAGGTAGTTCATTAGACACTTATTGTGGTGGCTCTCCTAAAGTGATGCGAGAAAGGTGATCTGCCTTGAGGTGGGTTCTACCTTTCCTAACAACAACTTCAAAGTCTTATTCCATTAGTAAGAGGAACCATCTTACTAAGTATCCTGTATTGCAAGGTTTATTGACCAAATATAATAGAGCTTGATGATCAGTGAAAAACTTGAACTTGTTGGCCAATAGATAGTGTCTAAACTTCTTCACGGCATATACCATTCCTAAACCTTCTCTTTCAGTTGTTGTGTAGTTTTGTTCAGCTGTGTTTACCTATCTACTAGCATATGATACAGGCAGATCTAAATTTCCTTCACCTGTGGGTTGTGCTAGCACACATCCTATTGCGTGATTGGATGCATCTACATGGACATGAAATGGTTTATTCCAATCAGGAGTGATGAGTATTGGTGCTATGCACAAATGCCTCTTCAACTCATTGAAGAAATTTTTGCATTCATCATTCCACTCAAAATTTGTTAGCAAGGCATAAAGAGGCCTAGCTATGATTCCATACATGTGGATAAACCTACGGTAATATCCACAATGACCCATAAAGGCTTGTACCTCTTTAACATTCCTTGGCCTTGGCAACTCCGCTATGGCTCTTACTTTATCCTCATATGTTGATATTCCATTCTTAGAAACAATGTGACCTAAGATTTTACCTTGTCGTACCATGAACACACACTTATCTGGGTTCAGACACACTTGATATTTTCTGCACTTGTTAAAGATCTGTCTAAGCTTAGGGATGCGGAGTCTTCTTTCTTCGGAATGAGCACACAAATCATCCACATATACTTCTAATTTCTTTTGCAAAAAATCTTTGAAGACGTGACACATGAGCCTTTGGAATGTTGCAGGTGCATTGGTGAGCCCAAATGGCATCACACAAAATGCAAAGATTCCCCATTCAGTGGTGAATGCCATCTTGTGTTGATCTTCTGGGGCAATGGCTACTTGGTTGTAACCTAAAAAACCATCAAGGAAGCTATAAACTTCCTTGCTTGCAACACGCTCTAATAAATGTTCAATGATTGGAAGCGGATAGCTATCTCTGATTGTAGCAGCATTAACTTTTTTAAGGTTAATACACACTTGCAACTTTCCGTTCTTCTTGGGAACCATTACAATGGGGGACACCTATTCAGTATGCTCAATCTCATAGATAAATCCAGCTTTAATCAGCTTGTCTATTTCTTCTTTTATCTTGGCTGCATAAGTGTCATTATAGGTGTAGGGTTTCTGTTTGGTGGGCTTGACATCAACAGTCATGGAGATCATATGAGAGCAAATTTCTGGATCTACTCCCTTCAAGTCTCTATAGTTCCACGCAAACACGTCCCTATATTCCCTTAATAGAGCTACAAACTCTGCTTCTTCTTCTGCACTTAGGTCTTCTCCTATGTACGTACATCACTCTTTGTTCCCTTCTATGGTTACAACAATTTTTTTGGTCTTTTCTTTATTGTCATTAGCCTCTCCTATAATGGACTTTCTCTCAGGCATTCATACCAAAATTTTACTATCCTCAACTTCATATTTCTTGAAGTTTTCTGGTACTTCAAACAATGATTCCTCCTCTTCTTGTTTCACTGCTTTTCATTTCATTCTCTCCTTTGCTTCGATCTTTGAATTTATAGTTTTAATGCTTGTGAGAGGCTGTTCTTCTTTTTGAGTTAATACTCCTATGTATTCTAGAAAATGATCCTTTGAGTCAAAATAAATATCCATCACAACGGATGCTAGATCATCATCATCCTCTTCTTCTTCCATGACATCATTGGGGTCACATTCTTCTAGCAAGGGCTGACACATGAACACAGAGATATCATAACCCTCCTCAACACAATGAGGTGTTCATTGTTCTTCATTGACCACAATGTCCATGGTGGCTAAGATTTCTGCCCAACCATGAGGTTCAAATTCCTCATCTAGAAAGGCCATCGGTGTGTAGGTTGGGTCTCTAACTAGTCTATCTCCTGGGGGAGTTCCTTCTTCTCTTGCCTTTAAGCACCTTTCCTCTTCCTCTACGACTTTGCACATCCACAAGTGAGTATCTTCATGCATCCAGGATGGATCAGAAGAACTTTCGGAGTTCACCGAGATTGAATCTTCTTGTGCTTTGTGGATAGGATTCCAGTATAGGGGTGGTACATCTCTAACGGTATAATCCTTTAGATTTACTTTGGTACTGATCCCTAAGTGCTGCAAGTAGAAGGAGTTGGTTCTCCAATCCTGCACTATTGTAGTTGTCATAGGAAGGGTCTTCCTAGGATCATCTCATAGACATTATTTTTGCCGAAGTCACATATAGTAAAGGTGTGCTCAAACTCTACACCACAAGTGGTTAGAGTTATCCCATCAAGCAATCCTATAGGTCTTTCAATATGGCCAACAACCATTTGAAGCTTCATTCTAGTTGGTCTTAATGCGAGTTTGCCCCATTGCTTCCACAAGGAGGTGGTCGCAATCGCAATGCCTACCCCTGAATCTAAGATAGCTTTGATTGTGTAACCTTGGTATGTGATTGGAAGATAAGTATTACCTTCTTCACCTTCACTCATATTTCCTATTTTGTTGAGAGGTATCTCTGGTACTTTTTTCTTAGAGCCTAGTTTCGACACATTGGAATTGAGTTCAGGAACCTGATTCGCCACATGCTTCCATAGCTTTGGCTTTACTTTGAGCAACCCTTCTACGGTGAGATGGCATTGAGCCTTAAAGTTCTTCATGACATCAATGTTCCTTGGAACCAGTGAGTCTTCATGTCTTACCAATATTGTGGGAGCTTTGATCTAAAGAGATTCATATTCCCATGGGCCTAGGAATGTGGCAACTCTTTAAAGAGTTAGATTCAAAATCTAATCTTTCATCTTCTTGTTGCTCTACTTGGTCTCCATAAATAGATGGAATGTGTTGGGGAAACTGATCATGAAGGTCATCAATCTCAAGAATAGGAGGGGAATTATCCTTCTCCTCTTGTATTTCCCGCAAGAACACTTGAGAGTACTATTGAATTGAAAGAGGTGTTTCCCCATCCATGGAATCAGGAACATAAACTTTCATAGGTGTTGAGCTTTCTCTTTCAACAACTGATTGAGTCTGTGGAGGTAAAGAAACCTGCGGTTTGTTTACCAACTACTCTATTATGTCTAGTAAGCCCTAGAAATGCAAATCCGATTTGATAGAGTTTTTTTGATTGAATGATTGGCTAGTCTTGAGCATAGCTTGAGCTAGCTCTACCATTTTCATGGACATTTTCATCCTTTCAATCTCTAAATCTGCTCTAAAGTAGCTCTTGTCAAGGTTTGCAGCTGTAGGCCCTTCTTGAAGTCGAGCCTGGTAGGCCTTGAACATCATGTCCAAACCTTCTAGGGTTGCATCTGCAAGAATAGACCCTAGTTGAGGTTTATTTACAATGGGTGGTGGGGTGGGATGAAGTGAAGTGGATGGAGTTTTGGCATGTGAGGGATTTTGAGAGTTCCAATAGCTTTTTGCTTTTTGCTATTTTGCTTTTTGCATCTCTTAGGCTTTCTTCAAGTTCCAATAGCTTTCTATTCCACTTGCGATTGGCCTTCTCTCTAGTATCCTTCCAAGTCCTTGTTTTCCTCTTACTAGGCTCTCCTGATTCACTTGACTCCCATTGTTCAGATGGCTTATCTTGGTTTAAGGCTTGTGCCCTAGTGACTACCTGTATAGGAGCCACACTAACACTGATTGAACTTGAATCCACCACTAAGCCTACCACATTAATGGGTGTAACCTTGGTTGCACTAGAGGGGTTCCTGGGACAATCTCTCGGAAGATGCTCTTTGCCGCAGTCCGGACAAAAGCCTTGTATTGTGATGTTCGTTCCTTGTCCCGGAGCTAGTGGATGGGGACATTCACGAATGAAATGGTCACCCTGACATCTAAAACATGGTCCTCTAGGGGGTGTGGTCTTACTTGTCTCGTTTGGGGCCTGGGGTTAGGATTTGTGTACATGACATTGGAGTATTCTGGCTCCCAATTTGTTTCCATAGGTGGTGCCTCATATTGATATGGATAAGTCTCACTATGCTCAGGTGACTCTGTGTAATAAGCGGGGTTACGAGTTCTTGGCATGACTACTATGAACATCATCTTTAGAAGATCTAGAGGACATCAATGGAGACTCACAACGACACAGTCATGCTAGAATCCAAGGAAGAAGCACATACCAAGGGACTACAACTTGCAAAGACTCGCTGTGAAAAATGAAGAATCAGACAACCAAACGTGCCACATTTGGAAGATAGACGCCTTTTGTTCATACAGAATGGACACTACCTCTCAAAGCATTACTTGGAACAAACACTATAACAAGGGTCTGTCGGGGACGACAGACTTGAGAGGGGGGGGAGTGTTGGAACTCAAGGTCAAGCACAAACATGGAAGCACATCAGAAAGGTGGACACACACAAGAAGAAGGAGCAAGTAGGGAGCTCCAAGAAGTACATGTCAATTTTTCAGAAGAATCCCCTACAAAAACAATGATTTTCATCACTAAAAAACCATTGTAAATACCATTTTCCATTTTTGTAACTCCATTTTGTTCAAGAGAAGGATCCTCAAGCTTGAGGAGTATTAGAAGTATCATCCTACCAATTTTCATAATTTTTAGACTCCATTTGAGCCCTCAAATAAGCCCTGGAACCTAATTTTTAACTAGGTCGGACACTAGGTCTGGACAGGGCCAAAAGTAGTCCAAAAACTATAAAAATATCTAGAGAGCTCATTTTTGAGGTTAGCTTGTTAGAGAGTTAGCTTGTTGTAGATTTGAGCTTTTGTAAGAGAACTCTTTTGTAATCACAGACCTTCCATTGTTCCTCTCTTTGCTCTTAACATGTGCGTATGTGTGTGTATGTGTGCGCATGCTTGTGTGATTTCACTCACGCACTTGTGCCTTCACTCACTCATGGCCTTCATACCACTCCTCACGTCTCCGTGGATTGACAAGTAAAGGAGGTGCTGCTTATGCTTGAGCTATAGTGTGGACATGCTTAGGATAGTCGGGGCACTTTTTTCCCTCTTTAGGAGGTTTTCTCCCCTGGCTTGTATATACAACTATAAACCTAACACATCACTTACCTTTGTACATTCACTTGGTAGTACATTCTTTATTGTGTTGTGCCCCAAGCTTCTTCTTCTTCTTCTTCTTCTTCCTTGTGTTGTTGTGTGACCTCGAACTCCAACATTATAATTGTTGGAAGGACGCAACAAAAGTTTATCTATATAAAATCTTATTATATGAATTACTATAGGATAGTAAGATAGAACTTGAAAAGTCCCATCATCCTAATATGGATAATGAGATTTTTCAAGGACAAACATGCTTGAGACCAATATCTTTGTTCTTGTAGTGATTTAATCAAAGGTCATATCACTTTCTTCAATATCTCTCATGAAAATTTGCAAATAATTTTAGATCCATGTAAAGACTAAGATCCATTGAAGATCTACACATTAGAGGTCAAGATCGATAAATTTTCTATCAAATTGTAGAATGCACACCTATTGCAGAGCTAAGAAGAGCAAAAGGCAGAGAAAAAGGACCCCAAAATTTTTCCGATTTGGACACTCTATTTTTGTAGTATAACCATTTTTGTAACATATTTTCCATTGTAAATGCACTAGAGGAGTCCTCTAGATGCATGCCCATGGAGATTAGTAGCTTACCCAAGTAAATTAGGAGGAAATTAACCTTTTAGGGAATAAAGTGCCGGTCTCTTGTGTGAAAGAACCATTTTTAGGGCACATGTATATAAGTCAATTTGTGACTCTTTGTAGAGACTTTTTGCCATTGTGAGAATCAAGAGCACAGAATTTCGAATTTGTGTCTTCTCCTCTCTGTATCATCTTCTTTGTGAGCTTGTATGCATGTGTGATGCTTGAAAAGAGTGTTAGGAAGTGTTGTCTATCCATGAAAGTGTTTGTTTGCTGTTGTTAAGGTGTGCGTGAAGTGTAGGAAATGCTGAAGTGTAGGAAGGTCATTCCTGCAACTCAGTATTTTGCTCATAACTTGAAGTAGAAGTGTCAAAATTGAGTGAAAGTACCACCATTGGATGCATCTTCACGAGAGCTTCGAAATACATATGCTATTTGCTATATTTGGAGTTCAAAGCTAAGAGAAAAGATCAATTTACTGTTGGCTGCTGCTCCAAATATCGTGACACCATGACTGACAGTTGAAGTTTGTTTGGAATAGTCTTAGCCTTGATTGCACTCTTTGGGAAGCTCATTTGCATTGATCATCATTTGAAGATGTCTTCATACGCTCGTCTAGGTTTTGATACTCCTCGGATTGATAAATAAAGTGTGAATCCCCACTATATGCACTTGAGGGGGATCGAGGTATAGTCTCTTTCTCCACAAGTCCCTAGGTTTGTCCTTAGGTACACACGTTTTTGGCGCCATTGCCGGGGAGATTCGAATCAAATCGAGGCATTCGTGTGATGGTAAGTAGCTTTTAGCGTTGAAGTGAGTAGAGGAGTTGTGAATTTCTCTTCTTTGGTAAGTCACACTCATCCGCACTTACTACTTCTCACTCTTGGAGTGTGTGTAGTGAGTTGATAGTCTAGGGAAGTGAGTGGAGTGAGTAGAGTAGGAGGAGGAAGGGATTAGGTTAGGAAGTTCAAGTAGCCATCAACCTTAGTCTCGTTAAGTCTTTGTAGTTAGGAGAATTTCTCAAAAAGTATAAAAGCCAAAAAAGTGTCTTCTTCAAGTTACTTGTTTGCAAAGCAAGTATCGTGAGAGCCATCTACCGAGTATCGTGAGCTAAGATCAGGGCTTTTGAGCTGCGTAGGGCGAGTAAGAGTCTTTGGAGAGTTGAAAGAGAGTTCCCAAGGTAAGCACATTCATCATTCACTCAGCATTGCCAAATAAATTAAACATTGTATCAGGACGATCTGCGACAAGTATCGTGAAAGCTCAGTTAAGGGATGAAGAGGTTCTTTTTGTGATACAGACTGAGGGGAGAGGCTAGGAGCACTTTAAGAACATGTGTATGTACTTAAAATCAAAAGTCATAAGCTAAAAAATTGAAAGAAAGGCAAAGTATCATGTTCTCCTGCGGTTGAGGTATTGTGATACCTAAGTATCATGAACTCCTGTGGTCGAGTATCGCAATACTTGCAAAGTTGTCAAATATCGTGTATCGTCGAACTCTTTTCATGATACCTGGAAAGTATCGGGTATCGTTGGATTGGGTCTGACGATACATGTCACATATCGTCTATCGTCGATTTCTGATAGCGATACCTGTCGAGTATCGTCTATCGTGAAATTTCAATCACGATACCTGTGACATATCGTGTATCGTGGAGGAAGCTTTCTCGATACTTGGTGGGTATCGAGTATCGTCGGAAATTTCTCGCGATACATGTGAAGTATCGAGTATTGTAGAGATCCAAAAACGATTTTTGACAGATATCGAATATCGAGTATCGTGGCATTTCCAAGTGTCATGTATCATGTTTTTCTGACGATACCTACCCAATATCCTGTATCGTGACCTTCAGTGTCAAGTATCGAGTATCGTATTCTTCAAGTATCGTGTTTCCTCAAGTATCCTGTATTGTGCCCAATCAAGTGGTCGAATATCGTGTATCATCTTGCTCAAATATTGAGTATCGTGGTGTCTTTCTAGTGTGTCAGATATCGAGTATCGTGACATACTCTTTTGGGGTGCAATATCATGTATCCTATTCCTCATAGGAAGTTTCTCAGTCACTCAAGTAATTCCACAAATTGGGACCACAGTAGGGAGCATTGGAAGCTAGGAGTGGTTAAAACGAGAAGAGAGTTTTTAAGTGAATGAACCTAAGGTCTGGAAGAACCCTAGGAAGCCGAAGAAGTGTGATTTCTTCTATAGGAAGTGTAGCCGAACAAAGTAGTCGTTCACATTATTCTGAAACCTCGAGTGAGTCTGAAGAAGAAATCCCCATGGCTTCAGAGGATATGCAGAATACTGTACCAATGATTGGCATGATGTCAATTATTGAGGGAGAATATCGGAGATCTTTGGAATATGTGAACACTAACCAACATGGGATACCTATCTACCTAGATGGTCTAAACCGATCCGTGGCCAGACTAAAGAAATCTACAGATGCTTACATAGTGCCTAGGCCAGCAGTTAAGTATGCAGGAGGATTTTATATGGACAAAAGATATATTCAATATGTTTTTACGGAACACTCTAAAAACATCAATGAACCGGGGGAAGAAGACAATGCTCACAACCTTAATGAAGGGGGACATGAAGAGCAAGTGACTACCCCTAGAGGGAGATCTACTGTTGTTAGGGTTTGGAGAGGAGAACTAGTTCCCCAAGATGATTCCCTAATGGATGTGTATTTGATCAATGGAATGGAGCATCTCCTCAGAGCCCACTCTTCATTATGGGAAGTGGCCCCTAACCCAGTTACTGTCTACGAGTTACAAGATGCTGAATTCCCCACCGTCATCACATATTTGGACAAAAATCAAAGGAGGTACTGGCCCCTAACGGAGTTAGAAAGAGCAGGGTTGAAATATCAGAACATTCCAGTGTTTCCTCCTAGGGATCAAGCCACTACTTCACAAAACCCCCAAGGAACTTTCCAGGATAATTCATATCAGCATTCTGGACAAACACAACAAACACATATACCTATCAGACCACATGTGCAATTTGCTATGCTGGCCAATAACCCTAACTATCGGCCTCAACCACCTATTGAATCAAGGAATAGAATCCCGTCCCAGATAGCCCCCCTGTAGTAAGAGGACCTGGTATACCCATAGAAAGACCAGTTTTCCCTGTGATGCCTAGACCACATGAAGTAGGAAGAAGATTAAGACCAATTCAAGTTGCTAAATGCATGAGAAACCATTATGACGGCTCTAGTGAACCATACAATAATATAACTGAATTTAAGCAAGTAATCAAAGCCCAACAAGTGGAAGATTTCTTGATCCAATATAAATCCTTTGGTCTAACTTTGACAGACACAGCTCTAGCTTGGTTCCAACCATTAGATCCTAATAATTTTCTAAACATGGAACAAGTCTATCAAGAATTAATTGAAGAATTCACCAAATTAGGGATTAAAAACAACTCTTCCTCATTGATCCATAGTTTTAAGCAAGCTCCTACAGAATCAGTGAGATGGGCTGCAAGAAGATTCAAGCAGTATGCGGATAGATGTCCAGTGGAAGAGAGACCCACTCAAAACAAAATGGTGTCATTGTTTTTGGAAGGGTTAGTGAATGGATCATTAAGATCTCTGGTATATGTGAAAAGAGTTCAAAATTTGCAAGAGTGTATGAAAGAATGTATTGACCTAGAGGAAAATCTAGCAAAAGATGTGAAAATACCCCAAGGTAGCGTGAAAAGTGAAGATTCCGCTAGCAGCACATCAAACGCAAAGAACAATGTAGAGGAAATAGCCGACTTAGTAGCAAAGAAACTGAATGTTCAAGGACAGAGGAACTACCCCAACAACCCAATGAGAGTACCCATGCTTAGAAGATGTATGCATTGTGGAGGTGATCATCCTTCTCATTTGTGCATTAGGGGAGTAGTCCCACCACCTGCTTATGCTTACAATAGACCACCCGTCCTGGGCCCTCTACAATATTGCAGCATAGAACAAAAATACACAAATCACAGCACAGACAATTGTCCTTACAATAGGTAATCAAGACCGGTACAACCTCTCATGAGACCTTATGGATACCCTCAGAGAGATCAAGGAGGAGAAGCCTTTAGATATCCCACATATCAATAGCAGGCACCAGTACCACGACCTTATGCTTATCAAGGTTACACTCAACCACAACCGGTGTTAGGGCAACAACCACCCCACCCTCAAAATGTTGTCTCAGTGAAAGTAGCTCGATAGGAAGAGAATCCGGAGAGAGCAATAGTTCCAGCCACACCTTTGACTAGTAATGAATCATATGATCCATCTTATGACCATAGTCCAGGAGATTATTCTGCTTATGAGAGCTCTATAATAGAATATGGACAAATGTACGAACCATACACGTATAGCATGGAAGGACCCGATAGTTCCTATGGATATGAGCAAGATTATGTTTCATTAATGTATACTGCTCCCAGAGCATCCATACCCCCCCGACCTATGAACAGACCACCTATACCTAGAGGACCATGTTATAGATGTGGAGGTGACCATTATATTAGAGAGTGTACATTACCAAACCGACCACCACCACAGCGAGTCTGGGAAGGATACTGTAGTGATTGTGGTAAAGAACACCTTTTCAGAGATTGCCCTAAGAACCCCAACAAAGTTAACTCGAACGTGCAAATCAACATGATAGAAGTGATAGAGTCGTCAGGGAGTGATAAGGAGTACACTGTGCCATTGAAAGCAATAACAAGAGCTAAAACTAGAGAGACTCTAGAAAAAACTGGAGAGAATGATCAAGGCGGCAGAGAAATGAATATACCTACAACCCAAGTAGTGGAAGACTCGGAAGAGCCTGGAAAAAGTATCAAAAGTAAATGAACACAACGATGGAAGAACCATAGAGACAGGATAAAGGAAAAGAAACTACAACAAAAGGAGAATGAAAAGAATGAACAAGATAAAAAAGAAAAACAGAATTTTGAAGGAGAAAATCAGAAGGGAAAGTATAAAAGGGGAGAGGTAGGATCAGTTTTAGCAGACTCCATGCCAGAAGAGTTAGCCATGTGGATTCAGGTGTACCAAGCACGAATAAGAGTAGGACCAACCATTGAACAACATGAAAAAGAATATCCTATAGGTGACTTAGAGAAAGAAAGGTTGGAGATATGCAAAAAATTAATTGAAGTCACTCAACAAACCCTAGAAAAACCTGTTCCTCTACTACACAATTCAGTAATTCCCGAAAAAGAATTCCAAGAGTGTCATCCCTAATGATCCTGAGAAAGGAAAGGAAGTTGAGACATGTGATGGAAATTACTGCGAGGATAAAAGAGAAGGATCCGTTGTCCCCGAAGTAGATGGGGAATGGCCTAAAGACTTGTGGGAAAGAGTCCAAGAAGACAGATGGAAGAAAGTGGAAGGAATTGAACCACCCTTTGAGGAGCTAGAAGCAGAAGGCGAATTGGAACACTCAATACCGGAGCTGAACTCAGAAGAATTAGTACAATTTGACAAGAGCGACAAGGAGAATGACAGTGTGAAGACTTTGCCAAATTACACAGGGGAATACGAACATAATTCGGAATTATACCGCATTCCCTCAATAAGAAAGAAAGAGCAGAACCCCTCAATCCAAACATCGGACATTGTACAACATCTTAGAAAGGTAAAAATCCCTTGTACCCTGACACTGAAAGAATTATTGAAGATCAAACCGCATTTGAAGGGGAAATTAACCAGCCAATTGGAGATCAAGTCAGAAGAGAAGGAGATGCCTGATGAAGTGACCACAGTCAAAATCCCAGTCGAAAAGGTTGGAGATTTCAGTGAGGGAGATGAAGGAAACACATGCCTTCCAATTACCTATAGGGGTTACACCACTAAAGCGATCTTAGATTCTGGAGCTGGAGTAGGAATTGCCACTAAGGAAATCTGGGAGAAATGGGGAAAACCAGCTTTAAGACCAACACGCATGAAGATACAAATGGGAGATGGACACACTGAACGACCCTTGGGATTATTAGAAAGAGTAACTTTTACTACCTGCGGAGTTGAATTCGAGCACACCTTAGCGATTTGTCAATTTGAAAGGGCCATCAATTATGAGATGATACTTGGAAGACCCTTCATGAGACAGCTAAAGGTCGTGCAAGATTGGGGAAAAGATGCGGTCTACTTATAGCATGAATGTTGGCATACAAAGCAACAAAGGAGTCATGCACAATACGGCAACAAGGCCAGATCATTTTTTCCCATAGATTATGTACAACTCAAGTGATTTTAATCACTACACAAACATTGTAAATCCCGTTTTTGGTAGAATAGACTCCATTTTGTGCAAGCCGAGGAGTCCTCGAGCTTGAGGAGTATTAGAAGTACCATCGTACCAGTTTTCATAATTTTTAGACTTCGTTTGAGCCCTCAAATAAGCCCTGGAACCTAATTTTTAACTAGGCCGGACACTAGGTCTGGACAGGGCCAAAACCTAGTCAAAACCTATAAAAAGAGCTAGAGAGCTCATTTTTGAGGCTAGATTGTAATTGAAACGAACTTGTAAGAGCTTGTGAAAGTAATCTAAAGAACTCCATTGATTCTCTCTCTTTGTCTTGCCGTGTGTGCGCGTGTGTGTGTATGTGTGTGCATGCTTGTGTGCTTCTCACTCACGCACTTGTGCCGCCACTTGCTCGAGGTCTTCATACCATCCTCACGTCTTCCCGGATTGACATTAAAGGAGGTGCTACTCATCATTGAGCTACACCAAATTTTGGCGCCGTTGCCGGGGATCGAGCTTTGAGGACGAGCGTGTGATGGTAAGACGTAGAGTTGACGCGTTGGAGTGGTAGGTATTTTCTTCACTCTCATCGAATTTCTTTTACTTTCTTCACCATCTTCATCACCATCATCATCATCACCATCTCCCACCTCCATCTCCATCATCGCGAAAATTTCAGTTTTTTGACTATATCCCCATCTACACCTCATTTCCCTCATTTCACTTGTGAGAGAGAGCGAGAGAGCGAATTTGCATGCGCTGTTTTTGCATGTTTCTTGAGCTATTTTGCAGGTTTTTTGCTGTACCATCATCCCCAGCAGTGTGCGCAGGTACGACAGGCTCTGCACAAGTCCCGAGACGACGATCTCTGTCTATCGCGATAGACAGAAAATCTTAACATTTTGTGAATGCATGATTAGCACTGTAACCTACACCTTGAGGGCATTCTAGATCACTAGAAGTTTTTCAAAAATTTGCGTTTTTTCTGTCTATCGCGACAGACACTGTCTATCGCGACAGACACCATCTATCGCGACAGACAGAGACCCACGACAGGTACCGTCTATCGCGACAGACAGAATTTCACGACAGATAGCGTCTATCGCGACAGACACCGTCTATCGCGACAGACAGAAATCCGCGACAGATACCGTCTATCGCGACAGACACCGTCTATCGCGACAGACAGAATTTCACGACAGATAGCGTCTATCACGACAGACACCGTCTATCGCGACAGACAGAAATCCGCGACAGATACCGTCTATCGCGACAGACAGAATTTCACGACAGACAGCGTCTATCGCGACAGACAGAATTTCACGACAGACAGCGTCTATCGCGACAGACACCGTCTATCGCGACAGACAGAAATCCGCGACAGATACCGTCTATCGCGACAGACACCGTCTATCGCGACAGACAGAAATCCACGATAGACACTGTCTATCGCGACAGACACTGTCTATCGCGACAGACAGCCCCCACGATAGATTGTGTCTATCGCGACAGACACCGTCTATCGCGATAGACAGGCATTTTCGGCAAAAAATTAAGGAGTGAATTTTTGGAAATTTAGGCTAAATTTTGGGCATATTTGCACTTTCATGTACTCATATACTTACGAGGGCCTTAGAAAATGCATTAAAACCCCCGAAAGGTTCTGTCTGTTTAGTAACCCCCTAAACCCTGAACGGTCATAACTTTTTCATATGAAATCCATTTTCTGAGCTCTAGGGCTTGTCGGAAAGCTCGTGACATATACTACGCGCCCTCAACTGTTTTTTATAAGAATAACGCGTTGATTTTCAGATAGGATATTTGGAAGTTGACACACAGAGGGGTAGGAACACCAAGGGAGCTTTAGAGGAAATTTTTAGCAATACAAAAGGGGGAACAAGGGTCATTAAAAAAGTGTCTGAAATGAATTGTCTGTCAATTGAAAGGTCTACTTGGAGCTAATCTTGGGACTTATGCAGGTCTATTGAGAAGCAATTGAGAGCGTCCAAGCAAGGGTTTTGCACAAGCTTGAGAATCAACTTCTCGAGCACTAAAGAGCAAGGTTCGGCAAGAAAGGTTGGAATATTCTTAGCTCCTCTTCGTCAATTCCTAGCTTAGGCTAAGAACGATTAGAAGTAGGAGTAAGTCAGGGCGACGATAGGCCACTATCAAGTTGAAGACTACCTAAAAACTCAAGTTCAAGCTAAAAACTTAATCTCTGTACTGTCGACAACATAAAGGAAAGAACCTAACGTGGAACGATCAACCTGAAAGTACGAAGAACATTCAAGTATTCCTGACGACGTAATAGCAGACAAGACTTTAAACACGAGGAATAACTAAAAAGAATCAAGTGACTGGTACCAATTGATCGGCAACGAGGTTGTTCGCTGGGTAAAGAATTGGGTTACTTAGATAGGCATATGAACCTTAGATCAGGACGACACCTAGTAAGAGAGAGACAAAGCCTTAGATCTTCAGAGGCTAGTGTCAACCACACTGCTAGGTCCTGGGCCCAGCAGTTGAGCCACCAATCAAACTACCCTAGCTCTGAGACCAGTGAGTCAGAGATGTCTCAAGGCATGGACAGACCTACGGGAAGTTCAGGAGTGCCTTACTTATACAGGGTGGAAGGTCCTTACAAAACACAGTTGGAATACCTTAGGACCAACCGATTAGGTGCGAGCATCTATGAGGACGGCCTAGGAAGATCAGTGGTCCAGATTAAACACCCTGACCAATCCATAGGACTGGAGCACCCAGCTGTCAAGTTTGAAAACGGTGCATACCTGGACAAGGAAGGAACCATATACGTAGTCACCAGTCATCCAGATAGGACAGATGAATTTGGAAATGTAATTTCAGAAGCGGACTTAGGTGACTTGGAACAAGGAAACATGGGAGTGGAACCTAGAACCCCTCGAGGTAAATCAGTTCTCACTAGGATTATCACGCCTGAGTGGGTCCCCCAAGATAACAAGTGCATAGATTTGCTTCTCAATCGAGAAACAGACGAAGCCTTTTGGAGGTATAAACCGGATCACCCAATTGATATAGGAACAATCATGATCTATGAGTTTAAGGATCCGGATAGCCCAGGCAGAGTGACCTACTTAGATCATGCTTCAGAACGGATCTTTGTGGTGACAGAAAATGATAGGCATGCCTACACTTGGAAGGGCGAATTTATTTTCCCCCAACCAAGATCAAATGTATCCTATGGTCACCCTGGGGCTGGAACTTCCCAAGCTCATGGTACGCAAAGAGACAGAAGTAGAGATAGACCGGAAGTAAGTTTTGCCAACCCAGTGGGCAGAGAAAGAACGAGAACAGAGACGAATAGGGTAGAACCCGAGATGCATAGAGCCCACAGGAACCAAAGAAATGTAGATGGATTCCCTCTGCCGAGACCTAGAGAGCACACAAGAACTTTGAGACCCACCCAGCTAGTTAAGTCCATGAAGAATTACTTTGACGGCACAGGAGATCCCTATGATCATGTGGCGGAGTTCAAGCAAGTCTTGAGAGCTGAACAAGTGGAAGATCTGTTCACGCAGTACAATGCCTTCGGTCTAACCCTTAGGAACACAGCACTTACATGGTTTCAGCCATTAGATGAGCGTCAGTTCAGGAGCATAGACCAACTCCTAGAGGCATTCATTGTAGAGTTCTCTAAGAGTGGCATAAGGCACAATACCTCCTCATTGATTCACAAATTCAAACAGACCCCTCAAGAGACTGTGAGACTTGCAGGAAGAAGGTTTAGGCAATACCTTGAAAGATGTCCTATTTCGGAGCTACCCACATCTGCCAAACAAGTAGCCTTATTCCTAGATGGATTGCTGAGTACGAAATTGAGATCCTATGTGTATCTGAAAGACCCTAGGACTATAGAAGAGTGTGTACGTATGTGCATTGACATTGAAGATAACCTAGGAGAAGAGCTAGAGCTGTCCAAAATTTACAAAGATTCAGATAGTGCATCTGGTCAATCCTCCACACAAGCCACATCGATTGAGGAGCTTGCAGAGAAAGTGGCCCAGAAATTAGGTGTAACTAGCAAACAAATTCCAAGGTTTGCTCCTGTGAAAAGGTGTTATACATGCGGTGGTGACCATATGGCGAATGTCTGTCCCATTATGGCTCAACCCCAAGTAAACCCTAGTAGCCAGTACTGCACCATAGAACGGAGATACACCAACCACACCGCACAAGATTGCCCATACAACAAGCAGGCGGTTAGGCAACCCTACCCTCAGCCCTACCAACAAGGCAGATACCAGAACCAGTACCCTCCACAACCATATGGCAGGCCACAACAAAATTTCCAACCTCAATATCAAAACCAACAAAGGCCTCAGCCTGTGCTAGCACAACAACCCCCAGCCCCAGCTAATGTGATTCCGGTAAAGTATACTGCTGCAGAAGAGAACCTGAATAGAGCTATAGTCCCTGTAACATCCTTGATCTCTGAAAATGACCCAAGTGATCATAGCTTTGATTCTACCCATGTGGATAGCCCCCAGGCTTACTACATGCAGTCTCCAGAACATGGTGAGTCCTACTATAGTGAAGAGCCGAATGAACCTAGTTGGGAGTCAGATTACACGAACGTCATGTATGCAAACCCCAATTCTAGGCCTCAACCTAGGCAGGTACGACCACCAATTCCTAGAGGACCATGCTACCGATGTCAGGGGGATCACTTCATTCGTGATTGTCCCTTGCCTCCGCCCACACAACCTCAGTCCGTGACTATCCAAGGCTTTTGCCAAGACTGCGGAAAAGAGCATCTCTTACGAGATTGCCCAAAGAACCCCAATAGCATGCCAAAAATCACCCCCATCAACGTTGTTGGGTTAGTGGTAGATCCTCAGGAAGTGTCACTTCCACTGCACCAGTACAGGTAGTCACTAGGGCTCAGGCATTGCAGCAAAACCAAGGGGTAGGCCAGGAAAAGAGCCCAGGTGCTAGCGATACTGAGAGCCAAAATAAAAAGAGAACAAGAGCTTGGAGAGATAGCCGTGAACGCATGAAAAGGCAATGGGCAAAGAAGATGAGTGAACTTGAGGAAAGTCTACGAGAAACCAAGGCTAAAATCATAGAGATCACATCTCAACCGCACTCTCACACAATCCCACCGCTACCATCCCCATCACTCTCCATCCCTCCACCCTCTAAGACACCCCACGTAACCCACCCACCACCCCAAACAGGATCGGTATTAGCTGATCCCACTCCGGAAGACATAGACATGATGCTTAAAGCATATCAGGCCAGAATCCAAGAAGGGCCAAACGTCACGGATCATGACAAGTGCTATCCTAGAGCTGACCTAGAGATAGAAAGAACCAAACTGTGCGCGAAAATGGTCGCATTGGCTCAGACTATGTTTGAAGCCAGTCGCCTTTTCAATTACTCGGGCTCAGCCAAAACACAATTACACTTGGATGGATTCCTAGAAAAGTTAGAGAGGATAATTGCAAGATCTGCCAAGGAAGAAAAAAATCAAGAGGGAGTGAAAGTAAGCAAAAACATGAACCATTCCCCATCGGAGGTTTATGTGGCCAATTCCACTAAACCAGACAACTTCCCCTCCTTAGAAAGAATAGAGAGGCTAATTGCACACTCAGAAAAGGAACCTGCCCCTCAAAGAAAGGAAAGGGCGAGAGAACAAATAAGCAAGCCTCTTCAGGAAGCCCATGTGCCTCCTCAAGAAGCTTATCTTCCCCCCCAAAAGGCACATGAGCCTCCCTCGAAAGCTTGCGTACCTCCACAGGTGGCCTACATTCCTTCTCAGGGAGCGTATGAGCCTATTCGGAAAAGTAATAGAATAAGCAACCCTCCCCAGGAAGCTCATGAGAACGAGGAGAGAGCCAACGATAGAATAAGCCCTCCTTCCCAGGTTGCTTATGCGCCTAATTCTACAGAGCCTGATACTTCTTCTTCTATGAATCGGTTTGCACCAGACTTCCTACGAGAGATTCAAGAAGACAAATGGGATAACGAAAGTGAAGTCGCCCCTCCCTTTGAACTTGTGGATGATGCACACGACCAATTCCCACAAGACATCCCATCTATTTACGGGGAACATGAGAGTACTCAGTCTCATGAGAGATTGGACTTTGAGTCTAATTCCATACAGGAGCTACCCCACTTCACAGGCCCATGGGAAGCAAAGTCCACATGTATGAGAGCACCCACAGTCATGGTAAGGAACGACGACTCAGTCATACCTAGGAACACAGAGGTAGTGAAGAACACTAACGTGCAGTGTAATCTCAAGCTAGAAGAGCTACTCAAGGTTAGACCTGAATTATGGAAACATGTAGCCAAACAAGTACCAGAGATAGCAAAACCTCGTTCCCAGGTAGGATCCCATAGGACAGTGCCAGAAATTCCCTTGGATAAGATAGGAGATATGTGTGAAGGTGAAGAAGGGAACACCTATCTTCCCATCACCTACCAGGACTACACCACAAAGGCAATTTTGGACTCAGGTGCAGGAGTTGCAATTGTCACTACCTCGTTATGGAAGCGTTGGGGCAAGCCAGCACTCAGGCCAACGAGAATGAAATTGCAAATGGCCGATGGTCACATAGAGAGACCCCTAGGATTGCTGGAAGGAATAACTCTCACCACTTGTGGTGTCGAGTTTGAACATACCTTTGCCATATGTGACTTCAGCAAAAATCATGCCTATGAGATGATTTTAGGAAGACCATTCATGCGACAGTTGCAAGTGGTGCAGGATTGGGGGACCAATTCTTTGTACCTGCAACACTTGGGTGTTACAACCAAAGTCAATCTCAAGGATTTTTCTCACAGAGATGTCCCTCCTATCCAATGGAATCCCATCCATAGAGCCAAAGATGACACAGAATCGGTGCATTCCATAGGGTCTGGATCCTCATGGATGCATGAAGACACCCACTTATGGATGTGCAAGGTAGCAGTAGAAGAAGAGAAGAGAGAGAAGGCCAGAGAGGTAGGTGCGAAAGAAACCCATAGATCAATCCAAGACCCAGCCTATGCACCTGTAGTTTTTCCAGACGAAGAATTTGAACCTCACGGTTGGGCAGAAATCTTAGCAACAATGGACGTAGCCATCAACGAAGAACAATGGACACCTCACTGTGATGAGGATGGCTATGATATTTCAGTCTTCTCCATAGAGCCAATCATGGGAGAGGCAGTTCTAGAAGAATGCGAACCTAGCCCTGATGCAATTGAGGATGCAAGTGACTCCGATCTAGAGTCAATCATTATGGACCCACCCTTTGCATCAGATGAAGAATACTTCCATGAAATAGAATTTCAACCCCAGAGGCATGGAGAGGTTACAAATGATGTAAGATTAGCAACGCAAATGACCCCTAAGGAAGAAGGGAAGAAACGAAAGAAGAGAGAAGCCTCACCAGAAGAGGAAGAATCTTTGTTTGAGGTCCCCGAAAATTTTAAGAAGTATGAGATAGATGACAGGAGAGTCATGATAAGAATGCCTAAACGGGAGGCACAATCAGGAGAGGCCTATGATAACAAAGAAACCACCAAGAAAATAGTAGTGGCTATAGAAGAAGGAGAGGAGAGATGCACGTATATAGGCCATGACCTGACAGAAGAAGAAGAGCACGAATTGATTGCCTTGCTAAGAGAATACAGAGATGTATTCGCTTGGAGTTACAAGGATTTGAAAGGGGTTGACCCGGACATATGCTCGCACACCATCCCCATGACTTCAGACGCCAAACCCTCTAAGCAAAAGCCTTATACATATAATGATAATTACGCTGCTAAGATCAAGGAGGAGATAGATAGACTGGTCGAAGCTGGATTTATCTATGAAATTGAGCACACTGAATGGGTATCCCCCATCGTAGTGGTGCCCAAGAAGAATGGCAAGCTGCGTGTGTGCATTAACTTGAAAAAGGTTAATGCTGCCACGATTCGAGATAACTATCCGCTTCCCATCACAGAACATCTCTTAGAAAGAGTGGCAGGCAAGGAAGTGTACAGCTTCCTTGATGGATTTTCTGGCTACAATCAAGTAGCCATAGCTCCAGAGGATCAGCATAAGACAGCCTTTGCCACAGAATGGGGCATTTTTGCTTTTAGAGTGATGCCATTTGGGCTTACCAATGCACCAGCCACCTTCCAGAGGCTGATGTGCCATGTGTTTAAGGAGTTCCTGAGGAAGAGTTTAGAAGTCTATGTTGATGATCTTTGTGCTCATTCCAATGTTAGACAAACTCATATTCCTGAACTCAGACAAATCTTTGACAAATGTAGAGAATATCAAGTCTGCCTGAACCCAGAAAAGTGCGTTTTTATGGTCAGGCAAGGTAAGATTCTAGGACACATAGTGTCAAAGAATGGCATATCTACTGACGAAGAGAAAGTGAGAGCCATAGCAGAGCTACCTAGGCCAAAGAATGTCAAGGAAGTACAAGCTTTCATGGGGCATTGTGGTTATTATCGACGATTTATACACATGTATGCTGTCATTGCAAAGCCCATGTACGGACTTCTGACAAACTTTGAGTGGACGGATGAATGTGAGAATTCCTTCCAAGAGCTTAAACGAAGATTATGTTCAGCACCAATCTTGACCACACCAGATTGGAATAAGCCATTCCATGTTCATGTGGATGCATCCAATTATGCCATTGGATGTGTGCTTGCACAACCTACTGGTGAAGGTAATATGGATCTTCCAATTGCCTATGCCAGTAGACAATTGAATGCGGCTGAACGGAATTACACCACTACAGAGCGAGAAGGATTAGGCATGGTATATGCAGTCAAGAAATTTAGACACTATTTGCTTGCAAATAAGTTTAAATTTTTTACTGATCATCAGGCATTGTTATATCTCGTAAACAAGCCAAGCAATACAGGAAGATTAGTGAGATGGTTTCTCTTGCTAATGGAATATGACTTTGAGGTTGTGGTAAGAAAAGGTAGGACTCACTTGAGAGTAGATCATCTCTCTAGGCTCACATCGGGAGAAGCCCCACAAGGAGTGCCAGATGACCTTCCTGATGCTTACTTGTTTAACTTGGAAGTTGTACCGCAATGGGCCAAGCCATTGGTACCAGTATTGACATACGGGCCTAATCATCCAGTGATAAACACACGGAATAGGGAGGTTGTAAAAGCCCAAAAGTACCACATCATGGCAGGAAGTATGTACAAGCACACAGATCAAGGGATCTTGGCTTGTTGCGTAGAAGAGGATGAGTACGCTAAATGGTTGCAATTAGCACATGTAGGTGCGTTAGAGCAACACCATTCAAAGCAACGAACTTTACAGACTCTAAAGAGATTCGGAGTGCATTGGCCAACTATGGAAGCGGATGTCCAAAAGTTGTGCAAGGAATGCCCAATCTGTTGCACTAAACCACCAGTGGAACACGCCACTCTTTATCAAGTATCCATTGTGCCAGATTGGAGCGAACCACTAGTATCATTTCTAAGGACAAACACATTCCCTCCAGACATGACTCTGGCTAGGAAAAGAAGTTTAGCACAGGAAGCCTTGGATTACTCACTCATTGGTGATAATCTATACAAACGCGGTAAAGATGGTTACCTGAGGTTATGTGTCCATGAAAGTGAATATCTTAAGATCTTAGAAACTGCTCACCAAGGTGTAGCAGGAGGACACTTTGGACCAGATCGGGTAATCAAGGCAATACTATTTGCGGGCTTTTGGTGGCCTACCCTTCACATGGATGCACATACCTATGTGAAACGGTGTGATGTCTGTCAAAGGACTCAGTATCCTATACGCAAAGATGAGATGCCACTGAAACCTATGATGGGTGGACGTGCATTCTCTAAGTGGGGAATAGACTTCGTAGGTCCTATTAATCCCCCAGCTAAGGGTTCTCATGCGGAATACATCATTGTGGCAACAGATCATCTCACCAAGTGGGTAGAGGTAAAAGCTACAACCAAGAACGATGCTCAAACAACTGCCAAATTCTTGTTTGAGAATGTATTCACAAGATACGGGCTACCTATAGAGCTTGTAAGCGATAGAGGCACTCATTTCTTGAACCAAGTGATTGAAAATCTACTCCAAGAATTCTTGGTAATACACAAGAAGTCTGCCCCTTATCACCCTCAAGCTAATGGACAAGCTCAGAGCACTAATAAGATTTTATGCAATGTACTGACGAAATTAGTGAACACTAAACGCTCTGATTGGGACAAACAGCTACACCATGCTGTTTGGGCATACCGAGTGGCCTACAAAACGGTACTCCAAGCCACTCCCTTTCAGATGGTATTTGGCCAAAATGCTGTGCTACCCTTGGACTTCCTGATCCCTACATTGAGAGTAGCACAAGAGCACGAATGGACAGGTCATGAGCTCTCCTCTAGGATCTTTGACCTTGAACGATTAGGAGAAACAAGACTGAGAGCCGCTGCAGGGATATATGCAGCCAAGAAGAGACAGAAGGCATACTTTGATGCCCACGTGAAGGATAAAGGCTTGAAAGCTGGAGATCTAGTCTTAGTCTATACACTAAAACAACACGCGAGGAAGCTAGAAAAGAGAGGCTACGGACCTATGATCATCAATAGGATCTCCACGAGCGGAGCAGTACAATTGGCCACATTAGAAGGTGATGTTCTCCCAAATTATATTAGCGGTTGCAGAGTCAAGTTGTATCAGGAACCCCTCACGGAGGAAATGCTCAGCCGACTCAACACTGCTAAGAAACGCAGAGAGGAAGAAAAGCGAGTTCGAGAAGAAGCTCAAGCAGAGGCTTTAGAACGCATCAGAAGGATGAAGTTACAAAGACAAGGCCGAGATCAGACCAGAATAGTTGACCATGCAGATCAAGGATATCCCATGGCCATGTGTGAAGTTGCAGGAACAAGCTCGAATAGAATAATTGATAGACGTCCCTTCATAACCATAGACATAGGACAAGGAAAGGGTGCAAGGACCGTAAGAGCCTTGATTGACTCAGGTGCTGCCACTAGCGCTGTTAAGTTGTCTTACTGTCAAGAGTCACAGTTAACTGTCCACCCTGTGGAAGCATACCTCATAGGATTGGGAGGCGTGGAAACCCCTTGCATGGGCGAGGTGGAACTTCCCCTCTACATTCATGATGAGGCAATGGCAGTTAAAGCACTAGTGTGTCAAGATGAGGATCTCACTGAACCTCTTGTCTTGGGTCAAGATTGGATCTATGACCAAGCAATTAATTTAAACCTAAGAAGTGGACTTCTCCAGGTTTGGGTCAATCATAGTCGAGTTACAGTAGAATTAGACAATGGAGCACTCAAGGAACTAGGAAAGGCACAGACTCCTGGTCCTTCCAGGGGTACACATGAAGATGACCATGCTGTTCTTGTTCAAAACCCTGTGTTGCAGAGGAATGATATTTGCAAAAAAGGAGTCAGGGATGCAACGGAACTCCCTTCTTTTCCAAAGGCCAGAAGGAGGCAGCAAACAAAGGCGGATCACAAGCAGAAGAAGCAGAGTACTACCTATGTCCGAGATCAAAAGTACTTGCGCAGCAGAATGCCCCAGAAAATAAACCAGGTGTGGGTGCGGAAAGGCGAACAACCGGTTGCACCACCGTCAACTACACGGGCAAAGCCTCTTATTAGTAACCAACAACACGACGCTAATAAGAAGTCTTTCAGAAATTCTTCTGCTAAAGTAAAATCTATTTGGGTGCCCAAGAAGTCGATGAAGGCAAGCCCACAATCTAGACAAATTTGGGTGCCTAAGGCTTGCTTGTGGGCACAAGAAGTTACGCCAAGGCCACAACCTATGCAGCATAACCCATCTACAAGTACAACCAGTATTCCCTCGTGCTCAACACTTAGGAACACACCAAGACCCATGAGCATGCATGTAATCACTTATGAGTGGGTCCCTAAAAGGCCCCATTCCCAAACAGCGACACCGATACCGCTCTCTAGAGTCTCTACGAAACCGAAAGCAAAACCCATCCACTGCATTTGGCAGTCTAAGACTTGTAATAAACCCCCCGACCCCAAATTGTAAATTCACCCCACTTACTCACGACATTAGTCTCCTAGGAATACACAAACATTAACTACACTCACTGTCTTCGTGCACTTACTAACCACTAACCCACCATCTACCTCATGTTAATGTTGTAACGGGGACAACAACGGATTTATTCTGTCCATTACGATGTTAACACATGATTCTATATTCTCACAGAATCAGAAGGCAAGAAGAAAAATGGCAGAAGCGACAGGTTCGGGCTCACAAGTAGGGATACTTACTGCAGGAATTGATGTGGATAGCCTACCTGTGGACGTGCCCCCGACTGAACGACCAGTGGAGATGCAACACCTTCAGCAAATCCCGGTGCCAGACCCACCTACAGGGATCACGGAAAGAGTCCATGCCAATTCTCATTGGTTCAATGGCATGCCCGGTCCATTAGGAGAGGCCAAGTATATCTGGGAGTCTAAATGCGAGTATGACAGATCATGGGTGAGATTCCAATTTTTCTCCAAAGAGTTCGAGACCTTACAGAACACCGAAGATCTCCAGACCATATGGCAACGAGCAGGGTTGGCGGAATATTTTGAAGCCCCACTACCTAAACCCGATCTCCTCAGATGTTACTATTTGGTCTCCACATTACAAGCTAATGAAGATAAGGACCAACCCGGATCATTTGTTCTCCCCTCATTGCTGGGCAACAACGAGTTGAAGAGGTTTGAACTTACTGTGGAGTTGGTAAGCGACGCTTTAAATATGCATGGCACGCATGTGCCCACAGAAAAGGATGCTCTCGTTCCCACCAACATGAAGGACAGGAAACTAGTGAAGCTGAAAGACATGGCAGCACTCACCCCAAATGTGTCCATCCCTCTCCGCATGTGCATGCAACATTTCGCCTTCCCCGGCCAAGACCGATTCACGCAACCACACAAGAAGATCTGGTTTGCTCTCTACTTGGCGGAAGCAGGTGCGTTACCTATTAAGCTACCAGTGTGGATTATAGATCAGTTGTATGAAGCAAACAAACGGGCTTCTAGGAAATTAGTGGTGAACGGATGC
Source organism: Ceratopteris richardii (assembly GCA_020310875.1). NCBI lineage: Eukaryota > Viridiplantae > Streptophyta > Polypodiopsida > Polypodiales > Pteridaceae > Ceratopteris > Ceratopteris richardii. The sequence goes on from CM035440.1 coordinate 83,456,407, forward strand.
TGTGCGATCACACGCATTATTTACCGATGCCTAGCCTATGATGTCCCCATTGAACGTGCCTTAACTTGGGCACAATTACAAATGTTTAAAAGGCTCAAGACGTCTACACATCAGTCCAAACGCATGAGGGGCGCGATCCCTTGTGTCCAGACAAGGGAAGTCCTGACTACTCCTGAGGCATCACCACTAAGAGAGGGCACTGTACCTCCCTTTACCATTAGGATACCCAGGTCAGAATCTGACACTACGACACAACCTACCCCATCGGCTCCTCCTGTTACACCTGAATTCGAATTTGCTGCCACTGGGGAGGCTGAAGGACTGGACCCCCAGGATTTCGAAGCATTCCTACAAAGCACACAATTCTCTGATGTGGAGTTTTATTCAGAGGCAGAGGAGCAGGGCACATCCTCACGAAGAAGAAGAAAGTCTACAGACGGTAGACATGTCCATTGGAGTGACGCTCAGCAAAGTCAACAACACGGACACCCGGAAGAAGAAGAAGCGTATGAAGAAGAGACCACTGAAGCCCCAGCATATACAGCAGAACTCCGAAGGCTGTATCAGATTATGGAAAGAGTGCGATCACAGCAGTTACTCACTGAACAGAGCAGCAGAGTACTTATGACTCAGTTGTTGGAAGAAGCCGGAGTTGATTCAGAGTACAGGGAAGGTCTCTTATTGATGGCAGAAACATATGGAGTTGTAGAAGCTGTGCGCACTGCCATTCAGAGGCCTTCAGTTCAATATGACCCACGAAGGTTCCAGACACGACCTCGCTCAGGTAAAAATATCCAAATTCCCGTTACAGTTGCAGAAGAGCCAACTACTACACCAACCTCCCAAACAGCTAGTCAACAGCACCCCGCCACCCATGAGGAGTCCACCGAACCACTACCACCTACTTCCCCACCATCACCTCCTAGAACAGAGACAGTGGAAATCCCATCGACCACTCAACCCACTGACCCAACCTTCATCTTCCGTACTCCCATCTCTAGTGCCACCCTATTCTCTACCACTGATAATCCAATCTTCGAAGCAAACCCCAACACTACACAATCCGCTGAACCTCTCCTAGAGCCTGCCCTAGGGCAACCATCCCCAACGCCCTCAGCCACGGGTCATCCTGACCCTAGATCCACATTCATGGGCTTCCCTGCTACCACGCAACCCTTTCAGTCCTCCTCAAATTTACGACCTCAACCCCCGACATCCCTCTCTCCATTCCTACAATCCCTCCATGACCTCTTTGCCAGGGCTTTTCAACCAGGCTCTCAACCATTCCCTGTCTTTTTAGCTCCCCACCCCACTTCACATCTATTCACCACTTCCACACACACACCACCTACCATACCAATGTATATGGCAGGCCCCACACTAACACCCACTCCGGAAGGTATGGACATTTCACCACCCACGGCACCTCCACCCACGGTTTCACCTCCTCCCATTCCCCCTCCACCAATTTCACTCACACACACAACTTTCGTAGACACATCATTCACTGTCTCCCTTCCCCAATTCCCTTCCCATGCATCTTCCCACGGTAAACACCCCCCACTCATCTATAGGTAATGCATTGGACACCATGATGGCTTGTATATCAAATTTAAGAACAGATTACATTCAGCTCCAGCAACAAAACGAACGCCTGCAAGAGCACTCAGCGACACTACAGCACCGCCTTGCGACACTAGAAGAGGAGAACGCTCGCCTCCACACACAGTTCCAAACCCTCCAAGAAGCCCATAATATATTGGAGGTACAGCTACAGAACGTAGATCAGGAAGCGGTGCAGGTGGTAGAAGGTCACCTACGGACACAGCTGGAACGCAACTCAAAACTTCAGCGAAATATGGTGCTACTTAAACGCCATCTTGCGGCTGCTCAGGAAGAGAACAGACGTCTGCAAATACAAAATCAAGAGAACCTGGAGGCAGCTATTGAGAGCACACCGGGGGCACCCATCAGCCCATCCAAGTTTCAAGCAGTGACCCCTGATAACATCAAGATTATATTGGAAGATTATGCCATGCTGCTCGAAGCACATGACAAGCTATCGGAGGAGCTAGGACAACTGAAGCAGGAACACCAACAAGGACCAACAGCTGCCCCTCCAACCACCCCCTCTGCGGCTTCGCTTCTCAACGCAGAGGCCATAAAAGATCTCCAAGAACAGGTAACTGAATTGCAAACACGCCTACTACAATATGAGAGACCATCTTCCCCTCCAGAGGCTCCCACAGACGAAGAAGTTGTGCAAATTCCTGTGGAACAAACGTTTGATGAAGAATATGATCCGCAACCATTCCCAGGAGGCCAACAAACAGAAGAAGCGCAGGACACGTTCGAGGCACCACGGCCGCCATGGTTACGACAAGTGGAGGAAATAGGGACTTCGCATGAAGAGCGCACCGTAGTGCAAAATCAGGCCATGAGGGTCATAGAGGAGACTGTGTTACAATCAGCTTACTTCAAGAACTTGTCATCGAGACGCCTGATTCTCTCATCGGAACTCCAATACAGGCCGTATTATATTATCTTGGCTGATTATAATGCAGAAATACAAAGAGTCACGGGTCAGATTCCTACTTTTGCGACCTAATTTCAACCCGAAGACCTTCCTCCAGAGGTGCGAAAAGGTAAGATTCGTCAACCAACATGGTGGCAGAAACTTTTAGAGACCTATCCAGAAATGCTACGCACATGGAACAACGCGCCGTTGCACCTCCTGTACAACCCATGCTACGGTCCAGTTCCCCGCCGCAGGTCGTGGAAGGCATTTAATATCAAGGTACAGAACAATGCGCAATGCAAGGAATGGCTGAACTACCCGTACATCGCGCCACCACAAGGACCACCATCGGTAGCATATATGATGGGAACCATTCGCCACTGGATGCCGCGCTTGAAGCCCATGCAAGATGTAGCAGCGCAAATGATGCTTAAAATCCTAGATATGATGCAAGTAGTGCTGAAGACCTTTAGAAATGCAGCCGCGCCACAGGTACGTCTTCCGGGGTTTAGCAATGGAAATTACGACTTGGTGTATGACATGAGCACCACCCCCAGTATCCGTGTGGCTTACGCTTGGCATGCACGCATCAAATACCTCCCCGCCTGCTACAAACAGACCTTCGAAGAAATGTTCAGATCAGGTTTCTGGGAGTATCACTCGGAGATTTTCGCACCAAAGCCGACACATCTGCTTCAACTGTTTGCTTGTGAACAAGCAATGTATTCAGAGTACTACACCACCCCGCAACCAGAGACCCCCGGTGCAATAAATTGGGAGGCATTGGAAGCCGATCTAGCAAGAGGCTTAAGGATAGGAGAACATGAACTGGCCACCAATGTCATCCAATATTACATCGACCACCCGCGAGAACAAAGGTCTGTCAGGGGCGACAGACGCTAGGAAGGGGGGAGTGTTGGCATACAAAGCAACAAAGGAGTCATGCACAATACGGCAACAAGGCCAGATCATTTTTTCCCATAGATTATGTACAACTCAAGTGATTTTAATCACTACACAAACATTGTAAATCCCGTTTTTGGTAGAATAGACTCCATTTTGTGCAAGCCGAGGAGTCCTCGAGCTTGAGGAGTATTAGAAGTACCATCGTACCAGTTTTCATATTTTTTAGACTTCGTTTGAGCCCTCAAATAAGCCCTGGAACCTAATTTTTAACTAGGCCGGACACTAGGTCTGGACAGGGCCAAAACCTAGTCAAAACCTATAAAAAGAGCTAGAGAGCTCATTTTTGAGGCTAGATTGTAATTGAAACGAACTTGTAAGAGCTTGTGAAAGTAATCTAAAGAACTCCATTGATTCTCTCTCTTTGTCTTGCCGTGTGTGCGCGTGTGTGTGTATGTGTGTGCATGCTTGTGTGCTTCTCACTCACGCACTTGTGCCGCCACTTGCTCGAGGTCTTCATACCATCCTCACATCTTCCCGGATTGACATTAAAGGAGATGCTACTCATCATTGAGCTACAATGAAGGAACCACAAAAAGAATAAATCTCCACACATACACATATCAAGATGTTCCCCCATTGCAATAGAATCTGATTCATAAAGAGGAAGACAATCAATCTATTCAGAGTATAGGTTCAAGTGACCAATCGTGGATGAACGAAGACACTCATCTATGGATATGCCAAACTACGAAAAAGGAAGAGGATAGAAGGAAAGGATGGCAGAAAAGGCAAGGAGTTGCTAGGTCTTTACAAGATCCAGCTTACATGCCTCAAATATTCCTAGATGAAGAATTCGAACCTCTTGGTTGGATGGAGATTTTAGCTACCCTAGATGTGTGTGTAAACGAAGAAGCGATGACCATGAATGAATGCATTGACGAGCAAGGATATGACATTAGTCTATACGTGGTAGTTCTTCAAGAGGCTGAAGAAGGAGAAGTAATTGAAAAAGAGTGGAAGGAGGATTATGAGAGCATTGAAATGGAGCAAGAGCAAATGGAAACAGAAAGTGGAAAACAAGAAGTAAGTGTCATAGCTAATGAAATAAATCAAGAAAGGACACAGGAAGAAGAGCTTGGATTAGATAAAGAAAAAGATGATGAAGAAAACAAGCCTCAAGATCAATTTGAAGTGCCTGCCCACTTCAAAAAATATGAAGTAGAAGAGAGGAAAATTGCGATTCAAATGCCAAAACGAGAAGCACAACCAGGAATAGCGTACGACAACAAAGAACGGACCAAGAAAATTGTAGTAACCTTAGAGGAAGGAGAAGAACGATGTACTTTTATAGGACAATATGTCTCAATGGAAGAAGAACAAGAGTTAATACGACTCATACGAGAATGCAGGGATGTCTTTGCTTGGACATATAAGGATTTGAAAGGAGTAGATCCTTCTATTTGTGCCCATAGAATCCCCATGCCATCTGAAGCTAAACCTTCCAAACAAAGACCATACACATATAATGATGTTTACTAAGCAAAAATCAAGGAAGAGATCGATAAGTTTCTAGATGCTGGGTTCATTTATGAGATCGAACACACGGAATGGGTGTCACCTTTGGTGGTCATGCCGAAAAAGAATGGCAAGTTAAGGGTATGCATTAATTTGAAAAAAGTAAATGCTGCCACCATAAGGGATATTTTCCCATTGCCCATCATGGATCATCTTTTGGAAAGAGTGGCAGGGAAGGAAGTTTATAGTTTTCTCAATGGCTTTTCAGGGTACAATCAGGTAGCCATTGCTCTTGAGGACCAACATAAAACAGCCTTTGCAACTGAATGGGGAGTGTACGCCTTTAGGGTTATGCCTTATGGTCTAACCAATGCCCCAACCACTTTCCAAAGATTGATGTGTCATGTATTCAAAGAGTTCTTGAGAAAGAGCATGGAGGTATACGTGATGATTTATGCACTTATTCAGCCATAGGATTAAAGCATATCCCTGAACTAGGAAAGATTTTCCCCAAATGTCGGCAATATAGACTTATAAATCCAGAAAAGTGCGTCTTCATGGTTCAACAAGGAAAAATATTAGGACACATCATCTCTAAAAATGGAATTTCAACTGATGAAGACAAAATCAAAGTAATTCTAGGTTTACCGAGACCAAAGACTGTTAAGGAAGTGCAAGCATTTATGGGACATTGCAGATACTACCGAAGATTTATACATATGTATGCTATAATTGCTAGACCTATTTATGCACTATTGTCTGAGTTCAATTGGACAAAAGAATGTGAAAGAGCTTTTAACGAATTAAAGAAGCGATTAAGTTCAACACCAATCCTTCGAGTGCCTAATTGGAACAAACTGTTTCACATTCACGTAGATGCTTCCAAGTTTGCCATTGGTTGCATATTAGCTCAACCTACAGATACAGGGAAGTTAGACCACCCTATAGCCTATGCCAGTAGACAATTGAATCAAGCAGAGCGCAATTATACCACAACTGAGAGAGAAGGCCTAGGGATGGTGTACGTAGTGAAGAAATTCTGACACTACTTATTGGCAAACAAATTCAAATTCTTCATCAATCATCAAGCTCTACTGTACTTAGTCAATAAGCCTTGTAATACGAAACGACTAGTACGATGGTTTTTATTGTTAATGGAATTTGATTTTGAAGTAGTAGTCAAGAAAGGGAATACACACATCAGAGCAGATCAACTATCAAGAATGACACATGGAGAACCCCCCATAGGAGTACCTAATGATCTGCCAGATACCTATCTCTTTAATCTCAAAGTATGTCCCCAATGGGCAGAAAAGTTGATCCCAATACTCACATATGGACCTAAAAATGGGATCTCATCTAACAGAAACCAAGACCTATGGAAGACTAAAAACCTTCATATAATTGCGGGAAGCTTATATCACCAAGAATCAAGTGGATTACTCATGAGATGCGTGGAAGAAGAGGAACAAGAAATGTGGCTTCAAAAGGCACATATAAATCAATGGAAAACTCATTTAAATGCGAACGGAACATGGCAAACACTGAAGAGATTAGGCATATATTGGCCAACCATGCAGAGGGATACACATAACTATATCAACCTGCCCAACTTGTCAAGAATGAAATCCAGAAGAGAACTCTACTTTATGCTACTCCACAGTAGCACCAAGATGGAGCATGCCTCTGGTAAAAAGGAGATCTAGTTTTGGTTTATACTTTAAAACAACACGCGAAGAAACTGCAAAAAAGAGGATATGGCCCGTTAATCATCAATCGTATATCTATCAGCGGAGCCATCAATTTAGCAACCCTAGATGGAGAAGTATTGCCAAACTATATCAGTGGTTGTCGAGTGAAAAAATATTTAGAGCCATTGACAAAAGAGATAATGTCACGACTAGTAATGGGTAAAAATAGGCACATAGAGGAAGAAAGAATACGAGAAGAAGCTAGACAAGAAGCACTAGAGCGAATTAGGAAACGAAAGGAGTGGATGAGAGAGAGAGACGAGAGATATTGACAAGGATAAGAACTCATCCCAATGGCTAACTTTAGAGCCACTAAAAACCTAGGACAGCAAATGATGCAACCTTATTTGAATTTGGATGCTTCTCATTGACACAGGAGCAGCCATAAGTTGTATCAAGTATTCATTGACCCATAAACTCAAGGAAGAACTACGACCCTCTAAGGCACAATTGATAGGAATAAGAGGAAAAGTTACTCAATGTATCAGTGAGATTACATTACCCCTACATCTCGGAAACAACACGATGGAACACAATTAGAACTTAGTATGTCATGATCAGGACTTATTAGAAGAGCTCGTGTTAGATCAAGACTGGATATATGAATATGAAGTGACTATTCAATTGGCCCTAGGATACATCTCAACCAAGATAGGACATCGTGAGGTGTTCAGCATGGTAGATGAACGACCGATCAAAGCCAAATGTATAGACCTGAAAGCTCACTCAAGCGAACACGATGATGAAGGCATGTTCACTCACACTATGGCAACCCCTCCACCAAGTACTTCTTGTGAGAATGCACCAAATCTTGCTCTCACACAATCTTCTAAGCTAGTAAATCACCAAATTAGTGTTCTATCCAATACTAGCCCTAGTGAGGAACCAAGCACAAGAGAGACAAGTCAGCAAGACTGTTATGAACCTACACACGTTGAAATATACCCTATTCCTTACACTAGACAGGCTTGGATAAGGAAGGATCAAGTGGCTGCATATCTTCAACAACAGAACCACTATCCACATCAGAACGAACCACCAAACAAGAAGGCAAATCGCTCTGGACACCTAAGTCCACAAAGAATTGCTGGAGTATGGATTCCGAAGAAGGTGATAGCTACCCAGCCAGCCCGAACGCAAATATGGATTCCCAAGTCATGTGCTAAAATGATAAACATAAAAAAGAACAAGCTAAGGCACAAGGAGAATCAGTATGATCTAAAGGCAAGACGACAGAAGATAAACCACTATGGGATAGAGCAAGAACCCCGCCATGCAACAAAATTCATTCAAAGATTCGAACGGCAGACGAAGCAAAAGCACAACATGAGAAGCACTACATTCACCAGGAATGTTGGGAATACAGTCTGTCCAAATGGAGTAAAGCAGATTTGGATGCCGACAGGCAGGACAATCTGTACATATCAACCAAGTAATTCGAGTTGCACACATTTGGAGTCACAAGAATCCAAAGTATGCATGATAGGGCCACATTACAAGGCCAAGCATTCGGCACATTCTTCTTCTACTTCAGGATAGTGAAGCACATTTCCCTCTTGGGGAATAGGAGAGCACTTGTAAAATAATCAAAAAGAAAAAAACATATAATTCAATAACTGCTTCGGCTATGAACTAACTTTTCTGGTTTCTTTCAGACATAAACAAAAAGTATATAAATAAGTATGAAAAGGAAAATCCTAGGTATTACCTTTCTCACACCCATGGGGAAGGGACGACACAATCTACTTGGAGAGTTGCCAAATTCAATGAGGATAAGTGAAAGATGATTCTTGATACCAGCTTGCCACTGATTTCTGGTATATATTGAGTGCAGATGGCATCATCCAATTCCGAGGCTACACAAGAGGAAGAGATCCTTCTTTTTCCCTTGGGATCAATCACGAAAGCAAGAGGTCATTGGTTTCTTGATGTTCCGAAATTCTTTTTATGGCAACCATCAAGATCATGGATAGGGATCACTACTTTCCTATCATGTCACAAGATTTCAAGACTATCATACAAGGATTACCACGCATGACAGATGTCTAGGCACAAGCAAGAATTGATGCATTCCTGAGACTTCCAATATACCTGCGTGATTTTCAGAGATGTACACAAGTGATGAATACACTCCAGTTGGCACCGAATAAGCCATCAGTCCCAGAGGCGAGAGTACTTGACAAAATTGGTACATGGAAAACAATTCAATTCACTCATGAGCTAATTAACAGAGCTTTTGGATGGAATCAAGATGGCCTCACCAATGTCAAGGATGAATGTCACGATCCGAAAAAGAGAACCTTTTTGGAAATCAACAGAACAGATATCGAAGACTCAGTTCATTTAGTGCATCAACATTTTTGTTTCCCTAGTATGCATAGATATACAACACCCTAGAAAATCGTAGTGCAATTACTCTCACATGCTATGAGACAAGTGGGAAATCAAGTAAATATGACCCCGTATATTCAGGACCACCTATTTGAAGCAAAGAAAAAGTGGGGTCAAAAAAAGTTCTTGAATGGAAGTTCAGCATATTGAAAGAGAAAACAAGGCAATACATAAAGAAGATCACACAGAGAAGTCTAGACGAGCAGTTGCACTTCAAAGATGACACATTCAATTATACTCAAGAAGAATTTGAAGTTGCACAGCCAGTATGGAGAAGAAAATTTCTGGAGAAAAATCCTACTTTGCGGGTGCACTGGCAAGCAACACCGTATTTATTACAGGTAAACCCTTCATTTTGCCCAACACCCCGTCGCAGAGAAGCAAGAGAATTTTTGGACATGTAGAAGAATGGTGTGATCAATAATCAGTGGCTGAATTATCCGCTACTTCCAAGTCCACATCATAACTATCTACCAACCGAAGATTATATGGTAAAAACCATTGAATTTTGGTTGCATTGTTATGCAACAGTACCCGATCTAACTATCAAAATGACGAATAAAATTCTCAGCATGATCCTTACAGTTTTGAAGGTGTTCAAGCACGCGGCGTATACATTTTTAAATTTCATTGGCATTAATCAGGGAACAAATATCCTCATTTTTTATTTGTCTGTTATGCCTAGCTGACCTACAATAATGGCCTATTATTCTAGGCTCATGTTTTTACCAAGTACATATATGCAAACATTCGAAGAAGCCCCTTTTTCACAGGGTTTTTTGAAATCGATTTAGAAATTTTCTTAAAGATGTCATCCAACTTGAATGCCAGATTGGTGGCATACGAACTAAGTTTCTTCGCTGACCACAGACAGCCACCACATGATGGTGTGAAAGTAGAACAGTGGAAGCAACTAATGATACATGAAGCTAATCTGCTTAATGAAACAGAGCAAAAAGTGTATAGAACATACTCCCGTCGACTTCCAAAGCCTGTCGGGGACGACAGAGTTTAGGAGAGGGCAGTGTTGAGGGAGAGTCCAGCAAAAAGAAGAAAAGAAGAAGACAAAGAAAGAAACTTCACTAAAAGACTACATTCAAAGATATATCTCTGCAAGAAGCCCCGCAAGGGCGCACCACCCATCTCTGCACAGAGCCCTGCAGGGGCACACATCAAGGAAAAGCATGTAGGTGGGAAGGAGGAACCAAGGCCAGGAAGTATCCATGAAGAAGTGCAAGACAATACTTGGCAGGTAATAATCCTCCCGCTGATAGCGTGCGTTATCAACAAAGTAAACAGGCTCAGAGCAATACAACAGGTCAGATATGTGAAAACAAAGACAAATTAGAAGACCAAAAGTTAGAAAGAGGTAGAGGCTGAAAAGTTGAAGAGGGTGACTAAGAACAACACATTCTTAGCCACTGGTGGCGTGCGTGGCAGCTCGACTTAACACAGCCAACCCGACATATGAAAGAGCCTTAGACAAGGTGCAAAAAAAAAGCAAAGGCTGTCAAGGGACGACAGAAACAAAGAGGGGGAGAGTGTTGCAGAGCTAAGAAGAGCAAAAGGCAGAGAAAAAGAAGGACCCGAAATTTTTTCCGATTTGGACACTCTATTTTTGTAGTATAACCATTTTTGTAACATATTTTCCATTGTAAATGCAGTACAAGAGTCCTCTAGATGCATACCCATGAAGATTAGTAGCTTACCCATGTAAATTAGTAGGAAATTAACCTTTTAGGGAATAAAGTACCGGTCTCTTGTGTGAAAGGACCATTTTTAGGGCACATGTATATAAGTCAATTTGTGACTCTTTGTAGAGACTTTTTGCCATTGTGAGAATCAAGAGCACAGAATTTCGAATTTGTGTCTTCTCCTCTCTGTATCATCTTTTTTGTGAGCTTTTATGCATGTGTGATGCTTGAAAAGAGTGTTAGGAAGTGTTGTCTATCCATGAAAGTGTTTGTTTGCTGTTGTTAAGGTGTGTGTGAAGTGTAGGAAGCGCTGAAGTGTAGGAAGCTCATTCTTGCGACTCAGTATTTTGCTCATAACTTGAAGCCAAAGTGTCACCATTGGATGCGTCTTCATGAGAGCTTTGAAACGCATATGCTATTTGCTATATTTGGAGTTTGGAGCTGAGAGAAAAGCTCAATTTACTATTGGCTGCTGCTCCAAGTATCGTGACACCATGACTGACAGTTGAAGCTTGTTTGGAATAGTCTTAGCCTTGATTGCACTCTTTGGGAAGCTCATTTGCATTGATCATCATTTGAACGCATGTCTTCATACACTCGGCTAGGTTTTGATACTCCTCGGATTGATAAATAAAGCGTGAATCCCCACTATATGCACTTGAGGGGGATCGAGGTATAGTCTCTTTCTCCACAAGTCCCTAGGTTTGTCCTTAGGTACACAACACCATTGCTCACTTTAAGTATTATTAAAGGAAAATGCTAGTTGTGTTTTCGTGCTCCCTGTGTACCATGTATTTCTATCGTATTCTATAGGCTCTGTGTGGAGTACCGTATGCGGCCCTATGAGCTTGGTTTTCTACTCTAAGGATAATTTCATGGAGCTCTTGAGAAGGATATTTTCATGGTTTTCTACTCTAAGGATATTTTCATGGAGCACACTATGGTGCATTGCCATCAAAATACTTCTGTGGTATCATAGCCTAAGAAGTAGGCTTGGGCAAGTGGATGGAAGGCGTGGGCGTCGCTTTCAAAGGTGAGCCCAACAAAGACTAGATTGTATCTCCCAATCCGTAGGTCAGATTTAGATGTGTAAGATACCATTGGAAAGTTCTCAGAATGAGCATTTGATTGAAAGCATTAGATTGATGATCCAAGGTACCTAGCATGGGTGAGAAACAAGTTCAAGATGTTGAGGTTGAGAATAAGGGTTCGAGACACCAAGGTTGCAAACAAGGTAAGTCCGTATGCAAGTGGCCAAGAAGTGGAAAGGCAAGGTTCAAGAGACCAAGGTTGAGAATAAGGGTTCAAGGGACCAAGCTTGAGAACAAGAAGGTTCAAGAGATTGTGCAAGGGTGAGGATATCAATTCAAGGGGAGATCAATGATTGATCATTGAGGACAATGATCTCTAGAAGGGGAAGAGAGTGTTTGACTCAAGAAATGATAGGCAAGAGATGGTTGAACCACACCTTAAGAGGGAGTATTAGAAAGTAATCCTCAACCATGGCTTTTGGGGTAAGTGGTCAGCCCATTATACTCCTAGCTAGTAGGTCATGAGTTCAATTCCCACCCACCCAAGGCTTTCTCCAAGGCTTATGACTAAGGCGGTGACCAAGGCATAGACCCCGACATACCTTGTCATCCGAGGGTGACTTGGCACCATTGGCTGCATGCAAGGGAGAATGTCAATGATCAAGGAAGATAGAGGTTCTCAGTACTTCTTGGGAGGTCACCCATCCCAGTACTATTCCCCCGGAGCTCGCTTAATCGTGACAATCTCTTGCCACTAAGCTACACTCTTGTGGTGTCTAAAGAAGGGGAAAGACTAAGGTTAACATTACCTTGAATATGTTTTGGTCCCTCAAAGCTTCATTCTTTGCTTTCAAAGCCTCTTTTTGAAGCATTTTTGGGGTGTTTTTGGAGCCATTTTAGAGTACTTTTGCACATAGTTCTCTTCAAAAAGGTCCAATAACATCAAGAAGAGTTCTCTTTGTACTTCTACAACACTAAATATTAACCTTTGGGGCTGTTTTTTTAGCCACACTCATAAAACTATAGGTTTCTTGAAAGATTTTCAGTTTTGGTGGGAGTAGCCCCTACAAATTTATGCAGGTTTAACAACAGAGTTGACAGACACTTGCAAGTGGTGTTGGCTAGTTTTTGGGTTGTGCATTCAACCTTTTACTATCATTTTATTGCATATATTGAGCACATACACACCATGTATGCTTCTATGGATACTACTTATGTACATCCATGTGGTCATTGATATAGGGATTATGTTTTTTTTTTTTGCATAAAGCCTTTTACATTTGATAAAGAGGATCGTGGTGAGGTTTTCTTAATTGGGAGATACCTAGATGTTAGGGTTTCTTTGGTGATGCACGCGAAAGACTTACCCAGCCTCGCCATAGGAGATGTATGATAGTTTTTCATAGGGCTCGATAAGCCTAGTTGGCTTCTATTGGGTAGTTGATTATATGTAGTGGAGTCAATGATTCTCTATGAAGGTAAACATGTCAGTACTTGTAGTTTTATGATATTTTCATAGTGTACGCCATGTACCTTAGTTAGCACACAATTTGATGTCAATTGGTCAACTTGATGACCTTGGTTACAAGGTGGTCTTCTATGTTCAGTCCTTTCGTATATCAAAGGGAAATATGGTTATTGCAAAAGGAAGCAAAGTTGGCTCACTTTATCCTTTGTTTGTATCATAGAAAGAACACTTGTTAGTTGTTACTGAATAGCCTATGGCTTGTATTTGGCATGGCTATTTGGGCCATGTATCACGTAGTGGAATGGAAAATCTTTCTCGTTCTGGCTACTTGTGTTATCTTTCTCTGATTTTTCATTTTGTGAGCATTGTCAATTTGGAAAGCAAATTAGGAATGTGCACAAGATGCACATTGACTCTTCAATTCAGCCTTAAGATCTTGTTCGTACAGATGTGTGTGGTCCTATGCCCACAAGGTCACTAGGTGGTTCTCTTTATTTTATCCCTTTCATATATGATGCTACTAGAAAAGTCTAGGTATATCCTATCAAAGCAAAGGATGATGTATTCCCTACTTTTAGAAAATGGCTTGCTTCAGTTGAGAATCAAAAAGGAACTAAGCTTAAGGCTTTATGTTTAGATAATGGGGGTGAGTATACCTCACATGAATTCAGCCTTTTCTGTCAGTCTAGAGGGATTCATAGAGAGTTTACAACTCCTTATACCCCAATATAGAATGGTGTAGCTAAAAGGATGAATATAACTATTCAAGATAGAGTAGTTTCTATGTTGCATCATGCAAATGTCTCACAAGGCTTTTGGGCAGAAGCAATATTGACTGTAGTTCATGTGATTAAGCTTTCACCTAGTACTGCCAAAGTTCTGAAAGTGGCACAAGAGTTATGGACAGGGAAGCCTCCTTATTATGATCATCTTCGAGTTTTGGGTGTGAAGCATATGTTCATATACCCAAGAATCTTAGGAAAAAGTTGGACCATAAGTCAAAGAAATGCATTTTTCTTGGATATGTTTGAGAAGAAAAATTTGGATATCGCTTATGGGATCCTGAAACACGATCAATGATCAAAAGCAGTGATGTCATTTTCAATGAGTCTAAAATGCATAAACAACCCATTAAGGAGGTTGAAGTGAGAAGATTGGTGTTTGAGGATATTAGTCCTCTAGTTAGCATGCATAAAAATGTTGCACATAGGGATGTTCAAGAGAATGTTTGATTAGATTAGTCTGCAAATGTTCTTGTTCAACAATCACTGAGATGCTCTACACATGTCTCACATCCACCCAATAGATATGTTCTAGGTTTGGATTTTGTTATGCTAACAGATGTTGGTGAGCCTTCTTGCTACAAAGAGGCTATGCAGACAATAGATTATGTCAAGTGGGAGCATGCCATGAAGAGTGAGTTGGATTCTATTCACAAGAATGGTACTTGGAACTTAGTACCTTTGACAAAGAGCAGGAAAGATTTACCATGTGAATGGGTATATAAACTGAAATTCACATCAAATAGCGCTTCTCCAAAGTATAAAGCACGACTTGTTGCAAAGGGTTTTAATAAAAAACATGGTTGATTTCGAGAAAATCTTCTTTCCAGTGGTCAAGATGACTACCATGTGCATGTTGCTTGGATTCATTGCAATGGAGGACTTAGAGCTAGTCCAAATGGATGTGAAAATTGCTTTGTTGCATCATGGTATGAAGAAGATAAGTAAAAGTTAAACCTACCCTATGATCTTGATACATACTTTCTTCCATTAGAAAATAAGCATGACACACAAGTGTAGGACTCAAGAAGTGAATCCAAAGAAGAATAAAATGAGAAAGAAACAGATTACAAACTTAGGAAATCTAGAGGGAAGGCAAAAATGCAGGAATCTAGGGAATGTTCCAAACATACTCCTAGAAGATCAACAAGGGAGAGAAGACAACTTGAAAGGTATGGTTATGACTCTACATTTGTAACTAAACATACCATCTATTTGGCCAAAGATTATGTTTCATAAGAACCCTCAACTTATGAAGAAACCAAAGCAAAACCCTAATTGGTAGAAATCCATGAAAGAGGAAATTGAAGCTCTAAAAGAGATGGACACATGGGAGTTGGTTCCTATGCAAACCAACACAAAGGTAATAGGTTGCAGATGGGCATACAAACTTGTTGGAGTTTGATGTCTACGGAAGCATGCAAGCAACACAAGGAAGAAGAAGAAGAAGAAGCTTGGAGCACAACACACAATACTGAATGTATTACCAAGAGAATATGCAAAGATAAATGACCCATTAGGGTTATATGTGTATATACAAGCCAGGGAATAAAACCTCCTAAAGAGGGACAAAAGTGTCCCCGACGGTCCTAGTGTGTTCACACACATCCCCACCAAAATATATCAACAAATCCCCCCTTGGGAGTGATGCGATGAACAAGAAGCTAGCACTCATGTATAAGGAAGTGCCAAGCTATGTGGAATCAATCCACCAAAGGAAGTAAGCACAAAGCTTTGTGGAAAGCTTCAAACTTCTCCCTAGGCAGAGCCTTTGTGAAAAGGTATGCAACGTTCTCCTATGTGAGCACATATGCCAAACTGATCTCTCCAGCAGAGAACCTCTCCCTAACATAATGATAGTGCACCTCAATGTGCTTAGTGCGAGCATGGAACCTGGGTTCCTCACAAGTACCAATGTGCTCTGACTTTCAATGAAGATGGTGGTGGCAAAAGACTGACCAACACCCAAATCATCCATAAGGGGTCTGAGCAACACACACTCAATAATCGTTGTGAAAGCTTCCCTATGATCAACCTCACAACTAGAAGTGGCCATAGTAGGGTGCTTCTTGCTCAACCAAGATATGCATGAGCTACCAAGCACGAAGTTAAAGTCACTGATGGACACATGAGTGTGATAACAACCAGCCCAATCAAAGTCAGAAAAATCATGTAAATCTAGCGGTAGTGATCCCTCCTTGGGATAAAATAATCCAAGTAGCCGGGTACCAATCAAGTAGTGAAAGATGTGATTAATTGTGTGCCAATGCTTGACACCTTGGAAATGCATAAACTTGCTCATCTGTGAGACAAAAAACTGAATATCATGCCGAGTTATGCATAAGTAAATCAAGCTTCCAATAGCCTGTTGATAGAGAACAACATCAAATGCATCTCTAGCATCATGAAGACCGAATTGTAAACCTATTTCCATAGGAGTGGCAATGGGTTTGCAGTCTTCAAGGCCAAAATGCAGCAATAATGTGTTGATATATTCTATTTGACATAAACCTATTCTACCATTAACTTGCATAAATTGAATGCCCAAATAATGATGCAAATTCCCCAAATTTGACATCTCAAATGAGGCATGCAAATCGGCCTTAAAGTAGGCAATATGCTTCTCATTAGGATCAGTGAGCAGCATGTCATCAACATAGACAACAATGATCAGAAGCACATGTAAGTCACCATTCAGAAATGTAGTTTTGATCTCCAATTGATGTACATTCCAACCATGGTGAGCTGCAAGTGTATAGATGCCATGAACTGTAGTCATTCGGCATGTGGGAGCAAAGGTCTCATCAAAATCAATGCCTCTTTCTTGAACATAACCTTTTGCAACAAGCCTAGCCTTATACCTGTCAACTATTCCATCAAGCTTATGCTTCAGCTTTTATACCCACTTAGTGACAATGGTCTTCTTGCCAGGAGGCAAATCACATAAAAACGAGATACCATTCTTCATAATAGCATCAAATTCTGATTGCATGGCAGCCATCCAATTTTCTAAATTTTGTGCTTCATCAAACAAAACAAGCTCATTCTCATCACAAAGACTAGTGGCATCCATATCATAGCAATCTGATGCAAAACAAGCACTATAAGAGACTGAAGAAGTATCATATCACAGAGGTGCATCTAATTTGCTATCTCGCAAAGTTTGCACCAGCCATTTTGGCATAGTTTTTGCCTCCTCTATATCAATCCTCTCATCAACAAGTGCATCATGTAAATTTGCATCAGTGGGAAATGGGAGTCCCATGGGTACTATGCATGCTTTCACTTGTACTTTCAGTTAGTTCAATCTTTTAAGGAGTGTAGGGTTCAACCAAACTTCCTCTTAAAAAAAAAGGCACCACATGACAATAATTTTTCTTCCAGGTGGTCAACATGGGAAGGACCCTCAATGCCATTTTATTAACCCCCAATTTGCACCTTAGTAGCAACATCTTTCATGTGAATAATGCCTATTATATCAAGATCTTCAAGCTCATGAAATCATGCATAACATCAAAATGATTTTTTTTTTAAATCCAATCAATTAAGATCGATAAACCACACAAAACCTTTAAAGCCTTGAGGTTGATATAAAATAAGGTTTGGGCTCTTATTTGAGTAATGAGGTGAGGTATATATTATATTCACAATAAAACCCTCACCAAGTGGATAATCACAGCAAATCTATAGTAAGCTTTGAGTGATGATGAGAAAGCATAGGGTATGCTGAGAGAGTCACAAAAGTACTTTTACTGACCCTTGATAAGGTAATTCTCATCGGCTCCCTAAAAATAAAAAGGTGCCTCTTTTAATTAGAAGAAATTAAAATCAAAGGTTTTTTGTGTGATCCCACACCCGAATGATCTAGGGGGCTATTGTTCATAAACTTGGGAACACACACTTTCATAGGAAAGGATAGTTGAGACTACAGTTTTTTTATCAAAGATTTTCAAACCCTCATTTTTTGGACAAAGTCTTTGAGACATAAGCTTTAGGCATTCAACTAGTGAGGTTGGAACCTTCGGGAAAGGGGCTTTGTGAGTTGATCGAGTTTGGGGGTGTTACAATAGAACTCAAGGAACATTTTGGGGTGAGTTGATCGAGTTTGGGGGTGTTACAATAGAACAATGAGGGTTCCACTCACGAGTGAAAGAGAAATATCCACTGAGAGAGAGAATGAGAGCTATTCCTAAGAATATCAACAAAGACTAAAACCATTACAATCAAAGATGGTATGGGAATCTTAGTGTCAAAAGAAACTTTAGCTCAAGGCTTACATCTATTTGAAATTGAAGCTACATAAATTGAAGGTTCACTCGAGAAGCCATACCTCTAAGACTTAAGAAATCAAGCAAGTTTGATTGCAACTAATCAAGCAGTTCGCTCAACCCTCAAATTGAATTACCAAAATATTTACAAAAAGTGAAAGGAATTGATGAGCTAAATCTTTAACCCTCCAAGTGAGTCAATTCTACAAGTGAGCAAAATATTAGCATGCACTATTTCCTACTAATTAAAGAGATGAAAAATTGTCTAAAGCACAAAATGTTAGGTGATTGTTGATATAAGTGATGACATAAATTGAATCTTGTTTTGAAAGTTTTGGGTTGTTCATATAATTGTGGGCATAAGTGGATCTCTATATATTTAAATATTGATTGAAAAGAGAACTCTTTTCTAATAGCCTCTTCACAAAAATTCGGATTATTTACCAAGAATGCCTTCTTCCAAGAGGCTCTACACCCTTGATCTTCCAATTGTGCAAGGTCTTCTTCGTTGTAGTGTAGGTTATCATATGGTTCGTTTCCCACTCTGTGTGTGAGATATTGCCTCAATTGTTCTCTCATGAGGATGAAAGGTGTTGTTGGTGGCTATATGAGATGAATGGCTTTCCTAGTTTTAATTACCTTCACCAAGCTACTAGATAAAAGTTCCTTCTTAGGCTCTATGAAACCTTCATCCATACCTTGAATGTAGAGTTCCATAATCCACACCTATACATTCTCAAAAGGTAAAAATTGTCCAAATTCTAGGTGCATAGGAGGCATGATTGATACCTCAAGATCTACTAAAGTTGTGAAGCATGCACTTTTTGAAGAGATGGAGGTGGTGTTGGTACTTGCTCAGCTTCATTAGTAGGGATCGTCAAAGTTTGAGGAACTTGTACACTTTGTAGATCATACGCTTGAATACGTAGACCCTTGTTCTTCTCTTTGTACAAGTCCAAAGTATGTCTAAGTTTATCGATTGTGTTTGGAAGCTGTGATATCCTCTTAATGTTTGCAACGAGTAGCTTGAAGTAAATCAAAATCATAAGCACTCCTCACCTCATGTAGCAGTCTTCTCAATTATTTCTCTTTACAAGATAACTCGAGTCATTGCAAGCATATGTACTCTTCCATGTTACTGTTAGTGTCCATGTGAAAGGTCAAATGATTGTTGGGCACTTTTGTATATGTTCTTTAATAAAACAAATAGTGGTCTGGTCAACCACAGATTACAAGTTTGATTGCATTTGTAACACTTGAGAAAGTTTGTGCTCTCTGTGTACTATGTTTTTTGCATATTTTGTAGGCCGTGTGTGGATAACTCGGTGCAGCGTCTGGAGCTCTATTTTCTACTATGAGGATATCTTCGTGGAGCTCTCTAGAAGGATAATCTATTGTGGTGCATCACCATCACCACACTTCACAAGTATCAAAGCAATTTGATGAAATTTTTTTATTGCTTTTATGCAAGTGAAGTGAGCACCCACTCACCCACCCAAGGCTTTTTCTAGGGCTTACGACCAAGACATAGACCTTGGCATACCTTGTCATCTGAGTCACCATTGGTATAGTTGGTTGTGTGGGAGGGAGGAGCTCAATGATCAAGGATGCTAGAGGTTCTCGACACTTCTTGAGAGCTCCCCATCCTAGTACTACTCCCCCTAGAGCTTGCTTTGTTGGGGATATAAGGGTCATGTGACCTTACCCCTATGTATATATATACATCATTTATAGAGCGTTGCCTCACGGAGATAATTATGTGGGTTTTGAGGCTCCCACGCATGAATGCATCTCTCTCTCTCTCTCTCTCTCCCTCCCTCCATCTTCTCCTTGCTCATCTTCTTCTGCATACCAAAGCCCTTCATTGGTATCAAAGGTTACTGAAGGCTTGTGTTGGTGCATTTTGAAGTTTTATGCATAGCTAACATAGAGAGCTATGACTTCACAACGGGGCACAAAATCTGATTTGGATTTCTAAATTGATGAAAATTCAAAAAATGCATGCTAATGTAGAAGGTGAATTTACAATCACTTGGAGAGTAGGTCAGTTTTTTGGTTGTAACATGATTTTTACAGGTCCGATTGAAGCAATAGTTGTCGAAATTGCAAAATACAGAGAAATAGTATTGTAGATGAAGGTGAAATTGATAGAAGATTCTTGTTTTGTGCATATCTTGAGCTACACACCTCCGATTGAGGTGTTCTATATACCGTTACATAGCAAATAAAGAGTTCTTGAAGTTCTTTGAAGAGGAAAAGTTAAAACCTTAGAGATTATCATCTCTAAAACAACAAAACATAGAGTAGCATATTTTCACCACAAGAACCCTAATTGCTTTTGGAGGTTCATTTTGTTGTGAAACTTCTTCGAGAGAGAATTTTTGGTGTGCGAGCTCTTATTTTTAGAGCTTGAGGACATGATCCATGTATGATCACTATGGTAGAGCGTGATCTTGTCACAAAATGTAGGATTATACAGATCACATGGACTTCCAACTTATGAATATGGAGAGGACATACCTTGTCTTAGGAAGAGAGTGGCTATGGGGATTGGGAGACACACTTAAATGCAGTTATCAAAACAACACACTTGAGTTTGAAAGAAATGGAAGTAAATTTTGTATATTGGGAGAGAGAGATGTACCTAGTGCACCTCTCATTTCATCTTTAGAGTTGTATAGTCTTTGTCATTTTCAGCATGTACAGGAGATCTTTTTATTGTATAGTAAGGACTTTGAGCATTGTTCAGACATTTCATCTAATGTATATTTTCATGCTAGGAATGTAAATATGGACAGGACTTTTTATTATTCTTTCTTGCAAGAGTGTGTGGTTAAAAGTTTTAAAGATCTTATGTTTGAGTTTAGAGATGTTTTTCCCACTAACTTACCTAGAGGGCTACCACTTGAGAGAGGGGACATTGACCATGCTATTGAGGTAGTTACTAACACTAACCCTCTTTGTAAGCCACCTTTTAGGGTTAGTGTTTCTCAGCATGAGGAAGTTAAGAGGCAATTACAGGATTATTTATAAAAGGACTTCATTAGACCTAGTAATGCACCTTGGGCATCTTTAATGCTCTTAGTTAAGAAGAAAGAAGCCTCTATGAGACTATGTATAGATTATAGAGCACTTAATAAGGTAACTATCAAAAATAGGTTTCCAATACCTAGATTGGAAGACCTATTTGATCAGTTACATCAAGCTCGATATTTTACCAAGCTTGACCTTAGATCAGGATATCATCAGATTAGGATTAGGGTAGAGGATGTCCCTACGATGGCATTTAGGACTAGATATGGGCACTATGAGTTTTTGGTGATGCCTTTTTTTCTCACAAATGCTCCTGCCACTTTCATGAAGCTCATGAATAGTGTATTACGACATTATCTAGGACACTTTGTAGTATTCATGAATGACATCCTGATCTATAGTGCATCAGAACAAGAGCACTTGGAACACTTAAGAAAGGTATTCAAAGTGTTATGGGAAAATTCACTCTTTTCTAAGGAGTCAAAGTGTGAATTTTTCAAAACAGAGGTTAGATACCTTGGGCATATAGTCGCCTGGAATGGAATCTAGATGGATCGTAAAAAAGTAAGGGCTATTATGGAATGGGCACATCCAAGGAACCTAGAAGAGCTATAGATCTTCCTAGGTTTATCAGGTTTCTATCGAAGATTCATTAAGAATTTTGCCAAAATTTCTATCCTGATGACCGAGCAGCTTAAAGGGAAAGGGAAAGCATTTCATTGGGGAGACAAATAGAAGCAAAGTATCGAGAAGTTGAAATTCATGACTGCTACAACTCCACTTTTACATATAGCAGATCCCAACAAACCCTTTGTGGTTGAGACTGACATGAGTGATTTTTCCATAGGATCAATTTTAGTTCAGGATGGTCGACTAGTAGCTTTTGAGAGTAAGAAAATAGAACCGGCTCAGATGAATTACTCCATCTATGAGAAGGAGTTGTATGCAATTGTCCATGCTTTGAAGAAGTGGCATCATTATCTATATGGTGCCAAAGTCATGATAGTGTTTGATCAAGAGAGCATTAAGTGTCTCTCTAATCAAATAGACCTCAAAGGTCATAAGGCCCGATGAGCAAAGACCCTTCAGGAGTTTGATTATGAGCTTAGGTATAGGAAGGGAAAGTTTAATGTAGTGGCTGATTCACTTAGCCACATGCCTATGCTCAATGGAATGAGTTTTACTCAGATCACTAGTGAGCTACTTGAGTCCATTAGAGGAAAATGTAGGCTTGATCCTACATATTCTGAGATTTGGGAAGCCATAGAGAATGGGGATCGTGATATATCGATTTCCAATGAGGATGGAGTATCGATGGGTAATCAAGAAGGATTCAAGTGGAAGAATTACAGTGTCCATGATGGATATATGTTATATAAAGTTAAGGTGTGTGTCCCTAGAGATTCTGAGATGAGACGACATATTTTGTATGAGTGTCATGACACACCTAGTGCAAGACACCTAGGAGTTAACAAGACTTATGATCTTGTTAAGAGGTAGTTTTACTCTCCTGGACTTCATAAGGATGTCCTAGAGTATGTGCTTAAGTGCACTAAATGCCAGGTCAATAAAGCTGAAAGGTTGAGGATTGGAGGACTACTCCACCCATTGGATATTCCTAATGGGAAGTGGTAGAGTATCTCCATGGACTATATAGTCGGATTACCTAAGACACAGAGAGGGCATGACTCGGTCTGGGTAATTGTGGATAGGTTAACCAAAACGGCTAGGTTTATTCCAACACCTACTATAGTGAAGACGCCTGAGTTGGCTAGACTCTTTGTAGAGACATAGTTTAGACAGTTTCTGATCGGGATAGGAAGTTTACTAGCCACTTTTGGAGAGCGGTCTTCAAAAGGTTGGATACCAAACTTAGCATGAACGGACGAGCATCCACAATCAAATGGACAAATAGAGAGGGTTAACCAAATCTTAGAGGATATGCTTCGAGCATATGTGAATGAAAGGCAAAATAATTGGGAAGATTACTTACCTATAGTAGAGTTTGCATATGATAGTGCCAAGCACTCTTCCACTGGGCATAGTCCATTTATGCTTATGTATGGGTTTCATCCAAGAGCTCCTTATGCAGTAGGATTGCACAATGAGAAAGTTCAAGCTGCCAAGGACTTCTTGGAAGAGATGAATGATATGCTTAGGCTTGCTAAGGACAACATTAGGAGAGCTTAGGATAGGGCTAGAGCCTATGTTGACCCTCAAAGGAGAGACATCAACTTTGAGGTAGGAGAGCAAGTCTATCTTAGAGTTCCATCTAGATATGAAACCATGAAGACGGGACCTTGTCCAAAACTATCTCCTAGGTATTGTGGAACTTTCCAAATACTTAAGAGAATAGGAAAGATGGCTTACTAGCTCCAACTTCTAGTGAATAGTCAGATCCATCCAATTTTTCATGTTAGCCGGCTTAAGAAAAGGTTGGGTGAATCTGACAACCTCATTCCAGATAGTGAGGTAGTAGAACCTATTTCTGTACAATCTATTCCACATTAGCTTGAGAGCATACTATGCACTCAAGAGAAACCGAAGAGAAGCCACTTATATAAAGAGTGTCTAGTAAAGTGGAAAGATAGTTCACAAAATAGTGCCACATGCGAGCGGGTTAGCACCCTTCAAAGAAGGTTTCCTAGTTTTAGATTACCTTCCCAAGGGTCTTCTTAAGGGGAAGGATACGGGGAAACAACACGGAGATATGACCATGTATTGCTATACATGGGCATATATTGGGAGTGGTGTTTGTGTTATTTCTCTCATTCTATCAGACCTTCCCATACCATTTTTGAGGACAAAAATGGAACTAAGGGGAAGGAAATGTCACATGGAGTATCACACATTAGTTATGAGTAAGAGGTGCCTCTTACAGTTGTTGAGTATGATACTCACATGAGTGCCAAGTGGCACCCATATGAGATAGCTTGAGCATTGCCCTTTATGGATAATGATATATATATATATATATATATATATATATATATATATATATATATATATATATATATATATATATATATATATATATATATATATATATATATATATATATATATATATATATATATATATATATATATATAAGAACTCCACGTGGCTGGGCAGTTATGATATTCGATCTCCATGCTCCCCTTCCTCTCTCGATTTGCATATAGCGACTACTCCAAAAACGGAGGGATTCATCAGGAGTTTAGTACACATTGCATTTCACTCTAGAAGAAATTGACGCTCTCAAACATTGCAAAAGGTATAAGATAGAGCACCATATGGTCTTAAACATGAAACCCCAAAGAACAAAAATACTTGGAGAATCCTATGAAACTAAGGAAAAAACTAAGATGGTGGTAGGAACTGAGGAAGAAGGTGTCGAAAGGAAGGTATTCATAGCAATCAACATGACAAGAAGAAGTAGGCATCATACAATTGTTCAACGAATTTGGGGATGTTCTTTCATGGACCTACAAACACTTGAAAGGTGTAGACGTGCATTGAATATGTCACCATAAGCTAAACCCTATGAGAAAAGACACTACATCTATAATTATATATATTTGATTTTAAGCATTAGGGAAGCGCACAAATAACATGAGAAAGAAGAAGAATCTTGGAGCACAACATTGAGTGTATTACTAAGTGAATGTACAAAGATAATTAGCCAATTAGGGTTATAACCATATATATGACCTGAGGGGAAAAACCTCATAAGGAGGGAAACAAGTGCCCTGACAAACCTAAGTCTTTTTTTCACACATCATTACGAAAAATATACTAACATATCACACTTGAGAGTGATGTGGTGAAGAAGGGGCTAACACTCATGTATAAGGAAGTTTCAACCAATGTGTACTAAGTTCAATCCACAAAAAGGAGTAAGACCAAAGCTTTATGAAAAGCTTAAAAATTCTTAGGATGTAGAGAGTTTGTAAAAGTGTTAGAGTTTAGGGTCTATAGAAGCAAACAGACAACACAAGGAAGAAGAAGAAGCTTGGAACACAACAGAAAAATTGTATTACCAAGTGAATGTATAAAAGATAAGTGACCCATTAGGTTATAGGTGTGTATAGAAGCCAAGGAAAACGACCTCCTAAAGAGGAAAAAAAAAGTGCCCTAGTAGACCTAAGTGTGTTCATACACATCACTACTGAAATATACCAACAAATTCCCCTTGGGATTGATGCAATGAACAAGGATCTGATGCTCATGTATAAGGAAATGCCAAGCTATGTGGAAAGAGATCAACCAACAAAAGGAAGTAAGCCCAAAGCTTTGCAAAAAGCTTCAAACTTCTCCCTAGGTAGAGCCTCTGTGAATAGGTTTGCAACATTATCTTGTGTGGGCACATAAGCCAAAGTGATCTCTTTAGTAGAGAACCTCTCCTTGACATAATGATAGTGCACCTCAATGTGCATTATGCAATCATGGAACATAGAGTTCCCCAAAACTACCAATTCACTTTGATGGTCAGTGAAGATGGTGGTGGAAATACTCTCTCAACCCATTGGCTTGGGTACAAATCCCGTCAACAGCAGCGTAGAACAAAAAGCGAATATTGATTTTGTTTTAAACCAAAGTCTTTTAGCTTTTTCTGGATCGCAAAGAGTTGACGTTCTCTGCTTTATGATTGCTAAGTTTGGCATCGATTTCGTAGTTTCATGGCGACCTAGCTTTTCTCGAGTTGCTTTTCACGGTTCTTCAAAACTATATAATAAGCAACACTCTCATCGATCATTATCACTCAAGTAATCACTCAAGGAGAGTTCAAGATACTTGGTGATCAAGGAGGAGATTTCTTCTCAATCTCAAGGAGCAAGGAGGAGATCTTGGAGGTCCTCTAGGAGGAGTGTTCACATAAACTTGGAGGAGTTGTGGTCTACATCTTGGTGATTATTTGGAGGAAATTTTGTCAGCTTACCATCAACATCTATTGTTGATTTATTGTGAGTAGCAAGTCTATTAACGTTATTACTTGCTAGGTCACTCGTTTCTGATTTAGGTGGGTTGATCAAAATTTGGGTTTGTTGTACAACAATTCTAAACTGTCCTTATTCTCCATATTCTCACACACACACACTCTTCATACCTCTTAGGCACACAATCTCTTGTATCTAGTTCCTATTTCTGCTTAGATATAGATATTGTCAGTTTGTATCATATACACACATTGTAATTTCACATTCATATATAAGATAGTGTAGGTGAGCCTCATAGCTTACCATTACAATTGAAATCTCGTGTATTCTCTGCCTATCTCTCACTCATCTATTTTTGAGTCTTAAGGTGTGGGTTCATTTGTTAGAAGATCCTATAAAGCTATGATTTATTGTTATTGTGGCCTACTACCACTTCCAACATATGGTATTCAGACCTTAGAATACCAACATTTGGTATTAGAGCCTAGTTGACATACACCCTTAACAAGATGAGTGACTATAGACTTGAGAATGAAGAGAAGCTTGAGGGCATGTCTAATTATCCAATGTGGAGTTTTATGATGATGAATCTCTTAGTAACAAAGGGCTTATGGAATATTGTCAATGGCACTTATCCAAGGCCAAGACAAGTCAGCGAAGATATTGCTTCATCTTTTAGAAGACCTGTTGTTCCTATTTCTGCTCAACAGGAGGTTAGTGAAGAAGAAGAAACCGTTTCATCATCAGGAGTCCATACTACTACCAGATTACTTAATACAGAAGAGCAATCCATATGGGATTCAAGGGATGCTTTAGCACTTTCATATATTGCTATGGGAGTTACGAGGCATATTATACCCCAAATTAGGTCATGGAGAACCTATTGTCCGGCTTGGTTGGAGTTAGAGAACCTCTATCATAGAAGAAACCCTATTAGGAAAACTCATCTAAGGAGATAACTAGCCAACACAAGAATGAAAGTTGGTGAATCGGTTTGTTACTTCTCTCTCTACATGAGATAGGGAAATTTCATTTTTGAAGAGCTACAATTCCTATTACTTCAAGATGAAGATCAACAAAAGGGTATGGAAGAGAATGATGAAGCCATGTTATCATCGTCAAAGGGAAAGAAGAAGAAGGAGACAAAGAAGGAGCAAAAGATTCAGCAATCCAAGAAGGAAAGTAAGTCTTCTAATCCTAAGTTTTCGAGTTCTATCCCTAATGCTTCCTCTTCAACTACATCTGATTCAAAGAAAGGAGTATGCCATTATTGTAAGAAGCCAGGTCATTTCATAGCAGAATGCACAGCAAGGATTTTCAATGAGAAGAAAAGAGCATCAGGTAATAGTGTTGAAGATGATCCAAAACCTAAATCTTCAAAGTAGATTCATATGCATGTGCTACTATTGAAGAGATAGCATTTGATCAAGCAGCATTAAATGCAATCTCAGATAATCGTTGGATTTTTTATTCTAGAGCTACTAAGCATATAACAGGTTGCAGAAAGGTGTTTTCTTCCCTTTCAAAATCTTAAGGTAGAAGGGTGACCATTGTTGATGGTCATGATTTGGATGTTGTTGATGTTGGAGAAGTGAACCTTAAGTCCAGGGCAGGTGGAAATTTCACAATTTCCAATGTTCTTTATGTTCCAAAAATAAAGAAGAATTTTCTCTCTATCTCGACTTTCTTGTCAGATGGTTATAAAGTAGTTTTTAAGAAAGATTCATGTCAGATCCTCTCACCTAGTGAGGAGCATTGTCTACTTCAAGGTGAAAACAGAAGTGGTATGTTTGTGTTATCCAAAATTATTCATGCTAATGTTGTTAGGTCTACTATACCTACAGAGAACATGAAGTTATGGCATATTAGATTTGTTCATATCAGTTACACAGCTCTCGAGCGTATCAAAGATCAAGGTATGGTGGAGAATTTTCCTACTTTTTCTTTACCAGATGATGCAAAGTCATGTGAAGGATGTCTTGAAGGAAAGCTTCACAAAGTAGCTTTCAAGAAACATGGATTTATCACGGCCATAAGGAAGTTACAGATCATACATTTAGATTTGAATGGTCCGATGAGAACTGATCCTATTCAAGGTTACAAGTACTTTGTTATGTTCATAGATGATTTCTCGAGATATTCATGGATTTACGATCTTAAAGTGAAGTCAACAGTTTTTCCTACTTTCAAGAAGTTCTTAGCTATGGTTGAAAATCAAATTCAGTCAAAGATCCAGATTTTGAGAAGTGAGAGAGGAGGAGAGTACATGTCAAAGACTTTAAGTCTCT
Source organism: Ceratopteris richardii (assembly GCA_020310875.1). Taxonomy (NCBI): domain Eukaryota; kingdom Viridiplantae; phylum Streptophyta; class Polypodiopsida; order Polypodiales; family Pteridaceae; genus Ceratopteris; species Ceratopteris richardii. The sequence continues at coordinate 83,484,971 of CM035440.1, forward strand.
TCTTGAAGACAAAGGCATCTCTCAACTCACTATTGCTTACGTGCCAGGACATAATGGTGTTGCAGAGAGAACAAATAGGATACTTGCTGAGATGATGCATAGTATGATGTCATCCAAAAGGCTTTCTCCCAAGTTTTGGTTTGATGCAGTACATACAGCTAATCACATTCTGAATAGGTCTTCCACAAAATCTTTAAATGTTCTTACACCTTATGAAGATTATTATGGAAAGAAGCCCAATGCGAGTTACTAAGTTTTTGGTTGCCCAACTTATGTTCACATTGAGAAGAAGGATCGTGGTAAGCTTGATGTAAAAGCCATTAAAGCGTTCTTTATTGGTTATGCAATTGAAAGCAAAGGATACATATTCTATGTTCCAAATATAGGTGATATTTTACTCTCATTCAATGCATATATTGTAGAAAGTCAGAGTTATGACAAGAAGGAAGAGATTCCGAAATTCATAAAGGCAAATGGATATGCATTTTTCAAAAGGAATTCGGATTCTTACATTCAACCATACAAGGGGGGTGATGAGCCTACTCAAAACCTAAGAGATATAGGTGACGAGAGAGTTATATTACCTACACCAGTACCTAGTCCATCATCAGTGCCTCTTGAAGTTCCAACTTATGAAGTTGGAGAAGGTTCCAGAGTTCCAAAGGAAAGAGATATTGAATATCCAGAAGAGATACCACCACTTTTTAGGAATACACCAAAGTGGTTATATCAAACATGGAAGGACTATGGTATAAAAGAATACACAGGAAGAACTAGAAGTCAGACAAGGAGACAACAAGAAGAGCAAGTAAATTATGTAGAACATTTTGAGATTCATAATATTTTAGCTCTTACTTCAGTTAAGAATGAACCAGCTAGAGGTTCATGATGCACTAAAAAGTGATATAATTATCACAAGTCACAGGATGTTTTGGAGGTTATTGAACCTTATACCATTGTGACATTGAAGGGGGGATTGTTGGAGACAATGTCCAGACGTAGCCATAAGATGGTTATGTCTACCTTCTACAAGCGAGCATGCTTGGCGCATTGGCTAAGCCAATACTCTCTCAACCCATTGGCCCGGGTTCGAATCCTATCGACGATAGTGTAGAACAAAAAGCAAATATTGATTTTGTTTTAAACCAAAGTCTTTTAGCTTTTTTTGAATCACGAAGCATTGATGTTCTTCGCTTTATGATTGCTCAGTTTGGCATCAGTTTCATAGTTTCGTGGCGATCTAGCTTTTCTACAGTTGCTTTTTAAGGCTCTTCAAAACTATATAATAAGCAACACTCTCATTGATCATTATCACTCAAGCAATCACTCAGGGAGAGTTCAAGATACTTGGTGATCAAGGAGATTTCTTCTCACTCTCAAGGAGCAAGGAGGAGATCTTGGAGGCCCTCTATGAGGGAGTGTTCACATACACTTGGAGGAGTTGTACTCTACATCTTGATGATTATTTGGAGGAGATTCTGCCAGCTTACCATCAACACCTATTGTTGATTTACTGTGAGTAGCAAGTTTGTTTCCGTTCTTACTTGCTAGGTCACTCGTTTCTGATTTAGGTTGATCAAAATTTGGGTTTGTTGTACAACAGTTCTAAATTGTTCTTATTCTCCATATTCTCACACACACACACACACTCTTCATACCTCTTAGGCACACAATCTCTTGTATCTAGTTCCTATTTCTGTGTAGATATAGATATTGTCAGTTTGAATCATATACACACATTGTAATTTCACATTCATATATAAGACAATGTAGGTGAGCCTCATAGCTTATCGTTACACTTGAAATCTCGTATGTTCTCTTCCTGTCTCTCACTCATCTATTTTTGAGTCTTAAGGTGTGTATGTTAGGGTTCATTTGTTGGAAGATCCTGTAAACCTATGATTTATTGTTATTGTGGCCCACTACCACTTCCAACATATGGTATTCAGACCTTAGAATACCAACATAGACCTGCTCATCTAAAATTCATCAAATTAAATATCAATTCAAGCTATGCATAAGTAAATTAAGCATCAAATAGCCTGCTACCAAAGAACAACATAAACCACGAGGTTGAAAAACATACACTTCTTCGTGTAAATCACCATTGAGAAATGCAATTTTAATATCCAACTAATGTACATTACAACCATGATGAGTTACAAGTGCAGAAATGCTACACATAGTGGTCATTTGACATGAGAGAGCAAAGGTCTCATCAAAATCTATGCCTCTCTCTTGAGCATAACCTTATACCTATCAAATGTTCCATCGGACTTAC